>VDFB02000008.1:178498637-178561746 GCA_007258455.2 Sequoia sempervirens | reverse complement strand
GGTTGCTAGGCTCCTTATGCAGGGCCGGGGATTTCTTTGAGTTAGGAAGGAACCCAGGGAAGTCATGTACTTCGTGGTTGGGCGGAAAAGGCGCCTGAATCACACTCTTGGCCCCAACTCGCAAGAAGATCGATGGTGTCATGGCGGTTGGTGGATCAAAGTTTTTATTTTACTATTTATGTACTTGAGTATCCTACTGGAATGGCTTGTGAAGCCCATTGTAAATGTAATTGTATTTGGCATTTGTTATTGCAACATTGAAATAGATGTGTTATTAATATTTTGATGTAACATTGATACAAATGTATTTATTGAAGTTATTGGTCTCACACAAATGTGAATATTTATTGGTTTATTGATCTCTTTTGAGTATGGGGGAATATATGTGAAAATGCATTGATATACTTGGCCATGTGCATAATCATGATGAAATGCAAATGTTATATTTTATATACAGGAAATGCAATTTGTTTTAATTCTTTTACATTGAGTTTACTTTGAAAACTCTTATTAATGGCATAATTTTTAAAGTAAACTTTTGAAACAGATTGAACAATTTAAAAATGCTTTTTCTTATCTCCCAAGCGTTATAGCATGTTTGTACAAGTTATAAACAAATATATAATGCCAAGCAATTAGAATTTAAACCAGATAGAAGATGCTCATCTCATACTTTCACTTGACTTCGTTACCCAACAAGGCACTGGTCTCATACACTTCATGTTAGTTTCACCCATTTTATTTTTTACATTTGTTAACTGAACATATTGTCCTCATATACAATTAGATTAGAATTACATCTATTCACTAGATGATTGCCCTTGTGAATAAACTGAAACACATAATTAGTAAAATCATGAGGGTTTATTGAATCTCCTACTTCCACAACCTCCCAGACCTCAAAATCAACTCAAACACAACCCATTAGGTCTGCATATGGATAAAAATTCATAAAATTAGCTCTCCCATACATTTTTTGTTGAAACCTAGGCCTGAACCTCTCATTTCACATGCTTTTCTTCATAAAACTCTTGAGGACAACAACTATACCTTCTTTATTTCTCATCCTACGCCCTATTCATGCATCCTACAATTACAAAAATATCCATGGGGCCTCTTACACAAGCTACAATAATCACAAAAAGTGTAAGAGCCCCTTTATATGATGTTTGGACTACAAAACCCTAAAAAACAAGTAACTAGGCTATATGCAAAGAAATGAAGCTTTCTAACTGAAATCAACGCCTTAAGCCCTCAAATAAAATTCAAATCAAAGTAACACATATCTTCATGACATGGAATTGATTTCACAAAAAATATATGGCTGTATGTGACCGTACAGTGCTACAAAATAGGAAAAATATAGAAATTTTCAAGAAAAACACAAATTTTTGAATGTCAAGAGCTTGTATTTTAAATCCTCAACCATCAACAACCTTTACAATGATTAATTTATTCCTTTTAAAGGCCTTTACACCTGAACCGCTGAACAACCACCTCTACAACTAACTTTTTAGTCTTTTATGATCACATGAAACATAAAACACACTAATTTCAAGGTTGTTAACATCACTATTGAAATGTTTTAATTTTTTGACCTTTCAAATGTATTAAAACTACTAGGACACCTCTAAGACCATGTTAGTGGTTTGATAATAGCCTTATTATTGACATGACATTAACCTTGCACCCTTTTACATGTAAATTCTTCAATTTTCCTTAAAAAGGCTACAAAACTCTTTAGTGCAAGAGTCAAACTCAAAACTCAAAACTTCACCTAGAACATGACTAATGGTCTTGAGTGACCTTATTCACAATAAAACATTCTTGAAATTCCTAAACCAACCTATTGACCTCCCTAATTATCATCACATGATTAAGCATAGAAGATGAGGTGTAGGTGCTCCTGCACCACTACCCCATGCAAAATTTGCTCACATTACACAAAGCCACAATGTTCCTCCAAGATAAGCCAATAAAATCCTACCTTATGTGTCCTAGTAATCAAATTGGAGATGATCCTAAAAATGACATTGCGAAGGGTGATTGGTCTAAAAAATATAAAAGTCTTTGCAATTATTTCACTACTACGATCAATATGTCATCTTTCATGAAATTTCCCAAAACACTATTCATTATGATCATATGGAAATTTGTAGGAGAGCTACAATAGTTGTTACATCATGAATTAAAATTAAACATTAAAAAGTACATCATGAATTAATTGTGTAACCACATAAGTCAAATATAATTCTATCAAGAAATTAATATCAAATAGATAATATAATCGCATAACTCATACATTTCAATGTCATTGATCTTATTCTTCATCCAACTCTTTGTCTGTATCATCCGATCCAGATTCGACATTGTAAGGATTGTTCATATCATCATCATCGTCATTGATATAAGATTTGATAATGTCATCATCCACATAGATATCATCTTCATGAACATTAACTCCTACATCATCATGATCTAGTTCCTCCTCTTTGACATCTTCGTCAGGCACATCATCAACTAACTGTTGATCCTGATCATCATCTACATCATCTTCTAGTTCTTCAGTATCTTCTTCTTCCACCACATTATACTTTATTGGCCTTCCTCTTGGATCATATCTAACAACAAATGACCAACCCAGTTTATCTGGAACCTCTAAGTAAAATACCTGCTCACATTGGCTTGGTAAAACATAGGGCTCATTTCTAGCTTGCTTGATCGACTTTGTATTAACCATGGTAAATCCATTATCATGTTCAATGATAGTTCTCTCAAGATCATTTTCATTCAATCGTAGCCTATACCATAGGACAAAAAATAGAACTAATTTGAAGGACTTAAAATCACACTTGAAAGTATATCATCCAAAATCCTATAGTATCGATTTTCTTAGAATTCTAGATGTATGTCGCTTCTAGATGATACATTAGTTACCTAAAAGACTGCAGTTATCCCAGAATCACAAGTTTTCTTCATGTCATCCAACTTTTTGATTCAAAATTTATGACCATTGCACCACATAGAATTGTGGTGTTTCACCTGCAATATGTCAAACATGTAAAAATTATTGCAATATCGTCAATTGATAAACATATTTATTCTTGGCCGAATGTATGCAAAAAAAAAAATCTCAACATATATATACATCAATATAATTGAAAATAATTAAATAATATGGGTGATTAATATATTTGTATGTACCTGTTATCTCTTAAACCATATGCTAAATCAATTTCCCTTGATGTAACATTGGAATCTCCATTACGATGAGCTTCTTTAACCAATGAAGCCACACCTTCCCATTTTAAATGCGTGACCAGATTGTTGACATCGTTCAATTCATACCGTCATCCAATCAAGATTGTTTGTGACGTACAAATGTAGTGCATCCCACTCTCGACCAACTGTATAAAAAAAATTGAAATTCACAAATGACGTATATTAATTAGTTAATTACTACGATATACGACCCTAATTTATAATTGATGTATATTGAAGATTAATAATTAAATAAGTACAATATACATAAAAACCAAATGCAAAATGTATTCTAATTAATCTCCATGACCATCTTATAATTACTTCTCACTTTCCTCAATCTACCTTTCCCCATCAGGTACTCCCCTTCAAATTTGTTAATGGAGTTGGGATCCCAAATGTGATCTACATGGATCTTTGTTGCAAACTTAGGAAGATATTCAGTAATGTACACCATGGTTTGGTATACCATATATCCCTCCACCATATAACCCTCGGATGTGCTATTTTGTCTAACCAAATCCTTCAAAAATTTCAAGTGCCTCTCAACCATCCACATTGACCTTGTGTGTACAAGAACACACAATTCAATCTCCTCAACTTGGTGTATGAGGTAGTGTTCTTGTGCATTGAAAAATGTCAAAGGTAGACACTTTTGCATTTCACACATTAGACGAGGAATTTTTCTCTTCCAATAATTTATATCTTCTTTATGGATAGATATCATCTACAAGTTATTCAAGGCAAATATATTAACGAGATTTAACAAAAATATACAATATATTACATAACAAGTAAAACAAATGGCAATTATAAGATCTATACAACGAATTGAACAAATATCACTACTTACATCATGTATTTTCCAAGATAATATATAACTTGCTTGAAATTGTTGTCTGTGAGAGATAGAGGTAGAACATATTGCAACAATTATAAAATGATCTTTTCATTATTTTTCCAAAAGTAGTAAACATAATACACTAAAAAGTACATGCATTATACAAATATATATATATATAATATACCAGAATAATTACCTTAATGAAGGTATGCCAATCATGCGTTTTCATCCCTGACCCAAATTCACCTTTCTTTGTTATGATATTGTTTATGTTGCAGCAAATCCTATGGGAAATCAAATTTTTTGTATGACTTCTTTTATAGCATTGCTTTGCTGCTCCATTAATAACCAAGGAAGGGCACTTATATTAATTTGGTCTCCATCGCTATTTAATTGAATGACATTTTTCATTGCATGATTGGCTTCCTAAATGTCACTACAAATTTTGATAATTTTTTCTTTGTCATGCCTTCCATCCAATATTTTCCATAACGTTTCTGTTATATTATTTCTGATATGCATTGTATCAAACAAATGCACAATTTGTAGCTGCTCATAATAGTAGGGCAACCTACTAAATTGTCTAGGATAACTTTTCAGTCCCTGTGGAAGCCGACCATTAATGCCTTGGCAACCTTCATGAAGCATATAAGTTAAAAAAATTAACAATGACAATCATTGTCAATTACAACATGAGTAAACACAACACAATATAAAAATATAAATTCCAAACATATCATATATGATAGATGAACAATTTGATCCGATGTATAGCCTTGACGATTAATTCTATTATATTCCAACTTCCATAGGCGAGGTGTCATTCTTTGTGGTTTTGATGTAGTCTCTTCTTTCCCATTGAAAACATGTTTTCCAGTAGTTCGATACTTATGATTTTTGTGGAGGAAGTGCCTATACTCATCAAACACCTGCTTTCCTTGTAATGCCCCGCCATGCAACCCTAGAGGAAGTTGCAATTCATTACTTAAACGTACCAATTTTTATTTTTTATTTTGTTTAAGTACAACTAACATGAAGATGGATACATATTTCCAACAACCTCTAAGGCCATGAGACAAAGACTACTTAAAAACCCAAACAACAATTAACATCCACTGAAACCAAAACATTAATCACTTACAAAATTAAGATTACATACATCCCATACAAGATAAATTACAATAAGGAAAATAAATACCTCAAGATTCCAATTAACATTTAAACAATAAGATTACAACGCTCATTCCCCGAATGAGGTAAATCCAATAATCATAATTACAATTTACAAATTCCACCTCGATAACAAATGAGGGGTAATAAAAGAAAGATCAACTAAAAAGAACAAAACTAGGAAAGCAATGCATCCAACGAGCTCTCCAACTGGAATTCACGACCACACGAACAAGAAGAAGAACCGACGGAATAAGATGCACGCCACCCGACCACGTGGAACCCAAAGGCCCCACTCCCTTCGTGCTAGGAGATAGTAACAAGGATTTCCTAGATAAGACCATCTACCACTAGACACAGGCTAACACAAAAACTAATCTGCAAACAAGAACATATACCACATCACTTAACATCATGGTTACAATGCTTCCAAAGTACAAAATCGAGTACAATCACTGTACAAAATAAACCAACGGTACAACACCATACCGATTGCTGCCATAGGAGGAGTGTCATCGCAAGGGCTGCATGGGATCTCTTGGCAAGTCTTCCTAGGTCCCGGCCCCCCTCTAGGGATATCCTGGAAACCTCAACCGACTTTCGGCCCTACATGCACACCAGTGCGGAATCGATTATCTCTCATAAGGACGAGATAATGATCTTGCCATTCCAGGACTTCCCGACTCATCTCAAGTCTCGTACAAGCCCTTGAGCCAATGAGCGAGGCTAAATTATCTTATTAATGTTCAAGCTATTCTATCCTTAGTATAAGTTATTTTAATTTTCACTTAGTTAACTGACTCTCACACGAGTTATCCTAGAACCACTTTGGGCCTGGCGCTCGTTGAAAGCCACTCCCCTATCGACAACACATAACTCAACCACATGCCAAGGGTAGACAATGCACTAACACTGATCACAAATAACCAAACACCTCAACAGGTAACACATCACTATAGATGTAC
Source organism: Sequoia sempervirens (assembly GCA_007258455.2). Classification (NCBI taxonomy): domain Eukaryota; kingdom Viridiplantae; phylum Streptophyta; class Pinopsida; order Cupressales; family Cupressaceae; genus Sequoia; species Sequoia sempervirens. Next base: position 178,555,506 of record VDFB02000008.1, on the reverse strand, counting down.
AAAACTGAAACCAAAGCGTGCACTACCCAAGGCTAACACAAGGTAGACTAACATAATGATGACCCACATAACGAACTAAAAACAAGACTCAACCTTTAATCACAAGGTCACACAACCCGTACGAAGAACCAAGTTTCCACTGATACAAGCCTCATGCTCTACCCAAGAAAGACAATAACCAATCACCAGGGCAACAATCATCATCTCAATAAACACAACTGGAAGACTTACATGATCAACAAGAAATGACTTAAAGTCAACAATCATATAATCACACATTCTTTAAAAGCCTAAAGATGTAATTTTGACAAACAAACTTTTCTCATAACATGGAAACCAAAGTACATAACAAAGGTTGACTCACGTATAACCACCCATACCAATAAATGAACCCATATTTGGAAGACTCTCAAAACATTCACTCTCATTCCACAACATCGAAGGCAAACAATTAAACACTGAAAACATTTCAGACAAATAGGTAAACTAATGTTCGGATTTCCTAAATCCAGTCAAACACAGATTTCATGACTTTCATTTATCCAATCAATTGATCCCGTTTCCTTTCACGACATTGAAATATTTAAAGAATAGATCATTTACTCTGAATTTCATAACCATATTCATAATCAAAACACTTTAATAACACAACTATCTGGTTAAAATTTAAATCAACCGTTCTCTCTAAGTTTCATGATCACAAACTATAGATAAATCACTTGATTAATAAATCATTGAGGTTAATTAATAAGTTCATCCATTACTCTCAGTTTTGCAATCACATTCTATAATTAAACATCTTAAAAATAAATAAACATTTAGATTAAATAATTTAGTCTTGATTTCAACTTAGCATTAAATAAATCAACTAAATCTTATCTCTACTTGAATTCAATTATATTGCAAAACGAATATATCTAATAGTGAGTTAAGCATGTTGACCACTTAAGGAGTTTAAACCAATAATTATATTTCATTTCTCAGTCACATATCTTAATAAAATCAACTTTTGAAGTACAATCATTTGAATATTTAAAATCTCTTCCCTTTTTTTTTTTTTCAATACATCATTTGACTATTAAAAAATTCAACGTTCTAATTAATTCTTTTGAATACAGAATCTACTTTTGCTTCGATTATGTAACAATTTCATCCTAAGATGATCTATATTTTAAATTTGTCTATTTAATTTCATTTGCCTCAGTTATCCATAATAATCAAAATCAAATTATAATTAAATCCAACATTTGACAATAGAGTCGTCTGATTTGAATACGACATTCATTAACTCTAAGTTTCACTAACATATTCAAACTCAAGATAATGTAATAAATAATATTTAAATTAAATCACTTAATCCATTTTGCAACATAGGATATTCAATCAACTAAAATCAATATTTCAATTAACACATTAGATTTTCTAAACTCCACTCTTGCCTCTAATAGCACGACGATAATCATCTTAATACATTTGAATTATGATACCCCTTAGCGCATCTATTAAAATAAAGTACCAATGCGATATCCATACAATTAAATATAAAAGCATATTATCATGGTTATTTATAAATAAATATTCAATGTACGTATATACCTTCATATACAAATATATTTGATTTAAACAACTATTATTTTAACAAATAATTAAAACACCCATTAATTAAAATATATCAAATAATTTATATATATATTTCAATTAATCATCTTTAAAATCTTTATGTTTTAACATATATATATTAATATATATATATATATATATATTTTAACTTATACTAAAATTCATTTAATTTAATATATATTAAATATATTATATTTTATATAATATATAATATTAAATATTATATATAATATATAAGATATAATATAAATAATATATATAAAAAATTAAATTCATTAAAAGAAATCAAAATTGTTTTAATACAAAGAAAGGGCCGAAGCCCTGGGCACGCAGCCCTGCCTCCCGCCGGGCGGCGGTGGCTGTGTGCAAAGCACACAGCGCCACCTCCCTGTGGGCGGCGGTGGCTGTGTGTGAACACATAGCCCGCCTCCACGCGGGCGGCGGTGGTTGTGTGTTCGCACACAGCCCGCCCCCTGCGGGCGGCGATGGCTGTGTGTTCCCACACAGCGAATGCCTCCCGCCGGGCGACAGTCGCGGCGGCGGCGATGGTGGGGGTTGGCCTCCCCAGCCACCCTAAAATAAATAAAATTTGTTTTCATTTGCATTTATAAAATCCAACAATTTCCCCACAAAAATTTCCATTAAGAATTTCACTAAAAGAATAAACCAGGGTATTTTCCAGAAATTTAACAAATGGAAACCCTAATATTTAAAAAAAAAAATGAATTTGTGGGTTTTATTGAGCAAATCCCCAACAAAATCTTATAACAAAACGATGGACTTTTCATCACAAGCATAGGGTTTAGATTTCTGTTTTGACAATAAGACTCTTTTGGTTTTCATTTCATTTTTCCATTGTTGATTCTAGTTTTGGTTTTCTTTTCAAAATCTCAACACAAAATGCAAGTTTTCAAACAAATAACCCATGGTTTTCATTGGATTCAAACAACATTTCAAGATTTCAAAATAGCATGAAGAGGATCTCATCTATTTTCAAAATGGACAAGCAAGGATAAGAGGAACCTGTTTTCTTCCTCCAAAACTTGAAGCCTTCAAACATGGAGTTTTCCAATTCCTCCATTGAATCCATCCCAAGCCAAAATATCCACCTCTTTCACAAATCCAAGTAAAACCACCAACAAACTCTCCATCCAAGTTGAAAACCCATCCCCCAAAAATGAACCAAAAATCCCCTAAAAAAAGAGTTTTCCCCAAATTATTCACAAATTGAAATTGAAATTCAATATTAATTTTCAAATTTAAAAAAAAAAACAAATATCTTTTACCAACAAGTCAACTATTTCCAAAAATATCTTTTCTACAAAGTCATTGCATTTTGAAACATTTGAGCTTTAAATAACTTAAAACAAAATTCTATTTTCCAAATAGAATGAATACCTTTTAATTTTTTATTTTTATTATTATTATTTTTATTTTTTTATTTTTTTTTTATTTTTATTTTTTTAATTTTATTTTTTCTTTTCAATAAAAGAATTTAAAACTTTTAACACTTTTAATTCGAAAGAAATAACTTAATCAATTCCCACAATTAATTTAATTAATTAATAAAATAAATCTAATCCAAGATTAGATTATTTTATTAATTAAATTAAATTAATTAATAAAGTAAATAACATTCATAGCATTACAACTATTTACATTTAAGCCACAGATTAACAACACAAGCCATTATAACTTGAATTTAATTAAAGACCAAGGTGATCTGGGCAACATGAAACAACCAAACCCGACTACAACCCGACGACACATGGTGACTAGGGTAATGACTTGACACAGAAAACCTAGCTACTATCTCCCAATTAATTTCCATTGGTCAATGGACACGCTCAAACCTGGAAACCAGGTGGAGTCGATGTCATGTACCTGCCAACCTGCAACAAAGAGCATGTCGAACGTGCATATATACATAATATGATCAATCACACCGTGAAGAGGAAATCTCAGAATCGTAGGGCACTCGCAAGCGAGTGATACAATCCTGTCCCCTTCACCAATATAATATCACTAACTGACGCAACTAACATCAATAACATGATCAATAGCATAAAACATCGTTAAATCAAATATCTTCTAAGTTAATCCAAAACATGCCATAAGGGTAACATCAGGATAACATCACATCGAAATATAACATCCACATTGTATAACAATTGCAATCAAAAGCAACCTAGTTCCAAAGTCAAAGCATAATCAGACACAATCATAATAGGGAAGAACATTGCCGATCAAAGAGCCAAAACAAAGGGGTGTTACATTCCTAAACTTGTTGAATGATGAGATTTCATCTTCGGACCACAAATTGGACATGCAAGTTTTTCCTTTGTTTGAAGACCTGCAAGATGATATATAATTGGATTAAATATGTCAATTTTTATAATTAAATATAATGAATATATTATTTTAAAAACATGCATGATATCTGCTTTATAAAATTAAATATCGTTAAAGTGTAGTCGAACGTTATAACATTCCACAAAAATGTGTTAGCCCTGGGGCATCATGAATTGTTCATACAAGCATTACATGGAATTGAAATGGTCTTTGTCCTATTGGTCTAGAGACATCATACATAGTGACTCCATTCCATAACTTTAGTAACTCGTCGATAAGAGGCTCGATATATACATTCATATCTTTAACTTGGTACTTACCTAGTTGAATGAACATAAACATTACATAATTATTATAACCATTTTATTGCAATATATATATAAATTAATGTACATGACTATTAAATGAAAAAAATGTCATTATGCAAAAATAAGACAAATGAGATGCTACTATGTTAAAGAAAATTGATGTAAAAAAATACCTAGAACAATCATTGCCAACATTATGTGCTCCCTCTTTATTGACATCCATGGAGGAATGCTATTGTTGATAACAAAAATAGGCCACACCGAGTAAATAGATCTTAGCTCTGCAAATGGATTGACACCGTCCGCTGCCAATGAAAGCTTGAGATTACGAGGTTCTTCTTTAAAGTGTGGCCATTTATCTTCCATGTCCCTAAATGTAGAACCATCCGCAGGAATTCAAAGAATGTCATCTCCACTTCTATTATGTGTATGGTAATCCATAAATTGTGCTAAGCTTTCACACCTAAATAATCGTTGCATATTTGAAATAATGGGAATATATGAAGAACCTTTTGAGGCACCTTTTTTGTTAGTTGATCTATTCAATATCTACTAATATGACATTCTGGGCATTCTATTGCAAATTCATGTTGTTTATGATATATAATATGATCATTGGGACATGCATCTATTGCTTGATACTCCATTCCAATATTTTTCATAATGTCAGATAAATCTCGGTATGAGCGAGGTAAAATATTTGATGGTTGTAACAAAAATTCACCAATCAATCTACAATAAAAATAATTTGTTAATATAAAGAATATTAATGGTACATATTTCATCATTTATTTACTAGTGATGAACTAACAACAATTAAAATAGATGAAAAAAGATGACATTTATGACATACCTTAACATCCGTGAGATTTCTATGTTGGATAAACCATTCATAACCTTCAAGTTCACCAACAACAATACAACTGAGAGAAGAGTTGTTTGGGAGCCTTCATAAAGGGGCTTGTATGTCTTCTCAAGTACAGGTAAATCATGAACATCATCAAAGTCATCTCGATCATCATGATTAGTTGTGCCACTAAATGTGTCATGGATCAATGTATTTGTACCATCATCTTCAACTGTGTTTTCTGGCGCATGATCATCTTCTTCCATAGGATCATTAACTTCATCTTTGATATTCATAGTTTCATGTTCCTCTGCTTGCAAAACCACATTATCTGGGCTATGATAATCCATATCATGTGCCCTAGGGCACCCCACCTTTATAATAATGATAAACACAAATAAACCATGATCATGATCAAGTGATTTTTTATATATATAATTTTTTTTTAAATGATATAAATATTTACAAATTCAATCAATATAAACACATATAATGAACAACTTACTGATGGACGATAATCATGCCCCCCTTCAACATGACCATGTTTCCTACAATGTTTCTCAACTGTTGTGATTAAAAGTCTTCTCGTCTTTAAGCCCTTGTAATTATTGCAAGGACAATAACATTTCCCATCACCCTTTCTTTTCAATCTATCCCATAATCTATCAAGTGTCTCTTCATTTTGTTCTGCACTAATATTATCTGACATTATTTTTCTTTACCAAGCTTGAATATTTAGATCTTCAAAAAATATCAAATTCACACTCCAATAATTTTCAATCATAGACAGGTAACAAAATCTAATAATTCTAATATTTTACACCAAAAAAATTCAGCATGCAACCACCCCTGCAAAAGAGAAGATAGTCTGAAGTTAATGACCCCAAAAAACACTTTAAAATACTAATTCCAGAACTTATTAAATTTTGATATTACTATGATTTCCAACCATTAGACTCCTAAAATCGGAATATTGAACTTGCACACAACAAAATCTAGAAATTCTGAAATGCACAAGTCTAAAAATGAAAATGATGAGATGTTGCTTTAAAATATGATTTTCAAACCTGGAAGTACAAATCTGACTTCACAAATGAATTCTGGAAAAAAACAATGACTACTGTCAACCTGGCGATATCTTCTTGATTTTTTTCTATTTTTTCCCAAGAAAATCATCCTTAGTTCTCCACAAACTGTCACAAGTATAGAAAATTTGCAAGAATAGGTGAACTCACTTTTATTTATGTCGGCCACAATTTGATTTTACATGTTCGTTGAAATTTTGACAAAAAAATCTTCGTCAAAATTTTGACGAACGTCGGGGATAAAATTTAAAAATAAAATAAAATTACACATTAAATATCACAAGTACCCGACAATACATCAAATTATACATCTTTAGTCAAAAATATTCATCGAATTTTGTAGTCAAATGAGTTAGTGATGGATTAATTGTACATAAGAGGATGGATTAAGGGGTCCTAAGAGAATGGATTAAGGGGATATGAAATCAATTATAAACTTTTTATAAAATGACAATGAATTAAATTTAGTTTTATATTTATACTATCAATTAAATGTGTCTAGAACTATATATAATTACTTGTCTCTAGATTCGAATTCCATTGTAATATATATGCATCTCCTCTCTTTTTTGTAAAACATCTAGTTTTGGGATACCTGAAACAAAAAATGATATAAAAATTTAATTAGGATATGACCAAAGACAAATATATATGTAGACATTTATATGTGATAAATTTTTAACTACATATTGACTATCAATTAAATATATATACAACTATATACTTACCAATATTTATTTACTCTGTTGTACCATCTACATCCTTTCTTTTTTGTAATGCATCTATGATTGTCTCATGATCATCCATAGAAAGTGTCCATAAATTTTTTTTATCAGGCCTCCATTGATATCTAACTAGTTTTATATTGGTTTCCAAAATAAAATGTGAATAATGTATAATCTTCTTGTGTCTTTCATAATCTTCAAATGCAGGCAAGCCATTCTTTCTTATGAAATATTTTTGAAGCTAGGTGCCAACACCAACCACTAAACCAGTTGGATACTCAAAGTTGTCATCATCCACTCTAGGATGTACCAAATTATGTTTTCTCTCAACACATCTAGCCAACCAATACTCTATCTCCTCTTCATTCCCCTCAGGTGCAACAATAGCTTACACATGTCCTGCAAAAATAAATAAAAAATTCAATAAAGAGTGATTTATATTTAATTCACATATAAACATGCATACATATAAAATTCAACTCAATTTATTGTATCTTCTTTTACAAGATCCGAAACATGATCATAATCATCTAATGTGAACACTTGATTATCTTCAATTATTGTTCCATGTTGAACATGTGTCGATGTAGGTGTTAAGGCTCTTTTTTTCCATTGTTCGACCCATTTCGTATTTTCACACACCTCCCAATCACCTGCAATACAAAATTGACAAAATCATGCTAGCTCCCTTGTCCATATTGTCCATGTGTTTGCTTTCAAACTCGTAAACGAATGCCATTTTGTAGATCCATTAATTGTTTCACAATCTTGTCGAGAAAAAATATCATTTTCTTTAACTAACCAAAAGAAGCGTTGAATTATTGAGCTCTCACTTGTTCTTGTAGATAATTTGGTATTGCACAAATCTACAATTGCATGTGCATCTTTGAATTTCGTAGAATCCTCAAATTTTAGTTGTTCTCTAGCAAGAGCTCTTTTCACACATGCACCTACTCCATCGTGTTCTTCCTTACCATGTACAACTTCAAAAAAACTCCACATGTGTTGGATATTATTTTCCTTATGAACTCTACATAACCAATAAAACATTCTAGCATTTTTGAATTGACTCATGCAATTATCCGACCATATGAGATGTTTTCTCATTTGAATTCCTCTCTTTTAAATTTATATAAAATATATCAAAAAATAATTGAACAAACTCAGATGAATGTAATCGATAATCACTTACATAAAAATGGTAATTTCTCAAAAACTTTATGTTATCTTCTCTACTATCATCTGCATGTCTGTAAACAATATGAACAAATATAGCTACTTGCACTGAATTATAATACTGCGATTGAATTTCTTCTTGTGGAGCAAGAGTATAATTTTTAGCAAAATCAACAATTGACAATATAGTTCCAATTGGGAATGTGTTTTTACATAAATGAAATTGATTATCAATCCAATGAGCATACTGAGAGTGTTTAACATATTTAGGTACAATCTTATCTTTAAATTCTTTAATAAATGCATGCACACAAAATTTTTCCATAATTATCTCACAAGGTTTTCCAAAATTTCCATCTTTTAAAGAATACTCAACAGTTTTAAATTTGTTTACATCCACTAATTGTTGTCCAAATTCATCTAAACTATTTTCATGCATACATTCTCCTAATAATGAAAAACTACCACATCTATCACATTCTCTAGAAATACATGTTTTTAAATAAAATAAGTTTCCATTAGAGGGTTCACAAAACAAACCTGCTATAAAATATTTGATTCTTTCAGGTGGCATATTAATACCACAAATATCCTGCATAATTTGGTTAGCATGCAAAGTACATCGTATATATCGAAAACTATCATAATAATAATGAAATTGTACATGAGTCTTACAACAACAAGATATTTGTTGCTTGTGAATTCTAACATGCCAAGGTTTATACTTTTCAAATGATCTTTGACTTATGCTAATATTCAATGGTAAGTTTGAATCATCTAATTTTTTTTATATAATTCAATTTGAGTCATATCTAAGAGATGCTTTGGATGAGGTTCACAAATTTTGGAACCCACCCTTAATTTTAAGACATCTCTAATGTTAGGTGATACTCTTGTATTATCTTGACAAAATTTTGATTAAAATTTAATTTCATTAGTTAATTTCATGTCTGATCTTGGGAGTCTACCACTAAAACTCCAACATTGATTAATGGGATCCTTTTCAATACTTTCTCTTCTTTTAACAGCTCTTATCAAAGTTTTAGGATTTACTTTTATACATTTACTAATCTTACTTAACATTCTTTTATTTGAAGTTGGTTTATTAATTAGAGAAGTTGCTATTGCACGACGAGCTGCATTCTTATCTTTAGATCGACTTTTCTTACCTATAAATCAATAGCATTAGCAACACTATATATGAATTGTTCTACTGAATCATCTTTCTTTTTTGGTTTTACAAAAATACCTAATTTTTTCATCACATTTCTCATTTTCAACATTCTCATCGATTGCACCATGAGTTGACATTGAAATCCTATTTTTTTTCTATAAAAAAAACATTTTATATATTCTATTTCCATAAGTTCTAATTTGTCTCCAAGAAAATTTACCATGAAGGTTATCTAGCACATCTTTTTCAATTATAAAAAAACATTTTCATCTTCATCCATATAAGGGGTTTCATTTTCATTCACACAAGGGGTTTCATTTTCATTTTCAAACATAAAAGGGATTTCATTCTCATTTTCATAAATATGAGGGATTTCATTCTCATTTTCATTCTTATAAGATATTTCATCATTTATTTATTTTTGCATTGTTTCAACCCTAGAATTATTGATACCATCAATGGTGTATACAACTTCATCTAAATAACTAAGATCAATATTATCAAGACTTGGGTTTGAAGACATACCTGGATAGATTGTTTGAATAGGTGCATTTTCCATATCATTGGGAGGTGGATTTGAAGACATACCTGAAGTTGTTTGCATAGGTGCTATTTTTGTTGGATAGGAGAATTGAGAGGGGGGTTGAATCAATTGTCACAAATTATAACCTTAAATTCAATTACTAGAACTAACACATAAACTGATTAAGTGATTAACCATCAAATGCAAGTGCACAAACACAATAACACCATATTTAGGTGGAAAACCCAATGAGGGAAAAACCATGGTGAGGATTAACTCACATTATAGAGAATATCAAAACCGATTACAAAAAGGCTCACTGCCTAAAATAAGGACTCACTATCTAGACTCATTGTCCACAGGGCTACAACCCAGAGGGCTCACTGCCATAGAGATACAAAGAATTTGGCTCACTACCATAAGTACAAAAGTTATGGATTACAACCAAAAGTGAACTGATGAATAACACCTTTCTTGTGTTGAATTCAGTTCTGAATGAAGCTCAATAAAGATAGTACTGCATATCAGTAATCGCTCAATAATTTTGATCTGATCACTCACTTATTGTATTTGCCTTCTTCGCTTATTTTGATTTGTTGCATCCACACACACACTTATCTGTCCCCATATCCTTCTTGCATAACCTCACATCATTATATCTTTTCCAGAGAGACACATATTAATATATATATGTATGTATCTTGCACATCGATTAGGTTGGCCAAAACATCCATAAAGTATTGCATATGCCAAGTCAGCCAAGATCTTAGAATATCTTAATCATAGTTTGTCACATGGTAGGAACTGGACAAAAAAAAAAATGTTAGTTCACACATAACAGTCGACTTCAATGTGAAATAGCTTATGGTAAACTAGTCATACATGCAGTACTGTGTTGATATCAATGACAACCATATGATGCAATCTTCAACTTCTAACAATCTCCCCCTTCGTCATTGATGGCAACACAAGATGTGAAAAGCCAACAACAACCAAAACAAAAACAAACAAAAATCATTTTCCACATCCTTTCTCTCCCCCTTTGACATCAATGACAAGAAGAGTTCTATCTACCTTTTACTTCAAAAAAAAAATCATTTTTCACAAAATGTTCATCAAAAAGTGATTCTTTACCTCAATCCTTCTTTCTTCAGAATATTTCCTTGTATTTTTCTTTCAGTTCGAAAAGACATTTCTTCCAGGAATCCACTGCCAGCTTGATGTAGAGACAAATACTATTGTTCTTTGCTATTGAATCAATTGTTTCCAGAAGAGTATTTGGAATGGCAATATTCTGTACATTTTTCTCAGCATCCTCCAAGAGACCAAAAAGTTGTTCCAATCTTAACTCAATTATCTCTTTTACTTTCCAAAAGGTCTTCACAATACCATCCCTTTGTACCATGATGACTGTAAGATCAAATTGTAAGGAATTGATCCTTTTCTTTTGCGTTCCATCCTTTTCATTAAGAACATCATATGTTTTTCCAATAGAGTTCAATTCATGCTCAATGGTGTCAATTTTTGTTTTGTAGTTCCCAATAGCAGTAGGCCACTGAAGATAATACTTGTATACACTGTTTACTCTTTTGATACAACTCCTCAATTCATTTATACTCTCAATTAACCTCTTTTGTTCATTTCTATATTTTTCTTATAAAGCCAATTGAATTTCATCTTTTTTAGCTATTTCACCAAGTGACAGTTCCCTTAATCTATCTTTAATCTATTCAATCAATACTTTCATAAGGTACTTGTCAATTCACTTAGATCAATGTCATTATGAATTATGTAAATAGCTAGAGCGTCTATAATCTCATAAGGTTTGTCAAGGATCATTTGATTTCTGAATTCTGCTTAAAATAACCTGAACAATGTCCACATTTGAAAAGTATGGAAATTCACTCCAAATGTCTAAGCCCTTGTGCCCTATATTTTTGACCTTTTTCATTTGCTTAATTGAAAGAGAAGTTTCAAAACTTTGAATCTTTTCATGATCAAATTCATCAATTTGTAACTTACTCAATTTTTGCATCTCGTTGCCACATGGATTAAATACCACCACTTATTTTGACTCCATTGCTTCTACCTTGTTTTCCATACTTTCGCTTGCTAGTAACCTTAACTCTTTGTTTCTCAACTCACTAACTTCAAAATGAAAATGACCAATCAATCTTCCTTATTTAACTTATCGCTTTTAGGGTTTCATCATAAAAGATAATTAATTTCTTGCCACATCATCATTTATACTTTAGTCTGTCAGATTCTCTTTCCACCTAAGCTATCATCCAATATGTGAAATTCATAGCAAAAAAAAGGTTCCGCAAATATTTTGTAATGCTTGTATTCTACCAAAATTTTCCTCATAGCCTTTAGGATGAAGATTTACACTACATATCCTTGTGTCATCACATGGCATCTCTTATACCGAGGGTTTGATATATTTTTCTGTGATTGCTCCCCCTGAGGCTATTACTAGATTTAGTTCATAGAAGAGGTATCTACACCAGATGCATATACAAAATTATCTGATTTTTCCTTGTTCTCTAGTTCTTCTTTCTTTCTCCAGATCTTTTCCATTTCTTTCCTCACTTTTTCTAGATTAAGCCTGTTCTTCTGTTCCATATTCAATTTCTTTCCAACTTTGCTCTTACAAAATTTTGATACATGTCTCGATTTCTTGCAAGAGTGACATTTAAAAAATATTTGATCAAAAGAGTTTGTATTCATCTTTGTATTGCATTGATTAGCCTTGTGTCCAAAATTATTTCATGTGTAACAGTATCCTTGAAAAGAATGAAATCTTCTACCAATATTAAATCTATTCATCATTACCCAACTTCTACATTTTGTTGATTTATGTCCGATTTTATTGCAACCATAGCATTGTCCACCAAAGAATCTATTCTGGTTCATCATACTCCTACATTTTGTCGCTCTATACCCAAATTTATTGCATGAATAAAAAAATACATTAAAATATGTGTAGCTTTTATCATAAGGCTATCAGCTGAGTATCCTTCTGATATTGATCCTTCTATCTTTGCCTTGAAATTTCCTTTGATTATTCACTTTGTTGCAGATTGGTTCGGTTTTTGAATTTTGTCCTTCTTCAAGTCCTATACCACCTTTATCCTTTGCAAGTTTTTGAGATGAAATTAATTCATCAAGCATTCCCAAGCTTATCTTAAATTTTTCTTCAAAACTTTTTGCCCTTTCCAGATCAGACTTAAGAATTGCTATTTCATGTTCAAGCTTGTCACATTTGTCTATTTTTTTATTGATAATTTATTTTCTTTGTCTAATTTCCAATTTTAGATTCTCTTCCGTTCTTTTGCTTTCTTCAAGTTTCATCCTTAGATTTTCAGCAATCTCCTTTGCTTCTTTTAGTTCCTAGTAAACTTCTTTATGTTTCAACTTAAAATTTCAGATCCGGTTTCTTAGTTTTTGAATACATTCACCTGCCTACTTGACATTTTCTTTTAGATATTCATTTTCAAACTATGAGGTCTCTACTCTCAATTCTTCATCTAAGTCAAATCCCTTCATCATTAAACCTCCAAGATCTCCTTCAAGTTGTTAAACTTATTCCAAAGGACCATATTCTAATACCAATTGTTGGATAGGACAACTGAGAGGGGGTTGAATCAGTTGTCATAGAATATAACATTAAATTTAATTACCAAAACTAAAAAATAAACTGATTAAGTGATTAATCGTCAAATGCAAGTGCACAAACACAATAACACCAAATTTATGTGGAAAACCCAATGAGGGAAAAACCATGGTGAGGATTAAATCACACTATAGAGAATATCAAAATCGATTACAAAAAGGCTCACTTCCTGAGATAAGGCTCACTGCCTGAAATAAGGACTCACTATCCACAGGGCTACAACTTAGAGGGCTCATTGCCATAGAGATACACAGAAGTTGGCTCACTGCCAGAAGTACAAAAGTTATGGCTTACAACCAAAAGTGAATTGATGAATATATAACACCTTTCTTGTGTTGAATTCAATTTTGGATGAAGCTCAATAAAGATAGTACTACATATCAGTAATTGCTCAATAATTATGATATGATCACTCACTTATTGTCTTCACTTGCTTCGCTTATTCTAATCCACTACATCCACACACACACTTATCTGTCTCCATATCCTTCTTGCATAACCTCGCATCACTATATCTTTTATGAAGATATATATATATATATATCTTGCACATCGATTATGTAGCTTAAGGAAAAACCTAGGTTAGCAGATTAGAGCTTAAAATAAGATAACCCAAAGAAAATAATGAAGCACAAAGGAGTAAAACAACATGAAAACAAGGAAAGAGTTTACCAAATATCTTCAACCTCCACGATTGACCTCCATTGCACCTTCTCTATTTGCTGCAATATGGGTTTTTCCCTCGGATTTGTGATGAGCAACCTATGATAATGTCAAAATGTCAAAATGCCAAGATGTCAAGATTTCCTAAGATGATATGAAATGTAGATAAGATTCCAAGAGATAAAGTCAAGAGCATGAGAGATGTCAAAATGAGACCAAAATTGCCATTTTATAGAAAAGTCAATTTTGGGTGAATGGCCAAGATTGAAGATTGACAAATGCCCTAGAATAATATGTCGATTCACACATAACAATCGACTTCAATGTGAAATAGCTTCCGGTAAACTAGTCATACATGCGGTGTTGTGTTGACATCAATGACAACCATATGATGCAATTTTCAACTTCCAACAATTTCCATATCATTCAAAGTTGAAGTTGAAGGCATAGTTGGGTTTGTCTCCATAATTGCATTTTCTTCCATATTCACCATCTCCACTTTTGCATCATCTACATTCATTTCATCCTTCATGGTTTCCTCTTCAACATTCATGAAACTAGATGCTTCCAAATTTTTCATTTGACAAATCCTTTCTCTTCTATCCCTTTTTCTTTTTGCCTCCATTTCTTTATTTGCTTGAATTTCTTCGGGTGTCATTAACTTTCTACATTTTTTTATTTGCCTTTACTTTGATCCCATGGTTACCAAACCCTCTTTGATAACAAAACAAATTATTCTTAACCTATTTTCAAATTGTCATCTCCTTCAAATATTCAAATAAAACTATGTATTATGAAGATCCTTTCTTCTATAAACTTTGAAGTACAAAAACATCATGAATACATCCAAAAGTTCTCTTTTTCCAACAATTCTTGTAAAATGTTCTTGTTCTTGATTCCACTTCAGAAAATTCAACCCGCACTTGTCTCTTCCAACAATTTGAATAGAATATGCCTTGCACAAAACAAAATTGCAATAAAAAACACATAAAATGGCACTTTCAGACTGTACTACATAAAAATAATGTTGTAGAAAAAATGTGCTTTATTAGTATTTTCCAAATCGGGAAAAAAAGGCTACATAAGAAATGTGTATGCATTATAAAATGTGTATTCTTTCTATCATCTTCGCTACATAATTCGTATCATCTTCCCTAGGGCTTCTTTAAAATGATGTTACTCGACACAAAGCTCATCATCGCAAAGAGGGGCAAAATGTAGACACTGAAAATTGTCCTTCGCCTATGAACCCACCTTTTCATATCAATTCCTCCTTATACTTACATAATTAAATAATTTTAATTATTTAATTATCTTTTAAGGTCATATTCCTCTATTAATTAAATAATTCTTAATTATTTAATTAATTAATTTTTTTTTCTTTATTCTTCCATTGATTAATTAAATAAATTTAGTTTATTTAATTATGTCATTAATTAGCCCCTTCCTTTCTATAATTAAATAAATGCTTATTTATTTAATTATTGTCATTTTTCTACTATAATTAAATAATTATTTCAATTATTTAATTATTCATTATCCTCTTCTTCTATAATTAAATAAATTTTATTTATTTAATTATTTACTAATTTGTCATTGTCATCCACTTTTAAATTAAATTATTATTTAATTTAAAAGTCAATATTTCACATGTCTTTTATAATTAAATAATGCTTTTATTATTTAATTATTCACCTTCCCTCCCAAATTAAATAATTTTATAATTATTTAATTTTCTCCAACAACCTCTTTTTTGTGCCAACCTCATTATCCGTGACATTCTTATCTTCTCTTGTCTCATTCATTTTCCATCCTTGATTGAATTATCTTATAATTCAATCTTTGCCATTAATCCTTATCATTGCCCTAATTTTTCCCTAACCCTATTTCATACTACAACTTTCAATCTTGGCCTTTGATTAAGACATCTTATTGACATCCAATCTCAACCATCAATCCAAATCAGACCTTGCCTATAAATCAACCCTCTCATAAGCCATTTGGGGGGTTGATTCTTCAAGTATCCTTATGTTGTCAAAATCTTTCCTGAATCATTCATTCATTTCTATCTATCATCTCCATCTCAATGTTATGCTGCTGAATTGAGCAACCAACATGTCAAATCAATTGAATAATTCATCCATCATTGCGTCTATTTGAGGTATTGAAGATTTGGATTAGGTAACGCATGCATGTTATTGTTTTATCATTTATATTTTATCCAAATTTTTCATATACAGGTATCAACACAACCTATCATTAAATCATCAAAAACATTTGATTCCATAATTTCTAGTAAGGGGAAAACATAAAATACACGTCTACATATGATAAAAATGATCATAAAAACCACCTTCTTTGAAAGTGATGGAAGCCATTTATGGAAGAGGATATAAACTTTTGAAATAATTTGGCTATAATGGAAAAGGATGTGGTGTAAAAGAACAAGGCATTTGTGTCCCTATAGAGCCTAACACACAAGAAACAATAAAAGGTCTTGGTTATTGTCCTTCAAAAATATTGAAAACATCTTTACTTAATCATACAAGAGACAAATAGCATTAGTTGTTGCTCCTTGCCATGTGGTAGTAGTAGTATCACAACATGCTCACTACCATGCATGGGGATATAAAATAGGCTTTATTCAATCATATTTCATTTTGCAAGGAGCAACATATCATAATCCATATTGGCTCATCTTTATCCCTACACTTGGGGGAAAAGGGGTTAGGTAGCCTTGCCCTAGGTGCATTCCTTCTAGCAAGGGATCCCTTGTTATCTCCTTAAAACATTAGTGTAGAAAGTACACTATCATTTTAAGGGGAGGCATATAGTGCCCCACTCATCATTTGCATAAGTAATGGTCCCTTTTTAGTGATGATAGCATACATCTCCTAGAAAGTGTGACCTTGGCAATAAATGTGTGCCTTCTTGATCTATGTTAGTGTCGCCTATGTGGTGATATTAGACTTGATGTCCTCTAAGCATGTGACCTTTATTGGCATACGACATTCCCCTTGGTGGTAATGCTATGGCTAGTATGCCCTAAGGTGTGAGTCTTCTATTCCATGATTAGTCCTCTCTTTGTGGTGATGTCATGTGTGATATTTCCTAATATGTGACCTTTCATATTTTGAGCAAATCCCCTTTGTTATTTTATAAATCACCTTTGTGGTGGTGTTGCTATAACACCCCTTGAGGTTTTGGCCCTATCTTTTCTTTGTTTATGCACCTCCTTACTTGAATTTACACACCTCCTTAGGTGAGTTTGGCATTTTTGCTTCACTTTGTTCACACTTGTTGAACGTAGTGTGGTGCTGGCATAACATTCTTGATCATTTTATAGCACCTTATCAGAGTTATCAAGGAGTAAAATTCTTGGTATGGTTGGCATGGTGGTACACCTAGTGAATAGCAGACTTCATTAGACCTAGTGTGTTTCTCATTTTGCTACTTTGTCATGAGTACACACCTAGTGAATATCAAACTTCACTAGACCTAGCGTGTTTCTCATTTTACCTTGTCTTGGGGGCTCACCTAGTGAATATAGGACTTCACTAGCATGTGTTTCCTTCTAGTTTGTGATTCCCCTAGCAAATATCAAACTTTTCTATTGTGTGAGTCATGAACTCCTTTGGTGTGGATCCTAGCATAACACAACTTGCTAGCCCGTGATCATCCATACCCTCCTTTTTGCATTTCATTATGACATCATGTATGTTTTTGTATGTTGTCTTGCTACATTTCATACATGTGTGTTCCTTTCTGCTTATGTTTTTTTTCCATGGGATCCTACATCCTAGGGGCTTGCACGCTCCCCTAGATAATTAGTCATCCCATCTCTTGAACATTTGGACAATTGAACCCTCTTGACATAGATTTTCTAATTTAGTGTGAGTTTGAGTGTAAGTGATTCACCTAGAAAATATCAAACTTTGCTATTGTGTGTCATGAAAACCTTTGTTGTGGATCCTAGCATAACACAACTTGCTATCCCATGATCATCTATGCCCTCCTTTTTGCATTTCATTATGAAATCATGTATGTTTGTGTATGTTGTTGTGTTACATTTCATACATGTATGTTCCTTTTTGGTTATGTTTTCTTTCCATGGCATACTAGATCCTAGGGGATTGCACACTCCCCCTAGATCCTTAGTCATCCTATCTCTTCAACATTTGGACAATTAAACCCTCTTGACATAGATTTTCTACTTTAGTGTGAGCCTAAGCGTAAGTTCATACTCTCACTAAAGTGGGGGCTAAATATAACATCATAAATTGTCACCCTTGACAATTTCACACTATGTTTTATTCCCCCTAAATTATTGAGCTTGATTTGACCCCCTAATTTCCTAAATTATACATTCCAAGGCCTATTTTATAATTTTTGACAAATTATAAGCAAATAAAAAATGCATTCATCTAATGCTTTTCCCTCGACATAGGTTAATTTATGGAAAAGAGGGAAAGGATGGGGATTCCATATGGCTCCAATATGCCCTATTCTATTTCCCTCCAAATTTAAACATGTCCGTGTCTGCATCCTAACATTTGAAATTATTCAAGTTGTAAATGTCAGCTATCAAGATCTAATTTTTTGGGAAATTGAATAAATGCCTATAAATACCTAGTTATTGCATCATTTACAATCTATCTAGCAAGTTAGAGAATTTATGATCAAGCATTATTGTCAATAGTAGCAGTTTAGAGCTTTATTGTAACAATTCAAGATCCAAACATCATGTCAAATCCTATGTGAGTTTATGCATGTTTATGTTGTATTGTTTGTGAAGGCTAACCCTTGTTGTAGGTCTCCAAGAAATTCAAGAATTCAAGCAAGCAAGATCCAAGACCTTGAGAAAGGTGGTGAGTTGTAGCACTTT
Organism: Sequoia sempervirens; assembly: GCA_007258455.2. NCBI lineage: Eukaryota > Viridiplantae > Streptophyta > Pinopsida > Cupressales > Cupressaceae > Sequoia > Sequoia sempervirens. Next base: position 178,536,472 of record VDFB02000008.1, on the reverse strand, counting down.
GTTGATTCATCATTCCTTCCTATCATTTATTATTTTATCATTGACATTGCCATTGTAGAAGTGTAAAAACTAACAAATGGTTTGAATAAGGAAAGCCCCTAAATGGCACAACCCTTTCCCTCTCTTTCAATGTGTAGGTTTCGAGATTGGAGAGGACTAAAAGAAGTTTGGAGGCAAATCATCCATTGTTCAACTCACAGAAAATTACCTACAAAAAATTACCTTGTCAACTCATAGAAGATTACCTACAAAATTATTCGATGGTGATCCAACAACTTTGCAAGCAAGAATTAGGAGCTTAAATTCGACATTAGAGGACTGTGAAAGCATATTTTGGACACCCCTACAAGGACTCAGTAGCCCTTGGGCACCAATGCCCTCCTATTTTGACTGATACCAAATTTTCAGGACAAGTACACAACACCATGCCCTTCCCAGATCTACTTGCAAATATTTTTTTTAGTCTATCAGTTGTCAAGATCTTGCATTTTTCATATTGAGGAACATAATCTAATTAGATTAATCAAGGAAAATCAATTCCAATCCATTCCAAGGATAAAAAATATGCAGATCCAAGTCTGATTGGCTCACCTTCATGGTTGAAAGTCAATCTAATCACCTTGTTGATCTCCATCTTAATAATACCGTATGAAAATGAGGAAATTCATCCTAGGGGTATGTGTAAGATCATCATGGAAAAAACAGGCCCTAAAGTGGTGAAAAATTTAGAAAAATCAGAGTTAGGCAACTTGACGTAAAAATTTGAATAAGTTATCTTTATTATTTCAAAATAATGTAAGAATAGAATTTTTAGAAAATTGAATGTAGTTTCTAAACTACTAGGTTTTTTTTTTTAAATCTATTTGGTGAAAATTTAAAATTTCAATGCGTAGTACTTAAATTTCAAGGAAAAAATAAGTGGTGTTGTCTAACCACCCTAACCACAATAAAATGATAATATTTTTTTATAAGATTTTAGATATAAGTAGAGGAATCATATCCGATGTGATGCATTTTTTGTAATTTTTTCCAAGTAAATAATTAATTATGGATTTTTTATTACAACTTTTTAAAAATATAAAATCGTATGTCTGACCACCTTAACTTGGTCAAAATTTCATGAAATTCAAATTTTTATTAATCCTATAGTATGCGAAGCATAGAATGTGATGTGTTTTGGATTTAAAAAAATGTGATGTCATTTGAAAGCTATAGATGTTTTTCAATCAACCTATCAATTAGGACTTTAGTCGTAATTCAAATAGAAAATGAATAATAATTATTTATTAAATTCAAAGTAAAGCATAATTTATATTGGTGGAAATTTGAGAATCTCCTTTACAAACCCTTTTCGTTTCATCAATTTTGGGTAAAAAAAAGTCGTCAGCCACATACCCTACACATACCCATCATATCGCCACTTTTTGGCCCATCATGATCCTGCACATACCCCTAGGTTCTTTGCATCAAACCTAGGGTTCTCTTTTTCTATGTTTTAAATATTATAAAGGTATAGTTTGCTGGAAGAGTTGCATGGAGGTTTTTTATTATTTTTGAAATTCTTAGAAATATAAATTATGATGAATGGAGAGAAGGGGGTGTTGAAAACAAGGTGAAACTAAGCTAAAATATTAACTTATGTATGTTGATTTTAAATCTAAAAATAATATTTTACCAAATCAAATTATATGTATGTGATTGCACATTCACCACAATAGAAAAATCAACAAACAAAATATGACACCATATTTATGTGGAGAAACCCTTTCGAGAAAAAACTCCACACGAGAAAATAGAGCAAGTATATTATTAATCTTCACAAGAGAGATATACCATAATACACTTCCTTGTTGATTTTTGATAACCTATATGCTTCCATACACCTACAAATAACACAATATGAAACTACCATCTCATGGATCCAATATATAGAACTTGGAGGCAAAACCGTAATGGTAAATCAAAACAAGAGGTGACAAAATCACTTGAAAAAACCCATGTCCCTTTCTTGGAAGACCAAGATTCATGATAACATATGAAATAAAATTCACAAGGCTCCAACATGGGCACCTAACCCATAGCCTCTTCATCTTTTGTCATTTAGGATGCTCTGATGACCTTTCAACTTCTAGATCAAACACCAATAGACACCTGTTTCCCTCCAAACTTGGGTGCCCCACTCAAGACCTTTCACATTCCAAATGTGGAAACCTAGGAGAAATATTTTTCCTATTGTGATGTGTAAACTCCACCAACATCAAATTCCCTCTTGAAAATATAATTTACAATATTGCTAATATTTAATTAATTTTTCTCATATCCCCTAAGACACTTTCCAAGAAACATGGAAACATATAAATGACATAGGTTTGCAAAGTTAATGTTACCTAATCTAACATTCTCCCACTTGAAATTATACATTGCAATTATATCCAAGAGATACAAATAATAAATTAAGTACAGTGATCAAGGACCATGGCCTTCCTACACCAAGAGAACTTATTCGTGGTCACTCACTTCATAAGAGAATCTACAACATTATCTAAAGTGTCAATATTACAAATCAAGACCTTACCATTCTCAACCATTTATCACACAAAGTGATATTGAACACCAACATGCTTAGTACAAGCATGATACGTAGGATTTTTGGCCAAACAAATAGCACTATGATTGTCACATCCAATCCTTAGTATCCTACAATCAAAACCAATGCCATTACCAAGTCTTTGTAACCATACCACCTCCTTATGGGCATGTGTAGCAACCATATACTTCGCTTTAATAGTAGATAATGCAATTGTAGGCTTCCTACCATCTCACTACACTTCCAAACAAAGTAAATATATAGTTGCTAGTGTACCTTTGACTATCCAAGTTGCCTACCCAATAAGCATCAATAAACCCATGTATGTCCAATGACTTGACCAAATCATCAATACCATGATGAACCAAATAGTAATCTAAAGTACCACACAAATATCTAAACACCCTCTTAACAAAATTGTAATGCTCTTTACCAAGGTTACATATAAACCTGCTTAGAACTCCCACTATTTGGGTTATATCTGGTCTAGTGCAAACTATTGCATACGTTAAACTACCAATGATACTAGCATAAGAAACCTTAGAAATATCCTCAAAATAATCATCAAAATTAGGACACATATCTAATCTCAACTTAGTATCAATTAGAAATGGAATACTAACAAGCTTGTAGTCTTGTAATTAAACCTTCACAAAATGGTACCAATGTACTTAATGTGACTTAACCAACACTTTATGTGACCCTGATCTCTACTTATTTCCATCCCAAGAATATAAATTTTGCAACTCCCAAGTCCTTCATATAAAATGTTCCAAAAAGTTGTGTCTTGAGCTCCCTAATCATTACCTTGTTGTTACCCATGAACAACATATCATCAACATGCAAGACAATAATTATAATATTAGCATCAATAACCTTAATATAAGCACAATGATCCTCCTCAATCCTAAGAAAACCCAACTTCAATTATGCAAAAACATCGAACTTTCAGTACCACATCTTGGGCGACCGTTTCAAACCATACAAAGATCTCTTCAACTTGCAAACCAATTGTTCTTTTCCTTTCACAACAAAACCGTTAGGTTGTCACATGTAAATTTCCTCCCTAATATCCCCATGCAAGAAAGAAGTTTTAACATCCATTTGCTCTATCTCAAAATCACAAGCAACAATAATAGATAATAGGAATCTAATAGAAGTTAATTTAGTAATAGGAGAGAAAATTTCACCAAAATAAACTCCCTCTCTAGGAGTAGCCCTTTGCTACTAATCTAGTCTTCTACCACTCTAATCAACCATCTGCACCAAATTTATTTTAAAATACCCACTTGCAACCAATGGGATTCCATTGGGAAACTAACAAGATCCCAAGTGTCACAACTATCCAAATCCATCATCTCCTCTACAAGGCCTGCAACCAAGACTCACTTTCCTTCAGAGAGAGAACCTCCCTAAAATATCTAGGTTCATCCTCAGTACTCAAAAAAGAAAATACACAATGATAATATGATGGGCTATAATTGTCAAATAGATTGTGTTTCCTTGTTGATCTCCTCAAGGTAGGAGTAATGGGCTCTACATATTCTTCTTCATTTTTGTTCTCATCCTACACATCCTCTGAACTATTGAACCCTTTTCTTCTTCTACATCCTCAAATCCATCTAATTGTTCTTCTAAATGCACATCTTCCTAGTTCTCGATCTTTGTCTCAAAGTGCATTGTCTTTGTCTTATCTTTTTCCTTTGATTTTTCTTCTCATGAGTAAGCTCTAAATCCCTTGAAAAACACATCTCTAGAAAAGATTGTTTTATGGGTTAGAGGATTCCAAAGCTTATAACCTTTTACATTCTCACTATAACCAACAAAAATACATTTATGTGATTTTACATCTAATTTAAATTACTTCTCTTGAGGACCATAAGAAAAATCCTCACAACCAAAGACCCTTAAGTATGAAACAAAAGGCTTTCTACCTATCCACACTTCATAATGAGTTTTATCAACAATAACTAAACAAGGAGATCTATTAATCAAATAACAAGCAATACCAACCACTTCAACTAGGGCCTTAAATTCCTTAAACTTAGTGAAAAATTCATATTTTGAATGCATAAAATAAATCTGTGTATCTTGAGACATCAACAATGAAAGAGACATATATCAAGATTTACCCAAAGAGTCAACATCCATTGGTCCACATACATCTGAATTAGTTCCACTAGAAACGATGATTTATTTTTCTTACCAAACACACAATGTTCACAAAAATATTTTTTACCAATAGAATAATCAATGCCCAAAAGCATCTATCAATCTTAGCACTACTTAATATTCTCCTAGAGATCTTTTCATTAAGGTTCAATTAACTTTTTCTACTACCCCATTTTGTTGGAGAGTATAAGGAGTTGTATCTTGTCAAACAATACTTGCATGCTTACAAAATTGATCAAATTCCTTGGAACAATATTTGCCCCATTGTTAGAACTCAACACTTTGAATGCATAAAATAAATCCAAGCGTATCTTGAGACATCATCAATGAAGGAGACATAATACTGATATTTACCCAAAGAGTCAACATCCACTAGTCCACATACATTCAAATTAGTTCCACTAGAAAATGATGATTTATTTTGTTTACCAAACACACAGTATTTACAAAAATAATTTTTACCAACATAATAATCAATAATACAATCAACCAATTTTTTGTTTAGAATAGTCTTGTCTTTTTTCACCTATGTTACCCAATTTGTGCTACCACAACATACATGAATTTTCAATGTTAGCTACATTGGCAAAATTACATGAAATAGAGGCATTTAGCATAAATAAAGTACCTATTTGAGATCCTTTGGTTATCACCAAACTCCCTCTTACCAACTTATAACTAAACTTATTAAATGTCACATGCATTCCAAAATTATTCAATTTGGACATTGAAAGTAAATTTCTTGCAAGTCTTGGAATATGCAAAATATTATTAAGAGTTTTAATCCTCCCATCATTGAAACACAACTTTACCTTTCCCTTTCCACTAATCCTTTTTTTTTTGTTATCACCAAGGAAAAAATCTCCCCCATCATATGCTTTGTAAGTAGTAAACCACTTCTTTCGAGGAGTCATATGGTAGGAGCAACCTAAATCAATAAGCCAAGCATCATCACTAATAGTGTTAGCTGAAATAAACAAAGCATTAGAATCATCTTCAAAGTAATTTTCCATGGAGGAATCAAAATTGATTTTTTTACTCCTATATTCCTTCACATGCCCTCTTTTTCTATAATTCCAACACTTTACTCTTTTTGAGTTTTAGAACGTGCTTTAGACTTATCCCTCTTATTATCCCCTTTAGGCCCTTTCTCTTTGGACCTATCTCACACATGCAAGGCATCTTGAGAGCCAACATTCATGGAATTTCTCCTCATCTCCTCTAAAAGAAGAATGGAAATTATGGTGTCCAACTCTGGTTCTGCATTACTACTACTACTTATGGCAATAATTAGTTTTTCCCAAGATTCAAGAAAAGGACGAAGAAACAAGATACATTTATCTTCATCTTCTATTTTAACATCTACTAATGCAAGATGAATTATAGTCGTATTAAAATCATTTAAATGATCCACTATAGAGTCACCATCTATCTTTTTTAAATAATATAAACATCTTTTGAGATATAACTTGTTAGACAAACTTTTAGTTTGATATATATCACCTATCCTTTTCCACAACTTATATGTGGTGTCTTCGGTGAAGACATTCAAAATGACAAAATCTATAAGACACAACCAAATGGTTCCTAATTCCTTCTTGTCTAAATTTTTCCAATTATTAGATATTGCAACTGGTTTACTTTCATGTGAAATTGACAACCACTAATCTCTCTCTTCAAGGAGATCCTCCATATTTAATTTCTATATCTTGAAGCCCATTCCATTAATCTTCTCAATATTTTGGCATGAGTTAGAAGTCATGGTATACAATATTCTTTACAAATCTGCACTATAGGACAAAAATAAAATCTTCCGCTAAAGCCAAAAAACGTTCAACACTTAGGGTAAAGGAGTCCCCTTCTAAACACAATTGTTAGCTTTGATACCAAATGTTGAAAACAAGGTGAAACTAAGATGCAATATTAACTTATGTATGAAAATTTAAACTTGAAAATAAGATTACCAAATTAGATTATATGTATGTGATTGCACATTCACCACAATAGAAAAAATAAGAAAATCAAATATGACACCAAATTTACATGGAGAAACCCTTTTAGGGGAAAAATCCACACGAGAAAAGAGGAAAAGTATATTATTAATATTCACAAGAGAGGTAAACCATAATAAACTTCCTTATTTATCTCTAATAACTCATATGCTTCAATACACCTACAAATAACAGCATGAAACTACCATATCATGGCTCCAATATATAGAACTTGTGGGAGGTAAAACCACAATGTAAACCGAAACAAGAGGTGTCAAAACCACTTGTGAAAACCCATGCCACTTTCCTGGAAGACCAAGAGTCATGATAAAATATTAAATAAAATGCATAAGGCTCTAACATGAGTGCCTAACCCATAGCCTCTTCTTTTGTCATTTAGGATGTTTTTGTTTGTTGTTTTTTTAAGAACCAAGCTCATCTTCAAAGAAGCCTATGGAATTGCCATTTCCAATTCTTAGCAACCTGAAGGGATTGACCAATGAATGAGTGAAAGTAGCAATGCTTTCCTCCTGCACTTGGGGCTTTGCAAAACCCAGGAGGGTGATCCCACAATGTACCTATGGACAAATAAGTAATGCAATGTATACCTATGCACATTATTTTCAATGGAAGCAATTTGATATAATGGTATTTATTTCAGAATGTATGCACAAATAAATAACTTAAGTTGGCACATATATGTGTATGCACATAGACCTTCATCTACGTATATACACATACTTGTGACATACCTTCTTTTGTTACTTATCTATTTATTCTTAAATGAATACTAAATTACATGAATGTAATCATGTGACATGTGTTGAAATGAATGGATAATGATATGATCAGTTCCATTTGAATCAATTTTCTGATTTTTATTAAGTTGAGGAAATAAGTAAATTGAATTACTTTTATGTAGATATATGTGTAAAGAATATTCTCTTGTTTGAATAAGAACAACAACACCTAAGTAGACTAGAGAACCTCAGGATAGATGTTGCTAGAGGGTAGATAGTTGCTATGGGAATAACTGTGTTATTGAAAGTTACCTTCCAAGATGGGTGTTGAAATGGAATTCAAAGAGTATAGGTTTTTGATTTATCAAAAACCTATCGTTTGTTGTTGCAACTTAATTTTTATGCTTGGCCAAGCAAATAGCCCATTATGTATGTATGGAATTTGTGATAACACTTTTTGTCATTCTTAGCATAGACCTTGCATTTTTCTAATCATAGATAGAGATGCATGTTGATGTATTTCTTGAGTGAAAATGTGAGAATGATTTCCACATGCCCTCTAGAGGGAGAGAGAGAGTATCATCCCGGAGAAGGGTAAAGTTATGAGTTCTCTAGCAATGCCATCTAAGCTTAGTTTCAGTCAAGTGTTTGACTCTGTGAAACCTAAGCGTTTTTAGGGTTGTCAGTAACGTGTTTAAAGGTAAGCTAAACTTGAGGTTGTTGAGTTGAGTTCTTTCAATTTTTCTTTGATTGTGGTAATCCGATATTTTAATAGCTTTCTTGCTTATATATATCGATATATATATATATATGAATATATATGTGTGTGCAAAATAAATACATACATGTGTATATATATATATATGGACACATATCTACATACATATGTGATGGTATGCATCGACGTATGTACATATACGTTTACCTAAGCATATATAAATATATATACATGTGTATTTAATGAAAGAAAATAACACATACATATGTCTATCCATATATATAAAGCATTGTAATCTATACAATGTTATTCAATGTTTTTGATATTAATTCACATTCTAAGAAAAGAATGGTAAATTTTGATCACAATGGTTATGAATGAGTTCATTATAAGATGGCGATTATGCCAACATAGCGACGTGATAATATCAACGTCGACCTTGCCTTACTTATCATTTGGTAATGATATTTATGTTTAATTTTTGAATGCATTGAGATTTATATTCTTTATAATTTATTGTGTCGATTGTTCAAGTCATGTTACTTGATTCTAGGCTTGACTCCAAGTAGGAGGAGCTCGCAACTTTTCACCATAGTTCCTTGAGCCTTAATAGGTTGCATGGGAATGCCACGAAGGTGGTAGAATTAACTTTGTTTGCAATACAAATTACTTGTAACACTCATCCATGGATTTTACCATGTAAAAATAGCTCTAGCAACTGTTCCTTTAAATTATTTTTATAACCATTTCATTGCATTAGATGGTCGTGGATAATCTTAGGAAAAGGAGATATTATGTTATCTTTGGGCAATCGATTGTTGTAACTATTTTTCTTGGGATTGGCTATAGATTTTGTGTATCAAGTAAACCATATCAATAGAATCAAATTTAGTTATATTATTATCCATTTTACTCCAGTAAAGTCATGCTTTTCAAGGGAGAAGATAGGAGGTTAGGGTGCGAGGAAGTATAAAAGGTTTTGTCAACTCATTGAGTGGAGAGGATCTTTGGTTTTAGTTTCATTTTTTTGAAAGAAGTAGAAAAGAGATTGATGTGATTTTTTGGGAAAGACTGAAGTGAAGAATAGCTAGTTTGGGTGTGGAAGTTTTGTTGAATTCTACCTCTCCATAATTGTCAAGTTAATAGTGGGAAATTGAAATTAAAGACTCTCCATTTGGTTGTGACTAGGATATGCATGGAGACTATCCTTAGACAACTTTTGAGCTAGTGTGAATATATGTTGCTTCTCCAATTATCCTTCTAAGTATTTTCCTTGTACATGAAAGAATGATAAGGGTTTATCAAAACCAACAATGCGGTAGTTATAACTGTATTCTTTCTGAATGCAAGAATCTTTACTTGTTTCTTTTAATCATCCATGCTAAGTTAGTTCATTTTCTTGGGATATTGGAAATAATTGATTCCTTTAAGTCAATTGGGGTATTTATACTCATGTACCCTTTCTTGCAAAGATATGTCTGTGATAGAATCATGAAATCAACCACTTGTTTAATATGAGCCTCTCTTTATTCATAGAGGAAATGACTTTTTTTTCTTACCAATTTGTAAGCCTTTATTGAATACAAATAATTGTAAATAAAGTTCATTAATGAACACATGATAAGAAAATTTTGAATCATTGTTTCTTTCTGGGTATTGAATCAAGCTTGTAAGGTTGATAATTAAAGAAGAGGAAGAATAGTCTTAAGCATAGCTAGGTGCTAGTACTTGTTAAGATGCTTATCGATTTAATGTATAGTTTTTCCTTGTTTACTTCTTATTGAATGATTTTGTTATTTAAAATGGCTTCTTGAAATGAAAGAACCTAGTACCATTTGGCTTGAATGGTTAAAACCCTCAAGGAGTTATATTTTAGTAGAAAACACCTAGATGGGGGATTTTTGCATACGATGTCTTTTTAGTACGATATGACTAGTTAGGCCATGGGTCTAATTATGAGAGTAGATACTCTTTTATGTTTAGTAAACTTCAAACTAGTGGTAGTTTCCAAGACCAGGTAGTTATGTTGAGTAACTCAAAAGTTCAAAGAAAGTATAAAACTAAACCAACTCAGTCTAGTTGTGACTAGAAAGTAAAGGTATGTAGTGTAAAATCTTTCTTTATGATTATTCATTGGTCGAACAATTAGCTTGAGTCAACTTAAAGGTTAACTATTATGGTTCATGGTAGGAATTGAATTAGAGGTAGTAGCCTAGACCCTAGATGATACAAAATCGTAACAAGGGAATTCAATGTCCAAGATATTTTACCAAACCAATCTAATTACAATCTTAGTGACTGTAAACATTTATATATGTGAATCTATTGAAGGACTGGGCCAATTGGTCTATAGTTAGTTTTATCCTTAATAAAAAATACTTTAGTGTTTATCATGAAGAAAGACTAGAACCTAGACGAAGTTATATTCTTAATGGAGATCTAACTATTTATGTGGAGACTTTATCTATGTAATGTTTATGCTATATTAGGATCAGGAAGGTCAAGAAGTTATCGTTTTGTGTCAATATTTGCTTAAAGTTTATATCTCAAGGGTTAGGGTTAAGGCTTGAGCATGTGGTTGTAGCCAGGACCCAGGTAGTTACGTGAAAGTAACTTGGGTGTTCAAGTTAGAAATAACTAACAACCTAGATGAGTTATTTACTTAGTGAATCTTCACTTTTTGAGGAAGGATTCTATAATAAAACTAAAATGCAGGACATCCAAGATTATTAGATGAAGAAGGAATCTTCAGTTTAAGATTAATATTTATTTATTATATATGTTGAACATTTTATATAATATGGATAACATGTTATGGTGATGGGTGAAAAATAATTATCATTATTTATGCCATAGTATAGTGTGATAAGTTATAGAAGTAGGAGAATATGGAACCTCATCACAATTATCAAGAAGATAAAGGTTCAAGTGACCAATCTGAGCCTTTGATGAACTATCCACACTTGATGTAGGAGTATCAACCTTAAACAAAACTTCATCAAGAGTAGAAGCAAAATGTGAAAAGATGTAAAGAATAGAATAATGACTAGCCTTGCCAACTATAATAATTTATCTAATATGCAAATCTCAAATGAACATTAAATATAGAGTGAACTCAATAGTCTTCCCTTTACCACTATGCATTACCTAATATATAGAAAGAAGATTGTTGGCAAGCTTGAGAATAAAAAGAACATCATTAAAAAATCTAGTACACATGTCAACATCTCCTTTTGTACAAATAGCCATATAAGTATTATTTGTCATCAAGATCTTAGATGCAAATAAATGCTCAAATGATAAGAACTGGTTTGGTGAATAGGTCATGTGTTAGGAAGCTCTAGAGTCAAGAATCCATCCTATAGACTTAGAGACTACATTCACAACAAGGGCTTTACCTTTCATCTTATCAAATCCATTATAAAAACTTGATGATCTCAATTGTGTGGATGATGAGGGTGGTGTAGAAGAACAAAGTGAACTAGAAGACTTTGAAGGCAATAAAATTTTATACTCTTGAAGAATTTATCTCATTTCTTCTAACTGTTTCATATAACAATTATGTTTACCATACCCTAGTTTATTAAAATATGCACATTTGGGTTTCTCCTTCCTAGGTTTATCCTGTTTGGAAGAGGTGGGAGTCTCACTATATTTTGTCTTATTTTTTGACTTATTTTTCCTTTTCCTTTGGGCGATTGTGCTAGCAATGCCCGATTCTTAGGAAGTGCATCAAACTAGATAAGATTTACTTTCTCTTTAGTCAATCAATCAAAAAATGCCTCGAAAGAAGGCATGTTAAATGATTCACCTAATCCATCCATGGTGGAATAAAAGGAAGAAAATACTACAAACAATACCTTTAGCTTAGCTAAAATCAAGAATATGCATTCCTTATCATATTTATCTTTCCCACAACTAGCCAATTGAGATCTTAAGGATTTGAACTTAACCAAATAATCCTCAATGGTAGGAAATGAATCAGTGGAAAGAGATGTCAATTTTGCCTCTAATTACAAAGTGGAGAATTCACTAACTAAAAAAAACAATTATTTATACTTATCCCATACCTTTCATGGTGTAGTGCATTCCTCAATGTGGAAAAATAGGTTATCAGAAACATGCATTGCAATCAAGCCTATAGCCCCATCACATTTGTTCCTATGAGAAAATATCTCATACTCCCTAGTAAATTTAGGTTGATGATCACCCAAAGTAGACCACAAACCCTTGGACCAGAGTAATTGCTACATTTTGACTTTCCATGTGTGATAAATATGAGGAGTGAGTACCTCAAATGAGTCTAGTTTAGTGACGAGAGAAACATGCACCGAGAGAGAAAAATAGACAATATACTACAAAACTCTAATATGAAACCTCCCATTTTTGAATCAATATTAAAAATGAAGCCCTCCCAAAAAGACAGAACCTCTCTAGGTGTTAGGATGTCCAAGTAATCAATTAGAATGTGATATGGGAAAAAGCTAAATAATATGTACTTGGGGCTGAATCCAAAAAAGTGCATGAATATGATAGAAGAGCTCATTAATACCTTTCAAATGTTGCAAGAATTACTAAAATTGAATAAATTGAAAAAAATATGAGCTTGGATGTCTAAATGGGATAACTAACTTCAAACAACAATAAAATGCATTTGCGGAAAAATCTAGAAAAATGACCTACAAATGTGTCGTCGACATAGAGAATCTACAAAATATGTAGTTGAGATGCCAAGAATATGTTGATTTGACAGTTGGCACCTGCAGATGTGTATTCAACAATGAGTGACTACATAGTATGGGATATGCATGTCATTAACTTTGGCTAGATCCACTTCTATAACTCTTCTAGAAATGATAAATCCTAGTAGCTTGTTTGATGTGACACAAAATACACATTACTTAGGATTGAGGTGGAATTTATATTCCATTAGTCTAAAAAAAGTATTATAGGGTTTTAGGATGTTCAACTCTAGTTTTTGACTTGCCTAATAAGTCATCACATAGTCTTCTACAATTGTTCAAAATGAAGGTAAACGACTATAATATGGAAACCTAAAATTTATGTTGCAAATCTAAATTGTAATATGTATGATACCAATGGAAATTTTAGGAAATGCAAATCAATAACAACAAATAAATCAAAAATCATAGTATAATTACATAATATAGTATTTATATGGAGAAAAACCCTTTTGGGTAAAAAAACTCCACCAGAAAAGAGGCCAAGTTTATATCATCTTGAAATAAGAATACAATACTATTGCTTCCTTATTTCTAGTATTCAAACAAACATCTATGTACCTATGTAACCTTGAACCATCTACCTTCTCAAGCACTTGTTTCATAATAATCATAAATTACATTATTCTCAATCACCAAATATGGTGTCCAAATTTGAAAAAATTATGCCTTAATTTTGAGAAAAAAAACTTTAACATGCTAAACTAAGACTCTTACAAAATTTCATAGTTGACAAAAAAAATAATCTCTCTATTTTGGGTGCCTTGATTTTCAATACCTATAAAATGAGAGATGCTCCAAAATGGGCACCTAGTTTTACCTAATCACCTCATATTAAATTAGAAGATGCTTTTAACTAGTAAGTAATGAATAAATAATTACCCATGCCACTAGATCCCACATCCCTTATGAATACATTTACAAAAAATAATGTCTCATAAATTAAAATACATAGGATTTACAAGGTTGATGGCACCTTGATCCTAACTAGAATATCATGAAGCATGTCATGAAAGTTATTTTATGTGGCTCGTTGATAGGTTTCCCTAGCATTACTCAAACAAAAAATGTGAATTGATAAAATAATATACCCCAAGGAGTGATAAAAGATATTGTGTTGATCTTTAAGTATAATTTGAATCTTTGTATTGCCAAAAAGTCCTTCCATGAGTGACAACATTTCATATCCTATAATGAGATTTGGTCATCATATCATTATTAGCGAGGGGAAATAATTATTTGGACATTCTTTGTTAGCATTTCTAAAATATATGCATATATGGATTCCTTTAGGCTTCTTGCTACTAGGGGAAATGCTTGATTATATTGTGATTGCATGAGTAGATGAATGATTGATGACCTTCTAATTAAGGTATATAGTTTCTTGTACTTGAGGGCATTCATTACAATCTTAGTGAACTATCTCTTGAATCATGATTTAGTTTTGGTATGATTTGGATAGTTATAAGTCACATATAATTCAAACTTTGAAAACGTGAATTATAGCAAGATCTAGGAGAGTGATCTTGGGATACATCTTTCTAACTTATAATTCACAAGTTTAGCATCTGGATGTACAACAAGATGATGTACTACTAGTGATGGATCTAATCTAGACATGTTGGCATAGGACCGGGAAAATATGTCGATGGATTTTTTGAATATAACACTAATAGTTTCCTTTATAACAAGATGTAGAGTGGTGGCCATTTGATTGATCTTATTTGTGCCAAGATTTATTTCTACAATTTCTTCAACCAATGATTTCAACACATATTTTATCAACAAAGTACAAAGAGAAGGTTGATCTCCTCATTCATGAGCTGCCTAAAGGGGTTTACACTAATGGACAAGTCCTAGTTTCTTGAACTTTACTTTTTACTTCATTTGGTTTTTTCTTTCACTAATCACATACAATCTTTTCCTCATGACGCAGCCTTCCAAGTCTTATGCAGAAAATTAGATAAAGGGACACAAACTCCATTTTTGGATGAAAGGCCTTTTGATGACATAATGACGAAATTTTAGAGGATATCCATGTAAATTTCAAGCGGGATTTCGAAAATTTAAGGATCTTAAAAATATAGAGAAAATTCCGTTTTTGATTAAAAGCTCAAATGCACGTAAATTTAACCACTTGTTCCTTCAACCGAGAAATTCAGAAGGCCGTAAAATTTATTATTTAGTTTTGCTTGGATAAACGTGGGCTGTGAAAATCAACTGCCTGTCAATTTAAATTTTAAAAAATTATCATAGCGACGGTCAAATGGCTGTCACTTTTAATTTCAGATGATTGCAATGACAGTCAGATGGTTGTCAAATTTCACATGAATCCCGCTGCAAACCGACGATCAGGTGGCTATCAAATGGAACAAGATAAATTTGTTCGGAAGTGATGGTCCATTTGGCTGTCAAATTTAGCTCCAAAAAGTTAGAGGTGACAGCCAAATGGATGTCAAATTCAACATAGTTAATCTGGTATGTGACGGCCAAATGACCGTCAAATTGAGTGTCAAATTTTTGTGGTGACGGCCAAGAGAATGTCAAATTTAATCATTGAAACGAATGTGACAGTCATATATGCCTGTGAAATTTAGTTTTAAACAAAGTCAGGCATGACAGCCAGATGCCCGTCAAATTTAGTGTAAACAAAGTCAGGCATGACAGCCAGATGCCCGTCAAATATAGTTTTAAGTCAGGCATGACAGCCAGATGCCCGTCAAATTTAGCCCAAATCTTTTTTATGACGGGCATACAGCTGTCAAATTTAAAATCGAAGTAGGGGGTCGTGACGGTCAGATGGCCGTCAATTTTTATTTCTTGAAATTTTCTAACATGACGGTCGAACGGCTGTGAATATTAACAGTATTCCTAACTGTGACGGTCAATTGGGTGTCAATTTCTGTTCGGAAGTTCAAATAGCTGTCAAATTTAACCTTTTCCATATGACGTCCAGAAAGCCGTCAAATTTAAAATCGAAAAATATTTCCTGACAGTCAATAGCTGTCAATTTTAAGATAGACGAACTGGGATGTGATGCTCGCTGCCGATTTTGAACCGAATCTTGTAGCTTTTATTTTGCAGAATAAAATATTTTTGTTTGCACATCTTGAAATTTGTAAGAGGAAGATAGCATTTGCTAAAATAGTGAGAGGATCAAACTTGTCTGTAAGTTGTACATGAATGAATTCTTCTTCTTAATTTGATGTGTTTGTTGCAAATCTTAACGGAAAGCAAAATCACAGAGAATGTAAAGAATATATTCTGTTATTTGAAAGATGCATGCATATACATATTCTGTGTTTTTGAAATATATTTTGAAGACAGGGATTTGAGGAACGTGAGAGGCTGTATCTCTATCTTTATTTCATTGACTTTGATAGTGGAGGACAAGTAATTTGGTTTTGGACAAAAACAGTTGTTTAAATCGAATTTAAAACAAAAATCTTAAGAAATTCATTGAATCTACCCATCTTTCTGCTGGAGAAAGATTTGCACAGGCGACCATTCCCAACAATGATAAAAATACATTTTCTTTAAGAATGAATCACTCATGATAATCAAATTCAGCGTGTGCCCATTAAAAATTGTTTTAAACCAATAGAAAAAAAATCAATTCAAACAAAAAGCTCATGCCCCAAAACTATTTAATCGATACAACATAAAATATATTATCATGCGAGATGGGTTCTTGTGAACCACTTCTCATGAATTATGGGTCAATGAGTTTGACTCATAAAACAACACGGTTGAATCCTCATAGCAATATCATAGTCTGACACATTGTGGAGGATTTAAAGTTATTGCACACTAGTATTAAAACCATTTAATCATTTTGATCTTTTTGAACTCAACCATTGCAATGAACTTGTTTGGGAACATGAAACAATCCTAGTACAAAGCCTTATTGAGATAAACATCACTCTAACTTGACCTACAAAGCTACTAATAAAATTAACAAAACATAATGCTAAAATTAATCGTAACAAGAAAGGTCTTAACAAATAGGTGGGAAAGTGGAGAATTCAAGAATATCTAAAAATATTTTTCAAACCATCCAACCTCTAACTTTATTAAGCAAGTTAATATACTTCAAACACAACCAAAAAATTTTATATAAATTTAAAAGATATAAGAAAATAGACTTTAATGACATTAATCTTATATTTCTCAAGTATATTTAAAGTTAATGTTCTAGTAGTTAAGAGTTCATCTTGTTCAATGATATCCTCTTCTTAGTTTTCATTACTATAAATGATTGAGTGAGGTGACTTATTATAATCCTGTTCAATTTAGGTTCAAGTTATTAAAAAGTAAAATAAAATTAAGAAATTCGTAAAAACTTATCCTATTTTCTACAAAGTTAACTAAAAGTGTTTGGTCCATTTATTTATTTATCTTCATAATCGATTTGTATCTTCTTATCTTATGAATTATGTGCAAAGTTTGTATTTCTTTATCAATCAAAATTTCTTCCTTCATTATCACAATAAAATCTTACTTTCCTAACTTGATTTAAACTCTTCTTCATTGCGCTCTTTGTATTCCTATACATCATATGTAATTCCACCAATCATGATCTATTAAAAAATCATTATTGTCATCATCGAGATGAATTCCTTCTACACTACTAAAATGAAAAGATTTATCCTTAATATTGATACCTTAATTGAAACAATGCACAAATATATTTACCTATTGAACTAAATATTCTAACTTTGAAACCTAAGAAACATCATCAATACAAATCTTAGAATTGTTAGTATTATCATTTGTTTCATTAATATCATCTATTTCATCTTGAGACTTGGAAATATGGGTTTCCTCACATACATCATTATCCAAAAAGTGTGTATAAAACAATTTTGGCTTCTAGATTTTTTATTATATTATTTATGTACTAGATAGGTTGTTTTATTTTATGTCATTAGATTCAACTCTCCACAAGGAACACAAAATTGACAATGTTAAGTTCCTAATTTCATCCTCAAAATCCATATTATTGATATATGGTTTGAGGTTATCAATATTTTGGGAGGAATAGAGCCAACTACATGCAACTTAAGGTATTAAATTGAAAAAAATGAGATTTGGATTAGACAAATTAGGTACATATAATTAGCCTAAGGAATATCTATGATTGTGATAATTTTGATTCCATATTAAATTCTTTTTTAAGAAATATATATATGTATATATGTATATATATATATATATATACATATATATACATATGTATATATATGTATATACATATGTATATATATATGTATATATGTATGTATAATACATATACATATATATATATATATATACATATATACATAGATATATACATATATATATATATATATATATATATATATATGTATATATATATATATATATATATATATATATATGTTTATATTTGCACGTATGTATATATATATATTTATTGATCTCTATTTTACTTTTATAGAAGTATAGTAATCAATTATTTTCAAGCAAGGAATACACTTTTGATTTTATTTGAATAATTGATTTCCAAAAGAAGTAGTTTTCTTATCTTTCAAGCATTCCTTTTTATACAATTTTTTTTTTAATCATGCTATCATTTTCTTTTCAAAATTTTCAAAGATACAAGATCGAAATAGACAATTACATAACAAATCATATGTATATCATCCACAAGCCTACTTTTTTAATCATTTAATCAAGTCATTATGATCTTCTATATGCGGTTTTCAAATGCAACTATCATGTGGTTTGTAGTGTGTGCACCTAGATTCCATTGAGCTTACCATTTGATCTGGCTAAAAAATCCTACTTCAACCGTGTTTTCATCCTTCAACTTGTTATCCTACAATTGCACACACTTGCACTTATACAGTTCATCAGTAACGTTCAATCATGATAAAGTATAAGATAGTTCAAAAGATCACATAGTCAATGATGGTCAACTTCTTTCAAACTTCTCAAAATATCAAAATTTTCATTCAACATATTGAATTTCCTCATTAATTCAATTCATCATATTATGATTTAAATGCAATAAAAATTGGATTATGAAATCCTTCCCCTCTTGGAAGAGACATCGTCTCAATGTCTATTTAATTAAAAAAATTAAGCATATACGTCTATTTCAACATCATATCATACTGTTTCCAAGCTAAAACATTATAATATTCAACCAAAATTTTCAAACAAAATTATCAAAAGTATCTTTCTAAGAAAGAAAACGTGGGAAGGAGCGTTCTATTTATTCCACATCCTCCCAAGTAGCATTGTCTTCTGAATATTGGTCCCATTGGACCTTAAACTAAGCAATATCTTTACTTTGCAACTTAACATTGTGTTTATCTAGGATTCTAATGGGCTCCACTAGCACCACTCCTGGGTCATGTACCTGGAAGGATTTCCAATCAAGCATATGAGCTACATCAAGATGATAGGGATTAAGCAAAGAAACATGAAGCACATTATGAATTCAAGCCAAAGCAAGTGGTAGAGAAAGTCTATAAGCAACTGGATTGATCACTTCCAAGACTTCAAATGGACCCATGTATCTCGGGGCCAACTTAGAAGACTTTCCAAAGGCAATGAAACTTTTATGAGGCCTAACTCTTAAGAATACTTTTTCCCCTACCACAAATTGTCTAAGAGTTCTATTTTTGTTGGCATAACTCTTCTATCGGTTTGTCACCTCCTTCAATATTCTCTTAATGAATCTCATTTGTTCTTCCATATCCTTAAGAATCTCAGGTCCTACTATGATCATGTCTTCCAATCTATCCCAAATGATGGGTGTTCAATCTTCTACTCATAAAGAGATTCAAATGGTGTCATAGCTAGAGATGTGTGATAAGAGTTATTGTAGGCAAACTCTACCAATGGTAGGTATTCTTCCCACTTATAATTTTGGTCCATGCAATACATTCGAAGGAGGTCTTCGACCACCTAATTCACCATCTCTATTTTCCCATCAATCTGAGGATGATAATCCAAGCTAAAATTCAACTTGGTTTCCAATTTGGCATTTAGGCATGTAGGGTTGTCCAAAATCTTGAGGTCATTTGGGTGTCTTTATCAAAAATGATAGTTTCTCGCACTCCATGCAAGTAGAAGATCTCTTGGAAAAATTTCTTGGCTAGGGTCAATGATCCATCCTTTAGGTTTCCTGGAATGAAGTGTTCCACCTTGGTCAACATATCAATCACAACCAAGATAACATCAAGTCGATTCTTGCTCAAAGGTAACCCCAATATGAAGTCCATACTAATCACCTACCATTTATTCTCAGGTATGTTGTGAGGATACAATAGCCCTGTTGGGTGTGCATGCTTTGACTTATTGGCACTCTAAGCATATGGCTACGTACTCAACTACATCCAATTTTTTGAGTTTAGGCCAAAATTACAAAAATTTCAATTCTATGATCATCTTGGATACTCCAGGGTGTCCTGAATAAGGTGCATTATGGACCTCTTCTAGAACCAACTTCCTCATCTCTCCAAAGTCTATCTAATATACATTCTTCTCTGGGATCTCAAAATTCCATCTGATTTGATCTCATACCCATCAAACCGATGATCTAATGGATTCTCTGTTAGGGCGCTCTTCACTCTTTCATAGTGCTCATCCCTTGGAAAATGTTGTATCACCTATTGTATTAGATTATACCTTGTCAAGATCATGGTTGTCAAATGTATTTTTCTACTAAGAGCATCAACCACTCTATTCTCCTTCCCTTTTATATACTCAATTTTGAATTCATACTCACTAAGGAATTCCAACCACCTTCTCTGTCGTGCATTAAGGTTTGGTTGAGTAAAAATGTATCTGAATCCCAAATGGTCTTTCTTGAGCTCAAATGACTTCCCCAAGAGATAATGCCTCCACATCTACAAGGCATGAACTATTGCATCCAACTCTAAATCATGCAATGTATAATTCACCTCATGTTGTTTAAGCTTCCGCGATTCATATGCTACCACTTGTCCATCTTGCATTAGTATTTCTCCCAATCCCTCGCCTAATGCATCTTTGATTACAATGAATCTTCCATTAGGATCAAGGATGGTCAGTACTAGTGTTGTCATGAGCCTCTCCTTCAGGAGTTGGAATGCTTGTTCACACTTCTTAGTCCATTCAAACCACATTCCCTTTCTTTGGAGTCATGTGATTGGAGATGCAATCTGGGAGAACCCTTGCACAATCTTTCTATAGTATCCTGCAAGGCCCATGAAGATATGGACTTCTGACACATTCTAAGGCACTGGCCATTCCATGATCACTTTGATCTTTTCAGGGTCTACAAAGACTCCCTCAACTGAAATAATATGGCCTAGATAGTGTACCCTATCTTGATAAAATGAGCACTTGGATAGATTCCCAAAGAGTTTCTTTTCTCTTATCCATTATAAAACTAGGTCCTCAAGTGCCTATCATGCTCTTCAATGGACTTTGAGTAAACTAATATGTCATCAATGAAAATCAAAACAAAGTCATCCAAACAGTCTTTGAACACACTATTCATGAGGTTCATGAAAGTTGTAGGTGATTGGTCAAACCAAAAGGTACCACAATGAACTCGTATGTCCATACCAAGTTTGAAAAGTTGTCTTCGGGATATCTTCTTCCTTTATTCTTAACTGATGGTATCCCCACATGAGGTCAATTTTGGAGAACACAATCACTCCCTTCATCTGGTCAAACAACTCATTGATCCTTAGGAATGGATATCAATTATTTATGGTCACCTTGTTCAACATCCGATAGTCTATACATAGACACAAGGTTTCATCCTTTTTCACAAAGATAACTGGTGCTCCCCAAGGAAACACACTGGGTCTTATGAGCCCCTTGTTTAGCAATTACATTAGCTGGGCCTTCAACTCATAGATTTTAGTGGTGGTCATTCGATAATGTGTTTTGGATTGAGGCTCAACTCCTAGTACAAGGTCAATAGAGAATTCAAATTCCTGTTTCGAAGGTAACTCTATGAGTTCATCAGGGAATACATCTTGAAACTCCTTGAGAATAGGGTAGTCATCTAGATATGGTTCCTTGCTATTAGGGTTACTGATATGAACAACATGAATTTCACATCCCTTTCGATGAGCCTTTTTGAGTTGCATAGCAGCAATCTGTCTAACCTCTAAGGGTCTTTGCATCCCATAAATCTCGACTGGGTTCCCATGATCATCCAAACAACTAACTACAATATCCTCATAGTTCACAACTAAATTATGCTCAGTTAACCAATTTATTCCTAGAATTACATCGTATGAGCCTAAGGGCACCACATACAGGTTGACTTGGGTCTGGAAGGTTGGAAGTTCTAACTCTATGGAAGAGACAAGTATCTACCCTCTGCTATACTCGATTTCCATACTGAACTTTCCATGAGTTTTCCATGTATCATGATCTAATAGATATCTTGGATATTACTCTAGGATCTATGAAACATTCAGTAGCAATGGTATCAATTGTAATAGAGACTGTTTGGCCATATATCTTACCCATCAGTTGTATTGGTGAGGCTTGATACTCTGCCTGCTTGTTATCCATTGCAACATGGATCTAGTGATGTTGAGATTGTTGATAGTTTCCTTCCCTTCGTGACTTTGATTGCTGCGAACAATTTGAGGCATAATGATCACCTCCACAAGCATAGCAACCATCACGAGGCCCTTTGTGACCTCCTGGCTTATCCTCTCTGAATCCTTTCTACTTTTGGTCATCTTTTCCTTTGTTATTATTTTCCTTCTTGCTTCTTCCACCATTCCCACCTTCACCTTTCACTTGTGACTCACTTCCCCTCTTGAGATTAAGGATCTGATGGTTCTTGTCTCCTTTGTGAAACTTCTTGTTCCCAAACCACGACTTAGGATTTTAATTGTTATGAAGGCCAGATAAGGGTATGTGTAGGATCATCAAGGAAAAAATAGGCCCTTAAGTGGTGATGAAATTCAGAAAAATCAGAGTTAGGAAACTTGATGTAAAAATTTGAATAAGTTATCTATATTATTTCAAAAATATGTAAGAATAGAATGTATAGAAAATTGAAATTAGTTTCTAAACTACTAGGTTTATTTTATTTTAAAAAAATCTATTTGGTGAAAATTTGAAATTTCAATGCAATAGTACTTAAATTTCAAGGAAAAAATAAGAAGTAGGTGTCTGCCTAACCACCCTAACCACAATAAAATGATAATATTTTTTTATAAGATTTTAGATATAATTAGAGCACTCATTTCGATGTGTGATATTTTTTGTAATTTTTTTCAAATAAATAATCAATTATGAATTTTTATTACAAAATTTTAAAAATATAAAACTCGTATCTCCACCTTAACTTGGTCAAAACTTCATGAAATTCATTTTTTAATCCTATAGTATGTGAAGCATAGAATGTACGCATGTTTCGGATTCAAAAAATGTGATACCATTTGAAAGTTATAGATGTTTTTCAATTAGCCTATCAATCAGGACTTTAGTCATAATTCAAATAGAAAATGAATAATAATTATTTATTAAATTCAAAGTAAACCATAATTTAAATTGGTGGAAAGTTGAGAATCTCCTTTAAAAAACCTTTTCATTTTGTCGATTTTAGATATAAAAAATTCGTCAGCCACATACCCTACATATACCCATCATATCTTCACTTTTTGGCCCATCATGATCCTACACATACACATAACTACTGCAATTTCTACTCATGTTTGGTGGCCTTTAGGAAGAATTCATTCATGGTGAGAGGATCATGCATGTCTACTTCTGCTCCAATGTGGGTTCTAAGTCCCAATATGAACTTTCAGATATGGAAACATTTGTCTCCATGATATTGGGGCACACACTTCAGTAGATTGATGAACTTTTCCCAGTATTGGGTCATAGTCATGCTCCTCTGAGTTAGGTTTTGGAATTCTATCACCTTGTCAAAAAAGAGTTGCAGTAACCATCTATTCCTAAAATATTGGAGGAAGAGTTCCCAAGTAATCTTAACTCAGGCTAAAGATTCATTTCAGTCTTTTCATCATCCCACCAAGTAGTTGCTTCTCCTAAGAGTTGATACATAGCCCATGTTGCTTTAGTCTAGTCAGATAGCTTACGAAGTCCAAAGTATTTCTCCATCTCAATTATCCATGCCTCTTCTTTTTCTCTGATGGTTTTACCATCAAACTTAGGTTGTGCTACTCTTTTGAGATCTTTTCCAAGTTCTTCCTCAATTTGACCTCATGGGTGTTCTTCTAGACCACCATCCCCTTGATTGAATTTTGCATTCCTGTGAATCCAATCCTCATGTGCCACTCAAACCTCATGTTCTATGTGGTCCATACGAGCCTCTTACCTATTGAGAAGCTCTAAAATCTATTCCAGCCTCTTGTTTGGTCCATTTTCTGACCCACTACCACTTGTCTCTTGCCTAGTGGTCACCATGTTGGCTTACACCCAACCTGCATCACATTTCACTTCTATCATAACTTAACACTAGGTTCTATGAATAAACATTCTTATTCTACATAACATTGCATATACATGCATATATCACTCATTCATTGAAGACACACACATTCATGCACAATAACATATTTTGGAGTTCTTCGTTTGAACACACAAAAAAAACACCTTGCTTTATTTATATTAAGTATGGGTCAATAGACCTTTATTTACAAAAGCTTCTTGTTACATTAGTCATTTTTCTCATTCTTAAAGAGAGGACACTCCTCTAGGTCTTCATCAGAATTTAAATCAATTTTCTCAGAAGAGGACAGTTGAGCACGTAGGCTCTCCTTTTCCTCCTTAGTTAATAAGGGTGCATTTGGTCCACACCCTAGAGGCCAATCTCTAATTGCAGAAAGCTTCTTAATATGAGGTGTTCACTTTGATTCCTCAATTGGTTTTCCTCTCTCTAGCTTAAGTCGAGTGATGGCATGAGTTAGAGTCTCCTTGTCAGGAATCTCGGGTTGAACCTCAATCTTGGTGTTTTCTTCCAATACGACTTTCTTGTTTGAGGTCCTAATGGTCTTTCCTTTCTTTCTTCCTGAATTAGACCTTCCCGTACCTGCATTCAATCTAGGTTTGGTCAATCCTCGGGACAACCCAATTTGGTCAAGTGTCAACTATCCCCTAGTCATGGCTATCATGGACTCAAAAGGCCTAGACTTGAACCCTAAGCTCTGATACCAAATGTAATAACCCATTCTAATTATTACTTAATTATATTATTGCAAATGACATTATGAATATTTAATTTTAAAAAGACATAACTAAGCAGCTATTTTCAATCATAGCAACACATGTCTAATTAAAATGAGTCATATATTTATATTCAATTTTAATGTGAATTACAACATCCAAGTTGACTTGGCTCATAGGGCCACAAAGTCAATATAATACACAAATTTTACATCAAGGTTACATCATAGACCATGATGATCATGAAAACATCCAAGGTTTCCTCTTGATGCTTTCCTCCATTGGTGGATGAGAACATGGTTGAAGCGCTTAACCGCCCAACAACAAATATCATGCTTCCCTAAAATTCTTCCAACTTGAAGAATACCCGACCCTACACAAAAAATTTAGCAAGAGAACAATCTACAAGGGGGAATCTGGTGCATGCCTATAAATCAACATGCATCTATATCTATGATTAGAAAAATGTGAGATCTGTGCTAAGAATAGCAGAGAGTGTTATCACAAAGTTCATACACACATAATGGGCTACTTTCTTGGCCAAGCATGAAAATTAAGTTACAACAACAAACAATAGGTTTTGGATAAAGCAAAAACCTATACTCTCTAAACTCCATTTCAACACCTGTCTTGGAAAGTAACTTTCAACAACATAGTTATTCCATAGAAACTATCTACCCTCTAGCAATATCTACCTTGAGGTGCTCTAGTTTACTTAGGTGGTGTTGTTCTTATTCAAATAAGAGAATATTCTTTACACATATCTATGGAAAAGTAATTCAGTGTACCTATTTCCTCAACTTAATAAAAAATTAGAAAAATGATTCAAATGGAATTGATCATATCATTATCCATTCATTTCAACACATGTCACATGATTAGATTTACATAATTCAATATTCATTTAAGAATAAATAGATAAGTAACAAAAGAAGGTAGGTCACAAGTATGTGTACATGTACGTAGATGGTCTATGTGCATGTACACATATATGTGTTGACTTAAGTTATTTATTTATCCATAAATTCTGAAATACAAACCATTATAAAATATTGCTTCCATTCAAAATAATGTTATAGATTGTCATATCATTTTTTGGAATTACAAAAAATAAAAAGAACTAAGAACAGGTCTATTTGTATAGTTTCCACATACTGATATGTTGTTTGCAACTGTTAATAAATATTTAACGAGCTCCCTTCAGGTGTATTTTACTTTATGCATCAGCCCGTGTATCGCAAGTAATCAACTCGGCCTTTTATCTAAGTTCTTCTCTCCCACTCCACATGTCTACTCCTCGCAACCCCGAGTTTTTGCATTCCTTTTGCATCCTGGGAAACCTCGCTATGCTTCCATGTGTCATGGTTGTAGGATAATTTTGATCATTCTTCTTGCTGCCTCATCGAGCTCCGCTCAAGTGCCATGAAGCTCTCATTCCCAAAAATTTTGGTGGGCCCCACAATTGTTATCTATGGTGTACTCTTGCTACGTGTCTGCTCTTCACAAAAATTTTGACATAGAGATGAAGGAACAACCACAGGCAGCGAAATGCTACAATGCATCTCTTTTGTGCCTGGCCAGTGATCGTTCCCTACACTATTAGTTAAGTGCTCCGCCCATTCAACACGTGTAGCGTTAGCACAAGTCTTCAACAGCAAGAGAGAAAGGTTCACAGGGGTAGTGAAAGGCTACCATATGTCTAGTGGGCAGATCTCATATTCAGGCGATCAACCAAATGAACCAAATGTTGCTATAGCCACTACGTGTCATAATCATTTGCTTGGGATGGTGACACTTGTCTGATTAAGCCTTGTCGGGACCACCACCATCATTTGCAGAGGATGCACCTGTGACTGAAATGACCGGATGCTTGGTTTCAAATCGTTTCTATTGCAACAGCTTGGGGAATATTCTATTTTTGCATCATTGCTAGGGTATTGTGAAATATTTTTTATTACTGCTCTCCGAAGCAGTGGGGGTTTTTTCCTGCTATATATACTTTTCTCTGTTGGGAGAAAAGGGTTCAGAATTTGGAGGAAACATTGGTTTTTGGTTAAAGACACCAGGCCTTTATTGATGTTTTATTTTATTGCAAAGACTCTCAAACTATGCCAACTGTTCAACCTTTCTATTTTTTCATACTATTTGATCAAACTGTAGATTGTGCTTTTATTGTCTAAACATTTCATTTGAGAACTTCTATATATGTTGAATGCAAGTTTGCTGACCTAGACCATGTCTAATGAATGTTCCTGGCAATAGGAATGTATGTAATATTATTTTATGTCAACGAATGGGTTATCTATGTTGTAATCTTCAATTTATAATTTTCTAGAACACTACAAACGCCAATTAGGCCGTTAGATCTATGATTTATCGTGCCTATCATTAAGTCTTGGCACATTGCCTTAGGTTAGACTTTATTTTATTATATCTATTTCATTTTCCCTTTCCAAACCCCCATTATAGAAGAAGTCGGCTTCTCTAAAAATTTGGAGGTCACTCAGTTTAGCGCAAAAAGGTCCCCAATAAACTAAGTTTCCCATAAGACATTGTTACCTCGTCAAATTTTGGCATCAATAGTTTGTTCTTTTTCTGGCACACTCGGTGGGACTAAGCTTAAATGAATTTGCATTTTTGAAGGGTGTATGAGCCATCGACCTGTAACTAGATCCCAAACCACAGGCAACCCTAGTTTGCTAGTACCTCTATTGGGATTAGTGCAAGCCATAAATTAGTTGGTAACCGTTCCACTCTCACCACCTGTTCCTCTAACCATCTTGTTGACCGCCAATAGAAATTGTGTGGCATAGGACGTCGCAAGTCCTTTAGCAGCCCTAGTAGCACCCACTGTCTAGGGCGCTATCCCGGTTTTAGCTATGAAAGCTATACCCAAGTTTACCAAAGATGGCTCAAGAACACCTGTAGAACATTTGCAAGATGTGGCATACATGTGTCTGGTACATGGGATTACAACACAAAATGTAGCTTTGAGGCTTCTCGCCGCCTCTTTTAAAGGAAAGGCACTGGATTGATACCGAATGTTGTCACCTAGCACTATTCGTACCTAGGATGAGCTCGGAGATCCGTTCTATGAGAGGTTCTCAAATGATGGAGATCACTCTTCACTGTATTATCAACTATCTGTCATAAAACGAGCCCCCTAGGAGGCTCTGACGAACTTTAAAGCCCAATTTCACACAAATTGGCAGAGGATCCATGTTACTATACGCCTGACTCCTGAGTTGGTGTTCATATTTTATCTCAAGTCCATCAATTCTGACATTTCTATGATGATCAAGTCTTTGGGAGGAGCTACTCTACCAGATGCTTACGGTGTTCTGTCAAAGCTGAGAATCATTTGATAGATTACGAAAAGTTGCCTCCTTGACCTATTATGTCAACTAGCATGCCTACAACTCCCTAGTCGATGTACACATATGTGATGGCCCCACAAATTGTAGCCTCTACATCGGGTTCTTCCAAAGATGAAATAAGCGATCTCAAAGAGATGTTGCAAAACATGGGAAATGATATAACCACTCTTAAGTGGAACCAATCAACGCCTCTAAAGCCTACATATCAAAACTATCAAGGTAGGTGGTCCTCATATCAGCAGAATCAGTACTAGGGCACACCTCGCACTAATCCACCAATTTCGATCACCAACCAAATGGTGTCAGTGCCTACTCTATTGGCGAGCACTTCACCAAGCTCAAGTAGGGAATTAACCGCACATGGCTGAACAACCTCATTGATGACATCATCTATGGTGCTTCCCTTGCAGCGATGCGCATATGCCCCAGAACTCTCCTCATGGAAACTTGCAAAAAAAGGTGGTGGAGCAATGCAGCCAAGGCGCGGTGATAGATCACAGAGGTTATATATATTCCTCACCACAAATGGAGATTGTGGTTCTTACCGCGCAAATGCATGGAATGTCTCTAGAACAAGAATCTGATATCGCTCTTGATCACGTGTTTTTTCCCTGGATGGAGGAAGAAGAAATAGTGTTTTCTAATGATATGTTCATATCCAAAACACTGCAAGTGCAATATGATTATAATATGCGCTCAAAGAGGAGATTTATTGGTGAGTCAGTTCTTCCACATCTAGCCAGCCTGCAACTCAAAGGTGCTTCCAATAAAATTCCTAGCACTTCTACCGCCCTGCCACCATCTCAACCACGAAAGGAAATTATTATAGCAAGAGCCAAGGAGCAGAAACCTTTGAGTTTTTCACCTTTTAATGTGGTAGAACAATTGAAGAAGTCATCCGCTAATGTGTCTCTATGGGACATTCTAGCTATCCCAGAGCAAAAAATGCTATTACAGAAGCCACTTCAAGAAGAGTTCAATACAGCGTGAACAAAGCAATTTATCAATGCAGAGGTTGTTAATCAAATACCACCGGCTAAAGTCTTTACAAACAATACAAAAGAATCCTCTATTGAAGTTAGAGATAAGTTAAAACCCAACCCTTCTTCTTGACTCTCATTATAGGAAAGAAGTTATTGCACAATGCTATGATTGATTCTGGCACTAGCACCATGGTTATGCCTAAAAAGATAGTCGAAGCTTTAGGACTTGGCTATGAACCTATGAAAAGGGGGTAATGTAGCTTGATCGGAACCACTACTGAATTTGACACCATTTTTCAATGAGTGTTCATCGGTGGTTCAACAAATCTTTGTCGGAGTAGCGACGAAATGACGAAAACATTTTTGTCATTGTTTTTTCATCGTAAGTCCAATGATAAATTAAAAGTCGAAATAATGGCAAAGATTTGTCAATTGTTGGCATCATAAAATGGGCGTTGGAAGAACACCAGAAGTTCATCGCCATTTCGACGAAATGGGAAAGTATTTATGACAAAGCCTTTGTCACATCTAAGCAACTTTGTTAGACCTTTTATGTGGTTCGTCAGTGACGTTCGTCAAAATTGCAACGAAATGGGCAAGGAGTTACAACAAAGCCTTCATCGCAGCTAAGCAACTTCATTGTACCTTTTCAGTGATTCATCGATGGACTTCATCACAATTGCGATGAAATGGATGAGGAGTTACGAAAAATCCTTTGTCACGGCTATAGAAACTTTGTCAAACCTTTTCGATGATTCATTGGTTGTGTTCGTCAAAATTTCGACGAAATAATGCAATTTTTTTTTTAAATATTCATTGAAATGTACCATCGGTGAGAGATCAATCAAGTCGCATACCTTCGTATTAAAATCTCAGGAAATTATTTTATTTGGTCATTTTCCATGTTTATTAGACACTCGATGAGACGTCATGTAGTTTCGTTGACGCCTCGAGTCTCTTCGACAGTCAATATTACATATCACTTTAGTGTCACACAGTCTCATCGATGTTTTGAGTCTCACTGATAGCCAATAGATCATATGTCGCTATGGTGTCATGCAGTCATACCAACATTATGAGTCTCCCTGAGAATTATTCCTTCAGTCTTAAGTGTATCGCTATGATTCTCACTAATGATAACTTATCGTTGTGACTTTGGGGGTCGTCGGGACTTTCCTTCGACTACTTAATAGCTTGCAATCAAACTTGAGCTTGAAATTACAAAACATAATATCATGCCAATTAATTTTACCATTGCTATTCTAGACCTTTAGCTTATGGCAGAATAAGTACCAAATTTCCTGAGCATAAAAACATTCAAAAAGAATATGTTTGATAGTTTCCCAAGTCTTGTAGATACTACAGATTTCAACACTTTCATGGTTAGATTTATAGGGATCTATCTTTTTCATTAATGCAGAGGTAGGTAAAGGAGAAATAATTATAATTGTAACACTATTCAACTAGTCTAGTAAATATGTTCATAATTTGTGTTCAATGGACCTCAGTTTTATCATTATACTACCCATCTAATACCATATTTTAATCCAAGGTTCAACTATCTCAGATCTAAAGAAGCATCTTCAGTTAACCAAATTTAAAGTACTATAAAATAAGGTAAGACTTTTACTTGAGAAATATTGGGTACACTTGTAGGATTAAAGTTCTCGCAATCATCAGCATTTATTGGCACACAGACACAACCTGCAACATATGAAGTAATGGATGAAATGGTCCTTAATATGTGAGTGGTTTGCAAATTGATTGGTAGAAAATAAGGTTACAAACAGATCTACATGAAAAATTATGAGGATAATCTACTGTAATCATCAAAATAGATGAAAAGTGCAAAGGAAAGAGTCGAGCTACATCTCTAGATCCTAAAAAAACACGTGCAAGAAACATAAAAAATAGAACAAACCAATTTTTGGATGAATACAAAATGGTGCCTTCAGCAAGTGATTCATATGCTTTCAAACTTGACACAGGACATTAAGAAGATTTTAATCTTCCTTTGTGAAATTAACTACTTTCATAATAAACCCAAAAACCAATATTATATACCTCCATGTCTAGCCGAGGGTAGGCATAAGAGAAAAAGATTTCTTCAATGCAATGATGAAAAATATCAATGTGTGTGTAGGTTTGTATTACTCAAAATATCATTTCACTGCCTAAGGAAAAATACCAAAGTGATGTTTTAAATTTTAATCTTCACATAGGATCCCTTATTGCTACACATGCATATACAAGAATTATTTGAGCTCTAAACTATTCAAATATTAAGGATTTAATTAGCTCTAAGATAGAAAGTTGTTGTTTAGACATAATCCATCATCTTTTACATATCTTTATTCACTCCTAGCTCTTCAGATAAATTTGTGTAAATGAAACAAAAATGTGAATCTCTTATGAAAAAGAAAATTCTTAAAAGGAGGGGGGAGAGAGCAAAGGGTAGGGGGCAAGAGAATGCTTGAATGTATAGAAAAGTATAACATTTTTATCATTATAACAATGAAATGAATCTTAAGTTCAAAGCATTAACATCATTTACAACATTTATGATCAAGAATGAATGTAAGTAGAGAAACTTTTGCATACCTACAGATGGTACAAAATTTTATGGTTAAGTCGAAGCCTCCCATCAACAACAAGATCCAAATATTCATGTATCTATCTCAATCGAGCCTCTAAACCCTTCAGAGCTGTCAATTTTTCTACTAACCTGTTATGCACAAAATTCAAATTTTAGAGTTATGTCACCACTAAAAACAGAAGAAACGGAGCTTTGAAACCAAATCTACACACAACACAATGTGGTATTCATATAAAGCCATACAAACAAACTAAACTTAGAACATTGGAATGGAAACAACTTCAAATTATGATGCAGAGCATGGATTTAGGGCATACAGAATCATTTTTCTGCCACCATAGTGAAAAGTTAGCACTTTCTTGCATCTTTGCATATTGGTTTGATGCTTCAAATGATGCATTTTTTATATTGAAAAGTGCATTACCTTATTGAGTTTCTCTTTGTTTTGAGAATATTTTAATATTCTCTACTTAACAGGGCCAACCACGTGATGGTGGAAGCTCATTTAGCCTCTCCCCCTGCCCTCATATCACTCTCAATTCCCCATACCCAATCATATAACATTAATCATTCATTCATCCATTAATAACATATAACATTCATTCATTCATCCATTAATAACATATAACATTCATTCATTAACATATAACATTCATTAAGTAACATATTCACATTCATTCATTAACATATAATATTCATTCTTTCAGTTTTTACATATTATCAAAAATATGGTTGTCATGATATGATTACAATCACTTTTTTTTTGTTTCTTTTTTAAAGCTACATAAAGCTGAAGTGGAGTATCATTTTCTAAATCAATATATGTCCCCCCTTTAGTTGTTCTGCCCTCTGCTCGTGATCTTAATGTACGCCTAGTCATCTGCTCATGACGTGGATGCCACTGCAAGGGGGGTCTATTACAATAAGAAAGAAATGTTAAACTCATATGTTTTATTATTATTGTTACAAGTATTTCATTAATTAAAAGAACATTAGAATGGTTCTCTTTACCCGATGGGTCCACATTGTGTTCCTAAACTTTTGTTATAGGTTCATGCTCAACATGTTGAACACCCTCTAAATCTTGATTTGCAGTTGAAACATGAAAGGTTACATTAATTAATACACTAATTGCAATTAAATATATTTAACAGAACATGAGAGTGGTCCTCTTTACCTGATGGGGCCACATCATGTTCCTGATCTTCTCTAGCCTGATCAGGCTCAACACATTGATCACGTTCTACATGCTCTAAAGTTGAAACATGAAAGGTTACATTAATTAATACACCAATTGCAATTAAATATGTTTAAAAGAACTTTAGAGTGTTCCTCTTTACTTGATAGGGCCACATCATGTTCTTGATCTTCTCTAGCCTAATCATGCTCAACATGTTGATCACGCTCTACATGCTCTAAAGCATTGGGATGCACACTATGACCTTCATCTGTAGGTTGTGCTCCACCCTCACCAAGCTACATTTCAATGTCATGTGCAGTATTATCATTTCTTGAATGTTTAAAACAAATAGGCATGTAATTACTTTATGGTGGAAATTAATATTGAATAGATTGCACAAGTATTCAATTTTAAATAAACTTTATTGAGTTTATTTACTTGCATGTCAAATGTAGGGGAAAGTTGTGTTTGCACAATCAAGACTCTTAGGCATTCTGCCACGACTCCATAGCCTTATTAGAAGACAATCTTCAGGTCATCTTCTATGGGAACTCTGTTGAATTCAAAGCCCTGCATTTTTGCATAACATCATGAATTTTTCTTCTATGGTGTGATAAAACCAAAATTGTTTTTAATTTATTGTTTGGACACTATATTTTATTTATTGATACTTACAATTCGTGCAGCTAATTTCATATAACCACTAGAGCCAAGTTTTTGTTGCCCGTATTTTTCTAGTCTTTCCTTTGTTGCCTTCGATGTGTCGGGTAGTCTATGAAAAGTTTAAAATACATTAGATTATGTAAAAAGAAAGAGTAATCAGTATATAATTACATTGTTGATAGTATCACATACCTTCCTTGGCCCGATGGTGTCTTTCCTTTTTTATTTTTAGCCTTCTCCTTTCCATTCGACACCAAGTCCTTCCACTCCCTCTCCGGAATCATGGGGGGATGCTCGTACTTTTTGTTCTTCTCTAAACGTGACCTATATTGGTTCCTCGCATACTTTAGATAGGTACCAGCTTTCTGAAGGACCTTGGTTCGATTGAATGTTTTATCACCAAACAACACAACTAAACGGTTAATGAGCTCATCTTTTAAATCTTGATTTTGGCCATTCCACCGTGTACGTATGGTGGGCCCAAAGAGCTCCAATGTAATATCACTTAGATGTTTATAAAAAATATCATTTCTTGCAAAATGATCATGGGATCAATAGTCTAAAAAGAGCGATCAATAAGTAAATTTCAATTGGATTATATATAATAATAATTAAAACATTTTAAAATACTTGGGACCTTCTCTATCTTTATGGGATCGAAATCCTCAGTCACCACAAGTGTGACCGAAAATGTTCTCGTACTAGTAATACAGAAAGATCTAGGAAATGCTACTAAAACATCACTAGTACTAGTGGCCTCTGCATCCCTAGGTACATGTCCTGACACATGTTCTGGAATGTGTTCGCTACCAAAGGGTGCATTAACAGATGCCTGCATGGTATGTGTTTCCGACATTTCAGATGAAAATATAGGCACAGATGAGTAAACACAACACAATATAAAAGTATAAATTCAAAACATATCATATATGATAGATAAACAATTTGATCTGATGTATAACCTTGACGATTAGTTCTATTATATTCCAACTTCCATAAGCGAGGTGTCATTCTTCGTGGTTTTAATGTAGTCTCCTCTTTCCCATTGAAAAGATGTTTTTAAGTTGTTCGATACTTATGATTTCTATGGAGGAAGTTCCTATACTCATCAAACACCTACTTTCCTAAACTTGTTGAACGACAAGATTTCATCTTTGGACCACAAATTGGACATGCAAATTTTTCCTTTGTTTGAAGACCTGCAAGATCATATATAATTGGATTAAATATGTCAATTTTTATAATTATATATAGGGTAAGTGCACCAAGATGGTTGCACTTTTGTGGCCAAAAAAGAAAAAAAAAATCCATAACGTGAACGCGTTATAACGCATTTGCGTTATGGCTTTTTAAAAGAAAAAAAAAAGCAAATCCAAATATCATTTCTCATTTGGTTTTTTCTGTGTTTTAGCTCCGCCCATGGCCAAAAATCATGTTTTATGCACTCGCGTTCTTGGAGGGGTGATTTCTTCAAAATTCATCAACAACAATCGGATTTCTTCACAAATATGGCACCACAACGACGAAGAGATGCAAGAGGTAAGTATTGTTTGGTATTTGTTTTGAATTTGTTAGTTTTAAATTGATTTTGTTTGTTTTAGTTTAGAAATGAATGTTTTTTTTTTTAATTTGTAGGAAATCCTCAACAAGAGGAGGAAAATCCTCAACCAAATCAGCCTCAACAAAATCAGCGTCAACAACAAAATCAACCTCCCCACCATTCTCTCAATATCTCCTCCTAGCACTCAAAGAAAATTTGAGTGAAATTGAAAAACAATAGAAAAGCAGAAGTTGAGGATCTTATTAGTAGGTTGAGTGATCAAAATTCTTCAACCACAAAAAGAATATATCTAGCAGATTCATTGAAGGATTTGTTAAGAAATGTAGATGCAATTACCCAAGAAATATTTGGATGGAAAAATAGGAGGCAAACATCGAGGGCATATTATGCAGACAAATTATCATATAAACAAGAAAAAGATTTAAAGATTACTAAAGGCGATTTGTGCTCTCTATTCAATGACCCTAGAACAAATCAAAATCTTAGCCTCAATGTGAAGAGGTTTCCTATTCATTGGTGCCACCACCAAGAGATTAGGAACCATTTTATGATAGGTGGTACTTGGTCTTTGATTACCAATCGCGTAACTCTGAAGTCCCCCAATCATTTTCTTAGGAAATTATAATCAGTGAGTTTGCATTGAACCAAATCCCACTATTTTGATATGAGGGAGTTTCAAGGGAGAGGTGGGGGGTCAGTACAGGAAAGGCCCAGTGCACAGCCGGATCCTACACGACAGGGTAGACGACCTCTCGCTAGGCCGCCTTGTGAGCAGATTGTGATGCCTACAGTTGCAAAGGAGAGTGCCTGCATGGAGATTCCCCGGCAGTGACTCCATCCTTGGACTTGGGAGGTCATCCACTCACACTAGCCCCAGCCTGTACAACAAAATCTAGGGAGTTTCGTGTGGTGGCCTTCGAGGCCATGTGTGCCTGGACCTCATGAGCCAATTGTTCTCGAGGACCCTAATGCCCCTCGGGCAGGTGCTACGCAGGATCCATATGCTTCTGCCACTGACCAGATGCATCTATGGGGATGGGAGAGGGTGGTCACATTCTCGATGATGCATATGGTATTGATAAATGTAAAATTCAACATGTTCATTGAATTTAGTTTATTAAATTTCGACAGAAATGCAAGATTAACTAATTTAGTTTTTATTATTTTAATGGAAATCTGTACAATACAAAGTGGTTGGACCCTCGGGCAATAAATTTTAAAATTTCAATCTACTTATTTTGCAAGACACCTATCGGGTATGTAAAGTTAGTAAACAATTATAAATTTATTACATGTTAATAGCATTGTTTTACGAATGGTATTTTAATATGTGATTTTGGATGTTGAACAGGGTGTTGTTGGAGGTTTCAAGGAAACACCTCTGAGTGCAAGTAGATTTGCTCAAACTTTCACCGAGGTAATATAGAATAAAGAGAACTTAAAGTTAATGAATTCTAAGTTTAATCTAGATTTGTGTATATATAGTCATAAGAGTATATGGGTTCACTAGGTTATTATTTGAAATATTTTAAGAATGGTCCTTCCATGATTGTTTGTCTTAGAATTCCTACACTAGCAAGCTATATATAATAAAAATTTAACATGGAACTGACAAAGGTAGAGTTACATTCTACTCCATCCTATATAATTTTTTGTGATGTCAACATAACCAAGAATAAGACTATGGATGTCCTACATGATGTCAATGTAACCAAAAATAAAACTTCTATCCTCGACCCTATCTATCAGCCAAGACTCCTTCAATATCTCCTAGATGCTTGGAGATGCTTAAGACTAGGTCAAAATACCCTATATTCTCTTCATTTGTTGCATATCTCATCAAGTTTCCCTATATGTTCTCTAACTAATAATGATTGCATGGAAAGAATTTATAAGTACTCATTAAACTCTCAACTATTGGAGCCTCCTCAAACTTTCCCATAGGACGTGGAAAATGCTTAGAAATGATTAAATTCCCTAATAGGGTGTGGGAGATCTTTTAGGAAAACATTTGACACTAATTTGATCCATTGAATTCTTCTTCATTCTTATATATTCCTCAAATATACCTTTCAATACCCCTATCATACCTAAATCTACTACATTCATATCCTTGTTAGCTAGCATGTAGGTGATATAGTATGGTCCATGAATTTTTATGTCTTTTTTTTTCATTTTTCTATATAGTCCTCTTTTATCTCACTACTAGGTCCTCACATAAAAAGAAAAGAAAAACATTACTTCTTTTTCTCATCTAAGGCCCCTAAGGTTTAAAACCCCTTAGATGCAAGGATTCAAAGCACATCAACCATGTGGTACAAATGACTAAATCCCAAAGA
>VDFB02000008.1:178403683-178498537 GCA_007258455.2 Sequoia sempervirens | reverse complement strand
TGTTTTTTTGTAAATCCAATTTTTTCCCGATCTTTTCCTGATTTTTTCTCGATTTTTTTCAAAAAATCCTGAACTTTTGGTTTGCCGATTTTTTCCCCAAACGATTAATGCTGCTATGTTAGTGATACTATCAACAATATAATTATATACTGATTACTCTTTATTTTTACATAATCTAACATATTTCAAACTTTTCATAGGCTGCCCAACACATTGAAGGCAACAAAGGCAAGACTAGAAAAGCACATGCAACACAAACTTGGCTCTAGTGGTTATATGAAATTAGCCGCACAAATTGTAAGTATCAATAAATGAAATATTGCATCCAAATTATAATAAACTGAAAACAATTTTGGTTTTATCACACCATAGAAGCAAAATTCATGATCTTATGCAAAAATGTAGGGCTCTGAATTCAATAGAGTTCCCACATAAGAGGACCTGAAGATTGCCTTCCAGCAAGGCTATGGAGTCGTGGTTGAACGCCTAAGAGTCTTGACTAGGAAAACACAATCTTCCATTGCATCTAACATGCAGGTAAATAAACTCAATAAAGTTTATTTAAAATTGAATACTTGTGCAATCTATTCAATATTAATTTCCACCATAAAGTAATTACATGCCTATTTATTTTAAACATTCAAGCCATGATAAATACTACACATGACACTGGAATGCAGCCTGGTGAGGGTCGAGCAAAACGTACAGATG
Organism: Sequoia sempervirens; assembly: GCA_007258455.2. Taxonomy (NCBI): domain Eukaryota; kingdom Viridiplantae; phylum Streptophyta; class Pinopsida; order Cupressales; family Cupressaceae; genus Sequoia; species Sequoia sempervirens. Next base: position 178,497,826 of record VDFB02000008.1, on the reverse strand, counting down.
AAGGTCATGGTGTGCATCCCGGTACTTTAGAGCATGTAGAGCGTGATCAACATGTTGAGAATGATCAGGCTAGAGAAGATCAGGAATATGATGTGGCCCCATCAGGTAAAAAGGACTGCTCTAAAATTCTTGTAAACATATTTAATTGCAATTGGTGTATTAATTAATGTAGCCTTTCGTGTTTCAACTTTAGAGCATGTAGAGCGTGATCAACGTGTTGAGCATGATCAGGCTAGAGAAGATCAGGAACATGATGTGGCCCCATCAGGTAAAGAGGACCACCCTCATGTTCTCTTTAAACATATTTAATTTCAATTGGTACAATTTCACGTAACCTTCGCGGTTTCCAACTACGTATAAGCGACTTAGAGGGTGTTTAGCATGTTGAGCATGAGTCTATAAATTTTTTTTAGGAATATGATGTGGACCCATTAGGTAAATAGAACCACTCTAATATTTTTTTAATTAATGAAATACTTGTAACAATAATAATAAAACATATCACTTTAACATTTCTCTTTCTTATTGCAAACAGGACTCTCCCTTGCAGCCATCCATGCTTCATGAGCAGACGACTAGGCGTACATTAAGATCACGAGCAGAGGGCAGAACAACTAAAGGGGGGAAAGATATTGATTTAGAAAACGATACTCCACTTCAGCTTTATGTAGCTTTAAAAAAGAAACAAAAAAAAAGTGATTGTAATCATATCATGACAACCATATTTTTGATAATATGTAAAAACAGAAAGAATGAATATACTATGTTAATGAATGAATGTTATATGCTATTAATGGATGAATGAACGAATGTTATATGTTATTAATGGATGAATGATTGAATGTTATATGTTATTAATGGATGAATGAATGATTAATGTTATAGGATTGGGTATGGGGAATTGAGAGTGATGTGAGGGGGGAGGGGCCAAATGAGCTTCCACCGTCACGTGGTTGGCCCTGTTAAGTAGAGAATATTAAACTATTCTCGAAACAAAGAGAAGCTCAATAAGGTAATGCACTTTTAAATATAAGAAATGCATTGTTTGAAGCATCAAACCAATATGTAGTCTGTATGTATGATCAATCGTCAGTCTCCGCGACGGTACATTTCCACGAATTTTTTTTAAAAAAAAATTGCATTGCTTCGTCGCAATTTCGATGAAACCCACCGATGAATTGCCGAAAAGGTTCGACAAAGTTGTTATAGCTGCGACGAAGGTTTCACCGTAACTCCTTACCCATTTCGTCGCACTTTCGACGAACTTTTGATGTTGTTTTGACGCTACTACTTGCCCATTTCCTCGCAATTTCGATGACCTTTTTGGTGTTGTTTCGACACTACTACTTTCCCATTTCGTCGCAATTTCGACAAAATTTTTGGTGTTGTTTCGATGCTACTACTTTCCCATTTCATCGCACTTTCGACAAACATTTGGTGCTGTTTTAACGCTACTCCTTGCCCATTTCGTAGAAATTGCAAAGAATGTCTGATGTTGTTTTGACGCTACTCCTTTCCCATTTCATCGAAATGGCGATCAACTTCTGGTGTAATTCGTCGGTGGATACACGAAGTTTTCATCGATATTCCGATGAAACCCTGAGTCATTTTATGATGTCGACAACTGACGAATCTACGCCGTTATTTCGACATTTAATTCGTTGTCGGCCTTTTGACGAAAATATTTTTGTCATTTCGTCACTTGTCCGACAAAGATTTGTCGAACGACTGATGAACGTCCATCAGCAAATGGTGTCAAATTTAGTAGTGACACAATTGGCAGACAAATGTCACCCTTTCACTCATCTCCTACACAAGGAAATCACCTTCAAGTGGGATGGGAGATGTGACCAAGCGTTCCAACAAGTTAAGGAGTACCTACTTACTCCTCCTATACTCATGCCACATATTCCGGACAAGGAAATGGTACTCTACTTGTCTACCACACAAGCAACATTGGGAGCTTTCCTAGCTCAGCTAGATGATGATAACAAAGAAAGAGTAGTCTACTACATCAACTGAACATTGGTGGGCTATGAAATGAACTGCTCTCCCATAGAAAGAGAGTGTCTCTCAATCATATTTGTGACACAAAAGCTGAGACACTGCATCTTAAACAGGAAGGTAAAGTTGATTTCAAAAGTAGACCCATTAAAATACCTACTAGCAAAAGCAGCCCTAACAGGCCGAATTGCCAAATGGGTAATGATTCTAAGTGAATTTGATATAGAGTATGTGGATAGAAGATCCATCAAGGGACAAATCATAACATATCAACTGGCCAAAGCAACCATAGATGATCACAAGCCTTTCACAGTGGACTTTCCAGATGAAAGTATCTTGATGACAAAACAAATAGACCATTGGACTCTATACATTGATGGGTCCCATACTCAACATGGATCTAGAGAAGGTGTTCTATTTCTCACACCACAAGGATATGGTATACCCAAGGCATACAAGATCACTTTCCCATGCACAAAAAACATCTCAGAGTATGAAGCTTTAATCACAGGGCTCAAAATGGCTATTGAATGGAGAATAAAAGAACTACATGTCTTTGAAGACTCTCAGCTAGTGATTGGAAAGGTGAACGATGAATACCAAAAAAAAGACAACAAGTTGATGCCATATAAAAGGATGGTGGATTGCTTCAAGGAACACTTTGTCACAATAACCTTTGAACAAGTTGCTCAGATCAACAACAGGGTTATCAATGCAATGGAAACAATAGGCTCACTTCTTGATATTCCATAGAATGTTTCTAAGTATGAGTTCCTCGTGGAATAACTACTCGTAGGGTGATCCCACAATGCTGGTTTACACTTTCTCGGAGATCTTGATTTTTGCTAAAATCACATATTTTTAGAAAATATAATGATTTAAGCCTTGAAAAGTTCCATTTAAAGGATTCCAATTGAAGAGGATTTGATCAAACCACCTTAGATCAAACCCCCTTGGATAGAACCCTACTAGTTTTAAACCATAACTATAACAAAGTCTCCTTTACACTCATCAAAATGTTGATAAAAAACCACTTTTGATTTATCTTTTGGGGCACATGTGGAAAAATAGCAGATTATCAAAAAAAATTGAAAAATATCAGTGCACTAGATATTGATGTCCTTGATCTAGTAAAAAAAAATGAATTTCAATACATAAAAAAAAGTTATGTTGTATATGGCTCGCCTATGTCTAAATTGTAATTGGTTTGACTTCAAAACTTGATTAAGGAAAAAATATTCAATAAAACACTATGAAACCAAATGAAACCGCTATATATAGTATTTACAAATCTAAATTCAAAAAAATTAGAATTTTATCCTTCATGGAATAAAATTCATGTTGTATACGGTGCACATCACTCCTTAAAAATGGTGTTTACTAAAAAAAATAGTTTTCGAAGGAGATGGAAAAACAAGTGCAATCTGATTCCAAAATTTTTGAAAAAAATATATTTTGAATCTACAGACAAAATTTCACAAATCACTAGTTTGTATAATCTTCAAATTCCTTACGATTTAGTCGCTATAGGTGCTCGAAAGTAAAGATTTAGTTAGAAAAAATCAGTTCAGTGTCTAGTTTGGCCAAAAATTGTAAACCAGTATTGTGGGATCACCCCGACGTATGACTTACATTCAACATCCCAGAATCAGAACTGGTATGTGTTGTTGTTGGTCCTAACTCCCCATGGTACCAAGATACATTTGACTACATCCAACATGGTATCATACCACTTAACCTAATGACCACTCAAAATAAAACCTTCACCCATAGAACTTCCCACTTTACAATTCTAGGAGATACCCTATACCGTCATAGCCTGGACAATATGCTACTCTGGTGTCTTAACGAAGAAGAAGCAAAAATAGACTTACAAGAGGTACACAACAATATTTGTGGGTCCCACTCTAGCGAACCTAACCTAGTCCAGAAAATGTTCAAAACGAGGTATTATTGGCCCTCCATGGAACATGAATACATTCAGTATTATAGAAAATTTCATCAATTCTAGCAGCATAGTAACCTTTTTCATGCACCAACATAGGATTTGAGACCCATCACAACACCATGGCCTTTCTCGCAATGGGGATTAGACCTGGTAGGTAAGATTTCACCGGCTTCATCTAATGGGCACAAATTTATTATCACAACAACAACGTATTTCACTAAATGGATAGAGGAAATTCCATTGACCTACATCATTGGAAAACATATATCAAAATTCATTCTAAATTATCTAATTTGTAGGTATGGAATTCCCCAAACAATAATAATGGACAATGGAACCCCATTCAAAAAATAAGACGTCCAACAAATTTTCTCCCAATTTTCTATCTTGCATAGATTTTCCATGCCCTACTATCCTCAAGGAAACGGTCAGGTTGAGGCATCTAATAAAACCATATTGAAAATACTCAAAAAGACTATTAATCAAGTCAGTCGTGATTGGCATTTGCAGTTAAACCCATCCCTATGGGCTTATCAAACTAGCATCCAAATGCCTATAGGTGCCACACCATTTTCCTTGGTCTACGGATCAGAGGTTGTCTTACCTATCAAGGCCAAAATCCTCTCATTGTGAATCAAATTAAAAGGCATGGTCAACAACGAAGAATATCGGGTATCCAGGTTAAATGAATTAGAAATCCTAGATGAAATGCGTTTGAGCACATTAAACCATCTTCAGGTTTATCAAAATCAGCTCAAACGAAGCTATGAAAAAAAGATCAAGGACATGAACTTTCAAGTTGGTGATTTAGTGCTCAAAGAAAACCAAAAAGTATAACTAAATTATGATGGAAAAGGAAAATTTGAACCCAACTGGTTAGGACCATTTATCATCACAACAAGTTATGGTTCTAGGGCTTATTAGTTGGCTACTCCTGAAAGAGAACCCTTAGCTAAGCCGTTGAACAACAACCACCTCAAGAAGTTCTACACATGAAGAAAGTCAGAATACCCTAGGCAAAAGGGTGAAAATACAAAAAAAATAGAAAAGATAAAAAATACAAAAAAATAAAAAAGCAAGAAAAATAGTAAAGAGAAATAAAGCGATTTGTGAGTGAAAACCACTTTGTGGCGCTCCTAGAATAGGTATCGTAGTGAAAACTTGGAAAACAGGCACTATGTTGAATACGACTTGCATCATTATCTATCGGTACTATCCACAACATCTACCCATTCGTCCCATAATAAAACACGTATTCAACCATGGCTTGTTACTGATTGAGGAAAGTAGTCTTGTCTCCAACTAGGGGAAACTTCTCGAAGCTGGTTGTGGATTAGATCTTGGAACATCCTATCATGGTAAAAAACAACAAAATAAAAAACATTAGGAAAATAATAAAAGCAAAAACATCCAAAAAACAACAAACATCAAAAAAACATTTGGAAAACAATAAAATAAAAAAAAATTGAAAAACAACAAAATAAAAAAACATTTGAAAAAATAAAAAATAAAAAAACATCGTTGGATTATTCCTTCACTCAAACAGTCTAAGATATCAATATTTTATTGAACCTCATAGCTAGTTCAAGTAGATTTCCCGCAACATGTCCTCTAGACACAAAAGTGGAATATCAATTAAGGTTAACAAAGTTGTTTGAAATCCCCAAAAAATATGTTTATGCTTTGAGTCAAACTGGTTGAACTACGTGGTCTCTATGTGTACAACGTAGGAAAGGATTAACAACTCTCGAGGCCATAGGTCAGTCCCCTTAGGTTTCTATCATGCTTTATTAACTTAGTCAAAAAAATACAAAATCCAAAAAATTCACAAAATAGAAAAATCCAAAACAAATCAAAAAAGACAAAAAATATTCAAACCAAGTGAACTATGAGCCTCTGCATGTACAATGTATGCAAGGCTTATCTTTGATAAGCCCCAGAGGCCTTAGGTTAGTCCCCTGAAAACAACAAAAGCAACATCATAAAACTCAAAAAATCAAAAGGACCTACCCCATCATCACAATCTGCAATAAACTTTTCACCCATGATAAACAAATCATCGCACTCACCCTTTGACAAAACAAACAAACAAAGCAAAGAAAACATCAACAAGTTAGAACTTTCAAGCAAAAAATCACAAAGGTTTGATTGTAAATAGACTAAAACAAGGACAAAGTGTCAACTACCTATCTTTTGACAATTCAACAACAACATCCTGTGATATGCCTTAATGGATCTGTTCCTATGATAGACATGATCAACAATGGATAATAGCCTTGAAACCTCAAATAGATATGGCAAGTGATACTATAATTTTCTTTTTTAAATTTTTTTATAGTCTTACTTTTATGATTTATTTATTTGACTCATTCCCAGGATGTCCATAAGGATTTAGAGAAGAAGGAATGGGGGCAATTGAGTGTCATTTCGATTTGTTGTTTGTAAGATATTTTTGTAATAATACCATACTTGCTTTATTGAGTGTATGGAAGTTGTGTTGAAACAATTCGTGAAGCAGTTGCATGTTAGGTGTTCCATACCTCTCTGTGTGATTGGTCTGAAAAGTTTGTAACACAACCCAACCATATACTTTAAACAAAGTTTTCGTATGTCTGGTATGAACAAAAATATTCTTTGTATGTCAAGTCAAAGTCCACGCAATGGATACAAAGTCACCTTGGTTATTAATAACTTTTCTCAGTAGGGGAAAAGGTTTTGTTAAGGGTCAAGCCTCATGAGAGTTCTATCAAGTGTGGAAATCCATCCAAACTAGCTCTGCACTACGTAGGTCCTTTTGAGGTTCTTGAGGAGATCAACCCTATAGCATATAAGATTGCTTTGCTACCAGCTCTTGCCAGGATGCATGATGTTTTTCATGTCTCATGTCTTAAGAAGTATACCCTGGGCAATAACCATGTTATTGATTTATACTCATTTATAAGTATACCCTAGGTGATGGCCATGCTATTGATTTACACAATTCCACAATCATTACATTGTATATGCAACTTAGCACCACCTTAGTAACTCAACTCTTCTCATGCTAGGGATATTTTTACACATGATCCTACACCATCATGCTCTCCTTTTCCATGTATGGATTTAGTGAAATTTCAAATATTTTGAATATCAATATGCATCCTATTTAATTGATATAACATCTATGAATTCTTGAATTGTTATGCGTAGTTATTTGATTGTATAATATTTTGACCAAATATGATATTTATATCAATTAAATTTGTTAAAAAATGAGGTGTTTTCTTAGCTTAATACTCTGTAAAAATTTAATATTGCTGATCTAAGTAAGCTCTTGCTTTGTTACATATATTCTTTGTGGGTGATTATCTTGATATATTCATTTTACTGTTGTAGAATGAAGAGAGAAGTTGATAGAAGAACTAGACAGGATATTAGAAAGATCACACAAGATATAACGTTGAGAAACCCTTTCGGGAAAAAACTCCACCAAGAATTATTCTATTATTCAATCTCTAAAATACAATAGCTCCAATTCTTGCTTCAGAATGCTTCTTCTATCTTTACCAATCTTCTTCACACCTGCAATAACAATTATGAAAACTCTCTTCAACTTGAATGAGATATAGAGACAATATGCAACCTTGTAATCTCCAAATGGTGATAATTACAATGCACAAGCTCAAGCCCTTGAAAAGGTACGCCATATTGCTTCAAGTTGAGTTCTACCATGAAGACCAAAGCTTAGAACATGTGCTTTACCCATTTGGTCCCAAACTAAAGCTACAACTCATCCTTCACTTTGGTGATAATTACAAAGCTCTTCCTCAAAGATGGCGCCCAAAAGAGGGTCCCACTTAACAGAGCCTTCAGAAGTATCTTATCATGCATTGGAGTTAATTCCAAGAAAGCATCTTGGGCACCCAAGTGATTTCTAGTTAACTGAAACATTTACTCAACACCATTCATGCAAGAATGGTCATCCCCTGTTAACTGGAGGTAGTTCCTGTTATCTATCATACAACTCAATGTTATTAGCCATGCATTCCAAGTTAACTAACATACAACTAAAACTAACTGAAGACAACTGAACCATAACTGAACTGAACTGAACTGAACTGAATTGAATTGAACTAAACTAAACTAAACTGATTCTGAACTGAACTGAATTGAATTGAACTAAACTGAACTGAATTGAACTAAATTGATTATGAACTGAACTGAACTGAACTAAATTGAACTGAACTGAACTGAACTGAATTGAACTTCAAGCATGCAAACATCAAATCCTAACTCCTAGGATCTTTACATGCATACAAAAGAGTTAACTGTTACTCTGTATAGATAACTGAACTCAAGGTGAGTGTCACCTTACCATGTGTGCACCCACATGCTCCTATTATTTAGGAATAACTACAAATGACAATTTCATGATTTATTTCATCCAAATAATTAATCTCATCCTAATCTTAGTGTTGAACACATTCCAAGAATCTAGGAGATACATGAAATAATTAATGTTTAGGATTTGCAATTAAATGGCATCCTATTTCCAACAAAATTATCATAAAGCATTTGAAAGAAACCTTTTAGAAAATTAGTAGAATGAGTATGATTGTCACTAATGTAGAAGTGATACTCCCTCAATACCTTTCTAGTTTTCTTTGCACTATTAAGTGTATGAATGAATGTTATATGTACAAAAATAGTAATCTATATAGATTTATAATATTAAGATTAGAATTTATTTATGCTTACAATACATAATTATTTACAAAATGTATAATAGACATAACTGTACCAAGAGGAAATGTGTCCTTGTATAACTTGTGTTTTTGATCTAACCATGAAGCTTTATGTGTATGCATTACATACTTATACACTATTTTTCTATAAAATATTCTCATAAATTTGGCTATAGTCATATCTTTACTCAATAACTCACATCTCTTTAATATTTTCTTTTTTTACATGTCATTGACTTATATTTTTGGAACTTACTAGTTTTTCTAATAATATATGTATTCCATGTTTTCCTTTGATACCCTTCCCAATTTTTCCCTAGTGATTGTGTTTTAGAGTTCTTTACATTAGGTTGCACATATTAGTAGTGTAACGATTTTATCCAAGCCCTCTAGCTTTATGTAAACATATCACCCTTCCCTATTGAATCAAAGGTTTGAACCTTAAATAGGTTTGGCATAAGGGTAGGATCAAGTTTAGAAGAGAGAAATTAAGAAGGTAGATGTGCTTTTTGAGTAGGAAAATAAATTATATAGAAAGGCAAGGTGGGATACTCCCAACTATAGCCCCATACCTCCTTGAAGACACCTAATGAAGCGGTCCAAGTATGTGTTACCTCATGCAACATCTAGTACAACTAAAGGGATGGTTTCTTGTTTGAATCTCATAGAAGCAACTATCCCTATAAGTGCCCATGTAAGAACCAAGGCATTAACAATAGATAGACACTTTGCTATGTAAAATAACCCAGTTAACCACTCCTCAATGGAAGCAATATGAGAGACTGTACAAACAAAATAGGGCCTAGATTATTCCCTATACCAACATATAACTAATATGAACCACTTAAGAGCTACCTGAGAAAACCAATGATTGACCCATCCTCATGTTAGCTAGTGTGGTAAACTAGTTATTGGTTGTTGTAAGAGCATCCAAGGGTGCAAAGGAAAATTTTCATCACAAAAAAATCTAATGCTAAATGTGTTTATTTTATTTTCAATATTTTTTATAGGTCCAATTAATAATTTTTACTACCTGATAATTAGTTTTACTATTACTGTCAATAACTACAATCAATTATTGTTACCACATGGGAATTTAATTTTATATTTTATTTTGTGGGAGTTGAAAATTATCCCACATACCCTAGGATCACTTGCAAAATAAAAGATAACCTTCTACAAGAGAATATGGTAAGAAAATAGCTTTCTTGATATTATTCTATAAAATGTACAAGATCATTTCTTATATAGGCAAGGTGAAGGACACGATTAGACAAGATCATGACATGTGTCTTAATCCTATAACATGAGACAACTAACATAACAAATATTAAATGACCTAGGACACAAGAAGTAAATGACATAAGATAAGATAAGATCTAATTGACAACCAAGACTTCTAGAAAGATTCCTAGGACCTAAGTAAACTTAACATGTGAATAGGACCTCCTAGTGAACTAGTTAGGTAAAACACCTTATTCACACCAACACCCGGGCCTTAAGTGCAACTTAGGGAGGAGAAAACCAATGCAAAGATTCAAAAGATGCATGGATGGGTGCATGGATGGGTCCCAACTACAAGGCCATGTTAGGTACCCATTTACAAAATATCTCTCACAAATGAAGTAAAGGATAAAAACCACATGGGAAGAAACCCCTCTTCAAAAGAGAGAATGCAAGAAAAAAATGTACAAATAATGGAATAAGTGATGAATGGAGGACTCATCATGACCCCCCAAGGACTACATCCATAAAAAATATACAATAGATTCCCCCATAGGAGAGAAAGATAGAGACTATATATCCCCCACAATGAAGCATCTCCAACATAAATAAAGAATTCTTAAAGACAAAAGAGGATATAATGCATGCAAATAACATGTATCCCTTTGGGAAGAAACAGTCCAATAGACAATGTTGAATAAAATCCAACTCCATGAAGAGAGATGATGGAAGAAACCACATATGTGTGTCTCTAAAAAATAGTTAAGTGTATCCATGCTAGAGTATGCCTCAAAAAAATTAGGTGGTAGCCCAATCAAAGAAGAAGATAAATCAAGACTATGTGGGTACTCATGTTCAACCTCCTAAAAAAATGATGATGAGACAACAATTTTTGTACAACTATCATCAAATAGGAGAGATTCCCCCTCAAATGTGTCCCCAAAATCTACAATATGAGATTGTCAAACAAATCACATATATATACCTATCAAGTACACATCCCACAAAGACAAATATGAAAGACAAAGATCATCTTGCTAAATTGAAGTACTGGAATCCAAAAAACACTAAAATCTATAGAAGTAGGAGAATATTGAACCTCATCACAAGTATCAAGAACACAAAGGTTCAAGTGATCAATTTGACCCTCTAATGAACTATCCACACTCGATGTAGGAGTATCAACCTTAAACAAAACTCCATCAGGAGTAGAAGCAAAATGTGAAAAGATGTAAAGACTAGAATAATGACCAACCTTGCCAACTACAATAATTTGTCTACTATGCAAATCTCAAATGAACATTAAATATAGAGTGAACTCAATAGTCTTCCCTTTACCACTATGCATTACTTGATATATAGAAAGAATACTGTTACCAAGCTCGAGAATAAAAAGGACATCATTAAAAAATATAGTACACTTGTCAACATCTCCTTTTGTACAAATAGTCACATAAGTATTATTTGTCATCAATATCTTAGATGCAACTGAATGCTCAAATGATAAGAACTGTTCTAGTGAATAGGTCATGTGTTAGGAAACTCTAGAGTCAAGAATCCATCCTATAGACTCAAAGACTACATTTACAACAAGGGCTTTATCTTTCATCTTATCAAATCCATTAGAAAAACCTGATGATCTCAATTGTGTGGATGATGAGGGTGGTGTAGAAAAAGAAGGTGAACTAGAAGACTTTGAAGGCAATGAAATTTTATACTCCTAAAGAAGTTATCTCATTTCTTTTAACTGTTTCATATAACAATTATGTTTACCATGCCCTAGTTTATTACAATATGCACATTTGGGTTTCTCCTTCTTAGGTTTATCCTCTTTGGAACCCCAACCTTGGTACATGCAAAACAACAAGAGTAAACAAGTTAGACAAGTGATTGCAAGCCAAAACAAGGATTCCCCATGAAATCCATTTACAACCTCAAACTAGGAAAGAAAATAGTGAAGAACACAATGAGAATGACAAAACAAAGATTAAATCCTAATTAGATGTGCAAACTCATGATCCCATGGGGGAATTGGTGCCAATTTGATGTGAAAATTTGCCCTTTCCCAATTCCTATGATGCAAGCTTCGAATGTTGAAGACATTGATCCACTTTGTTGGAGAAGAATGACAACTTCAAGCTGAAATCTGCAAAAACCAAGCTATGACTCAATGATAATGGATGAAATTCAAGATATATTTGAGCATGGTAACTTTGCCTAGATTGTGGATGATGAAATGAATATATGAGCTCTTTATTTATAGAATTTCAAGATGGATGAATGTCCAAATTTGAACAATGTGGGACTAACATTCATCCAATGGCATGATGCCACTTTTCAAGCTATGAATGGATGATGGATGTGCAAGATTTGGGGTTTGTGCCAATAAATGCATAATTTTGAATTTCAAATTTGTTGAAATGACATGCAAGAGGGAAGGGAAAATGAAATAAATGCCACTTGGCTCAAGCCAAAGGACATGTAAGATGAATTTATTTCCTTGTTGGATGTACATGTTGACTTGGAATTTTTGAATTCAAATTGAGAGGATATTCCAAAAGATGCCTTGTGAGGAAAATAGAGATTTAATAAATGATTTAAATCTATTTTCATGTGCAACTTGCATTATCTAGAGGATGGGACATGAGATGAGATTAAATTAATCAAGGGTTAATTAATTTAATGAGAGAGGTTAGATGATGTGACCTATTTGACTCAAATTTATGGATTAATTTAAATCAAATAAGAGAGGAATATGACAAGAGATTAATTAAATAAGGATTTTGATTTATTTAATTAAAAGGGATGGTGTTAGATTAAATCAAATAAGGTTTTAATTTATTTAATTTAATGAATAGACTTTAGAGATTTAATCAAATAAATTGATTATTTAATTAAATAGGGATAATTAGATCAGATGGATTGATTTAATTAACAAAAGAAATTACTTGATTAGATAAAATGATTTATTTATTCAAGAGTGGAATATTGATGAATTTAATCAAATAGGGGGATTTGATTAAATGGTTAGATCGAGGGATGATTCAGGAAGAAACAATGTTAGTGAGTCAGGATCAAATGCATGATGTCAATCATTATATTTTATGTGTCTACTGGAAGAGGTGGGATTCTCACTATATTTTTTCTTAGTTTTTAACTTCTTTTTCCTTTTCCTTTGGGTGATTGTGCTAGCAATTCTTGATTCTTAGGAAGTACATCAAATTGGATAAGATTTACTTTCTCTTTGATCAATCAATAAAAAATGGTCTCAAAAGAAGGCATGTTAAATGATTCACCTAATCCATCTATGGTGGAATAAAAGGAAGAAGAAAATACTGCAAACAAGACCTTTAACTTAGATAAAATCAAGAATATGCATTCCTTATCATATTTATCTTTCCCACAACTAGCTAATTGAGATCTTAAGGATTTGAACTTAACCAAATAATCCTCAATGGTAGGAAGTGAATTAGTGGAAATAGATGCCAATTTTGCCTCTAATTACAAAGTAGAGAATTCACTAACTAAAAAAAACAAAATCATTTGTACTTATGCCATACCTTTCATGGTGTAGTGCATTCCTCTATGTGGACAAATAGGTTATCAAAAACATGCATTGCAATCAAGCACATAGCCTCATCAAATTTGTTCCTATGAGAAAATATCTCATACTCCCTAGTAAATTTAGGTTGATGATCACCCAAAGTAGACCACAAACCCTTGGACCAGAGTAACCACTGCATTTTAACTTTCCATGTGTGATAAAATATGAGTACCTCAAATGAATCTAGTTTAGTCATGAGAGAAACATGCATCAAGAGAGAAAAATAGACAATATACTATAAAACTCTAATATGAAACCTTTCATATTTGAATCAATATTAAAAATGAAGCCCTCCCAAAAAGACAAAACCTCTCTAGGTGTTAGGATGTCCAAGCAATAGATCAAAATGTGATACGGGAAAAAGCTAAATAATATGTACTTGGGGTTGAATCCAAAAAAGTGAATGAATATGATAGAAGAGCTTCTTAATACCTTTCAAATGTTGCAAGAATCACTAAAATTGAATAAATTGAAAAAAAAGAGAGCTTGGATGTCCAAATGGGATAACTGACTTCAAACAACAATAAAAATATGCATTTACAATAAAATCTAGAAAAATGACCTACAAATGTGTCGTCGAGATAGAGAATCTACAAATGCCAAGAATATATTGATTTGACAGTTGGCGCCTACAGATGTGTATTCAACAATTAGTGACTACATAGTATGGGATATGTATGCCATTAACTTTCACAAGATCCACTTATAACTCTTCTAGAAATGATAAATTCCAGTAGCTTGTTTGATGTGACACAAAATACACATTACTTAGGATTGAGGTGGACTTTATATTTCATTAGTCTCTAAAAAAAATATTTTAGGATTTTAGGATGCTCAACTAGTTTTTGACCTGCCTAATAAGTCATCACATAGTCTTCTACAATTGTTAGAAATGAAGGTAAACGACTATAATATGGAAATCTAAAATTTATATTGCAATTCTAAAATGTAATATGTACATGATACCAATGGAAATTTTAGGAAATATAAATCACTAACAACAAATAAATCAAAAATCATATATAATTACATAAATTTATAATATTTATATGGAGAAAAACCCTTTTGGGTAAAATAACTCCACTAGAAAAGAGGCCAAGTCTATACCATCTTGAAATAAGAATACAATACCATCGCTTCCTTATTTCTAAGATTCAAACAAACAACATCTATGTACCTATGTAACCTTGCACTTATCTACCTTCTCAAGCACTTGTTTCATAATAATCATGAATTACATTCTTCTCAATCACCAAATATGGTGTCCAAACTTGAAAAATTATGCCTCAACTTTGAGGAAAAAAACTTTAACATGCTAAACTAAGACTTACAAAAATTTATAGTTGAAAAAATAAATCTCTCTATTTTGGATGCCCTGATTTTCAATACCTATAAAATAGGAGATGCTCCAAAATGGGCACCTGGTTTTACCTAATCAACTCATATTAAATTAGAAGATGCTTTTAACTAGTAAGTAATGAATAAATAATTACCCATGCCACTAGATCCCACATCTCTTATGAATACATTTATAAATAATGTCTTGTAAATTAAAATACATAGGATTTACAAGGTTGATGGCACCTTAATCCTAACCAAAATATCATGAAGCATGTCATGAAAGTTATTTTATGTGGCTCATCGATAGGTTTCCCTAGCATTACTTAAACCAAAAAAGTGAATTGATAGAATAATATACCCCAAGGAGTGATAAAAGATATTATGTGATCTTTAGGTATAATTTGAATCTTTGTATTACCAAAAAATCCCTCCATGAGTTACAACATTTCATATCCTATAATGAGATTTGATTATCATATCATTATTAGCAAGGGGAAATGATCATTTGGACATTCTTTGTTAAGGTTTCTAAAATATATGCATACATGGATTTCTTTAGGCTTCATGCTAATAGGGGCAATGCTTGATATCCGGTTAGAATAATTAATGGGCAAAATGAAAATTTTCAAAACTTGTAATTCTTCTTTGACTAGGAGAGTGATCTTGGGATACATCTTTCTTAACTTATAATTCACAAGTTTAGCATCTAGATGTACAACAAGATGATGTACTACTAGTGATGGATCTAATCTATGCATATTCACATACGACTGGGAAAATATGCCGATGGATTTTTTGAGTATAGCACTAATGGTTTCCTTTATAACAAGATCTAGAGTTGTGACCATTTGATTGTTTCTACAATTTTTCAACCAATGATTTCAACACATAATTTATTGGCATAGGTACAAAGGGAAGGTTGATCTCCTCATTCATTAGCTCCCTATAAAGGGGTTTTCACAAATGGACAAGTCCTAGTTTCTTGAACTTTACTTTTTACTTCATTTTGTTTTTTCTTTCAGTAATCACATACAATCTGTTCCTCATGGCCTTTCAAGTCTTATTTAGAAAAATAGATAAAGGGATACAAACTCCATTTTTGGATGAGAGGCCTCAGGTAAAGCTGAAAGCGGAACCTGCACTGCACAAGCTAAAACTTCAAAGACCTAATTAAAAGATAGACTTGAAATTCAAGTAGTTTCTTGCCTTTTGATGACATAATGACGAAATTTTAGAGGATATCCATGTAAATTTCCAGCGGGATTTCAAAAATTTAAGGATCTTAAAAAGATAGAGAAAAATCTGTTCTTGATTAAAAGCTCAAATGCACGTCAATTTAACAACTTGTTCCTTTAACCGAGAAATGCAAAGGCCGTAAAATTTATTAATTAGTTTTGCTTGGATAAACGTGGGCTGTGACAATCCACTGGCTGTCAATTTAGATGTCAAAAATTATCATAGCGACGGTCAAATGGCCGTCACTTTTAATTTCAGATGACTGCAATGACAGTCAGATGGCTGTCAAATTTCACATAAATCCCGCTGCAAACAGACGATCAGGTGGCTGCCAATTGGAACAAGATAAAATTTGTTCGGAAGGGACGGTCCATTTGGCTGTCAAATTTAGCTCCAAAAATTAGAGGTGACAGCCAAATGGATGTCAAATTCAACGTATTCAAATCTGGTATGTGACGGCCAAATGACTGTCAAAATTGAGTGTCAAAAGTTTTGCGCTGACGGCCAAGCGAATGTCAAATTTAATCCTGGAAACGAATGTGACAGTCATATATGCCTGTCAAATTTAGTGTATATAAAGTCAGGCATGACAGCCAGATGCCCGTCAAATTTAGTTCACATAGAGTCCGTCCTAACAGCCAGATGCCCGTCAAATTTAGCTTAAATGGCATGACAGCCAGATTACCGTCAAATTTAGCTCACATGCTTTTTATGACGGGTGTAAAGCTGTCAAATTTAAACTAAACTTGGAACGTATGACGGTCAGATGGCCGTCAATTTTTATTACTTGAAATTTTCTAAAAATGGCGGTCGAAAGGCTGTCAATTTTAACAGCAATTTCTAACTGTGACGGTTAATTGGTTGTCAATTTTAATCCTCATAATTTCTGTTCGGACGTTCAAATAGCTGTCAAATTTAACATTTTGATAAGACGTCCAGAAAGCCGTCAAATTCAACTCAAAAAATGTTTTCTGACAGTCAAATAGCTGTCAATTTTTATAAAAAAGAACTGGGATGTGATGCTCGTTGCCGATTTTGAACCGAATCTTGTAGCTTTCATTTTGCAGAATAAAAAAAAATTGTTTGCACATCAAATTTGTAAGAGGAAGGATTGAATTAGAATCAGAGACAAAATAGCATTTGATTCTCCTATAATTTGCTAAGTTCAAACTTGTCTGTAAGTTGTACATGAATGAATTCTTCTTGTTAATTTGATGTGCTTGTTCATGCAATCTTAACGGAAACCAAAATCGCAGAGAATGTAAAGAATATATTCTGTTATTTGAAAGATGCGTGCAATTGCATATACGTATTCTGTGTTTTTGAAATATATTTTGAAGGCAGGGATTTGAGGAACGTGAGAGGCTGTATCTCTATCTTTATTTCATTGAGTTTGATAGTGGAGGACAAGTAATTTGTTTTTGGAAAAAAACAGTTGTTTAAATGGAATTTAAAATAAAAATCTTAAGAAATTCATTGAATCTGCCCATCTTTCTGTTGGAGAAAGATTTGCACAGGCGACCATTCCCAACGATGATAAAAACACGTTTCTTTAAGAATGAATCACTCATGATAACCAAATTCAGTGTGTGCCCATTAAAAATTGTTTTAAACCAATAGAAGAAAAACAATATAAACAAAAAAGCTCATGCCTCAACAAACCAATTTTTAAGTTATTGCACGCCAGTGTTAAAATCATTTAAACTGTTTAACCAATACAATGCAGAATAATTATTTTTAAGTTATTACATGTGAATGTCAGGCATGTCAATGTTAAAATCATTTAATCAATACAACGCAAAATAATTTGTTTTAAGTTATTGCATGCTAATGTTAAAATCATTTAATCAATACAATGCAAAATAATTATTTTTAAGTTATTGCATGTAGTGCTAGAACCATTTAATCTTTTTGAACTCAACCAATTCAAATAGAAAACCTCATGCCTCAACAAACCAATTTTTAAGTTATTGCACATCAATGCTAAAACCATTTAATCAATACAACACAAAATAACTTTTTAAAAGTTATTGCATGCTAGTGTTTTTTATTAGATAAGAGGGAAGGGCCCTGATCACATATAAAGCTAACAATTTTTTTAAAGTTATTGCACACTAGTGTTTAAACCATTTAATCATTTTAATATTTTTGAACTCAACCATCACAATGAGCTCGTTTAGGAACACAAAACAATCCTAGTACAAAGCCTTATTAGATAAACATCACTCCAACTTGACCTACAAAGCTACTAATACAATTAACAAAGCATAATGCTAAAATTAATCATCACAAGAAAAGTCTTAACAAATAGGTAGAAGAGTGGGGAATTCAAGATCTATTTTTTTTTTTCAAACCATCCAACCTCTAACTTTATGAAGCAAGTCAATATACTTCAAACACAACCAAAGAAAAATATTTACAAATTTAAAAGATACAAGAAAATAGACTTCAATGACATTAATCTTATATTTCTCAAGTATATTTAAAGTTAATGTTCTAGTAGTTAAGAGTTAATCTTGTTCAATGATATCCTCTTCTCAATGTTCATTACTATAAATTAATGAGTGAGGTGACTTATTATAATCTTGTCCAATTTAGGTTCAAGTTATCAAAAAGTAAAATAAAATTAAGGTATTCGTAAAAAATTACATTATTTTCTACAAAGTTAACTAAAAGTGTTTGGTCTATTTATTTATTTATCTTCATAATCAATTTGCATCTTCTCATCTTATGAATTATGTGCAAAGTTTGTATTTCTTTATCAATAAAAATTTATTCCTTCATTATCACAATAAAATCTTATTTTCCTAACTTGATTTAAACTCTTCTTCATCACACTCTTTGTATTCCTATACATCATACATAACTCCACCAATCATGATCTATTAAAAAATCATTATTGTCATCATCAAGATGAATTCCTTCCACACTACTAAAATGAAAAGATCCATCCTTATTGTTGATACCTTAGTTGAAACAATGCACAAATATATTTACCTATTGAACTAAATATTCTAACTTTGAAACCTAAGACACATCATCAATACAAATCTTAGAATTGTTAGTATTATCACTTGTTTCATTAATATCATCTATTTCATCTTGAGACTTGGAAATATGGGTTTCCTCACATACATCATTATCCAAAAAATGTGTATAAAACAATTTTGGCTTCTAGATTTTTTATGTTATTTATGCACTAGATAGGTTATTTTATTTTATGTCATTAGATTCAACTCTCCACAAGGAACATAGAATTGACAATGTTAAGTTCCTAATTTCATCCTCAAAATCCATATTATTGGTATATGGTTTGAGGTTATCAATATTTTGGGAGGAATAGAGCCAACTACATGCAACTCAAGGTATTAAATTGAAAAAAATGAGATTTGGATTAGACAAATTAGGTACATATAATTAGCCTAAGGAATATCTATCATTGGTTATACTAAATTTTCTCTAACACAAAATTTGGGGCATTTCAATGTCCACCTCATAATGATCTCTTTCATCATGTGCCCTATTAATTTATCCATAAATTAGGTTTTCAATAGATTGAATATGGCCAACTTTATCTAAGTCAAATTTAACTATTTCAACTCATTGTAATAGATCTACATCTCACTTCAAGCATCATCATCCTCTAATTTCAAATCATAAGATTAAAAATATAATTATGATGAAATGACATATTAGAAAAAGACTCAATTGTGTGTACCTTATGTAAATTCATATTAGTCATAGAAATAACCAAAGGTTGATGTGGGAAGGATATATAATTATATTGAACAAGATATGTTATTGAGTTAGACACATTTAATGAGACTGGACAATACATTGATTGGGTAATAAGGATATGACTTGATAAATTTTGATAAATAAAATACCATGCAGAATAAGTGATGAGATTAGATCTGTTTGATAAGTCACAAGAAAAATTATTTTGATTCAAATCCAAGTAAGGCTAAAGTTGTTGATTTGCTATAAGGGCCTCATTATAAGCATTTGCAAGAGTTTACAATCTTGGTGCTCTTATCACAAACATTATAATCATAGTATCAAGACTATTTCAAAATTTCAATTTAGAATGACTAAATAAAAAAGTATAAGCGTAAGTGAAGCTATTCAACATATTTTGAAATCTAAGATTAGAACTTTGAATTGACTCACTAGATGTCCACTTAGTGCCTTCAAACTAGTTGAATGCTTCCTTTAGATGGATGGTCTCTCCAAACTACCCTATAAAGTAGTTTTTTATTTCCACTCAAGAATGTATGGAATCAAGCATCAATTGATGATATTAAGAAAAAATAGCATCTTCTAAGGTGATAGTGAATAACCTACAAGAAACATCTTCATGAATAACATCTAGTGATCCTTAAGTGATTTAAATACCATAATATGCTCTTGTGAAGTTCTTCCATTATTGGAAGAATATATTTGAAAAAAAAATATTAGCATCCTCAAGTGATTTGTAAATTATATCAAAGGGTATGTGCATGAATATGGGGGATCAAAAGGGGGTCAAAAGTTGCCACTTTTTTAAATCAATAAAAAATGATCTTGAATGAGAAATTGAAGATAACCACACTTAAACTTTGAAGATGTAACAATTGAACAAGATTTTTAGTTCTTAGAATCTATATTTTTGCCAAAAGAATATAACATAACATCCAATGTGCTCCCCCTAAAATGTTGATTTTTTAAATTATTTCACAAATCAATTTGGTAGAAAATTAGTTAACATCATGTAGTTAATGCTTAATTTTGCTACTATTTTTTAATGAATATATGACTTTTTACTAATTTTCAAAATGGACACATTTTGAGAAATAAAAATTTGAGCATGCTTCTCCCTAATTTTTTGAAAACTAATCAAAATTCAACTTTTTTATGTATGTAGAATAAAGTATAAAATGTGTACATGGGTTTTTAGCAAAAAAAAAAAGACACTGGAAAAAAAAAATTAAAGATCAAAACCTTAATGTATTTGAAATGTAGAAAAAATTACATAGTCAGAAAGGTAAGAGAGAGCTTGATGTTATTGAGGTATTTTGTAGACCAACATCAAAAATTTGTAAATCTAATGGAGAGCATGCTTGATGAACTTATTTATTTTTCTATATTTTATAGAAAACACATATTTGGATGTTGACATGTAATTTCAACCCTTTAGGTTGGATACACAAGGAAAATCTAACCCCAAAGTTTGACAATATCTAAGACAAATTATAATGTAAGCAAGTTATGATGTGAGCACATCAAAATCCAATTATGTTATAATATACTTGTGCTATAGGACACTTATGGTCACTTGAACCTTTATGTTCTTGATAATTGTGATGAGGTTCCATATTCTCCTACTTCTATAGATTTTAGTGTTGTTGTGGCTTCCGGTACTTCAATTTAGCAAGATGATCTTTATTTTTTGTATTTGGCTTTGTGGGATGTGTACTTGATAGGTATATGTGATTTTCTTTGCCAATCTCATATTATAGATTTTGAGGACACATTTGAGGGAGAATATATCCAATTTGATGATAATTGTACAACAATTATTGTCTCATCATCATTTTCTTAGGAATTTGATCATGAGTACTCACATAGTCTTGATTTATCTTCTTCTTTGATTAGGCTACCGCCTAATTTTTTTGAGGCATACTCTATCATGGATACACTTAATTATTCTTTACAGACACACATTATGTGATTGCTTCCCTCAACTCTCTTCATGGAGTTGGAGTTTATTCAACATTTTCTATCAAATTTATTTCTTCCCAAAGGGATACATGTTGTATGCATGCATTATATCCTCTTCCATCTTCAAGAATTCTTCATTTATGTTGGAGATACTTCATTGTGGGGGATATAGTCTCTATCTTTCTCTCCTATGGGGGCATATCTATTGTATATTTTTTATGGATGTAGTCCTTGTGGTTTCATGATGAGTCCTCCATTCATCACTTATTCCATAATTTGTACATGTTTTTTTTCTTGCATTCTTTCTTTTGAAGAGGAGATTCTTCTCATATGGTTTTTCTCCTTTACTTCATTTGTGAGAGATATTTTGTAAATGGGTACCTAACATGGCCTTACACCTATCAAAATGCTGATAAAAAACCACTTTTGATTTACCTTTTGGGGGGTCAAATGAATTCATTTAATTTTTTTTTTTGTAAGTATGTAGTCCTTATTATAAGCTTCCAAAAAAGTATAATTTTAATTAAATTTAATTTGATTATTATATTTATTTTTTATTTCTTGTGAATGTAGGTTTTTCATTGAAAATCAAGCCCTCTATTTTGCACATGTGGAAAGTAGAAGATTATAAAAAAAATTAAAAAAATATGAGTGCACTATATATTAAAGTCCTTGATCCAACAAAAAAAAAAATTGAATTTCAATACATACAAAAAAAGTTGTGTTATATGGTTTGCCTATGTCTGAATTGTAATTGGTTTGACTTTGAAACTTGATTAAGGAAAAATATTCAATAAAATATTATGAAACCAATTAGAAGCACTAAATATCATAGTTACAAATCTAAATTTGAAAAAATTAGAATTTTATCCTTCATGGAAAAAAATATATGTGTTATACGGTGAGCGTCACTCCTTAAAAATGGTGTTTACTGAAAAAAACTAGTTTTTGAAGGAGATGGAAAAAGAAGTGCAATCTGATTCCAAAATTTTTGAAAAATATATATTTATAATCTATAGAAAAAATGTCACAAATCACTAGTTTGCATCATCTTCAAGTTCCTCACGGTTTAGCCGCTATAGGTGTCCAAAAGTGAAGATTTAGTTAGAAAAAATTAATTCAATGTCCAGTTTGGCCAAAAATTGTAAACCAGTATTGTGGGATCACCCATGTCCTATTATCAGTTTCAAATTATTCAGTTACCATGTGAACAATCATTGTTCTATCATTCTGATTATGCAATTAATTAAACAATACTAGTGCCCTTTTTGTGCAAACGATAAATTCGAACGACATTCTTGTCATTTCCAATCACATACAAATTGGAACAGTTATATCACTATTTTAGGTTAGAAGAGACCTGAGTTTTTAAGGGTGACTGATATGGATTTAAATTCAAGCTACAGTCATTCCAAGAATGACGAACAGTCATATGACTACTTGATTTCATTACAAACATTATCTTTAGCTTAGCCTAGAAGGAATGTTGTTTATCGACTTACAATATTCAATGACCAATTAATAAAACACATTCATAATAATCGTTCAAGAATTATTTATGCATGCAAACAGACTAGTAGAACAGTCTTATGCAAGCATCACATTTATGCAAGGAAATGGGGGGTCATTTTGTTGAATGACTAAATGCTCATTTTTAATAGAAAATCTAAAATTAGATCCTAAGGATCGAGCTTCATCTTGAAAGATAATCAACACAAACATTTTTTCCATCATTCACTATGAACGGGGTAACATGGTTTATGCACAAGCAACAACCATCCCTTTGTTCTATGAATGATATCAAGGTCATTGCTCCCATTTGGAGCAGTATGACCATTCGGCCATGCCATCGCAAAGAACAACATAATTAAAAGTTTAACAACAGGGAGTCGTCACTTCTCTTAAGAGAAGGTGACAAATAAAAGAACCATATAATATTGAAAACCCTGACCATCAACATTCAACTAATTAGCCATGAAAATGGCATTTGCATGTCACATGCAAATAATAAACCGGCAGAAAAGAACTAAAATTCACAACACACAGGAAATTACATGATCGACTATACAGCCAAATCAAAATACATATAAAGAGAGGCCGATTTATCCCATACAACAACAAAGATCATTATCATTACTTCGATGTATCCCAAGCATTGAATGCAAGAAATTTATTTACAGAACATTGCCTATGGTTTTGCACCATTCAAAGAGATCGACACTATGGGCAATAGAAAAAAATACAATTCAATAAGGCATTCTAAAATGAAATCAAGCATATTTCATATGCATTGAGTTACCTCAAAGTCATTAGATTTTCCCTCTATCGCTTTTTCCTCGTCTCCTAGCTATTTCAATCTTTTTGCCTACTTTTTCTCCTCTTCTTTTGTCACCACAATCCATCTCCTTCAATCACTGCCAACGAAAATTGTGCTATCCCAATATGGTATTCGTTCTTCTCCTACCTGTTTGCACTATTGAGGGGGGCGTTTAATTCATAATTAACATTAATTTTATCCACCACATACAAAAATTTGAATATATTGCCTTAATTCGAATGCAATCCACGACTTCTTAAGATCTTCCTCATGATATTATCTTAATTCAATCAATATGATTACATGATAATTTTGATTCCATATTAAAAAAAATTTAAGAAATATGTATACATGTATATATATTTATATATATGTGTGCTTATATATATGGATATATATATATATATATATATATATGTATTTAGACACACACACACACACACACACACAGGTAGGTGTGTGTGTGTGTGTGTGTGTGTGTGTGTGTGCGTGTGTGTGTGTGTGTATGTTTATGTATATCTAAATACATATGTATGTATATATATTTATTGATCTCTATTTTACTTTTATAGAAGTATAGTAATCAATTATTTTCAAGCAAGGAATATACTTTGATTTTATTTGAATAATTGCTTTCCAAAATAAGTAGTTTTCTTATCTTTCAAGCATTCCTTTTTATCCAATTTTTTTTTTAATCATGCTATCATTTTCTTTTCAAATTTTTTGAAGATACAAGATCAAAATAGACAATTAAATAACAAATCACATGTATATCATCCATAAGCCTACTTTTTCAATCATTGAATCAAGTCATTATGATCTTCTATATGCAGTTTTCAAATGCAACTATCATGTCATTTGTGTTGTGTGTACCCAAATTCCGTCGAGCTTACCATTCGATCTAGCTAAACAATCCTACTTCAACCGTGTTCTCATCCTTCAACTTGTTATCCTACAATTGCACACACTTGCACTTACATAGTTCACCAGTAACGTTCAGTCATGATAAAGTATAAGATAGATCAAAAGATCACATAGTCAATGACAGTCAACTTCTTTCAAACTTCTCAAAATATCAAAATTTTCATTCAACATATTGAATTTCCTCATTAATTCAATTTATCATATTATAATTTAAATGCAATAAAAATTGGGTTATGACATCCTTCCCCTCTTGGAAGAGACATCGTCTCAATGTCTATTTAATTAAAAAAATTAAGCATATATGTCTATTTCAACATCATATCATACTATTTCCAAGCTAAAACATTATAATATTCAATCCAAAATTTTCAAACAAAATTATCAAAAGTATCTTTCTAAGAAAGAAAATATGGGAAGGAGCGTTCTATTTCTTCCACATCCTCCCAAGTAGCACTGTCTTCTGAATATTGGTCCCATTGGACCTTAAACTGAGCAATATCTTTGCTCCACAACTTAACATTGCGTTTATCCAGGATTCTAATGGGCTTCACTAGAACCACTCTTGTGTCCTGTACCTACAAGGATTTCCAATCAAGCACATGAGCTACATCAAGATGATAGGGCTTAAGAAAAGAAACATGAAACACATTATGAAGTCAAGCCAAAGCAAGTGGTAGAGCAAGTCTATAAGCAATTGGATTGATCACTTCCAAGACTTCAAATGGACCCATGTATCTCGAGGCCAACTTAGAAGAATTTCCAAAGGAAATGGAACTTTTATGAGGCCTAAATCTTAAGAAGACTTTGTCCCCTACCACAAATTGTCTAAGAGTTCTATTTCTGCCTACATAACTCTTCTATTGGTCTGTCACCTCCTTCAATCTACTCTTAATGACTCTCATTTGTTCTTCCATCTCCTTAAACATCTCAGGTCCTACTATGATCATGTCTTCCAATCTATCCCAACCGATAGGTGTTCGATCTTCTGCTCATAAAGAGCTTCAAATGGTGCCATACCTAGAGATGTGTGATAAGAGTTATTGTAAGCAAACTCTACCAATGGTAGGTATTCTTCCCACTTATATTGTTGGTCAATGCAGTACACTCGAAGGAGGTCTTCGACCACCTAATTCACCCTCTCTATTTTCCCGTCAGTCTAAGGATGATAAGCCGAGGTGAAATTCAAATTGGTTTCCAATTTGGCATTCAGGCATGCAAGGTTGTCCAAAATCTTGAGGTCATCTGGGTGTCTCTATCAAAAATGATAGTTTCTAGCACTCCATGCAAGTAGAAGATCTCTTGGAAAATTTTCTTGGCTAGGGTCAACGATCCATCCTTTAGGTTTCCTGGAATGAAGTGTTCCACCTTGGTCAACTTATTAATCACAACCAAGATAACATCAAGTCGATTCTTGCTCAAAGGTAACCCCTGTATGAAGTCCATATTGATCACCTATCATTTATACTTAGGTATGTCATGAGGATACAATAGCCCTGTTGGATGTGCATGCTTTGAACTGCTAGCACTCTAAGCATATGGCTATGTACTCCACCACATCTAAGTTTTTGAGTTTAGGACAAAAGTACAAAATTTTCAATTTTGTGATCATCTTGGATACTTCAGGGTGTCTTGAATAAGGTGCATTATGGACCTCTTCTAGAACCAACTTCCTCAGCTCTCCAGAGTCTAGAATATACATTCTTCTTTGGTATCTCAAAATTCCATCTGGTTCGATCTCATACCCATCGAACCAATGATCTGATGGATTCTCTGCTAGGGCACTCTTCACTCTTTCATAGTGCTCATCCCTTGGAAAATATTGTATCACCTATTATCTCAGATTGGACCTTGTCGAGATCATGGCTGTCAGATGTCTTTTTCTACTAAGAGCATCAACCACTCTATTCTCCTTCCCTTTTATATACTCAATTTTGAAGTTATACTCACTAAGGAATTCCAACCACCTTCTCTGTCGTGCATTAAGGTTTGGTTGAGTAAAAATGTATCTCAATCCCAAATGGTCCTTCTTGAGCTCAAATGACTTCCCCAAGAGATAGTTCCTCCACATCTGCAAGGAATGAACTATTGCATCCAACTCTAAATCATGCAATGTGTAATTCACCTCGTGTTGTTTAAGCTTCCTCGATGCTCTGGGGTGTCCTGAATAAGGTGCATTATGGACCTCTTCTAGAACCAAATTCCTTAGCTCTCTAGAGTCTAGAATATATATTCTTCTCTAGTATCTCAAAATGCCATCTAATTCGATCTCATACCCATCGAACCAATGATCTGATGGATTCTCTACTAGGGCGCTCTTCTCTCTTTCATAGTGCTCATCCCTTGGAAAATGTTGTATCACCTATTATCTCAAATTAGACCAAGTGTCGAGATCATGGTTGTCAGATGTCTTTGTCTACTAAGAGCATCGACCACTCTATGCTCCTTCCCTTTTATATACTCAATTCTGAAGTCATACTCACTAAGGAATTCCAACCACCTTCTCTATCGTGCATTAAGGTTTGGTTGAGTAAAAATGTATCTCAATCCCAAATGGTCTTTCTTGAGCTCAAATGACTTCCCCAAGAGATAATTCCTCCACATCTACAAGGAATGAACTATTGCATCCAACTCTAAATTATACAATGCGTAATTCACCTCATGTTGTTTAAGCTTCCTCGATTCATATGCTACCACTTGTCCATCTCGCATTAGTACCGGTCCCAATCCCTCGTATGATGCATATGTGATTTACAATGAATCTTCCATTAGGACCAAGGATGGTCAGTACTAATGTTATCGTGAGCCTCTCCTTCAGGAGTTGGAATGCTTGTTCACACTTCTCGGTCCATTCAAACCACATTCCCTTTCTTTGGAGTGATGTGATTAGAGATGCAATCTGGGAGAACCCTTGCACAAACTTTCTATAGTATCCTACGAGGCCCATGAAGCTATGGACTTCTGACACATTCTAAGGCACCGGCCATTCCACAATCACTTTGATTTTTTTAGGGTGTACAAAGACTCCCTCAGCTGAAATAATATGGCCTAGATAGTGCACCCTATCTTGATAAAACTAGCACTTGGATAGATTCCCAAAGAGTTTCTTTTCTCTTAGTCATTGTAAAACTACCCTCAAGCGCCTATCATTTTATTCAATGGACTTTGAGTAAACTAATATGTCGTCAATGAAAATAAAAAAGAAGTCATCCAAATAGTCTTTGAACACACTATTCATGAGGTTCATGAAAGTTGAAGGTGCATTGGTCAAACCAAAAGGTACCACAGTGAACTGGTAATGTCCATACCAAGTTCAAAAAGTTGTCTTCGGGATATCTTCTTCCTTTATTCTTAACTAATGGTATCCTAACCTGAGATCAATTTTGGAGAACACAATCACTCCCTTCATCTGGTCAAACAACTCATTGATCCTCGGGAGTGGATATCGATTATTTATGGTCGCCTTGTTCAACATCTTATAGTCTATACATAGATAGAAGGTTTCATCCTTTTTCACAAAGATAACTGGTGCTCCCCAAGGAGACACATTGGGTCTTATGAGCCCCTTGTTCAACAATTCCATTAATTGGGCCTTCAACTCATAGAGTTCGGTGGTGGTCATTCGATAAGGTGCTTTGAATTGAGGCTCAACTCCTATTACAAGGTCAATAGAGAAATAAAATTCTTGTTTCGGAGGTAACTTCGTGAGTTCATCAAAGAATACATCTTAAAACTCCTTGAGAATAGGGTAGTCATCTAGATACAGTTCCTTGCTATCAAGGTTACTGATATGAACAACATAAATTGCACATCCCTTTCGATGAGCCTTTTTGAGTCACATAGCAGCGATCTGTCTAAGCTCTAAAGGTCTTTGCATCCCATAAATCTCGATTGGGTTCCCATGATCATCCAAATAATTGACTACAATATCCTCACAATTCACTACTGAATTATGCTCGGTTAACCAATTTATTCCTAGAATTACATCGTATGAGCCTAAGAGTGCCGCATACAGGTTGACTTGGGTCTGGAAGGTTGGAAGTTCTAACTCTCTACAGAAGAGACAAGTATCTACCCTCTGCTCTACTCAACTTCCATATTGAACTTTCCATTAGTTTTCCATGTATCCTAATCTAATAGGTATCTTGGATATTACTCTAGGATCTATGAAACATTTAGTAGCAATGGTATCAATTATAATAGAGAATGTTTGTCCATAGATCTTACCCATCAGTTATTTTAGTGAGGCCTGATACTCTGCTTGCTTGTTATCCATTGTAGCATGGATCTAGTGATGTTGAGACTGTTGATAGTTTCCTTCCCTTTGTGACTTTGATCGCTGCAGACAATTTGAGGCATAATGATCACCTCCACAAGCACAACACCCATCACGAGGCCCTTTGTGACCTCCTAGATTGTCCTCTCTGAAGCCCTTATGCTTTTGGTCATCTTTTCCTTTGTTATTATTTTCCTTCTTGCTTCTTCCACCATTCCCACCTTCACCTTTCTCTTGTGACTCACTTCCCCTCTTGAGATTAAGGATCTGATGGTTCTTGTCTCCTTTGTGAAACTTCTTGTTCCTAAACTGTGACTTATGATTTTAATTGTTACGGAGGTTGGATAAGGGTATGTGCAGGATCATCATGGAAAAAATAGGCCCTTAAGTGGCGATGAAATTCAGAAAAAATAGAGTTAGGAAACTTGACGTAAAATTTTGAATAAGTTATCTATATTATTCCAAAAAATGTAAGAATAGAATTTGTAGAAAATTGAATGCAGTTTCTAAACTACTAGGTTTTTTTAAATCTATTTGGTGAAAATTTGAAATTTCAATGCAATAGTACTTAAGTTTCAAGGAAAAAATAAAAAGTAGGTGTCTATTTGACCACCCTAACAATAATAAAATGATAAAAAAAATTATAATATTTTAGATATAAGTAGAGGACTCATTTCCCAATGTGATGCATTTTTTTTAAAAAAAATTTTCAAGTAAATAATCAATTATGAATTTTTTATTACAAATTTTTAAAAATATAAAAACTTGTATGTCTGACCACCTTAACTTGGTCAAAACTTCATGAAATTCATTTTTTTTAATCCTATAGTATGTGAAGCATAGAATATGATACAATTTTCATATTCAAAAAATGTGATACCGTTTGAAAGTTATAGGTGTTTTTCAATCAGCCTATCAATCAGGACTTTAGTCATAATTCAAATAGAAAATGAATAATAATAATTCATTAAATTCAAAGTAAAGCATAATTTATATTGGTGGAAAGTTGAGAATCTCCTTTATAAACCCTTTTTGTTTCATCAATTTTGGGTAAAAAAAAGTCGCCAGCCACATACCCTACACATACCCATCATATCGCCACTTTTTGGCCCATCATGATCCTGCACATACCCATAACTGCTGCAATTTTTGCTCCTGTTTGGTGGCCTTTAGGAAGACTTCATTCATGGTGAGAGGATCACGCATGTCTACTTTTTCTCCAATGTGGTTTCTAAGTCCCAATATGAACTTTTGGATATGGAAACATTTATCTCCCTAATATTGGGGCACATACTTCAGTAGATGAACTTTTCCCAGTATTGGGTCATAGTCATGCTCCTCTGAGTTAGGTTTTGGAAATTTGTCACCTTCTTGTCAAAAAAGAGTTGTACTAACCATATATTCCTAAAATATTGGAGGAAGAGTTCCCAAGTAATCTCAGCTCATGCTAAAGATTCCTTTTAGTTTTTTCATCATCCCACCAAGTAGTTGCTTCTCCTAAGAGCTGATACATAGCCCATGTTGCTTTAGTTTAGTCGAGTAGGTTATGGAGTCCAAAGTATTTCTCCATCTCAATTATCCATGCCTCAACTTTTGCTCTAATGGTTTTACCATCAAACTTAGGCAGTGCTACTCTTTTGAGATTTTTTCCAAGTTCTTCCTCAATTCGACCTCGTGGGCATTCTCCTAGACCATCGTCCCCTTGATTGACTTCTGCATTCCTGTGAATCCAATCCTTGTGTGCCACTTGAATCTCATGTTCTATGTGGTCCATACAAGCCTCTTGCCTGTTCAAAAGCTCTAGAATCTGTTTCAACCTCTTGTTTGGTCCATTTTCTAACCCGCTACCACTCGTCTCTTGCCTAGTGGTCACCATGTTGGCTTACACCCAACCTGCATCACATTTCACTTCTATCATAACTTAACACTTGGTTCTATGAATAAACATTCTTATTCTACATAAAATTACATATACATGCATATATCACTCATTCATTGAAGACATACACATTCATGCACAATAACATATTTTGGAGTTCTTCATTTGAACACACCAAAAAAACACCTTTCTTTATTTATATTAAGTATGGGTCAATAGACCCTTATTTATAAAAGCTTCTTGTTACATTAGTCATTTTTCTCATTCTTAAAGAGAGGACACTCCTCTGGGTCCTCATTAGAATTTACATGATCAATTTTCTTAGAAGAGGACAGTTGAGCACGTAGGCTCTCCTTTTCCTCCTTAGTTAATAAGGGTGCATTTGGTCCACACCCTAGAGGTCAATCTCTAATTGTAGAAAGCTTCTTAATCTTAGGTGTTCACTTTGATTCCTCAATTGGCTTTCCTCTCTCCAGCTTAAGTTGAGTGAGGGCTTGAGTTAGAGTCTCCTTGTCGGGAATCTCAGGTTGAACCTCAATCTTGGTGTTTTCTTCCAATACGACTTTCTTGTTTGAGGTCCTAATGGTCTTCCCTTTCTTTCTTTCTGAATTAGAGCTTCCCATACCTACATTCAATCTAGGTTTGGTCAATCCTCGTGACAACTCAATTTGGTCAAGTGTCAACTATCCCCTAGTCATGGCTATCATGGACTCAAAAGGCCTAGAGTTGAACCCTAAGCTCTGATACCAAATGTAATAACCCATTCTAGAATTATTACTTAATTATATTATTGCAAACGACATTATGAATATTTAATTTTAAAAAGACATAACTAAGTAGCTATTTTCAATCATAACAACACATGTCTAATTAAAATGAGTCAAATATGTATATATATATATATATATATATATATATATATATATATATATATATATATATATATATATTCAATTTCAATGTCAATTACAATATCCAAGTTGACTTAGCTCATAGAGCCACAAAGTCAATATAATATACAAATTTTACATCAAGGTTACATCATAGACCATGATGATCGTGAAAACATCCAAGGTTTCCTCTTGACACTTTCCTCCATTGGTGGACAAGAACATGGTTGAAGCGCTTAACTGCCCAACCACAAATCTCACGCTTCCCTGAAATTCTTCCAACTTGAAGAATACATGACCCTACACGAAAATTTTAGCAAGAGAACAATCTACAAGGTGGAATCTGGTGTGTGCCCATATATCAACATGCATCTCTATCTATGATTAGAAAAATGTGAGATCTATGCTAGGAATGGTAGAGAGTGTTGTCACAAAGTCCATACACACATAATGGGCTATTTGCTTGGCCAAGCACAAAAATTAAGTTACAACAACAAACAATAGGTTTTGGATAAAGCAAAAACCTATACTCTCTAAACTCCATTTCGGCACCCATCCCGAAAGGTAACTTTCAACAACACAGTTATTCCATAGAAACTATCTACCATCTAGCAGCATCTACCTTGAGGTGCTCTAGTCTACTTAGGTGGTGTTGTTCTTATTCAAACAAGAGAATATTCTTTACACATATATCTATGGAAAAGTAATTCAGTCTACCTATTTCCTCAACTTAATAAAAAATTAGAAAAATTATTCAAATGGAATTGATCATATCATTATCCATTCATTTCAACACATGTCACATGATTACATTTACATAATTCAATATTCATTTAAGAATAAATAGATAAGTAACAAAAGAAGGTATGTCACAAGTATGTGCACATGTATGTAGATGAAGGTCTATGTGCATGTACACATATATGTGCTAACTTAAGTTATTTATTTGTCCATAAATTCTAAAATACAAACCATTATATCAAATTGCTTCCATTCAAAGTAATGTTACAGATTGGCAGATCGTTTGTTGGAATTAAAAAAAATAAAAAGAATTGAGAACAAGTATATTTGTACAGTTTCCACATACCGATATGTTGTTTGTAACAAAACAAAATTGGTTGTAGCATAACAATGTTGTTTGTAGCAGAAAAAATGTCATTTGTAGCAAAACAAAAAAAAATTTATAACAAAATGATGTTTGCAGCAAAACAAATGGTTTTTATAACAAAACGATGTTGTTTATAGCAAAAAAAATGTTTTTTATAACAAAATTATGTTGTTTGCAGCAAAAAAAAAAGTTGTTTATAACATAACGATGTTGTTTATAGCAAAACCATTATTAATTATAACAAAATGATGTTGTTTGCAGCAAAATAAATGTTGTTTATAACAAGATGATGTTGTTTATAACAAAACAAATACTGTTTGCAGTAGTTTACAAAATATTGTGTCAATATGTCCTATTATCAACTTCAAGTTATCTGATTACCATGTGAACAATCAATGTTTCGTCATTTTGATTATGCAATTAATTAAACAATACTAGTGTCCTTTTTGTGCAAACGATGAATTTGAATGGCATGCTTTTCATTTCCAATCACATACAAATTGGAACAATTATATCACTTTTTCGGGTTAGAAGAGACCTAAGTTTTTAAGGGTGACTGATATGGATTTAAATTCAAGCTACAGTCTTCTAAGAATGACGAACAATCATATGATTGTTTGATTTCATCACAAACATTATCTTTAGTCGAGCCTAGAAGGAATGTCGTTTATTAGTTTACAATATTCAAAGGTTGGTTAATAAAACACATTCATAGTAATTGTTCAAGAATGATTTATGCATGCAAACAGATTGATATAACAATCCTATGTGAGCATCACATTTATGTAAGGAAATGGGAGGTCATTCTGTTGAACAACTAAATGCTCATTTTTAATAAAAAATCTAAAATTTGATCCTAAGGATTGAGATTCATCTTGAAAGATGATCAACACAAACATTTTTGTTATCATTCACTATGAACGGGGCGACATGGTTTATGCACAAGCGATGACCACCCCTCCGTTCTATGGATGATATCAAAGTCACCGCTCTTGTTTGGAGTAGTATGGCCATTCAACCATGCCATCACAAAGAACAACATAATTAAAATTTTAACAATAGGGAGTCGTTGTTTCTCTTAAGAGAAGGCAATAAATAAAAGAACCATATAATATTGAAAACCTTGACCATTGACATTCAACCGATTAGCCATAAAAATGGCAATGCATGTCACATGCAAATAA
Source organism: Sequoia sempervirens (assembly GCA_007258455.2). Classification (NCBI taxonomy): domain Eukaryota; kingdom Viridiplantae; phylum Streptophyta; class Pinopsida; order Cupressales; family Cupressaceae; genus Sequoia; species Sequoia sempervirens. Next base: position 178,463,470 of record VDFB02000008.1, on the reverse strand, counting down.
TAAATCGGTAGAAAAGAACTAAAATTCACAACACAAAGGACATTACATGATCAACTATACAGTTGAATCAAAATACATAAAAAGAGAGGTTGATTCAGCCCATATGATAGCAGAGATCACTATCATTACTTTGATGTCTCCCAGGCATTGAATGCAAGAAATGCATTTACAAAACATTTCCTATCTATGGTTTTGCACCATTCAAAGAGATCGACACTATGCGTAATAGAAAAAAATACAATTTGATAAGGCATTCTAAAATGAAATCAATCATATTTCATATGCATTGAGTTAACTCGAAGTTATGAGATTTTCCCTCTATCACTTTTTCCTCTTCTCCTAGTTGCTTCAATCTTTTTCTCTGCTTTTTCTCCTCTTATTTTTTTGCAACAATCTATCTCCTTCAATCATTGCCCGAGAAAATTGTGCTATCCCAATATGGTATATGTTCTTCTCTTACTTGTTTGCACTGTTGAGGGAGTCATTTCATTCATAATTAACATTAAATTTTAGCCACCCCATACATAGTGTGTGTGTGTGTGTGTGTATATGTGTGTATATATATGTGTGTGTGTGTGTGTATATTGATCTTTATTTTACTTTTATAGAAGTATAGTAATCAATCATTTTCAAGCAAGGAATATGCTTTTATTTTATTTGAATAATTTCTTTCCAAAAGAAGTAATTTTCTTATCTTTCAAGCATGCCATTTTATACAAATATTTTTTTTAATCATGCTATCATTTTATTTTCAAATTTTTTGAAGATACAAGATTGAAATAGACAATTAAATAACAAATCACATGTATATGATCCACAAGCCTACTTTTTCAATCATTAAATCAAGTCATTATGATCTTCTATATGTAGTTTTCAAATGCAACTATCATGTCATTTGTGGCGTGTGCACCCAAATTCCATCGAGCTTACCATTTGATCCAGCTAAATGATCCTACTTCAATTGTGTTCTCATCCTTCAACCTGTTATCCTACAATTGCACACACTTGCACTTACACAGTTCATCAATAATGTTTAATCATGATAATGTTTAAGATAATTCAAAAGACCACATAGTCAACGACAGTCAACTTCTTTCAAACTTCTCAAAAATATCAAAATGTTCATTCAACATATTAATTTTCCTCATTAATTCAATTTATCATATTATAATTTAAATGCAATAAAAATTGGGATATGACAGAACTCTAGGGTGGGGGTTAACATTAGGGGGAGCACACTAGACACTATGTTATATATTTTTGAGAAAAATAGGACTACTTTATGTGCTATCCCTTTTTGAAACCCTTAATCTTCACCATTTTTTAAAAAATAGTAGTTTAGAAAGTATATTTAGAGCACTACAACTCTTACATTCTTGTTGCATCTTCAAATTTTGAGCGTAACTATCTTCATTTTCTCATCCAATATCAAACTTTGTTGATTTTAGAAGAAAAAAAGAAGTGGCATTTTAAGACCCCCTTTTTTATCACATCTTGGTGCACTTGCCCTTATAACAATGCTACTAAGAATATTTTGGTGAGATTATGTTGTGTGATCTAGGTGTAATTACTAGAAGAGGTGAACTAGACCATAATACTGAAGTATCTTATCAATAATCCAATTATGTGGGAACAACTAATTAATTATTAAATTGAGATAAATGATTAACTAAAGAGAAATAATTTAATGGTGTTAAATTATGTATCCAGTGCTTGAAAATAATTTTTTTCTAATTATCTAATTGTGAAATAATTTCTAATACCATTTTGAAAAGGAAATAAATTAATAAGATGAGAATAAATAATTATATTAGTTTCATTTTAAAGGAATAAAGATTAAGGGTTTATTTATTTTAATTATCGATAAGTTTTAAATAATAGAATTATTGAAAAAATCTAATATTGTATTATTTGAGTATTTTCTATGAGAAGTGAATGAATAGATAAAGTGTAACGCCCACTGTGCAAACCCCAAAGGACAACTACTATGCACACATTTTTTTATTTTTATTTTTAAAACAAAGTAGATATATAAAGTACTATTATATATCATTACATTGCATGATAACATCTCAAACATCTAAGTCCTTTGGGGCACGCGAGGTCACATCACAAAAGAAACCAACCCATAACGAAAGATACACATAAAGCTAAATAACTTAAATAACTTACATCCATCATAGATATTATATCAACCATTTGCAAGAGATAACATCCATACATACATAAGCATAAATATAAATACATCACATGGTACAAGCAATGATAAATCTCATAAATCATGAACGACTACAAGGGTGCATTTATATTACATCATCTTTTAATACATTACATGTTCATATACATGAGTTACATCAAAATCTCCCATACATGTGGGATAGATACATCGTACAAAGAATATCTAAAATACATCATGAACAATCAGGTACAAGCTCCATCCGGATGATACTGTGCAGTTTGAATGTTGATGGGGAACCCAATGGGGTGCAGAGCACGTTCCACTTGACCTCGTGGGTTTTAGAAAAAAAACCCACCCCCGTGCTCGAAGGTGACAAGGAAGTGACCACGACCAAGGATGCCAACAAGACTAAACTCCAATAACAGTAACATAGAAACAATAACTCCAATAGCAATAACATGAGAGTACATAGATCATAAATGATCAGCAACCAAGAACCAATCACAATAACACAAGACCATTAAACACATCACAAATAAATCAATGGAAACAACCATAAACCACTTCCAAAGGCAAGCAAGAAGACAAACATAAGGCCAACTAGTGGAGAGTGTCATAGCATAGTCCTACATGGGTTATCCCGGCCCTTCCTCCAAGCACCGGGTAATCCAGGTTGCATGAGGCATTGGCCCCCATCTATGGTTATCTTGGCCCTTCCTCTTACTTGAGGCGTTGGCCCCATAGGGTGACTCATGCGGAGCCGCTAACCTCTCATGAGGACGAGGTAACGACCTTGCCAACCATGGCCTTCTCAGTTCACCATTAGTCTGCGAAAGCCCTAATGGTTAGACGAGGTATCCATAATTATCTTATCAATGTTATTACTACCCATCCTCCTAAATTCTTTTATTAGGTTTTCACTTTTCTAATCTAACTCTTATGTGGGTTATCCTGGCCCTTCCTCCTATTTGAGGCGTCGACCCCCATGAAGAGCCACTCTCCCTAGAGGCCCAAAATATAATCAAAACCAAGGGTTGTACCAACATAGAACAAAACATTAAATATCAACAGAAAACATGCGAGGCATTACCCATCTCACCAAAAGCACATATCCCAAGGCCTCAATAAAATCCCATTCAACCCTTCCAAAACAATGATGCCAGATAACTTGCCACAATTAGAGCAAATGAAAGATAAAACAATAGCTAACACTTGACTCAAGCCTTTGGAAGACTAACGTTCACAACATCCCTAAGTGGGTTCCTAAAGCAAACTGGGTTCCCACATCGATTAAAGCCAAAACAATTACATAACGATAATATAGAAGCCAAATCAAATTTTCAAGAATCCAAAATACAAGTTAATATAATAATTTCCACACATTGTTATTACAAACCCAAAATAAATAATTCATTTTATTCCATTTACTAATCTCCATTTTCCTTAATATAATTTTGAAATAAAAATTCAATAATAAATTCTGATATATATATATATACAATTTTTACCCTTTTTCCATTAACCATTACAGTCATATTTATAATTCCACACTCTTAAAAGAAATCATATATATATATATATATATATATATATATATATATATATATATATATATATATATATATATATATATATATATATATATATATATATATATATATATATATATATATATATATATATATATATATATATATATATATATATATATACATGTAATTACATATATATATATAACATATATATACATAAATGTTATGTTTATATTTTTTTTATCAGTTAATAATTCAATAAATAACTCTATTCTGATCAATTTCTGGGTGATTAAATTGTACCCATGAAAATACATATTTAAATATATAAATATATATATACATTTATTTGAAAAAAATAAAAATAAAATAACATTTACTAGCCACTGTCGTACGTAGTGGACTGTGCACAGTAGTCCGCAGACTGTTGTGGGTAGCCCAACACTACCATAAAGGGGAGATGGGAGGGTACGGCCCAATCATCCCCCCCTCAACCTTAATTCATTAATCATAAAAAATAACACTAACGACTCCACAAGTTCAGTCGTATGAAAAGATATTCAAACTTTTTAATATTTATTTTTATAAATATATATATGTATGTATGTATATACCTCTGTGAGGAGTGTGTATATATATATATATTTATATATTTATTCTACCAATCACTTTCTATAGAAGCTGATAAACATATATATATATCCATTTATTTCAAAGAGGGATCAATTTTCCCATAAACAAAATTACAAAAATACAGACCATTTTCAGAACTCAAACAATAAATTTTCTTTCATTTATCTGTAACCTAGTAAATTGATATGAACACATTTATTCTAAAACATCCAAATGATTTTTTATTTTTATTTTTATAGAACAACATATTTGCCATTTCAAATTTAACAAGCAATGAAAGATCAATAAATAAAAAGATATCCTTTTCTATTTTTGAAAACTTAAAAATTAGAATGAAAAGAAATTTCTTATTTCTTCACCAGGTTTTCAACCAAAAATTTGCACACTCATTGGTCCTTTTAATTCTTTTTCTTGATTTTTCTATTTGAACTAAAGATCTTTAAATTTTAATTCTATTTTGCTAATTTACACTTACAGTTCACACATTTTAACTCATTTAATTATTTTATTCCATTAATTATCGTCAACTTGCTATTTTCATTAAATTATCTAAATGACAATTTAAATAATATTATTTACACTTTTCAATTTATTTATCTTTAATAAATCATATAGCTTTTAATTTAATACTTTTAAATTTTAATAGCACTATTCCACTAACTATTATTAACATTTTATTTTTGCTTATTTAATTATTTGAATTACCTCATACTATTACACACCAATGTAAAATAAATAACATAAATATACACCCACAAGAAAACTATCATATAATGCAAAATGACCAAGATCAAAACACACAATACCACTAGACACAAGTCGGGTTGACAAACTTGGGATGGGGTGACTTCCTTGTCATCTCTGTTTCAACTTCATGCCCATTGGGCTAATTTGATGCTCTCCCTGTCCTGTCGAAGCAAGTGGAATCGAGACTTTGTTCCTACAATTACTACATACAACAAGGTTGTGTACAACATATATATATATATATAATTAATTATATCACATCATGATCTAGGATTTGCAGCGTAGCAGGGCGCTCACGAACAAGTGGTACTACACTGTCCCCTCACCAAACCATAATAACAACTATAGCATCAAGTATAAAATAACATTGCTAAACTATATTGATCACATCATATCATCATGAAATAATTACTAATCTACTGCATCACAATCTACTACTGCATCAAATTAAACATTACCAACTCATATGTAACCATAATGTCATATCGTAATATCCATGTCATCATATAAAGTAGCATAGTCATCAAGCAGACTAAACTATCCAGTCAACCAATCCAACCAACAAACAATACTATCAAAGTCTCAAAGTGTTAAGCAAAACCACAAAAAATATCAAGTCCAAACAACAACACGAGGGATATTACATAAAGCTTATTAAAATTATTTTTCTCTAATTTAAAAACAAAATGTTATTAAGTGAGATTTATTCCTACAATTAGATTGATGAAGCAAAACGAATTATTTTTAATCAAAAATAAGGAGAATTTTATTAGGAATTTATTGCATTCTTAAAAAAAAATTATACAATTTTAAAGATTGAAGTGATTGGATTGCATAAAGGATTCAATGATTGTGTTTGAATTAATGATCTCTGTCAATTATTTTAAACTTTTTTAAGGATTTTAGTTAGGATCTTATCATGGAGATATTATAGAGACTATTTTATTTGGATTTAATAATTAATATAGATTATTGCTTGTGAAATATGTGATATACTTGTTTGAATTTTATATGATATGAAATTAGAAAAATAATTAAGATAAATAAAATATTTATTAAAACAAATTTTTCATCTAGATTGAAATTTAGAAAGAGGTCTACGAATTTCTTGAGAAAGAAGAAATATCTAGAAGAAACTAAGGAGGATTTTTTATCAAATTTGAACTTATTTCTAAGATTGAATTTTTTTAAATTCAAGTCTTATACTAATAGAAGCCACAACCTACAAGTGATATATGTGTGCAGTATTTATTTTAATGAAAATTAATAGTTATAACACTTAGCAATGAAATTAAAAAAATTAGAATAATTCAAGTCTTATACTAATAGAAGCCACAACCTACAAGTGATATATGTGTGTAGTATTTATTTTACTGAAAATTAATAGTTATAACACTTAGCAATGAAATTAAAAATTTAGAATACTATAATTTAATTTTTTGCATGTTCTTATTTTTTCTTTTTTTATTCCTAAATTTAAGTTGATAATTTTCCAAATGAATAAATCCATATACTTCTTCATTAGAATATTTTTTTCATCCACATTATGTAATATTTTTAACCACTCAACAATCCATCCAATAATTTATTTTATTTATTTGAATTCCATTTTTACTTTACTAAATAAATTATTTTAGTTTTACAAACTCAACTCCAATTTGCTAGTTGAAAAATAGTTGACAAATGTACACAAATTTGCCACAACTTTTTTTCCCCAAAAATAAACATTAAATATACCCAAAAAAAATTAATACAATGAAATTCGTCATAAATTTATGTAATTTTCAGAAAGAATTTCTCTTATATATATATAGAACCCAAAACTAAAATCACATTAATGAAAAGTGAGTCTACATTGCTAACTACTCTTTGAATAATTTAATTAAAACCTAAATTGGACAATTAATTTTATCTACACAAATTTTTCATAACATTATCTATTTAAAATTGAACTTCAAATACTAAAATCTACCTTAATTTTAAAAAATATAAAAACAATATATATTATATAGAAATTTTCATGTGGAATTTAATTCCAAAGAGAGCGGAAATACTTTACTGCACGTTACCTGACGGGAAAGTGAAGATAAAATTACCAAATCGCATCTTTTCTTGGGCCGACCCCTGCTTGGCTTTCCTCCATATCGTGAATCTCTTGCTTATCGCCAAAAATCTCTACCACGCGGAAAGAAAACAAATAAATTATTCGAAACGTATGTTTTTAATTAATTAATAAATAAGGTCAAATGTCTGTTTTAGGAAATGAGCCAGTGAAAAAGTTCGTTAACAAGGATTTGGAAGATTGTTGGAGCAGCAATGAAGATGTACGGCGGCGGCGTTGCATACAAGCTTCGTATTTGGACACGTTTGGCATCGACAAACTTAAAAAGTACTTTCTACAAGTATCAAGGAAGGAACACCGTCTACTCTGTTCGAATCTGTTAAGGAATATTCACTGAGCCTAAAGGCTCTACGCCACACGTCATGGGACGGCGATATTATCTCTATCTGCCACATGTGTCCTTCAGATGAAAGTCAATCAACCAGGTCCAGGCCGTTACAAGCCTTCTCTATAAGACAAAACAAAATCCTTTCCACAAACCATCGAAGGTAATTTCTGCATCTGCATTGCAGTTGTTGCCATTGATCGCCAAGTTGTAATTCGAAAGCAACTTTTTAAGTAACAGAAAAATGGGTTTTCTGAAGGCAGCTGTGACGATGCTCTTATTGTTGTCCGCAATGGCGGCTTTGGTGTCAGCGGGAAACAGTCGTGAGAATCGCTTTCTGTTAACTACCGTGAATTCGAAAGCAGTGGACTGCTCTTACAACCCGTATGTTTGTCTGAACAAGGGCCTTAAGCCCGCGGGTCCCAATTGCTGTGCCAAGAAATGTGTCGACGTAATGAGCGATGCAAATAATTGTGGTAAATGCAATAATAAATGCAAATACGGTTATGTTTGCTGTAAGGGGAAATGCAAAGACACCGGCAACGATCGATCCAACTGCGGCAAGTGCGGCAACGCCTGCAAGAAGGGCTCTTACTGCGCCTACGGCATGTGCTCTTATGCTTAGCTTACTTACTCTACTCTACTGCATAAATAAACGAATTTATCTAGTACAGTAATAAGGGCAATTCTCTCAACATAATGTGAGTTTTGAATGACGAAATAATATATCAATGTCAAGATGCATTGATGCATTGACACCACCATTATAGGGGCGTTTAAATAAATACAGTTCATGTTCGTTTAAAAATGGTTTTTTAATGTTTTGTTTGTTTCCAGATGAATAATTAGAACAAAACAATGTATGGTCGCGACTCTTCAATGGCATTTCACTGCATTTATATGGGGATGGATAGTTTGTTTTTCATATCGTGTTCACTTCATTTATAAAAGGAGAGATAAAAGCTCAAATGGGGAGGACATGGGGAACAAGATTTGGCGTAGCCATAGCTATAGCTTCAACTAAACAACCTCCAGCTAAATTAGAAGCATCTCCAAAAGCTTTACCACACAGTAATGGCGTTCTTTCAGTTGTAAACGAAAAAGTAAATTGTAATCTCCACTGTGTGCATCGACAATGTAGCGTGGACGTACGATCCCTAATTAAAAGGCAAAGAGAAGCTGAGTACCAAAATAAATATAAAGATTATAGCAGTTTTATTCCACCCTCTAAAGCCGAACTTAAACTGAAGGGTCGTTTCTCCGTGGCAGGGAGACTTGTTTTAAAAAAGATGTGCGCTTTTATTTTCAGCAGCATAGTTTATATGCAGAGATAAATTCCAGAACGTGACCAAGCGCGTTTGCGAACTCTTCGTCCCATATATTTGCTATTGGCCCGCTTTTCTCTACAAGAAAATATAGTTTTCATTTTACTCACATCAGCAATTATGTGACATCAAAAATAATTTATTTGTATTTTAAATTTTTATGATAAATAAATATATGCTCCTAAGTTTTTCTCCTTCGAAATGTTATAATTTCGAATGTCATGTCTATTTCTTCTCCCACTCGCCTCAACCAAAGAATGTCCTTAGTTAATTTTCATGTACATGTTCGTTTCTGTTACTTCCACGTATCATGAAAGGGGAAGAAACCCAATCCTTGAATCTACTCTTGAGTTTGTGGAGATATAAGTTAAGTGTTATTTATTTAATTCAAAGAAGATAAAACAATTTGTTATTGTTTTTCAGGAAGATAAATATAGAACAAAAATCTATCTTTCTTTCTCGAAAAAAGATAAAAGAATTTGCTATTGTTTTCGTGGAGGACAAATATAGAACTCAAATCTATCTTTCTTTTTGGGTATTGTGATATTTAAATAGCGTTAGAATGAAATCGAACTTCTTGTTTTGAGAGATTTATTAAGTCGATGTCCTACAAGTTAGATATAGTTGACATTCGTCCTTTGAATGATTATTAAAGCTATCATCTCACACATGGAGCACGTTAAGTAGACATCCAAAGCATAAGAGACTTGCCTAGGAAGATCTTGTAAAGTATCATGCTCTTTGAGGAAACTATTAGGGAGTTGACCAATCTTAACAATAGCACTTCACATTGACATTCTTTCACTTGAGGGTGATTTAGTGTCTCTAAGTATAAAGGAAGCTTGGTGTTATATTGCAATGTTGTCTACTTTCTCTTTATGAGATCATAATGGTACTAAACTTTGGAGGAACAAAATCGTAAAATGGTATAAAGGAAAATAAATTTTATGTAAGGATAGTCTAGGATAATCCAATAAAATGCATATATAAATATAATTAATTTATATTGATTAATTATGATATTAGTATTAGTATTATAATAACTTGTGCAAGTAATTAAATGTAAAAAATAATAGAAACATGTGTACTTAATTTTATGATTGAAGAATGAATTAAATAAAAGATGGGCATGAATTTGATGTCTCAAGATTTAGAATAGTGAATTATAGTTTAATAATTTCTTTAGAATTAGAATATTCTATTAGACACTATATGTAGATGAATCTAGTGGTTAAGGATAAATCCATGACCTTGAACTTATCTTGTACTTGCAAACTTGTATTATGTGATCAAAAACTTATATTTTTTACTTTTCCTAATTCTCTTTGACTTCTTTTATATATTTTGATAACTAATGGATTGACAATATTTATGTATACCTTAGTATGGCTATCTATATTCATAAGGGAATATTTCTCATAAGTAAAGCCATAGAAATGTGTGTAAATGATAAAAAAAAAGTACTATTTGATGTTAATCAAAGTGTGTAAATACATAAGATATTACTTGGAATACTAAGAGATATCCCATGATAAAAATGAATGCACCGATTTCCTTTAAACATAAAGAAATAGCAATATATTGCACAAACCTGTATTTAGTTGGATGAGGTGGGAAGAGTATATGTCTTTATCCCTCAACCATATGATCATGCATCCCTATATATTCACCCTATTTTCTTATTCATCATAGCTATACATGTTATCCACTTTGATTTATCATTTTTCATGTAATGACACTAGATGATGGTCAAGAATATCCTTACATAAATTATACATGAAAAATAAATGTAAAACACGTTCCCAATAAAAGATAAACACAACTACCTCTGAGAACCACAATAAGTGGCCCTCTACTTTGGATTGTTGTATATCTCAAGGTTGCTACACTCAACATGTCCTCTACAAGACTCCATTCATACAAAAGATCAAAAAACCACTTTCTTTGTACAAAAGATCTTAGATTGCTTGCTATCTAGTTGCATGACTAATTTTGTAAAACCTTATTGTGCAAGAGATCCAAAATTGTGTTTTACATCAAGTGACCCTCAGTCGATCATGCATGACTAAATTTACAAGACCAAATTTCTACAAGTGATCCAAGCCCATTTGGAACTTTCTTTGTAGAGGTTAACTACAAAATTGTTCCCTCTATGGCTCCTATGAAACTATATCTCTACAAAGGCCCCTCTTTCGAACCACCATTCTTCCTTGAAGCTCTCTTTTTGCTCCAAATGGCTACCTGACAGTTCTTGAGGATAGTTTGTATGCAGCTATCCTGAGTTGGTGAAAGAATGAAACAAAAATCAAGGTGTAAGAGAGGGGAACCAACCACGTCAAGGACCTAGGTCACGGAGAGCCAAGAGTGGAAGGTTTCCCTAACTTACCTCACTCTAAAAGAATGTTTCAAATGAGGGACGAGAATGATGAGGACTATAAGGCCCTGCAACCACTCTTCAGACCCGAAATCTAAACTGGGGCTAGGTGAGCTAGTTTTTGGGTTCAACACTGTACCTCAGGTAACTCTCTGCCTGAGGACGGAAGCGCGGTTCTAAGATGACAGTGCGGCGTGTTGGTGTCCATACAACCAGAGGACCAAAAACATAGTATGAACCGCTAGAAAAAAAGTTGATAGCCTAGCTAGTCACTTCTAAGGGAACAAAACAAAAATATGAAGTAGGAAAGATACAAATGAATATGATAAAGTAAATATATGAAGGCTAAGGTGACAAAGATAATCTCACAAAGATGTTGGTTCGCCAGCTAGCTCCAAATGCATGTCCACCTACACACAAGAAAGAGGAAAAATTGTTGGGGGTTGTATAGGGGTCTGCCTCAGCCAGACCCCTATTTCAGTGTTTCCACCTCCATGGACACCCAAGATAGCAATGATAGAGAAATGTATGATAAAGAAGTAAAGAAAGAAAGTACATGAATAACACTAGAAAACAATATAAAGCTACTCAACCAAATTGTAAAGGAGAGGAGTGAAAATGTTACCACCTCCACCAAGAGCTCACTAGCTAATGATGGAGAAAGAAGGCTTGAACAATCACCATAGCCTCAACTGTGATGAAGGGAGGTGTTGCAAAACCTCAAGCTCATGTTGCAATGGCTTGTTCCACACTTGTTTTACGAAGTTGATGGAGTGTTGTTGTTGCTGCTATGAAGTGCCAAAGTGTTGAAGTGATGGAAGCAAAAAGAATGAAGTTGAAGTGCTTGAGAATTCCCAAAGAGATTGAGTTGCATGAAAAATGAATCTTTTTGAACGTGAGGTGGGGAGAATAAGGAATTTTTTGGGTCAGTTGGTCAAAGAGGAATGTCACAAAGCACTCCCAATAGGAAGTGTAACACCTCTGCCAATGTCAGATGCAAGAATCCATTAGGGACATAAGCACACCGCGCAGATGTCTACGTGCCACACACACGTCTCTGACAAATATTCTTCTACCGATGCAAAAGACGGATGCCAAGTGGAATGAAGACAGCTTGCTAATGTGGAATTTTGCCAAGTCAGATTTGGTTTTCTAAGGTGAGGAAGTATAAAAGGGGAATTTGCATAAAGGGTGCAAATTCACGCCTATACATTTTTCCCCCACTTTAGCAAGCACGAATATTGATGAGTGCTTCAGTAAAGTAGATCAAAGAGTGAATAGAGTTAGAAATGTTTACCTGAACCGTCAAGGAAGCAAACCACAATTTGGCGAGATCGAAAGTGTAGGGTAGGTAAAGGACTTCATAGCCCCACAGAACTATGAAGTTGTAGAATGAAAGCATCTTATAGGCTCGCGGACCTGCAAGGAGGCAACCCCCAAGGTCTCTCACATGAAGGAATCCCCAAGAAGTAAGCACCTGATAGGCTCGCAGACCTGCAAGGAAGGTGTTCTCCAAGATCTCTCACATGAAGGATACCCAGAAAAAACACCTTGCAAACCCACAGGCCTGCAAGAAAGGTGTCGTCCAGGATCTCTCACATGAAGGACACCCCAAGAAAGTGCCCTACAAACCCGCAGACTTGTAGGGAAGGTGTCCTCCAAGATCTCTCACATGGAGGAAAAATAAAGCACCCTATAGACTCGCAGACCTGAAGGGGAGCGACCCCCAAGATCTCTTGCATGGAGGAAGCTTAGAAGAAGTGCCCTTCAGACCTATTGACCTGCAGGGAGGTGTCCCCCAAGATCTCTCATATGGAGGAAACCCAAGGAAGGAGACTCTATAGAGTCAGAAAGCGGCTTCACAGGCACACCTACAAAGTGACATGTTTACCCGTAGATAGAACATTTCTGAAAGCGGCCATGCATGAAAGTAAGCAAATAGTCATGCAGACCATCGATAGATTGGAAAGCTTTCAAAGGGGTCCCTTGGGAACCCAATGTGAAGATAGGGGTCCACTCAAGGGACACACTATTTGAAAGTACAAAAAGGACATTTTTTCTCAAATCAATTCATCATCAAGGAATCCTTTCGAAAGATGTTCACTTCATCAAGGAATTCAAAAGGAAGAAAATGCCCCCTTGCGAGGGGAAGATTGGAGCTGCTCCCACCTTGAAGGAAAGGTTTAAAGTTTTTTCTTTACAAACCCATGATGAAGGAAACATGTTATGTTAGGGTTTCAAGTCGAGAATGTGATTCTTTGAAAAAAAATTGTGAAGATTCTCGAGAAAATATTCGTTAGCAGGTATGTGCAGGATCATGATGGGCCAAAAAGTGGCGATATGATGGGTATGTGGCTGATGAATTTTTTTTACCCAAAATTGATGAAACGAAAAGGGTTTTTAAACGATATTCTCAGCTTTCCACCAATATAAATTATGCTTTACTTTTAATTTAATAAATAATTATTATTCATTTTCTATTTCAATTACTAATAAAGTTCTGATTGATAGGTTGATTGAAAAACATCTATAGCTTTCAAATGGTATGACATTTTTTGAATCCAAAATATGTATCACATTCTATGCTTCACATACTATAGGCTTAAAAAAAAGAAAATTGAATTTCATGAAGTTTTGACCAAGTTAAGGTGGTCAGACATACGAGTTTTAATATTTTTAAAAAGTTGTAATAAAAAAATCATAATTAATTATTTACTTGAAAAAAATTATAAAAAATATGCATCATATCGAGACATGAGTCCTCTACTTATATCTAAAATATTATCATTTTATTGTGGTTAGGGTGGTCAAACAGACACCTACTTATTTTTTCCCTGAAATCTAAGTACTACTACATTGAAATTTCAAATTTTCACAAATAGATTTTTTATTTTTTTGAATAATCCTAGTAGTTTAGAAACTACATTCAATTGTCTACAAATTCTATTCTTTAATTTTTTTGAAATAATATAGATAACTTATTCAAATTTTTACGCCAAGTTGCCTAACTCTGATTTTTTTGAATTTTTCGCCACTTAAGGGCCTAATTTTTCCATGATGATCCTGCACATACCCTAGCAATGAATGCATTTTTTGAAAATCAAAGTGTTATAGAAATGGCATTGTCACACATGAGAGGGACAACTCAAGAAAAGAAGAGAGAAAGAAAGGAAAAAAAGCAAAAAAGAGATAAACACAAAGGGCACAGGGGTAGCCTAATATTTTGAGGTCAAAACTACTCATAAATATATATAAGTATAATAATAGTATATAAAATGAATTGTCATCAACCCCCTACTATATCAAACCATGTGAAGAATGCATGAGAAGAAAAAGTACAAATAAAAAATTGGGTCAACATGGAAGGCAAGTCTAAATGCCCCCAATGCTTTGCATTGTCCCCAAATTGCAAAAAATCAAGTCATAAACAAGGAAGAATGGTGAAACAGATAGAAGAAGGTTTATGACATGAAAATCACTCTTGTATCCAAGCACCAACAAGGGTGACATGGGTCATCCAAGAACATATAACACGATCACGGGGGAGCACATCACAACACACACACTTATCTAACCTAAAGATAAAGAATGGGCCTCTCCCTAACACTGATAGACCAAGAGTTCATCTGCTTCCCACTCTAGATCATCATAGGGGGAAGGAGGACGAGCCTATAGTGGTGGAATGTTAAAGGGAGGTGCTTCCAACCCTCCCACAACAAGGGCTAAGGAAGAGGACCTCGTAAGTTCCACTCCACTAAGCTCTTGTGGAGCTATGGTCAGCGACTTTGTGAAGATTGCTCACAAGGTTGAAACTTCATCTAGAGAGTTAAACATGCACTTTATAGGAGTGCCATATTTCACCTCAACAGATGAAGAGGATTGCATCTGAGATTCACCACTAGGCTCTCTAAATAACTCGGGAGCGGTGATGATCTCAAGGGAAGTCAGGGCTTGCTTTGTCACTAGGATAGAACAAGCTAACACAGGACTACCTTTCGAAGAAGGTGGGATCCTCTTACACCCTCCATTACTGGAGGGGCCATCCTTTACCTTTGGCCTCATCAAGGGATGTGAACTCCCCACAGACGAGGCGAGAGGCATAGAGGAAGAGGAGGAGGAGAAAGCCACAACAAATACCACCGAAGTATTCAGCATATTCATGGGCTTTAGAAAAGGAGGGACATCCAAAAGGGACATCAGCAAGGGTGGTTCCGTTGAAGGAGCGATGAACACTTGCACCCTTTTGGGCTCAGGCGTGCTCACGGTGGGAGTCAGAGGCAAGACTGAATTAGGCTGAACGAGAGCAAAGAAGAGGAGAGGGGAAGACACAATAAGAGGCCCTGACACAAGGGTGATAATCTCCTCATCCTTCTTCTGCAAAGCAACCTGCTTAGCTACAAGAGCCTTTCGCCGACGCTTCTGCTTGCACGTAAAGTGATTCCTACAACTCTTCAAGCTAGGGGCCGAAGGCTGCGAAGGAACATGAGACTCCTACTCATCCATGGGAGTGTCCACTACAGCTATTTCTGGCGGAGGAATAAACTCCTGAACGGGAGCAGGAGGAACAAGTTGGGAGATAGCAGGGGGACTTGGCTTTAGTGCCTCAGCAGCGGGCCTCTTCCCATTTATTTCCTTGGGAGCAGAAGCGGTAGCAAGCCGCGGAGGCCAAGACATAGAAGATTCCCCATGAGGACCTTTTCCTCTACAATACAAGTAGTACGAAGGTCCAAGTGGTTTAGTAGGGAGGTCCAATATCCCAATCTTAGGTCTACGCCAAGGAGGTATCATCAAACTCAACGGATAAAATCCAGGCATATTCATCCAAAACTCTTCTCTAGAAAGAGGAGGAGAGCCATCCCGAGGATGGGGTAGCTTCTTTTTTCCCTTTGAAGAAGAGGAGGCAACTAGCTATTGTGCTATAGGAAGGGTTGGTTTTAGCTATCCCTTGCCCCTAGTCTTATACTTTACGTAATTTTTGTAAAACTTAGGCTCGTTCTTGGAGGAAGTAGACCAACCGGGGTGGGCCAAAAGTGGTCTAATGAATATCTCCCACTGGCTACTAGAGGCTAGTATCCAGTTTCATGCACTACGTGCATAGTACCTTCATGAGAGATTTTTAAACATTTTTGAATAACGGAGGCGATTCCATTCATGGAAGCTAGCCAAGGTATGCCTAACTTCATCTTGAACATATCTGACTTTGGGATAACATCAAAGACTGTTTCTACAGCCCTAGGTCCTACTAGAACAGACAGAGTTATTGAGTCGTATGGCTTTAGACAAAGACCTTCATGTATACGGATGGTAGATTTTGTTTCTTCGTACTCCTCTCTGTGCAACAAATTCAACAACAGTGTTTCTTCTGTAATGACATTCACACAGCTCATGAGGTCCACTAGGACTCCTATCATAACATTTATGTTGAGGCGAGTGGGAATGTAAAGAGGAGAAGGTTTGTTGTTCACATGCACATCTTGCGAAGTGAATGTCACATCTGGCGAACTGGTCATAGGCTACTTAGTAGGAGTAATCGTGACCATGTTGACCTAGGCCTCAAGTTGAGTGATAGAATTGGAGGGATTGACAATCATATTGGAAAAATATGACGGAAACAGGTCTACGTATATCTTCAATTCACTATTCACTTTCGCCACTGATTTATTCATATTTTGTTTGCTTCCATTGAGATGAATAGTACCATCCTTGATGTGATCCTGTATCTCATGATGCAGATGCATACAATTTTTGGTATCATGTTCGTTGACTCGATGGTATTGACAGTAGGTATTATGATCGTACCAACTAGGTAAAGGTTCTTTAAGAGGCTTAGGGTTCTCTAAAGTTATGATCTTATCCTTCAGCAACTTCTGCAAGATGGAAGAATATGATTCTGCTAACTTTGTGAACTTTTGATTGCACCTGAGGCCATTATCAATCATGGAAGCAACTACACTCGCAACAGCCTTACCTTTACCAAAGATCGATACAATAGACTTTCCTTCTGAATGAGAGCACGAGGAGGATCCCCCGAACTGAACTACAATTTGTTGATACTCTCGTAGTGCTACACACAAATGCGTGAAAGAAGGGTACTTCATAAGGGAAAACCTCTCTTGCCAAGGCCTTTGTAAGTTCCCTATGAATACCTTCTACACATTAGAATCAGGCAGCGGGTAGGAGATTTATGAGAAAAGTACTTGATATCATGCGATGAAGTCAATAATCTTTTCATTATCTCCATGTTTGCACCGGACGAGATCCAAAAAGGTCATCTTCGGTCCGATGTTGGCTTGAAACTATTGGAAAACTAGTTCACTAGTTGATTGAACAAGAAAATGGAATTATCAAGCAAGGAACAATACCATTCAAGCACTGTATCCTTGAGAGACCGAGGGAATAGTTTTTCCATCAATGCGTCGTGATGAAATAAAACTATGCATAGGGAATTAAAGGTGGACACATGTGTTTGTGGGTCCCCTTTACCACCATACTTCTCAAATTTAAGAATCTCCATTCCCTATGGGAAGGGAGTATTGAGAATTGCTACCGATAGTGGGCTATGTCAAAAAAAGGGTTGGAAGATAGGCTAGGTAGAGGCTTGGGAGAGATTCGCCAATTGGCTCTACATCTCACCCATATTCTGAAGGAGAGTATTTAGAATAGGGTCATTGGATGACATAGGACCAATGGGACCTCCTCCAGAACTTCCACCGGAGCCACCTTCGAAACCGCCACTATGGCCACTGCCAGAACCACTGCCAGAGCCACTGCCACCAACAAGGAGCCTCCACCGGAGCCACCTCCACTTCCAAAGCCACCACCATTACCTCTACTAGAACCACTTCTACCAGTGCCACCCTTTCTGGCGAAGCCACTACCACTACCAAATCCTCCACCACTCATCTTTCCAAAACCTCCACTGCTAGAGGTGACAGGAGGGGTGAAGCTGAAGCCTAGAGGGACCCTGTTCGCTTTGATAGTTTCAGATCTTTCAAAGACAGAAGGGCTGTTGATCAAAGGGACCACGTCAGTCATGTAAACAGATGTGGGAGGCATTGACACTCCTAACTATCTCTCATGTTCTTCGAAAGTGGTCCCTTGTATAACGTTAACATTATCCAAAAGGGCACACACTTCAGTCAGACTGGAGGGGCTAGCTAGGAGTTCTATGCATGTTCGGTCTTTTCCCACCATATACTTTAATTTGTTGATAACTCAAGCAGCCCTAGCCAACTTCAGGTTTCTTTCCAAGTGGTTCTCCAAGTCACCCAACCCTTTTCTAAGGGCAGAGACATATTCTAAAGGAATATGAACAGCCTCATGCTCATCTATTGATGATGGTGTGGGAGATGTAAGAGTGGGGACATGATCGTTCTCATCAAAGAATCCCACCTCACCCCTCAACAATTGCTCCTGACTTGAAACTTCACAACACTCAGGGACACGACAATCACAAGGCACAAGGGAAAAGTTTCAACATTGACAAATGAACAGATGCAAGTTCACGTCAGGTTCACCAAAAATGTAAGAGACGGGGACCAACCACATCAAGGCCCTAGGTCAAGGAGAGCCAAGAGTGGAAGGCTACCCTAACTTACCTCACTCTAAAGGAATGTTTTGAACAAGGGACGAGAATTATGAGGACTATAAGGCCCTCCAACCACTCTTAAGACCTGAAATCTAAACTGGGGCTAGGTAAGCTGGTTTTTGGGTTCAACATTGTACCTCGGGTAGCTCTCTACCCAAGGATGGAAGCGCAGTTCTAGGATGACAACATGGTGCACTGGCATCTGTACAACTAGAGGACCAAAAACATAGTATGAACTGCCAGAAAACAAGTTGACGGCCTAGCTAGTCACTACTAAGAGAACAAAATAGAACTATGAAGTAGGAAAGATACAAAAAAATATGATAAAGTAAATATATGAAGGCTAAGGTGACAAAGATGATCTCACAAAGATGTTGGTTTTCTAGCTAGCTCCAAATGCACGTTCACCTACACACAAGAAAGAGGAAAAAATGTTGGGGGTTGTATAGGGGTCTACCTTAGTTAGACCCTCGTTTCGGTGTTTCCACCTCCATGGACAACCAAGATAGCAATGATAGAGAAATGTATTGTAAAGAAGTAAAGAAAGAAATTACATGAATAACACTACAAAATAGTATAAAGCTACTTGAAACCAAATCGTAAAGGAGAGGAGTGAAAACGTTACCACCTCCACCAAGAGCTCACTAGCTAATGATGGAGAAAGAAGGCTTGAACAATCACCATAGCCTCAACTATGATGAAGGGAGGTGTTGCAAAACCTCAAGCCCGCACTGCAATGGCTTGTTCCACACTTGCTTTACGAAGTTGATGGAGTGTTGTTTTTGTTGCTATGACGTGCCAAAGTGTTGCTTGAAGTGATGGAAGAAAAAATAATGAAGTTGAAGTGCTTGAGAATGCCCAAAGAGATTGAGTTGCATGAAGATTGAGTATTTTTAATGGTGAGGTGAGGAGAATAAGGAATTTTCAGATCGGTTGGTCGAAGAGGTACGTTACAAAGCGCTCCCAATAGGAAGTGTAACGCCTCTTCCAACTTCAAACACAGGAATCTGTTAGGGACATAAGCGCACCGCATGGATGTTTGTGCACAGTGCGCACGTCTCCAACAAATATTCTTCTACCGACACAAAAGATGGATGCAACTTGTTGAACGAAGGCAACTTGTTGATGTGGAATTTTGCCTTTGAACTTGGTTTTCTAAGGTGAGGAAGTGTAAAAGGGGAATTTGTGTAAGGGGTAAAAATTCACGCCTATACACAAGGATAGTTGTTTACTTGAGGAAGTGTGCTCCACTAAGAGAAGGGAGTGAAGAGTGATAACTATGATATGTGGAACACTATAGTGTAGTTACTCATAAATGTAATAATATTCCTTTCAATTAATAAAGAATTGTCATTTTTCTGTAAATTCATAGTGTTTTGCTTGTGTGGCTTCTATTATGCAACACTTGCCATCATGTGATGATTGTCCTTAAGTGGACCCCCACTGTGAGTACATCAATAGTATTAACTACCTTGCGATGAGTGCATCAAAATGATTATCATGATTCTACATCAAATGGTCAACCACTTCCCTCATGCTCCATTGGGTTGTTATCTTTTGCTAGATTGTATTTGGTGGTCTTTGCCTATGGAAACACCTCATAGTCAACTAATTTTTTTGCTAGGTGTGAAATGTTGGCACAATTCCAATTCTTATATGTAATAATTTTGTGTTAGGCTAGGGTACCTCTGATATCCTTATGTAATTGATAATCAGTCCTACATTAAGGTTATTGGAGAGTGCTTGAGTAGCCTATCTTGGAGCATTTTGTGGAAGTCTGGTAGATGGGAGGACACTCACATAGAATCAATTTTGATTATTTTCCTATAGGTAGATGTAGCATAGATTTTTGGCACCCACTTGCTTTCTAGCTCTCCTAGGGTTTTTCACCTAGAAGGAGAAAGATGGGCCAAAGATGCTTATGTTACATTCAAATTCAATGCAATATGGATAGAATAAGGATGTAATATGCCTAAATATAATGCTTGAATGCAAGAAATTAACAAGATTGATTGATTAATGAATAGAAACTAAAGGAAAACAACTTGTTTGAAAACACATTGTGAAATGAAACAATGAACTAAAAACAAATGTAAAGCTAAATAGAAATGGATGAAACTTGAAGTGTGCACCTGGAACCTTGAAGGAGACTATAAATTGCTTCTGAAACAATTTTGATGTTGATTTTCAGGCCTGGAGGGACTCATTCACCATTTTGGGTGAATTAGTCCCAGTTCTGCCAAACTATATTTGAACCCATTTCTGACAAAAGGGTACTCAAAAATGCAAAAAACTCAAAATTGGCCCTATGGTGGGACTCATTCGCCACCCATGGAGAATGAGTCCACTTTTGAAATTTTGGATTTTCAAAGGTGGATTCTGAAGCTTTTGATTTGCACTTTGATGCTATATAGGTGTCTGCTTCTAAAATTGTCAGATTCGGGTCTGAAAATGCCTTTTTGTTGATATTTTGACTTGAATAATGAAGAGATGACTTGAATGACTTTGCAACTTGATCTTCAATTATTTCCAAGCTTCCAAGAGACCTAAATCTGCAAACACACAAGAGGAGAAGAAGAAATGTTGAGGGTTAGGGCATGGGGGTTTGCCTTGGTCAAATCCCTTTTAGGTAATTAAACCAAAATGATGAAATAAAGGAATGAAACATGCAACAGTGGAATTTATTACCTTTCCATGATGATTGATCTTGAAATTCTGCAACAATACCTAAAGATTCATCCCTTGAATGCTTTAGAAAGCTAACTTGATGACTTCTAATGAAGAAACCCTAACTTTCTTGACTTGGATGAGAAGATAGATGATGAATTAATGATGAGAGATGTAAAAATGAGTTGTTCCATCTAAAATGAGGATAAAAACACTTATTTATAGACAAGTGTGCCTTAGTATCCCGATTATACCTCATCACAGGCTGACATGTAGTGAAATTAAACTTTAAATTTAACTTTTTCCTACTCAAAGGTCAAAATGGGGCTAGATAGGACTCATTCACCACACATGGTGAATGGGTCCCACCTGGATGGGACTGATTCGCCATGCATGGTGAATGGGTCCCACAGGGGCCATTCCAATAGCTAAGAAG
Source organism: Sequoia sempervirens (assembly GCA_007258455.2). Lineage (NCBI taxonomy): Eukaryota > Viridiplantae > Streptophyta > Pinopsida > Cupressales > Cupressaceae > Sequoia > Sequoia sempervirens. The sequence goes on along the minus strand of VDFB02000008.1, from coordinate 178,441,542 downwards.
CTAGGAGATAAGGAAATAAGGTTTAAATTGCAACTTTGTCAGGTTTTTGATCAATTGAAGCCTCGGGATGCACAATATGGGTTAAGAGGGATCTATTAGTGATGATGTGAATGTCAAATAGGGATTGAGACACATAAATCAATGTGAAAGTGTGATTTAATACACTTTACAACACTAAAATGAGGTCTGCATAGCCTAGGAAGGCACAAAAATCAATGTGAATGTGCAAGACACATTACAACTCTAGTTTAACATTAATTTATTTTAGAAACCTTCTATATTGATGTAAGGATGTATTTAAATACATTTTATAATGTTGAATTAGGGAGAAATGAGTTTATTAAGTCTAGAAAAGTGTGAAAGCATCTTACAACACTTTACTGTAACACCTTTACAAGATATCATTAAAAGCATGTTATTCAACTTATAAGGGTCCAAGACCTAGTGTGGATGCATAAAATGCCTCACAACACCTGAATCAAGGCCTCATTAAGTCCAATTTATCATGAATTAATCCCATGTCAAGCAAAGGGTCCATTTTTTCTAATCAATCCTATATTAAGGTTATTGGAGAGTTCTTGAGTAGCTTGTCTTAGAGCATTTTGTGGAAGTCTAGTAGATGGGAGGACACTCACATAGAATCAGTTTTGATTATCTGCCTATATGTAGAATAATCATGGGATGGGTGATCTAACAAACTCTTGATGATTTCATCTCAAGTTGATAATAGTATTTTTCCTTAGAGCAACCAAACACTGCTTTCTCCATTACAAAGTCCATAATGCATTTTAAGTTTTAACTAAGGATTTGTCCCGTCATTTTCTTGAGACATTTTAGCTTTAAAAAGTATATAATGTTGCCTAAGTCTTATGTGTATTTCAACGAAAAAAATATTGATTCCTTATTGATTAGCTTTTGTGTAAATTTCCAAGCTATTGGGACCTTACATCCTGAATATGTATCACTTTTAGGATTGAAACTTGGGGCCTTTATTGTCCATTGAAGAACATTTCTAATGTTAGAAAGAGTGATTAAAATTTTGGCATGTTTAGGAAAAGTTTAAACTGGTGATAAATTGCTTGCATAAACCAAAGTGGTAACCTTTTGAAGGCAAGAAGCAAAAAATTCCACTTCATTTGTCAAAAATTCATTCAAGATCCTACTATTTTCTCTTTGCATTATATTTAAAAACTTGAGTCGTCTAGGATGAAAAAAACAAGTCCGCCATCCAAAGAGCATAATCTCTCTAACCTTTGCAAAGTTGTTGACATTCACAATAAAATTTTGCATGCTAGTAGCAAAATCGGTAGATTAACTGTAGAGTATTTTTTAATCAACATTTCATATCACAGTCTACAAGCCATTCTCAAAAAGAGAAACAAGTTTTAATATTTTTCCTCTAATAATGAATCATGGAATGTGACCCAAAACATTAATTCAAAAAGCTCAAATAGTTTTTCACTAATTTGAAAACACAGTAGAATGACTTTGCATTTTGTAAAATAGAATATATACAATAGAAAAAGTAGCTCATCACTCAATGGATAACAAAGAAAAAAATATAATTATAAAAATCAAGCCTTAACAATATTTTTGGTTGCATCATAATTTGATTCATTTTTTTAAATATAAAAACATTGAAGAAAGGAATACCAACTAATAATTGCATTTGATGACTGATCAAGATTGCTAGGAAAGTATCTTTAGCTTGGATTTAGCAAATCTAAAAAGAGAGGTCTAAAATAGTTCATGAAATCAAACTTATAAACTGAAGTAAATTGGTTTTTCTTTTTTTTACCTTTGGTTTTTTATAAGCACACCTTTTTTACGTCTACTTTTGGCTTCATTAGAGAAGATTTTTAGAAAGAAAAAAAAGAAAAAAGCTAAAACCTTGCTCAACCTAATAGCAAAGAATAAACATAGTTATAGAATGAGCCTAGGATCACTGTTCACCCAACCTTCCTTTTCGTTGTTCAAATACATAAACTAAAAAGAGAGGTTAAAATGAGTTTGTGAAACCAAACTTATAAACTAAAGTAGATTAGTTTTTCTTTCCCTTCACCTTTTTTTTCTTATAAGCACACCTTTCTTACATCTACTTATGGTTTCTTTAGAGAAATTTTTTTGAATAAAAAAAAGATAAAACCTCACTCGACCTAATAGCAAAGGAAAAACATAATTAAAGAATGGGTTTCCAAGAGCAATTAGGGCCAGATCCTATGATCACTATTCAGCCAAACTCTTTTTCCATTGTACAAAGACATAAACGCAACAACTAACTTTTTCTTTTGTGTGAATGTTCCTTGATTATATCAAGATGGCATTTTCTGAGCATCTGAACTGCATTGAATCTATTAGTATAGTCACCCTCCGTATCCAACCCTCTTCATCTATGAATACCATTTTTCCATATTTTAATTTGACCGATGAGTTCTTGTCGCATAATTTATAGCCACTAATGAGCATATGCTAACGAGCATATGCTAATGAGCATATGCTAACAAGCATATGCTAATGAGCATATGCTAACAAGCATATGTACGCATCATGTCTTCGGATTTTATTTATTTATTTATTTTTAATTCAAGATCATAGCATATAATCATGTTAGCATGTATAGTAATGATTGTACAAAAATGCATCATAGTATATCGCATGGTCACTAAATGAATAGAAACCCCCCTTATGCATGGTAGTAAACAATAATATAATTTAAAGTGTATAATCTTAATTAGATCTTTTATTAGTTTTCCAAGCCAAATGTACTAGGGTTGTACTAAGAATTAATAATGAATAGTCCAACTCAATTAGGTTAATTTTTGCTTCTTAGCCCCTTTCTATCATTTAGATTATTTGAATTCACATGAAGGTCTAAATCCCCAAATTAAAATTCTTGCTAGATGATTCTTTTGTTCCATGTCATTTTTAATTGTGTTTATGATATATACATTAATTATCTAAATCATTCACTTGCATCCTTGTCAAAGTTCTAGAGCTCTTATAAATGGTGTTATTGATATGTATAATCATTAATAATTTCATGAAGAGAAATATTTAATGATGAAATATGAAGCTCAATAAGAATTACGGCCTCTCTATCATAAATTAAATAGTGTGTAAACCTACTATGTATGCATTTACTAGTATGAGATATCTATATTATAGGATCAAGCTATGTATGCCAATTAGTACCACTTTTATGGAGCATCTTTCTTAATATTTGTTTATTTATTTATTACTAGCGTTAACTTGTTAATTACCTTGTGGATAATATGTCATTGAAATTTTTTATTTGTATATGAAACCAATCTAAAAATGTATCTCTTAATTTTTAAATGATGCATGGCATTATTTATCACGATGGTAGATGGGAAACTAAATCTAAAAATAATACTATCCATTATTAAATTATAAATATCAATAGTTGTGGTGATTTTCAATAATATTACTTTTACTCATTTCATTAAAAAAAATTCACATAATTTTATGTCATTTAAAAGAGGTTGTCGTAATATTACCCACTAAAGATTGAGGTAATATTACCTACTAAATTCAACCCCCATGTAAAAAATGGTCATGGTGATGTATAGGAATGAAGCTTGTGGGTAAATGCATGTTTTAGATTACCATACTTTTTGCCATGTAGTGTACTTTTGAATAAAATCATGTGAATCTTTATCAGTTTTACTCTAATAATAACCCATTCATAATATTTTTTTATACAAATAGTCTCATAATTTATTACCTATTTTCTCATAAAACTCGTGAAATAAACACTTTATTATAAATAAAGTGAAATTCTTTTTAAAAATATATTGATTGTAAGTTTGAAATTCAAATCCCACCAATGTAACCATAAACTAGCGATTGCACTTTTTGTGTGCAATTGGCTACGCCGAATATTTGGTTGGAATAAATAACAATTTGTCATAATAAGAAAAGGTATAAATGGAAAGAATTTGAGGCAACCAATTGTTTAGCTTAAAGGATTATGTTTAGATATATAGTTTGAAATGTATCAACCTTAATAAAATAGAAAAATATAATTTGATAATAAATTGCTATATGCAACAAGTGCTCATTGCAATTCTTGAGCACTTGTTGTATACTTGTAAAGGCATTCTGTTATGTCATTTTGAAATGCAACTTTATTTAATTTGCACATAATACCCAACATATTTGTTGAGTATCGAATTGTTTTGTAGTTTTGGATACAAAATTGTGTTAAATTTAGCACTGAGTTTCCTTTCATAGAAATATACACATCAAAGTTAAGAATGATACTTGAAGGAGCACATTTAGTCATAATTACAGGGAAATTTGAAGCAGACCAACTTGACAGCTCGCAGTAGTGGCCTCCATATTGCAGTTGGCAGGTAGGATAAAATTATGCATAAATTTGTCGACACTGCGTTCCATATGAATGTATTTAACATCCTCCTCCTCATTTCTCTTTCGCTCTCCACTGATTTTTAGCACATTGCCATCTTCTACTTGAATCTTTTTGTTCTCAAACAAAAAACGACGACTTTGTTAGTCATAGTGAGCAACGATTTGTTTCTTTTTCATAAACCAAATGTAGAGAAAATGATGGTTTGTAAAGGTTTATAATTGAAATACATAAGAGTTGTGGAAGGTCAATTAGTGATAAGTTATGGTTTTTAGTATTGAAAAGCAGATAATTGTTATGAACTGCATTGAATTTTATGTCAATGTTGTTGTGCAAGTTTGTTTTATGTATGTTTATTTTAGTTGAACAAATTAACTTTAAAAATTGTCTAAAAGTTTGACTTCGTTTGAGTACATATATTATTTTGTATAGCATAAAATAAAAAAGACTGTAAAGATAACTAATTGTAAGATATAGAAGGTTATCTGGAATTTGGAGCACAGAGTAATCCCAGAATTCCCATATTATTGTACGTGCAGCTTCCAACTTGCCTATCATAGAATAAGGTACATGATTTTATATATTTTTGTTCTGCTTATCATCATGTTTTAGTAATAAAAATTATGACAACTTATAGCCTAACAAGCACTGGTTTATATATTTATCTTTAAAAATATTTGTTAAGTTTCCATCACGAGGAGACAAGTATGGGAAGGAAAAATTTATCCCAAATTTTTGCAATGATGGTGTATTGGGGAGGTGAGACAGTAGATGGAGAATATATAATGAAAAAATACAAATAAATTATAACTTTTCAATTGTGTATTTAAATTTTAAACAAATAAATTATAGCTTTTCAATTTTGTATTTAAATTTTAAACGGTCTTAAAGATTGTAAAGGGAATAAATAACATCTTTGCCATCGAACATTGAACATTGATATACAAAAATGAGTTTGGAAAATTCTAATGCCAAACAGAAAAAATGAATATCTAATAGTACTACTTAGTGGACTATAGTGAATTTCTTTTTTGATAATTATAATTCTTTTGTTATTAATTTTGGGCAAAGGCTATATGCATTCTCAAGGCTTTGGACCATCTGTTGCTCAAAACTTGAAAACTCTTCCATCTCTAACCAATAACTATTTGTGTATGTGACGCTTTGGTATTTCTTTCTCATAAATATGCTTATCTAAATATGATACTAAAGAAATTAGTTGCTCCTTGCTATATCCATGCTAGTTGAATCCCCTTTGAATCCCCTTTATTCCCATCCAGGTGCTAATAATGAATGCTAAAGGGTACACATGTACAATAGATTGGTGATAGTCATATTCCACTTCTCAACTTAATAACTTTATCTCCTTACATCTTCTTTCTACATTAGAGTTGGATTAATGTTAATGTCCATTCCATCTTACTTATTTCTGTATGAATGTGTTTTCTTTATCATACTAACAATAGGTGTCGTGACATACATATAGGTACACTTGTGCTTATTTACTATTCACCATATGTATATGCATGTAGAGGAAAGGAAGTCTAACAATTATGGCTTATCTAACTTTAATATCATCTTGAAAAGTTAATATCTTATTTGAGCATGGGTATTGAAGGAAAAGCCTCATGCCCATTGCTTGGGGAATTACTAGTGTTTGAATGGTTTAGTGACTTGGAGTTCAGGATGTGTTCATGATTTAAAGCATATATGATCACTCTGATATGAGAAGAAAACAACAATTTATAAATTTTCCCTAAGTGGTCATTGTCGTCTTAACAGAATAGTGTTGCATTAAATAAAATGTTATCTTAGTGATTTATTTGCATTTTGTATCTTATACATAGGCTGATCAACTTTATTATTTGTCTTTCTTATGCTTTTCAGACTAAGAAAGGTATGCACTCCTCATGCTTCTGTTTGCACCCGGTAGGTGATACTCCATCATGTCACATGTTTGATGCTATTGTAAGTCACTGTTTTCATTATTGTGAGTGATCGAATTGAACTTCCATATGAAGATGAAATTGATTACCAGGAGTTTTTCCTATTCCTTTTGGTAAAAGAAGCACTAAAGCCTGTATATTTAATAGAACAGCTTGAAATTTTTCCGAAGGAAAGATGGTTAAAGATGTGGAACAAGTTGAAGCAGGTTGAGCACCATTTTGAATATCGGTATCCACCTAAGAAAGATGATGTTGTAAATATGTTGTGGAAGCAGATACATCGCAAGCTTCCTTCTGTTAACGTGGCAGTACATCAGACCAAAAGGTTGAAAATTCCAGACTGGTGGAGAAAATTATGAACTTGTTGACATGGTATTGCAGGTTGTGATGTTAACAAAATACCGCTATGTTTGTCATCTTGGTTGGATTGTTTGAATCCCATCTGAAGAACAAGAACTCAATGAGATATTTTTCATTTTGCGTGGTTCTCCTTCTATAGCCATTCAGTAGAACAGGTAGCTACGTCAAAAACAACATTCATAGATTGAAGGACAAAGTGAGAAATGAAAATGGAAGTTGTGTTTTATGTGAGTAAACTATTCAAGTGAGTGGATCATCTATGTGCCACCTGATCAGCATTTAACATTGTTAACTGGAGTTCTGGAGTTTTGAGCAGAGCATTGAGGCAATTGTAAGATTTTAGATTTTGAGCTTGACATAATACTGTGTAAAATATCCTATTTTCTTTTGGATACTTTTGGATACAACCATTTCCAATAAGAAAAATAGTCACTACTTTAGATTTGTACATTCTAGACTGCTTTTGTTTTAGTAATTAATCAGAACTTATGGTGTGGCCAATGTATGGAAGTGGTTTCTGAGTATCTTGAGAATATTGGTGTGCAATAAAATGCAACCTTCCTGTAGCATGTACTTGTAGTGAATGAACAAATACTTGAGAAAATGAAAATCTGTTTTAAACAAAGAATATGGCATGATTGTAAATATGGACAAACTAATACATTTGTATAATGTAAAGGCAGAATGGATTATGCTAATTGGAACCAAACCAATCAATTTAGGTGCAGGATAATGTCAATGCTGTTACACTAACAAACAAAGAAATAGAGTGATGTTAATGCGAAGTAATAAATGTAAAAAGAAGAGAATGAATTTACATTAACATAAGAAAACAGTCCAAGCAGTTGCAGTATAATAATCAAATTATGCATTTGTAAAGAGAGTGACAGAAGTTGTAATCCCCATCAGACATTGTGGGACCAATGACATTTATGGGTCTCAGACCTGAGCATCCTTGGAACTATTGTAAGCAAGCTAGTATGACCCCAAGTACCCTTTAAAAAACAAAATAATAAAGTAAAACAATCTCATTATGCATTTAGCTAACATGATATGGCTTGATATTGGCGAAGTGCTCCTCCCTGAGTCACATAGGTTTATGCAAGTTTATGCCATTTACGCCTCCAAATGATTGTTTGAAATGCACTTCTGTGGCAATTTATTATTTTAAATTATAATGTAGCTGTTGGCAACCTTCCTGACCGTCGCATTGCATTTGCAAACATTCTTGAAGTGATCCTTTGTGTGCAGCGCATTGTAATTTTAGATCTGAGCAAACATTTCACCTCATTCACATGATTATAGAACAAAATGCTTCCTTTCAATAAGTAGCCAAGTATATTTATTTTATTGAAAATACTTGAGGATATATATGGTAAATAAAGAAGTTTAACAGCGAAGTTGGGAGACCTACATGAAAAAATACATATAGAAAAAAGATGCAATATAATTAAGGATGAAAGGATAACAACTAGCATCTAACTCTTCTTCCTCTGAACCTTCTGTTGGAGATCCTACATCATCCTTCTCTACTACAAAGTCCTCATCCTGCAAACAACCAAAACATGACATAGAGGTCCCTCAATTCAGACTCCCAATATTCTTCTTATATTATCCCCACAATATAGTAAAAGGCATCATTATAGCAAAGTAGAGCCAAGTGTGCCATACATCTTCATCACTCTCTTCACCACCAGCAGCATCAATTGCATTTTTTATTTGTTCAAGATGTGGATCCACAGCTTCATTGTCAGAATTCTCAAGAACATAAGCAACTCCACCAGTACCTTGCCCATCTCCTAGATTCACAATTTTCAAAGCCTTGGAACTGGATACATCATACCAATTTATCTCAGGTGAAAACAGAAAACAGATAAACTATCCTAGCGGTCCCAAGTCATATTACTTTGATTTAATATAAGTAAAGGAAATTTATTAAAATGATGGTATGCTACATCCTTGATGAAGTTGAAACGATTATGATATTCATTCCACTAAATGTTACGAAACTGGTGCTCTTGTTCACTCTTAAGTCTTCTATGAAGATCAAAGTAGTGAGAAGACATACTTCTAGTACCAGCAGCACCATGTCTCTCAAATTCAAGATATTCAATCTGCAAATAGACAGTACAAATTATTAGTGTTCGCATAGAGTAAACAATTTCTACTTCCACTTCACAAAACTTATCTACAACTTTCAACAATAAGATAACAATAAATAGCTAACTACAGAAGCTTATTACCTTTTTCTGAAAAAAAATAATATACTAAAATAAAAAGTGGGGACAACAAAAGCAGTATTCTGTGATTGGAAGAATAGGAATTCATGGTTTTTGGTATAACTTATCACACGTTTGATTCCTGCTAATCATGATATTGATACCATATGTATACCTATTCCAATTGGAAAGACCCACACCCACGTTAAAATCTAGTATAAGTTTCTGCCAAGTTGTCAACATCTTACTGAATGGAACCTACTTTTATGATCTCATAAACTAAACTGCACTTATCATCCTTCTCACCTACAATTATTCACACCAACGATTAGCATATTTTCTTTGTTTGGGCTTTGATGTAATGCCTGTACTTTCTAAGTATTGGTATTAACACAGATCTTTTTCCTGTGCATTCGCAAAACATGTAAGCTCAAAATCTTTCTCTTCCCTCTGCCATCGACCTGCCATGAAAGAACATTATGTTTTATCTCGTTAAAAAAAAACTACTTTCTTAAGGGGTACTCTGCAACACTTGATTCCATAATGGTTTCTTCCATAGCCCTTAAAGACGTCTCAAAGGTTGAGGGTTCAACTGCAGCTGAAGAAAATGTTCAAATCGAGTAGTTAGAGTTGGAGAAAACCCCAGCAGAAAGTTTTGCTATGGTTGGCATCCAAAATAGTCTGGAGAGCACAGCTAGTGTGAGGTTTGTTAGTTCCCTGGTGGAGGGATTAGTGACCAACATGGGTGGCCATGATGGCTCATCATCTGTAAAAGGAGATGTTGCAGAGGGATCAAAACCCTCTGTCTTAGATGAACTAGATGCTCTTTTTGATAAGGGTTGCATTGCTTTGAGAGATAGTGACATCATTAAGGTTGTCAATTCTTTGTCTCGTGCTCTTTTAGGTCAGGCATGTATTTTTACTTATTCACTATTCTGCAAATCATTTGTCTTGTTTTTAATTTTATTTTATATGGACTGGCTCCAACTCAAATCTGGGGTCTCCCCATCATTATGTTTGACATGATGGGCTGCTCTATCACTTGAGCTACAACCTCTTTGTGTTTCAGGTTGTGGCTTGCTTTTCTTTTGGCAATCATTTGTCTTGATTTTTTGCATTCTTTAAGTACATTGGGGTAGAGCAATTGGTTGCTAATAGAACTGAATACCCAACTCCAATCTCCTGATTTAGACTCAACTGAGAAAATTCCAACACATATGAAGTGTTCAAAGCTTATAAGAAAGCAAGATCTTGTGTTGGAAATTGATGAGAATTAAATTACCCACCCAATTAATATTTCGTCACTTACTGAAGAAATAGTAAGGATGTCCATGCCTTGTTCCAAAGCTCCCATTTTGGCACTGGCAGGGAGGAAACTGTCTAAGGATAAATAAAAGGATCACACATGTTAAAAGTTCAAAAATCCTGGTAAAAATCAGATTAAACTCTCGTGTCAACAGGATCAGTTGTTTCCAGCTACAAGTCTATATCTGCTACTAAAAAAATTCTCCGCAACTGAGCCTAAACTCCATCATCCTAGTAAGCAAGTGTTGGCATATGAGCACTGGTCTTCCTCAGGTCAAAATTGAAATAGATTTAATTATAAAGTTCACAGTCAATGCTATATTTGACAGGTTGTGTGTGAACATTCTTCGTTGTTTACTAACTCTGAATGATGAATCTAAACATGAAGAAAGCACGCAAACTGTTTGACAGAATGCCTGAAAGAGATGTCAAGTCATGCAAAGCAATGATTGCAAGATATATTACAAATGGGTTTGTTGAAAAGGCTTTAGAAAAGTTTAAGCAGATGCAACTGGTGGATGTTATGCACAACTTCCCAACCTTGCTAGCATCCTCCCTGCTTAACCCCAAATGGGAGCTTTCGAACCAAGTTGAGGACATCCATCAAACATAATAGAATAGGCACATGAACTGTTGACAAAATCCTTGAAGAAGTGTGGTCTCATAGGCTACAGCGATGGCAGGATAGGTATGAAATGGATTTGCTTTAAAAAAAACCCTAGAAAATTTGAAGCAGATGCAAATGGATAGGTTAAAAAAATACAATAAACCGAAATCATGGGAAGTGACTTACCTACAGTTCTGCACAAATTGTGCCGACCTGTGAATGATGCGAGTGAGAGAAAATGGGCACAGGGCCCAGGAAATTTTCAGGAAACCCAAGTTCTATACTGTTGCTGCTTTATCTTGTTGCTTCAATCTATTCACCGGTGGAATGCATTAGCGGCAGGGGAAGCAATAAAATATGGAGTGGACTTACCTCAAGAATCTAGACAAATCTTGTTGATGTCGCTGGTAAAAAAGGTCTCGAAACTAAGGCAGATATTTTCGAAGGAGAGTTAATGTGACATTAAACGCAGATATTTTGGACACACTCCCGTATGGAGAGGAAGGGAGGAGGAGAGTTATTGCATAGCAGTGCCCAGTGAAACGATCAACGATTGTGAATAGATGGAGAACCTTGCCAAGCCCTCCGTGCTCTCCAACCATGGATGGTAAAAATGAGCTTCAAAACCTCAAAGAGTGACATGAATAGCGAGGACGATCTATAGACGCGGGTATCTGAATCGTCTTGCATCATATTAGATGCTTGGTAGTGGTCGATAGAGGATTCAATGTGTAATAAAAGGAAGAAAATACGCACGACTGTGCTCAACAGCTGCGATGATTGCAATAGTCTCCAGGATGACCTCAACCGTAGGGCATAAAAATCAATTTCGCTCATTTCATAGTAGGATACGCCTTCGGCGTAAAATATTATTGCTAGGTATAGCGGCGGCGTTGAATACAAGCTTCGTATTTAGACACGTTTGGCATCGACAAAAAAAGTATTTTCTACAAGTATCAAGGAAGGAAGCCCGTCTATGTGCTCGAATTCGTTGAAGGAATGTTCACACAGCCTCACGGCTCTACGCCACACGTCATGGGATGGCGATATCTCTGTATCTGCCAAACATGTGCCAGGCCGTTACAATCCTTCCTTATAAGACAAAACAAATTCTTTCCACAAACCATCGAAGGTAATTTCTGCATCTACATTGCAATTGTTGCCATTGATCGCCAAGTTGTAATTCGAAAGCAACTTTTTAAGTAACAGAAAAAATGGGTTTTCTGAAGGCAGCTGTGAGGATGCTTTTATTGTTGTCCGCAATGGCGGCTTTGGTGTCAACGGGAAATAGTCGTGAGAGTCGCTTTCTGTTAACTACTGTGAATTCAAAACCACTGGCCTGCTCTTACAATCTGTATGCTTGGCCGAACAGGGCCGGCTTAACTGGCACACTCTAAGCATTCGACTACTTAGGTAGCCGAGCCATGTGGGCCCTTTTACTCTTTACTTTTCCCGTTTCCGTGTACTGATTTTACATTCCCTATTTTCGTTCTGTTTCTGTCGGCATCCACCATTTTTCTGTTGGCATTTACCATTTTTCCGTTTCAGTTGGCATATACCGTGGGAGCTATAAGTGTTTCAGAATCGGCCATAGTGTCTCGAACATTTATTCGGAAACTACAGAAGTGATCATGCTTTGCAGTATAAATAGGAACAAGGGTTAGTATCCTCTCTGCAAAATCTCTGCCATGCGAAAGTGATATCCTCAATGTTGGTCTGCTGCAAAGGGCTTTTAATCCCACATGCGCTGGGCCATAAGAAACAATGGAGAAAGGGACTATAAAAAGAAGCTTAAGCTTAATAACCCACCTGAAATGATGAAAGCTTTCCTTCAATTCCAGTTGGTAGAAAAATTTGTACACAGGTATTGACATTCGATTCCCTTTTGTGGATAGACCCAGAAATTGCCTCATCACAATTGCGGCATACACCACATAAGAAGTCATATAGAATTTTAATGTGGAAGGCACATTGATCAGTTGTTCATGTATTTCGTCACTAATCTATATGCCCCAATCAATGCAAACTTGTTGTCTTCTTATGATTCTAATGTATTCATACATCCAGTCATGAAAATAGGATGATTCAGGTAGCCCCTTCACTCTGGTAAAAAATTTGATCATATCTTTGACATCCTCTTTGAAGTCACTTCATGGGAGTCCCTTTGGCCATCTGGAAACAGTTTGCCTAGGCTTTTTCAACCATTGGCTATTTATCAGGTTTTTAGCCTTGTTGGGATCAGCGTCATAGACTTTCTAGAGCACCAGTTTTAATTTTGAATCCCAAGCCTTTTTGTTCTTCTCCATAACTCTCTTAATTATCTTTATCAAGCTCTTATTACTGGACTCAGCTTAACCATTTCCTTGAGGATGGTAAAGTGAAGAATAAGAAATGCAAAGCTCCTTGAAAAAGCTGAAGTGCCATGAAGTTTCAATAACTTGCCATCCTCACAACCATTAAAGACAATTTGATTATTTGACTTCTTTCTAATAATCACTTGTCCATCTTCCAACAAAATGGAATGGCCTTGTTGCCAAATCAATACTAATGACAACAAATTTCGTTGCAATTGAGAAAGATACAAAACATATGCAGACATAAATGAGATCTATATTAGAAAATGGAGATCTATATTTCTATGTTCCAAATCTAGATTAAACTAATGATCCCACGTTTTCATTTTTTATAGTTCTATTTGTCAAATTTAAATTAAATGATTCATCTTGGCTTTATTTTTAATTAATTTAACATTTTATCTTTTTAATTTGTCTTCTTTTTAATAATTTTTTTTAATATATAATTGAAAGGATTTTCAAGATGAATAATAATTAAAATATATATATATAATTAAAAGGATGAAAAATAAATATAATAATTTTATTTTTCTAGATGAATAATAATAATTTTTAATTATTTTAAAATTCTTTTTAATATAATTGTAAGTATTTATATAATTATAAGGGTGAAAAATGTATTATTATGATATATTTTTTATTTATGTTGTTTTTATTTTGGACAATGTGTTGGTGTATATATATATTATGACAAATGTCATATTCTAATGTACATGCCATATTTGCATAGATTTCATTTCACTTTTACTTCATGTTCCCATACACTTGATCTATCCATCTAATTATCCATAATAATATATGCATTAATTCCTAAACTCTATGTTTATCATGATTTCTTCCATCTCTTTTATCTTAGGCCAAGTTCACAATCATGGGGTCATCCTCATAACTATGAGCTCAACTTGCCTAAATTCAAATTGGCATATTGACCCCTTTTGCCTTTCTCACCTAAAGTCGCATGTGTGTGTCGGGGGAGGTTTATGTAAATTATTATGTATTGGTATAAAAATATTCATTTCCATTCATTTTAGACAACACACATTCAATTATCTCTCATTCTAGGAGGATTTAGAAGGTCAATGAATAATAATTCATTTGGATTTGGTGCTTAAAAAGGAGTGACAAGTCTAATTTCTAAACAAATTATCTATTGTAAGTCATTAAATTAACATCCTTAATTGACTTGACAACAAAAAATAGTGAGACTCACATCAATTTAGAGATTTTTTCAAGAGATGAATGGTTAAAAAGGAAAAGTAGAACAATAACACAATGTATATGAAAGATAAATTTTGAAACAAATTTACAAAAAGTTTCTCCAATATAAATTTATATGATTTTTTATTAATGATTCTATTCTCTTGTTCAAAAATAAAATTCAACAATTTTAAAATATAATTATAAGGTGTATTGTAGTGCCCCTCCATGTCGGTTGTTCTAAACTTTTGTGTGAGTATCTATGTGTGCTTCATTGATTACTGTGTTATTTGATTGTGTGAAAAATATCATATGTTGTAGTCATGTTTAAATAATTAATCAAATCATAAGTGATTTGCAAGGTTATTTAAAATATGATTAGAAATTAAAATAATAATCAATTAAATTAAATCAAATGATTTAGAACAAATGATCAAATTAAACTAATTCGTTAAAAGTAAAAGTGATATTATTAGATAAATTGATTTAAATTGTTGAAGTTAATAATAATTATGAACAAAATAATCTTGAAAAGATAATTATTATAATAAGAAATTTAAATGGATAAGGAGATAGGAAGCTGAAGTGTTTTAAAGCAATAAATGAAACTTCACCTATAGAGCATTTGGAAGTCGAAGAGAACTGGAGAATAAAAAATAAAAAATAAATAAAGCAATAGATAAATATTAGTAGTAGTGGTAAAAATATTACATTTATTTTGAATCTTGCAAATGGTTGATTTTAATTATTTTAATGTGGAAGTAATTAATTAATAATGTATTGTGGAGATAATGAATATATATTCAAATAAAAGTTCAATTTTGTGGATTTAAATTTATTTAATTTTTAATCAAATGCATGATAAAAGAAAATGAAATGTAAATGCATGAAAAAAGGCAACAAAAGGAATTAGAGGATTAATAATTATTTTGAGTTATTTCTTGAGATGTGACTTTTGGTATTCATAGGAAGAGGAAATGGAAGAGACTTTTTGTGTGTGATTTTATTTAGGGGATTTTTGTTGGTAGGGGGTTGGCATTCTCTTTCCAACAGATCTTGGAGAAATTTTGGCAGTCATTTTTCTGTTGTAGTATTGCATTCTTTTCTATTATTATTCTGGAGAATTCATTGAGGAATAAGATTTAAGTTGAGGGAGGATCTTGGAGCTACGGCAGGAAACAATCGTTAGCGGAGGATTGGATCGGCAAGAAGGATAAAGCTTCTACAGTTTTCTCCAGGCGTAGGATGCTAGGTTCTCCTTCTTTTAAATTATCTCTTTCTATAGCATCAAACGAAATAAGAATTCTTTGTTGTGAATAAAATTTTCTCCTGGATTTGAAATTTAATGATTGTAGAAAATTCTCAAATCTTTAGAAATGTTTTGGACTGTTTTTCAATCAGGAAAATTTTACTGGGGTGGGACTGTTATTGATTTAAAGTGAAATTTTGTTGGGATTCTGGAATTGAACAGTGTTACTATAGTTTTGTGTTAAAAATAATAATAAAGCAATAAAAGAAAATGTCCTGTCTGGGAATTCGAGGTTGTGTAAATCCTCATTTGTAGATAAATTTTACAAATTTATTCTGTGTATAGATTTATGTTGAAACAATAACTTGTACAATTGAGTGCTATTTCTCTATATTCGAAATATTTTTATATACAATATATATATATATATATATCAGATATATATATATATACACATATATAAATGTAAATATAGTATGAAATTTTTTTAAAAAATTTCATACTATATTTAATCCGGCGAAATTTGAACTTTTAAAAAAAAATTCATACTATATTTACATTTATATATCTGATATATATATATCAAATATATATATATATACACATATATAAATGTAAATATAGTATGAAATTTTTTTTAAAAGTTCAAATTTCGCCGGATTAAATTGTTTGAATTTATTTTTAAAATGCTGACTGGGTGATGGTTCGGCCTCGGCCGTACCCACCACCCAGTTGGCAGTGGTGATGGTGTGGCAGCCTACGGGCTACCACGGCAGTCCGTCGGACTGATGTGACAGTCCGTAGACTGTCCACGGTAGTCCTTCGGACTGCTGTGACAGTCCGCAGACTGTCCGCGGCCAGGCATTCGTCCGTGCGTTGTATGAGATTTAATTCCCATTTAAACCCGTATATGTTAATTGTTGTTTAAAAACAAAAATTTCATATAATTTTTAAGGCGCGTGCAAATAAATATATATATATATATATTTATATTTATTTATATTTATATTTGTATATATTTAATTAATTCATTTAATTAGATTTCATTAATTTAATTGTTAATTTTATCAATTATTTATGTCTGTAATCAGTTTGGTTAATTTTCTGGTATGATCAAAATAAAATTTTATTATAGTGAAGATATGGAAATAGAAAGGAATTCCTATTAATTTGTTAAATTGTGAAATTTGATAGGATAATATAGTAGAAGGGCAATTTGTGATATATATATATATATATATATATATATATATATATATATATATATATCAGCATTGATTGTTTAATTCTTATTTTTAAATGTGTATAGGGTGGAAAAAGAATTTAACATAGAATCGAATAAGTTATCTTTTTATGAGGTTGAGTCTTGTAGACTTGTTGGATTCTTAGAAAAGATCTATTCTCTTTTTACATTTCCTCCTCAAAAAGAATTAAAATATATAAATATGTAGTGGTTTTAAAAGGTATTTATGTGTGTGAATTATTTAGATAGATTTAAGATTTTAAGGTAGTAAGTTCTAATATGTAGTTTAAGTATTTAGAGTATTGTTATTATTGTCATTTTAAAGTATAGACAATTGGTCTTAAATGGTTTTCACAATTAATTTAAATATTGGAAGTGAGTGTTAAGTTAGTATGATGAAAGGAAAATGGAAATAATGTTTTGGACATAAGTAGTTATGAAATAATAATGAGTTAACTACCCAACTATTAAGTAGTTTTCAATTATGTTGATAGATGAAAGGAGAAATTTAAATGTATGGGCATGACTAGAGATTGATTAGGGTATTCTTGAATTGGATAGGTTATTGGTGAAATGGGATTTTAATCTTTTGAAAATTGACTTTCTTTATATTCATTTAATGGTAGATTGTAAGTTCTCTTTATGGATAAGTCTTTTAGAATACTTGTGATGGGTATCATAAATTGTTTTAGTTAACTGAGTAATTTAGATGGATAAATTGTATTTGAAAGTTGACGTTCTTTAGTGAATTAGTATTGAATATATATGTATGTTTAAGGGTTAATTTGATGTTTCCAATTGATGTGTCCTCCTTTACGTTTGCTTGGTTTCAAAAAAATGATTTTTATTCCGTTGGGTTGTGTCGATTTATGAGTGATTTGATGGACCCTTTTTATTGTGTATTTTCTCGAGTTTGCGTGAGTTGGGAATCCTCTTTAATTTAATTTGTGTTGTTATTCGTTTAACCCTGCGTGGTGAATTCTTGGATTTGTTTGGAGTTGTGGGGGTCTTATTATTTCATTTTTTGGTGGAGTATTTTGGATACTAATGTGATGCTTGGTTGTGATAAGTTTATGCTTCTTGTCGTATGCAATCTTTCCACTTGTGTTATTTTGGTGAAACATTAAATTATATTGTTGTTATGTTTGATGTTTTTGTCAAAGGTCATTTGTTTACCAGCTGCACAGGTATCTTGTGAGGAGGAAATTGAGGTCTCCCTTGGATGCCTGGTTGCATGCTTTTACCTCTGTTGTTGAAGTTTTGTGTTTGGATGGTTTCGTGTTGGTGTGGATTCTTTTGGAGACTAATTTTGATTCAAGGAATCCTTTGCCATTTAATTTGTGTTGTTTTGTTTATGAGTTGTGGATAGTTGATCTTCTTGAATTTTTGATTTATTTGTATCAAAGTTGTTTATGTAGTCTGGATGGAGTTGATGGTTTTATTTTAATGTATTCACTCATTATATTTGAATTGAAGATAGTTCTTGTGGCCTTGCAATTTTTGTTGTTAGTTCTTTGATGGGGAAACCCTAGTGTAAACTTTTTGAGATACTTCCAGAGGCTTGAGATGATTGTCAGTTGATGTTCTCTCTTTATGTGCCCTTGATGTGGCAGGTGTTTTGGTTTCATGATTTTAAAAGGGTTGTACGGGAATTGTTGAGACTTTGATTATGTATTTATAGCGAGATGGGTAATGCCTCACATGCTTCTCAGTTGTGATCTAATGTTCTTGTTATGTTGTACAACCCTTGGCTTCTTGGTTTTTATGTTGTTGGGTCTCTAGGGAGAGTGGCTCCTCGTGGGGGCCGGTGCCCCGTTTAAGGGGAAGGGCACAGGATAACCCATGAGTGAGTTAGTAATCAAGTGAAAACCTAATAATTAACTTAGGAGGGTTGGGTAGTAATATCATTATAAGATTTAAAAAATGGATGCCTCATCTTCATTAGTGATTCCGCAGACTAATGTAAGGCTGAGAAGGCCGTGGTTGGCAAGGTCATGACCTCATCCTCACGAGAGGTTTACAGCTCCGCATGAGTCACCCTATGGACCGGCACCTCCAGTTGGGAGGAAGGGCACATGATAGCCATAGATGGGACCGGCGCCTCCAGTTGGGAGGAAGAGCACAGGATAGCCCATGTAGGACTATGCGATGACACTCTCCCCTAGTTGACCAGGTATTTTACTTTATTGTGTTCCTCTGGAAGTATGTTATGTGAGTTGGTTTAGATTGTGATTGAATGGACTTATATTGATTTATGGAGTATTGCCTTGATACATCTTTGGTGTACTTTGTGATCTTGTATGATCTCATTGATATTTGACTTATGACCTTGTACTCTTTTGATACTGTGATATGATGTTATTGTATTGTTTGATTGCAATTTGAAATTGTATTATGTTTATTAATTCAGTTTGATTTGGAAGTGTTTCATGATCATCCTTTGATTAGTTGTTTACTGGTCATTGCTTGATTTATGTGATGGGATTTATGACTTTAAGCTATTATGTTGTCTCTTGGGTGTTGTTGATTATGTCATTGTAATCCTTGAGTTCTATGATACTTTTGTATGACATTGAGTCTTGTGGTTCCCTGTTTGGATGTTCTTGGTTGAGGTCTCTTTCTTGTTTTCTCCTAGCACGGGGGGTGGGTCTTCGGACTCACGTGGTCGGGTGGAACGTGCTAAGCACCCCATTGGGTCCCCAGTCGAGGATCGAAAGGTGCGGATTGATGCTGTTGCGGTGACTCCAGAGTTGTATTTGTCTTGGAGCCAGTTATGATACTTTGTATTCATCTGTTTATTTGTATCATGTTATCTTGTGTATGGTTTCCACTTATGTTTGGAAACACTTTTGTATCATTGTACCTCTTGAACACTATACTATAATGTAATGTTAAACTTGGTGTGGATATTGGTCATGGCAGTTATTATTCAATGTGTTAAGTTAATCATGCATATGTTGTATTTATGTACACAGATGGTTTCTTATCAATGATTTTCATGTATGTGTTATATTTGTTAATGTTTACTTTGTTATGGATTATATCTTTGGCTTTTATTCTTTATTGTCATTGTGTGGATCTAAGTCGCGTAATGACTCCTCGTGTACCCCAAGGGATGTATGTGCTAATGAATATACTTAAATGAAATTCATGTCATGAATTAATGTGTATTACATGAATGTTATGTTTACTTAAAAATAAATAAAAAAAATTGTGCAGTGATTAATATATAATTGTCCTTTGGGGTTCACATGACAGGGCATTACATGTATTCTTATATATATATATATATATATAAAACATGTATTTCTATGTCCTCTTTTTTATAAGTTCATTTTTTTTTTGTCTTTTTTACATTTCTTTATATAAATCTAGTTTAATGTGATCTCTTAAGTTTTTCTATTATATTTTCAATACACTTAAAGTCATCAATATATCTTCCTTAATTAGCATTTTTCATCAAATTCACTATTCCTCAATGCATGCATGGCTAAATTATGAAAATAAATTAAATCACGTACATTATTAAAGTATTCAATTTACAAATCACAAATTTTTTTCGAGTCAAACTATAATATTCTTTGTAAGTGAAGGGGGGAAAGTGCATATTATAGAACTCCACCTTTTTCTATACCATTTTTCACATACATCATAAATACTTAGTGACCCGTTTAGTGCACAAAAATCATTAGTAATCTACCATTACAAACCACCTCAAGATTTTCCATTGTACAATCCAAAAAATTTAGCTACCTCAAAGGACTAGATTGTTTTGGTGGATATTGTCTGCCAAATTTAAAATCACATTTTTCTTGCCCAAAAGTCAAACCTTTCAAAAAATATTCATTATCACATTGGATCTCATGCCATATATTTCAATTAATGACCATGTAAATATATTTATGGAAATTTCCTATAACATGAATCCATCTACCAACCAATCAATCACAAAAGATAAATCTAATTTGAAAAAAATATTCAAAATTCAATTATTTAAACTGCACTAGTCCACTAGCATGTCATATTTTGAATTCACATACCTTGTTTCACATGTTTGTGACACCTTATTCTATTTTTTGTGCTTGAATTTCACCAATGATAGCCAAGGAATCATCTTGAAATAAGTCCTATCATACCTTTAAGCGTGACCAAAAATCAAAAGGAGTACAAAAGATAGAGATAAGTGAGATTTGAAGACTTACATAAACAAAGGACCAAGCCATAAAGTGACCTTCAACTCTAAGATTAAATTTCCTTATTGCACAAATATTTTGTATTCATTGCCTTTGTTTCTCCAAATTCTTCTCTTTCATGCATTGAATGGATGCTTCATGATTTTATTCAATTGAAAAAGACTCAATGTCTTCATCTTTGTTCAATTTCTACTTTCACAAATTTTCCTCATTCATTCCCTTTTCTTTGTATTCTTGATTTTATGCTCCTCTAATGTTTTTTCTTTGGTCGTTTCCTTTTAATAGACAATACAATTTTTTATGCTAACAATTTTTTTGAGACTTAGATTGAGCTAAAAGTTTTGTCCTAGCATTCAAATAAGTAGGGGAATAAGTTTCCTTCCATTTCTCATTGATATTTTTATGTTTATCCCATCTCTTCTATTTTATGTACATTGTTCATTACATATGAATCTAGTCCCTTGGATTTGGCAAAGATTGCTCTATTAGTATACATGTTGACCATATTAGTTACATCACATTTTGTTGGCCTAATATGTAGATACAATCTATTCTAATGGATAGGACCACATATGTAGCCTAACCATGTTCAACAAATTCATGTACATGGACTATCCTCAACCATAGTCCTAATTTACAAAATTTGAATCAAATATACCAATTAACTTACAATACATTTTAATAATACATCAAGAAAGATTAAATGTATAAATAAATTTTAGATAATATTGACTAATAATTAAATGTTAATTGGTAGAATATTAATTTATGACATCTGTAAAAATTAAATAAAATATAGATTTTATAAATAAAAATATATATATATTTAGATAAACATATTTAAGATGTCTATTTTTCCTAAACTATCTATTATAAGGTTGTCAAATTTACAATATTACTTTTGAAATACTTTATATTTGTTAAAATTATAAATTTCCTAATCACTACTTTATATATCTATTTATATATTTTATATTTCAAAATTAAGTATTAACTAGATGAGATAAATATATTCTTGTAAACTATCAATCATAAAATCATCAAATTTATATGCTAGAGTTAAATTATTTTATATTTATTAAAATTGTAAAGTTTCTAACCATTATTTTATATAATTATATATACTTTATAATTCAAAATCAATTGTTAATAGATAACATAAATAAATTTAATATAATAATGTGAATAAAATAAAACTATTAAATTATTCTTGAAATAAATAATATATTTCTTAAATAAATAAAATAATTTCTATTAAAAAAATATATATTATTTTTAAATATATAAATAAAATATAATAAATCTTTACTAAATATAAAAAATTAAAATCTTATTAATATTTTTCATTCAAATAAATCTAATATGATAAAATATATATATATAATAAATCTTATTAATATTTTTCAAATAAATCTAATATGATAAAAAAATATGTTAAGCACTCTATTTAAATTTAGAAATTAGAAATAAGTATTTTAACATAAAATATTACGTCTATCATTTAGCAGCTTCTTAACTTATTTCTGCCTTTCTTTTAGTCGCACAATATATGTGGGATTAAAACCAAAATATTTTCTTTCGCACAGCAGACCAACATTGATGTGCTTGCTACACAGAGGAAAACGGCCCTTGCTTCTGCATATTCTGCAAAATATACTCGCTGGAATAATCACCTTTGAGATTTTTGAGATTCAGTGGTCTATTCTGCAGATTTTATAGCTCCCACGGTAACATAACAGTGGAAACGGTAAATAAAATCCGTACAGTGCGAACCGTAACGGAAACGGAATGGAAACGGGACGGCAACAGTAAATGCAAAATCAATCCGAGAAATGGAAGAAGTACAGAGCAAAAGGGTTCCACATGGCCCGGCCACCTAAGCAGTTGAATGCTTAGAGTGTGCCGGTTAAGCCCGGCCGTCTGAACAAGGGCCTTAAGCCTGCGGGTCCCAATTGCTGTGCCAAGAAATGTGTCGACGTAATGAGCGATGCAAATAATTGCGGTACATGCAAGAATAAATGCAAATACCGTTCCGTTTGCTGTAACGGGAAATGCAAAGACACCGGCAACGATCGATTCAACTGCGGGAAGTGCGGCAACGCTTGCAAGAAGGGCTCTTACTGCGCCTACGGCATGTGCTCTTATGCTTAGCTTACTCTACTGCATAAATAAACGAATTTATCTAGTACAGTAATAAGGGCAATTCTCTCAACATAATGTGAGTTTTCAATGACGAAATGATATATCAATGTCAAGATGCATTGATGCATTGACACCACCATTATAGGGGCGTTTAAATAAATACAGTTCTATGTTCGTTTAAAATTGGTTTTATGTTTTTATGTGTTTCCAGATGAATGAATAATTAGAACAAAACAATGTATGGTCGCGACTCTTCAATGACATTTCACTACATTTATATGGGGAAAGGATAGTTTGTTTTTCATATCGTGTTCACTTCATTTATAAAAGGAGAGATAGAAGCTCAAATGGGGAGGACATGGAAAACAATATTTGGCGTAGCCATAGCTATAGCTTCAACTAAACAACCTCCAGCTAAATTAGAAGCATCTCCAAAAGCTTCACCACACAGTAATGGCGTTCTTTCAGTTGTGAACGAAAAAGTAAATTGTAATCTCCACTGTGTGCATCGACAATTGAGCGTGGACGTAGGATGTCTAATTCAAAGGCAAAGAGAAACTGAGTACCAAAATAAATATAAGGATTATAGCAGTTTTGTTCCATCCTGTAAAGCCAAACTTAAACGGAAGGGTCGTTTCTCCGTGGCAGGGAGACTTATTTTAAAAAAGATGTGCACTTTTATTTTCAGCAGCATAGTTTATTCGCAGAGATAAATTCCAGAACGTGACCAAGCGCGTTTCCGAACTCTTCGTCCCATATATTTGCGATTTGCCTGCTTTTCTCTGCAAGAAGATATAGTTTTCATTTTACTCCAATCAGCAATTATATGGCATCAAAAATAATTTATTTGTTTTTGAAATTTTTACGATAAATATATATATGTTCCTAAGTTTTACTCCTTCGAAATGTTATAATTTCGAATGTCATGTCTATTTCTTCTCCCACTCGCCTCGACCAAAGAATGTCCTTGCATAGTTAATTTTCATGTACATATTTGTTTTTTTTTACTTCCACCTACCATGAAAGGGGAAGAAACCCCCTCTTTGGTCCACTCTTGAGTTTGTGAAGCTATATGTTAAAGTGTTATATATGTAATTCAAAGAAGATAAAAGAATTCATTATTGTTTTTATGGAGATAAATATAGAATAAAAATCTCTTTTTTTTGAAAAAAAATAAAAATAAAATTCCTATTGTTTATGTGGAGGACAAATATAGAACACAAATCTATCTTTCTTTTAAGGTATTGTGATATTTAAATAGTGTTGGAGCGAAATTAAGCTTGTTGTTTTGAGAGATTTATTAAGTCAATGTCATAAAAGTTAGTTATAATTGATATTTGTCCTTTGAATGATTATTAAAGTTATCATCTCCCCATGTATGGAGCACATTAAGTAGACATCCAAAGCATAAGAGACTTGCCTAGGAAGATCTTGTAAAAAGGTATCATTCTCTTTGAGGAAACTATTAGGGAGTTGACCAATTCTAACAAAGCACTTCACATTGGCATTATTTCACTTGAGGGTGATTTAGTGCCCCTAAGTATAAACAAAGCTTGGTGTATTCTAATATTGTGTGTTTTCTCTTTATGAGATCATAATGGTTTTCTATTATACTAATTTTTTGAGGAATAATATTGTAAAATGGTAGAAAGGAAAATAAATTTTCTTTAAGAATAGTCTAGGATAATCCAATAAAATGCATATGTAAATATAATTAATTTATATTGATTAATTATGAATTTAGTATTAGTATTATAATAACTTGTGCAAATAATTAAATGCAAGAAATAATAGAAGCATGTGTACTTAATTTTATGATTAAAGAATGCATTAAATAAAAGATGGGTATGAATTTGATATGTCTCAAGATTTAGAATAGTGAATTATAGTTTAATAATTTCTTTAGAATTAGAATATTCTCTTGACATTGTACATGTAGATGAATCTAGTGATTAAAGATAAATCTATGATCTTGAACTTATCTTGTACTTGCAAGCTTGTATTGTGTGATCACAAAATTATATTTTTTAGTTTGTTTAATTCTCTTTGGCTTCTTTTATATATTTTGATAACTAATGGATTGAAAATATTTATGTATACCATAGTATGACTATCTATATTCATAAGAGAATATTTCTCATAAGTAAAACCATAGAAATGTGTGTAAATGATAAAAAAATAATACTATTTGACGCTAATCAAAGTGTGTAAATACATAAAATATTACTTGGAATACTAAGAGATGTCACATGATAAAAATGAATGCATTGATTTCCTTTAAACATAAGGACATAGCAATATATTGAACAAACTTGTATTTAGTTGGTCGAGGTGGAAAGAGTATGTCTTTATCCCTCAACCATATGATCATGCATCCCAGTATATTCACCCCATTTTTTTTATTCATCATAGTTATACATGTTATCCACTGTGATTTATTCTTTTTTCATGTTTTGAGACTAGATCATAGTCAAGGACATCCTTACATAAATTATACATGAAAAATAAATGTAAAGCATGTAAGCATGTTAGCATGTATAGTAATGATTGTACAAAAATGCATCGTAGTATATTGTATGGTCACTAAGTGAATAGAAACTCCCCTTATGCATGGTAGTAAACAATAATATAATTTGAAGTGTACAATGTTAACTAGATCTTTTATTTGTTTTCCAAGCCAAATGCATTAGGGTTGTAGTGGGAAGTAATAATGAATAGTCCAATTCAATTAGGTTAATTTTTGCTTCTTAGCCTCTATCTATCATTTAGATTTTTTGAATTGACATGAAGGACTAAATCCCCAAATTAAAATTCTTGCTAGATGATTCCTTTGTTCCATGTCATTTTTAATTGTGTTTATGATATATACATTAATTATCTAAAGCATTCACTTGCATCCTTATCAAGGGTCTAGAGCTCTTATAAATGGTGTTATTGATATGTATAATCATTAATAATTTCATGAAGAGAAACATTTAATGATGAAATATGAAGCTCAATAAGAATCATGTCCTGCGTAACATAAATTAAATAGTGTGTAAACCTACTATGTGTGCATTTACTAGTATGAGATACTGATGTAGAAATGATAAATCTCCAACATACTCAACACACTCAACACAAGTTACATGGATGAATGTTCAACCATAAACAATAACTACCAAATTGACAATTTCATTTGTTAATTTATCTCAAGTTAAATTTACTTCAGAACTATGAAATAAACTTGATACGGATTGTAAAATTACCACAAGGGTTTCATCAAATTTTTTATATCTCCAACATTGGTGTATAATTTTATTTGTTCTACAAAATATTAAACATTAAACCAATTACCAATCTTGTTTGCAAATGTCGTAACATTCCCCTCTTTGAAAATCTTTCCTTCTTCACTATAACAGGCGTGACCCATTTAATACCAATTTGCATACCATTGTTTTTATGTTAATTTCCAATCTCCTTTCATAGTGTTGCCCTCTTTCATTCTTCTTATGCACACTTATTGTATTTTAAAAATTTTATTGCCATATTGAAATGACACGATCCCTCAGCAATGTACGTTGTTTCATATTTTAAAAAAAATTCCCACAAACTACTCTACAGTTGCCACCCCAATCTGCCTTTACATTTAAATTTTTAAAATTTCCTTCTCAGAAGAAATGACACACCCCTCCACTGGCAATTCAACCTAAATTTTCTTATGGTCTTCCAAACATGGCGAACCTTGCAATGTATCTCATTTGTTAGTTTCATTTCATGTTCTTTTTGTTTGTAATCTCCCTTTGATATTTGTGGAGCCCTCTATCATTTAGAAACTTGTCTTTTCCCACGCAGCCAACCTTCATCTATTGGTTGTTTTTAAATTTTTTAAATTGTCTTTAACATGGCACAACTGCCATTCACAATTTCTGCACATTCTTGCTTCCCGTGTATACCCCTATGGCTCTTCCCTTTTAAACGCAACCCTTTTCAATTTTCTTTTAATCTGCATTTTGTCCATTTATATTACTATCTTCAGGCCGCCCAATCAGCCCTACGTAGCCCTTCTTCTATTCCCCTACGCCTACCACTATTGGTATATCAAATTTTATTATGAAATTGCCTTTTCATATTCTCATTATGTAACTCTTGTTATTTCTCAACGCCAACCCTGCTCATCTTTTGTGTTTGAAAATAAAAACATAATATTATGTCTCTTTGCACTTAATTGATAAAATGAGCACATAACAAAATATGATGTTGTCAATCAATGACAAAAGTCATTTAATTTCTTCTACTATTACCCACCGAAACAAAAAATGATCAAACAAGAAAATTCCAATGTCTTTGGTTGATGTGGATTACTCATTCCCCTAATGCTCCTGCATCAAATACCTCTATTATAGGATCAAGCTATGTACACTAATTAGTACCACTTTTATGGATCAGCTTTCTTAATATTTATTTAATTATTTATTACTAGTGTTAATTTGTTAATTACCTTGTGGATAATATATCATTGAAAATTTGTATTTGTGTATGAAACCAATCTAAAAATGTATCTCTTAATTTTTAAATGATATGGAATTATTTATCACAATCATAGATGGGAAACTAAATCTAAAAATGATACTATCCATTATTAAATTATAGATATCAATAGTTGTGGTGATTTTCAATAGTATTACTTTTACATCCCATTTCATTAAATAATTTTTCACACAAGTATATGTCATTCTTAAGAGGTTGTGGTAATAATATCCACTAGCGATTATGATAATATTACCCACCAAATTCAACCCCCATGTAGAAAATGGTCATGGTGATGTATAGGGATGAAGTTTTTGGTTAAATGCATGTTTTAGATTACCATACTTTTCCGCATGTATTGTACTTTTCAATAAAATCATGTGAATATTTATCAATTTTATTCCAATAAAACTCATTTATAACATTTTTTTATACTAATAGTCTCATAATTTATTGGAGACAGCTAACTCCTAGACAAAACACACCTATGTACATACAAAATCACATGAAAACATACATAACAACATACATGGAAACATACATAACATGAAGAGATGGTGTAGTGCGGGGCCCGCCAGACGGATGATAGAAGTGATGGAACTGGTAGACGGAAGGAAACGTCACAACAAGCGAGGAGGTGTCTCTTTGTTGAATTACAACAACATTTTTTTTCCTTGTGCGAGAAGCTATCTGTTATGCGTGGGTGGGAAAGGGCAGTGATGTGATTAAGACATGCATTTTAAATTGTAATGAGTACTGTTCTTGGAAAACACTTGGAAAGCATGCTATGTTCTAGGTTTTCTCATTCTGCAAGTTGAAATCAAAATGTTGGAGAGCAAGGGCACATTGTAGGTGGGGGATAAAACCAATCGACTTGAGGTGAGGGGTTTCTAACTGATTGTATGTAGATAGGTTGCATTTTATAGGTTTTTATGTATGGTTTCACACATTTTTGTATGTACAAAGGTGTGTTGTTGTTGTGGGTTGCAGGTTTCTCAATGTTTTGAGAAGCTGCAATCTTAGAAAATAGTATGAATGTCTTCAAAAGATTTTTTTATTAAAACTATAGGAATGTAATGAAATGGGGACCATTTATAAACACCCATTTTTTTCAATCAACCTTTAACACTCTGTGTTTTCTGCTCTTTCATTCTGAAGGTTGAAAGGTTGGAGAGTGGAGTTGCAAGTGAAAGTTTGGAGAGTAGGGAGAGACTAAAAAAACATCTGAAGTGAGTTGAGGGGTTTCTAATCATTTGGGTTGTTATTTGTAAAGGTTTTTAAAATATTATGAGGGTTTTTGTTTGTAAATTGTTTTCAAACTTCAAGTGGGTTGTAGGTTTCGTAAAACCCGATGTTTTGTATCTTAGAATTTTACAAAGGAATATGAATATCTAAATAAAATATTTTGTTATTTAGACCTCAGGAATGTAATGCAAGGAATCATTTTATAAACACCCATTGTTTTCCAAGAACCATTAACACTGTGTGTTTCACCACTTTCAACAAGTTTACTCATTGTTGGCGATAATGGCAAGAAATCGGTGTTCTTGCTATTTGTAATACATACGTACATATACAAGCTTAAAAACCACGAGGTTTTGGGTATGTTGTGATGTGGGTTGTAGTTTTATAAACACCCAGTGTTTTCCATTTCATTGCATTGCACATCTTTCAAAATGAAAGCATTACTTCACTTTGCATTTGACTAATAAGTAGATGTTGATAGATAGATGACAAAATTTAAATTATAATATAGTTTGTTTATATAGTCAACCTAAAAGTAGTTATGCAGTTACTTCACATTGCAT
This sequence comes from Sequoia sempervirens, assembly GCA_007258455.2. NCBI lineage: Eukaryota > Viridiplantae > Streptophyta > Pinopsida > Cupressales > Cupressaceae > Sequoia > Sequoia sempervirens. Next base: position 178,412,020 of record VDFB02000008.1, on the reverse strand, counting down.
AGGTAATAACTATACCCACAACTATAGGGAACTCCACCTATGCAACCAAGTATTATTCCCAAATATATTAATTTTTTCATTCTAGAGTGATATTTGCAACTACCAATTGTATTTTTTTTGTCATGGCATTCCATGAGACCACATTTTTTTGAGGTGTTTTTTGAAACAATTCACTGCCTTGTCTATGAAAGCATAATAGTAAGCAACAACAGAGACAAGGCAATGAACTATTTGAAAAAATGGTTGAAAGAAATGTGGTCTCATGGTCAATGGAATGCCAAGCCAAGCCATAGACAAGGAAATGAACTTTTTCTATGTATGATTGCTTATATATGGCTTGCCACTATGTTTTGGCAGAAATAATCATCTCCCACTATTTTTTCCAAAATAATTGCATATAGTTAGAGTGATAATTGCATATATATGATGATAATTAGAGTGATATTTGTAGATGGAGACCCCCCAACCAAATTTTGTTAGAAAATGGGAATCACCTTATTTAACAAGCAATGTAATTTGGATCAAAGATATATATTGTCATCTTCAATAGATGTATCAACAATATATTTTGAAACTATACCCACAACTATAGGGAACTCCACCTATGCAATGAAATAGTATTCTCAAATATATTAATTCATTCATACTAGAGTGATAATTGCAGCTGCTAATTGCATTTGTTTGTCAACATTCCAAGAGACCACATTTGTTTGAGGAATTTTTTCAAACAGTTCATTTCCTTGTCTATAAGCATAATAGTAAGCAACAACATAGACAAGGAAGTGAACAGTTTGAAAAATGCCTCAAAGAAATGTGGTTTCATGGTGATTGGAATGCCATGACAAGCCATAGACAAGGAAATGAATTGTTTGTAAGTATGATTTCTTATCTATGGCTTGCCATTGTGTTATAGTAGACATATACTCACCTCACACTGTGTTTTCCAACTTGCAATCATAGAATGCATGTATATGGTTGTTGGAAAATATTGTGTTTACTATCAAAGCATAATAGTAGATTTGGATTGTCATGGCATTCCAACACCACGGTGATTGGAATGACATGAAAATCCATTGATAAGGAAATGAACTTGAACAATAGATTTTTGGGTAGGGCTTATAGGCAACTCTTGGGCTATTAGGATGTCTCACCTAAAAGGAGAGAGATAAACCCCACTCAAAAGTCTAGCTAGGGTCACTCAAATTATGCAAAGTATGATGTTATTTAGAAAAAATGGAATGATCTAAGTGTAATTAAATGATCTATTTGACTTATTATGAATGCAAGATCTAAGAATTATGCAATGTTTGAAAACACAATGATGTTTGCAAAAATCTTGAAATGATGAATGAAAATGTAAACTAAACTAACAAGAAGCTAAATCTCAGAATGTGTGCACCTGAGAAGCTAAAGAATTCTGGAAAGCAATTTGGAAATCTGAAAAAACCTAATTTTGAACTGATTGGGACTCATTTGCCACCTTGGGTGAATCAGTCCCAGGTTAAGGGTTTTTCTGCACAAAAGTTGTTTTCTGCTAATTGGGTGTTTGGATCTTCATCTAACTAAAAATAGCACCTCGAGAGGGACTCATTCGCCATGCATGGAAAATCAATCCACTTTCAACTTTTTGTGATTACAAGTTTATGTTCTGCACCTTGACACTTGTACAACACTTTTTGACGGAAACCTGGATTGGGATCTCAAAAAACCTACAAAACAACTTAAAATTATTTGTCTAAAGGGTGGTTTTCGTTGGTAAAACCCCTAGTTGGGTAATTAAACCTTAAATAGAGAAAATTTTGCATGAAACCCTAGTCTTAGATGTGTTAAAGACTAGGAAAATCTGAAATATGTTCAAAACCCTATTCTTTTGTGCTAGAATAAGAAATGAAAATTTGATTTGAGTGATGCAAGATCTCAACCCTATAAATCTTACAACACATCAAAAAATAGAGATAAAATGACATGCAAATGAAATGTAGAAGAAATGCAAACCTTAATTTGAAGATAGAGTGAAAGTAGAAGATGGAATCACTTTGAAACTAAGTCTTTAGGTGTGATTTGATGGCTAGTTGCATCTCCTCAACCTAGATTTCTCCATGATTCACCATAGGAATCCATCTTCAACTCTTTGCAATATTGAATCTTGATCAAAAAGTGAGCTTCAAGACCTACAAAAACCCTAGTTTGTTGCCCTAAAACTTCAACTTTGCTAATTAAAGTTGTTGTAGAAGACTTGACTTTAGAAATGGCTTTTGTGAAATGATTAAAAAATGTGTAAAATGATTTAAAATGAGTATTTATAAGCAACAACACCTAATTTTCCCATTATTTAGACCTAAGAGGCCGACATTCACCAAAAAATTAAGTTGAATTGATTAAATTCTCGCTCAAAATTAGATTTTCCCTCAAAAGGGACTCATTCACCACCCTTGGTGAATGGGTCCCACAAGAGGGGGCTCATTCTCCCAAGGTGTAGAATGGGTCCCACTATTGATTTTTGAAGGTGGGTTTTAGGATATGGAAGAATTGAATGTTGTTTGTCAGGATTTAAGTGACTTTTCAAGTAAAACGGGCCTCTAGATAAAAAATAATGGGTCTTAGGGGCCTATAAGTGTCATTTTGAAGGATAAATGATGCAAGGGGACTCAAAAGTGGGTCTAATTAGGCGTGAAATTGTCTCTTTTCTCAAGAGGGCCCAATTTTCTATGGTGCATAACTGTTTCTATATGTGATTTCTTATCTACGACATGCCATTATGTTTTGGCAGACATATACTCACCTCACACTATGTTTTCCAACTTCCAATCGCACTATCCATTAATATGGTTTTTGGAAAACATTGTGTGTTTACTATCAAAGCATAATAGTAAATCTGGATTGTCATGGCTTTCCAACTGAATGTGAGTTGAAATGCCATGACAATCCATAGACAAGGCAATGAATTGTTTCTATGTATGATTGATTATATATGGGTTTCCATTGTGTTTTGGCGGACATATACTCACCTCACAGTGTGTTTTCCAACTTGTAATCATACTATGCATGTATATGCTTGTTGGAAAACATTGGGTGTTTACTATCAAAGCATAATAGTAAATATGGATTGTCATGGCATTGCAACACCATGGTGATTGGAATGCCATGGCAAGCCATAGACAAGGAAATGAATTATTTCTATGTATGATTGCTTATCTATGGGTTACCACTGTGTTTTGGCAGACATATACTCACCTCACTCTATGTTTTCCAACTTGCAATCACACTATCCATTAATATGGTTTTTGGAAAATATTGTGTGTTTACTATCAAAGCATAATAGTAAATCTGGATTGTCATGGCATTGCAACACCATGGTGATTGAAATGCCATGAAAAGCCATAGACTAGGCAATGAACTATTTATATTGCTTGTCTATGGCTTGTCATGGAATTCCAAGACCATGGTGTTGGAATGCAATAAAAATACATATTTAGAATTATTCTTTAATAGATTTTTTCAACAATCCATATTTACTATTTACCCATGGTGGTTGAGGCCATGATAATCCATATTTACTATTATGCTTTGATAGATTTTTACAAGAATGCGTAGCTTGTTCAAAAGAACCTGTTTTAGGCTTTTAGCCATAGCAACAAGGCAATGAACTGTTTGATAGAATGCTTTGGTAGACATGTATGAAAAATGTGGTAGCATAGTGAATTGTTTGATAAAATTCCTAAAAGAAATATGGTCTCATGGTGATGGAATGCCATGAAAATCTATATTGCAGCTATTGCAATATGGATTGTCATGGCATTCCATCACCACAAGACCACATTTCTTTCAGGAATTTTATCAAAAATTTCACTATGCTACCACATTTTTCATACATGTCTACCAAAGAATTCTATCAAATAGTTCACTACCTTGCTGCTATGGCTAAAATCCTAAAATGGGTTCTTTTGAACAAGCTATGCATGCTTGCAAAAAATCTATCAAAGCATAATAGTAAGCAACAACATAGACAAGGTAGTGAACTATTTGATAAAATGCCTAAAAGAAATGTGGTCATGTGGTGATGGAATTCCATGACAATCCATATTGCTACGTTGCTACTATAAAGATTTTCATGGCATTCCATCAACATGAGACCACATTTATTTGAGGCATTTTATGAAATAGTTCACTGCCTTGTCTATGCTACCACATTTTTCATACATTTCTACCAAAGCATAAATAATCAAACAATTGAGTGCCTTTTTGCTATGGCTAAAAGCCTAAAATAGGTGTGTTTGAACAAGCTACACATGCTTGCAAAAAATCTATCAAAACATAATAGTAAAATATTAAACATAGTAAACCTATTAATGATAGACCAAAAATCCAATCACATGAACTCAATCAGGTACCCATTAAAAGGCAATTTAATTACACTCAAGCATATAGTCATCATGATAATGTGTAGCTATCAAAGCTTTGAAGGTTAAAAGTGAATAAGGAGAAGCCTATATTATTGAGATTGAGACTTTTGGACAAGCATATGAAGATACGCAAATTGAAAACCAGTGATTGCTTCAATAGGTTATAGAGAGATGGTTATAACAACAATCTATTCTATGAGAAGGGGCATAAATCAATTGTGGACAATGATAAATTCATGAAGCAATCAAGATCTATGGTGAAGTAGAAGGTAGAGCGGACCTATGACAGTGGTATGTAATCAATAGTCATCATAAGGACAAAAATGAAAAAGTTATTAAAGGAAACCTTTGACAATCTATGATAGTCCCTTATGATGACAACCATGAAAAAAGGACATTCCTTGCTTCCTAGGGTAGTCCTATCAATGAAATTCATTATGGTAGTCAAAAGCAGAAAAGATTATTAGACAATAAATTCAAGGACAGTATTATCCTAAAGGTGAACATAACAAAAAGAAATGCTTGATGGAGTAACAACCTTAAGGATAGTCATTAGAAGCACTCTTCATCATCAAAGGTGTATAGTCAATGAGATGAAAAGAGTAAATGAATATGCAATATCAAAGTATGAAAATGGAAAGTCAGACCAATGATAATGTTGTTTTATGACTGTTGAAAAGGTATTTTTTCTAGAATAACAGCAGTAGCAGTCAAATAATGATGTTTTCAGTCCCTATAAAGGAAGCTAGGATAGATTTTGAGAAGGCATTAGGTGAGGTTTTCAAATAATAGTTAAAAGACAACAAAATCATAATGGTTGGCTCTCAAAATCAACATGACATTCACCATTCTCAAGGAAAAAAAAGGAGCAAATTAGATGTAAGCATGGGATAGTCATTCCAAAAGGATTACCACCATGATCAAGTATAATCATTTAACTATCAAAGATAACATGTCATGGGCAGTGTTGAAAGCCAAATAGAAAGCAATGCAAAGGCCTGATATGATACAATAGTATGAATGGATAGGTATGCCAATGTTCAAGACTGAAATGATAGAGTATAAAGAAGGAAGGAGATAGAGGAATATTGCAACATAGACATAAAACAATGGTTTTGAGGACAATGTCATGAAGCATATAGAGAGGTTTGTTATATGATAGGTAGTCTTAGGGAAAATGAAATGGGGATGAGCAGTCATAAGACAAAGACAATGACAATAAAAGGGGCATGAACATCCATCAAAGCATTATATAAAATTGAATGTTATCAAAGGTTTCATTTACAATTGCCATGGTAGACTATTGGAGTAAGTAGTAGGGGCGGTATTACATAAGTTATTGACTTGCTAAGCCAGTTAATCCAAGGAGTAGGGCATGTTTCTGATGAGTTTAAAACCCTCAAGACACAACTAAAAGGAGTTCTTTTCCACCAATTATAGTAAGTCACCAACCAAATATAACAAAAAGTAAACCTATTATAAAATTTTCAGAATGAACCTCATATAGGGTTTAAGAACAAACTTGCAAGCAATGAAAGAACCCAAAACAACTTCAAACAAACTCATACCTTTGATTCTGAAAACATGTAATTGATCTATAACCTTTGATTTTGACCATATACCTTTGATGCGGAATATTATGCTTTTGACATTGGTTTAGATCCTTGTAGAAGCATGAAGATCTCATCAACAAACACTAATCATGTCTTTATGCCAAAAACCTATCCACTAAATACCTTTGATTCACAACATCAAAATGTATCAACCATCAAGAATAAAATGAATGATGAATGTGCAATGAGTACTTGTTCAATACCTCTGACTTTTTCATGAAACAAATCTGTCAAAATTTTGCAACAACTATCAATACCTTTTGCAACAACACCATGTGAACAAGTAATGAATGAACAACAAGGACTTTGACATAAATATCAACAACCACTTTGGTTGTAGATCACCAAATGAATGAATATTGTCTTTGAAACCAATCCATGACAACACAATGAAGCAACTCACTTTGTATGTAGTTGGAATCAAACACCTTTCGTATTACCAACTCCATTTACATTTGACATCAATGACAAACAACATCAACATAGACATGTTTGAAAATTTTTGAAGCATACATAAGGTATGTGGTTTTTTTGAAGTATACAAGTAGAACACAACATTGTAACTCATACATTTATCAGTCACAACAACTGAGAACACTTTTGTTTAACGCTTTTCAAGAAAGAAAAGATATATTTTAGACTTCTATATGAATATGTTAACACTTAAGATCTATAAACACCAATTGTAAACCTCAATTGTGTCTAAGAGTTAGAAGATAATGCATGCATGAAATGAAACAAACTCACATTGAACATCTGTAGACTCTTGATATGGTTATTTCCCTCAGTCTTTGATTGCATAACCTTGATATTTCCTTAATATTGATCTTCATATGGTATGGTGTCAATCTTGTTATGATAGATGAAGGCATGTTTGAGTTGTAGATAGATAATGATATGCAAGATAATTTAGAAATATGAATGACCTAGGTGGATGCAAAGAAGAAAGGAATGTGACACATTGATTAGATGCAAGAAAAGCAAATAAATGGCTTATGAGAGTATTCAATATGGGAGGAAAGGATATGAAAGGTTGGATATGAAAATAAATGGAATAGAAAGGCTATGAAGTGATTGTTTTTGAGTTGTACATAGAGAATGATATATGCAAGATTTAGAAATATGAATGACCTAGATGGATCCAAAGAAGATAGGAATGCAATGCATTGATGTGATGTAAGGAAAGCATATAAATGGCTTATGAAATGTATTCAATATGGGAGGAAAGGATATGAAAGGTTGGATATGGAAATGAATGGAATGGAAAGGATATGAAGTGATCATTTGTTTCATCATAGAGTGGAACGAATCCCCCTTTGTTATTGGTTATGCTTTTTGAAATCATCATAGGAAAAATTGACTCGATACACACACACAAGAAAGACTCATGCCCCATTCCTTACTCTCCTTCATACACAACAAGGTGTAGATATCCTCAAGCTTCCTCGAAATGTGACAAGAAAAGAAAAGATATAAAAAGATAATGATATTGATGAAGACAAGAGACAACAGTTAAGATAAAGCACAAGTTTTCATGCATGCAATATGTAAATGATAAATATGCAAGATCATGATAATGAAAAATGGAAATTATGCTAATGCATATGATAAGGACCAATGCACAAAATAGTTGCAGGATGGAAAACATAGTGGGTTCTGACTCGGTAAAGCCCAATGCTTTAGAATGTTAAAGTGTTTATGGTTTGTTTAAATTTTTTGCTCATAACAATGATAACGCAACGATAAATAAGAATTTAAATGATAAGGATAAACAAGATCTTATCCCTTAGTCAAGCTGAAAACCAAATGAGATATGGATGGATAAGGATCAATGATATGGGTTAATGACAGGACATGTATGGATACACCCTATATGGAGGATGAAGATAGATGGATCAAGATATGGAATTCTATGGGTGGAGGGAACCAATGACAAGGGAACCCAAAATATTTTCTCTTATACAAAGGAGAAATAGAGGACCTATGGAGGACTCCAAAGATGGCATGACAAAGTAATAATATGCCCCCATGGTAAGAGGTATGATAAGTTATAATGACATGACATGGATATGGAAGATAAATGGACTTGAAAGGAAACATGAGATGGACGATAAGTGATATGGAGGATGGAAGACACACATGGTATAAAGCATGCATTAGATTTGTGTTCTTGCTATTTTTCCCCAATACTTTATGCAAGATCAAAGGAAGGTGGATGGATAAAGTGGATAGCATGGAATATAAATGAAGGAATATGATGGCTAAGTAAAAATAGGATAATCAATAATGTATCGTACGAATGGAAAAGTCTTGCCCCCAAG
>VDFB02000008.1:178309039-178403583 GCA_007258455.2 Sequoia sempervirens | reverse complement strand
AACAAGTCAGAATCATCATTGATAATGTCAATACGGATTTATCCTTTTAGTTAAAGATGCAATGTGTCACTTCTTATGACGAGCTTATCCCTAGGGCCCTCAACATTGAGAGAGCCCTAATAAAAAATAACAGAAGCATTGGTAAGAGCATGATTAGGGTACAAACCCTAGGCCTCCGTAGAAACATAAACAATAAGTATAGCAGATTAGTGAGGTTGCAATATCAGAAAGATTGAGACATTTTAGGTAATAACAAAATCTTGCAATATAAAGATTGTAACCAATAACAAGCACACTATTTAGCTTAGTGACAATTGTAAATGCAATCTACGGTAAGAAGAATGACAGTCACTTGAGATGTGACAATCAAAAAGAGGCTGAGTAGTGACAAGATAATAAATCTCAAACCTTGCATAGTAAAGTGGAGATTTTAACAATGAGTTTCCTTACCCCCTTGCTAACCTTAAGGGTTTTTCAAATGCTTTTGGTAGTGTTAGACAAGGAAAATGCAATTAGGGAATGATTGTCCAAATGAAGTAATAGTGGTAATCATGGGTTCAATGTTTCTTCTTAGCCATTAATGTATAATGGAGGTAGTGGATTACATGTTTGAGCAGTGTTTTGAGACCCATCAAAGATGGGAGAATAGTGAATAATACCTTGTGGACTGTGAAGTAGTGTCAATAAGGTTGAAGGATCTTAAGAACTGCAATACCATGAAACAATGAGTCCCCTGTAGTAAGTAGGCAATCTATAGGGAATAGTTTGATTTTATAGAAGGATGCTCATGAAAAGAATCTTCAAGTGATAGTAAGTGAGTTGTTTGAGATTGCAGCCGAGGGTGCAATACCCAGTCTTAAAGGAAGTTAGCAAAGTAGTAAATGTGCAAGAAAATCGAAACGTACACAACAAACAATTCACAATGTTATCTTCCATAATGCCTTGAGTTTGAAGACAAAAATCTCATTGTATCTTCATGATGAAAGTGGTGACCTTAATGGTCAATCATTGGCAACCATGATTTTAAAACATGCTATTGTGCTTATGGAGGCAACATTTTAAGCAAGGCAGTGAGTGGCGGTTTGGAACAATGGAAGGTATGAAGGACTTGCTTTATATGCATACTACGCAGTCTAGCTTAAGACAACGCTCTTAGAAGAGATTGAAGGTGGATTATGGAACTCAAGGGTTACCATGAAAAGGATTAAAGCAAATATTGAGATCTATTTAAAAGCCACGGTCATGAAGATATTAAAGATGTCACATGCAAAACCCTAGTAGCTGGAGTAATGAATATAGTGCTAAAGAGGATAGTGTGTTGGGAAAGATTTAGGAGATCTCCACATTAGCTAATTACAAGGAAATACATCATTTATTTATTTTTTTAATTAAAAGAAATCATTCTAAACCCTATATAGGATACATTGATACTTCAAAAGCCTCTGAAGGAATTTGAGATAATGCAAATATATGTCAAGTAGCATTCATAAGGTTTAGAAAATCTTGATCACTCTCTAGAATAGCCCATTAAACATGGGTTGTGCTTGAGATACACTACATAATTGATATAACACAACCACTCTGCATATCAACCCGAGTTATAGGATCTTATTGCGACAAGGGTGATATCTTCGATCATGCTATAATTACACATCGCTTGTTAAACTTGAGACAACCTGAATGCACCCAATGATGATTGGCACCTACATTATACAACTTGAATTAACTACATTATATGAGTGCCTCGATTTCTATCATAACATAGCCACATTAAACTTGGATCACATATGAATGCATCCTGTATTTGTTATAGCACAAATGTGCCACATGACCAATACGGTTATGGATCACATAATTACAATCACAAGAATATGTTCCTTTGTTGTGATCTTATGGTGATTCCACACAACAAAATCTGGACATGAAATTCTCAAAACCCTTAACCTCTAAAAATGAAATATGATGAGATGTTGCTTTAAAATATGATTTTCAAACCTGGAACTACAAATCTGACTTCATAACTGAATTCTACAAAAAGACAATGACTACCCTCAACCTGGTCATATCTTCTTGATTTTTTTCTAATTTTTCCCAAGAAAATCGTCCTTAGTTCTCCACAAACTGTCTCAAGTAGAGCAAAACATTGTCGCAATAAATCAGGCGCGAACTCACTTTTCTTTATGTCGGCCACAATTTGATTTTTTTTCTATTTTTCATGTTTGTCAAAAATTCGACGAAAATGATAGCCGAAATTTTGACTAACGTCAGGGATAAACTTTCAAAAAATTGAAAATTACACATCAAATTTTACAAGCACCCGACGAACATTGAATTTTACATATTTTTTTGGACAGTTTCGCCGGATTTTGCAGTCAAATGAGTTAGTGTGTGATAAATCATCTGATGGATTGCAGCTTCCCTTGCAAACTCCTCAATTGTTTTAATGTCTTTGGTGGAGGTATCTATATTATAGCTTTTACTTTTACAGGATCCACTTCAATCCCCTCCTTGACACTATGTACCCTAACAACTTTCTGGATGTTACTCTAAACACGCACTTCTTAGGGTTGTGTCTCAGATTATATTGTTCAAGCCAATCAAACACCTTTGCAAGATTGGTCAAGTGATCTCCCCTTTTGACCGACTTTGCTAGAATTTCATCCACATAGTCTTCCATGATTGTGTGTAGCATATCATGGAAGATGGTCATCATTGCTCTTTGATATGTTTCTCTTGCATTCTTTAGACCAAATGGCATTACATTCTAACAGAAATTCCCCCAAGCACAAGTAAATGTTGTTTTGTGTTGATCATCTAGAGAAATTTTTATCAAGTTATATTCGAGGAAACCATCCATTAAGGATAGCATCTCATTCCCTGCTATTAGATCCATGATCATGTCAATATTGGGAAGGGGGAAGCCATCCTTTGGGTAGGCTTTGTTCAAGTCCCTAAAATATGTGCAGATCCTTATGCCCCTAGTAGGCTTTGACACTAGTACTAGATTTAATATCCATTCTGGATAATCAATGAGTCTAATGAAACCCACATCAAGTAGCTTCTTTAGTTCTACCTTTACCAATAATGCTATCTGAGGATGCCTTTTTCTGATTTTTTGCTTGATAGGATTTGCTCCAGGGGAGACGGTCAAATGGTGTACCACTAGTGCTAGATCTAGTCCAGGCATATCTACATAGGTCCATGCAAATTTTACCTTCTTGGTGTTGATTAATACTATGAATTTTTCTTTCTCTTCAAGATCAAGTGATGTCATATGGTATGTTATCTTTGGTTCCTCTATTGTGCCAACATTTATGGACTCTGCTTCTTCTACTAGGAGCGTTGATCTTTCTTGATATTCTAATATGGGGAGATTGAACCCTCTATCCTCAAGTGCCTTGGGGAGGTTTTCACCATCAGATGTGTCCTTTATTTTCTTCTTTTCTAGATCCGATAGAGCCACACTCTGGTTTTCTCTAAGGGATCACATATTTATTTTTATGTTTTCTCTTTCATATGTGCAACTAGAAGATTCAATCTCTCCACTGAAGTATGCATCATGTTCAAGTTCCATGATGAACCCTACTTTGTGATCCCCTACTGGTATGTCTATTTGAAGTCCCATGAACTCTGTGATTGCCTCATCGTTCTAGAATTGATCCAAAATAGGTGTATGTTGTTATTGATCCCAATCTATCAATTATGGGTAGCAGAGTGGTAGGATATCATCATTATCTGTAAAACTTATAGAGGATTCTGAAATGGTTAGTATGGCTTTGGTATCCTTTTCCCATTGGGTGTCTAGGTCATCATTACTAGAAGTGGGGGAGTCATATCCATTGATAAAGGAAGGGGAATCCCATTCGTATTCATTAGAGTCTATTCCAGAATAGTAATAGACATTAGGAATGGTTTTGATGAACTGGAGAGGGAACCTATCAATGCTAAATTTGTTGAATAAGTCTTTGATAGGTAAATTGTTGTCCATGATATGGTAGATATCCAGTTCCTTAACGCTAGCAAAAGTTTCATGTTTCTTAAAAGAGTTTCATCTAGTTTTTGGAGTAACCACGTATTTTGGCTTATAACCTAATCCCATATTTTTCTTTCTTTGTTCCACTATGATGAGCTCCCATTAGCCTTGTTTGTGTAGCCCAAGGCCACCTGTAGCTTGATACCCCATTTGTTTATCTAATTGATAACCTCTACTGTTAGGATCAATTAGAATGGGTTGTGACTTTTCTAGTTCTTTCTGGTCCTCCTTGTAAATCATGGATGAGAAGTCCTCTTTGAATATTTCTTCATCCTTCATGTCCCCTGACTTGGTGAATATCATGGGTTTGGCTATCATTTGCACTGTCTGAGCATGCTTGATCTCTTTCAGACCTCCATAGACTTTGGGTGTTGGTGGAAGCATGCCAATGCAGAATGCTTAGTTGAAGTGGTAGTTTCCATTGCCCCTATCTAGTACTTGAACCTTGGTTTCCATCTTTGGTTGTTCACTTGATGTGGTTCTAATTGAAGTTGATGGTAGCATGGAAGGGTCAACATATGAGAATGAGTGGAAGGCTATGTCATTGCTAGGTATGCGTTGGATTTTATTATACTTCTCCAACTTTGCAAAAAAATGGAAGGGCTCAAGATCAACATATAAGGTCACCTATTTTCCTTCATGAGGAAAATTCAGGCATTGATGTTTAAGGTCAAAGGGATTGCTTGTAATGTGTGGATCCAAGGGCATCCTAGGAGGATGTTATATGACAACTCAAGGTCAAGTAATTGACATGTAGTTTTTGTGATGGTCGATCCTATCTACATTGGTGGCTTGACTGTCCCTTCTGAATTCCTTTCAAGATCATCATAGGCCCTTATGGTAATACTCTTTCCTTTTTATATCACATCGTAAGAATACCCCATCTATTTGATGAATTTTAAGGTACAAATATTTAGACCGTCACCATTATCTATCAATACCCGCTTGACCATTTTTTTTTGGACACCAACCTCTATGTGGAGGGCTTGGTTGTGGAATTTCCTTTGTGGAAGATATTTCTCAGAAAAGACTAAATGATTGTTGGCCATGATTTTGCCAACCATGGCTTGGAACTGACTAGGATCAAGGTAGTTAGGGACTAATTCTTCCAATGCATTTTCCAATATCTCCCTATGTGTGGGTGACATTTCTAACAATGCTAGGATTGAGATTAGGTATGGAGTCTTCTTCAACTATTCCAAAATGTTGTTGGGGTGAACTATACTGAACGTTTCCCTGATGGTGCGTTGGTGGGTTACCTTGTTGATAGGATGAACTAGGAAGGGTTCCCTGTGGCACACCTTGTTGTTGGAAAAAACTATACTAAAGGTTTCCTTGATGGTGCATTGGTAGGTTACCTTATTGATGGGATGAACTAGGAAGGGTACCCTGTGGTACACCTTGTTGTTGGGGTGAACTATACTGAAGGTTTCCCTGATGGTGCATTGGCAGGTTACTTTGTTGATGGGATGAACTAGGAAGGGTACCCTATGGAACACCTTGTTGTTGGGGCTGATATGGAAGGGGACCTTGTGGTCCACCTTGTTGATAGTACTGATTTGGAAGGGGACCGTGTGGTCCACCTTGTTGATGGTACTAATTGGGAAGGGGACCTTGTGGTCCACTTTGTTGATGGTATTGATTTGGAAGGGAACCCTGTGGTCCACCTTGTTGATGGTACTAATTTGGAAGGGGACCCTATGGTCCACCTTATTGATGGAACTGCATGTTTTGGGGAGGGTTGACATTTAGATTTTTTTGAGGTACATATTGTCTTGGGGGTGGATTGTTGCTTTGTGGTACGTACTGGGATGGACCTCCTTGATACTGTTGTGCTACTACTGCTTGTTCAATCCAAATTGATTTTCTATACAATGGCTTTTCCATGGGTTGACCATTGTTTTGTGAGAATACATGTGTCATGTTTAGAATCTCCATGAGTTTGGATATTTTTCTCACAACTGAGTTATCCCCTAAGGGAATAAGATTAAGGTCTTTGAGAGCCTACACGTTAAAATCTATTAGTAGTTTAGCACCACTCTATGCTAACTTGAAGAAGTACGAATTTGGGTCCTTTCTCAACACTTTGTCCATTAGTTTGAGTACTTTGGGGTTGTTGGAATGTTCAAATAGTTCCTCATCATTTATCTCCTCCTAAGTATCTACCTCCTGTATGACTACCCTTTCTAGGTCTTGGTAGGATTGTTCTATCACTTCTTGTCAATTGTGGTTTAGCTCTTCCTCACTAAATGTGTCCCTGTATGTGGGTCTCTTTTGGGTTATTTCAAGGTGACTTGGCCTATAGCCCCATGGGCCACCTTTGTTGTTCGTGGTATTTTTTGGTGGGATGTTGGCATTGTTCTTATTTGCTTCCATGTTCTTCCTATGTTGTGATCTCGTAGTTATCATAAACAACTACCAAAATTTTCTGAACATTTTCGTGACTCCTAACTATGGAAAAGAAATGCTTTTGTTTTTTTGAATTTTTCACTTTTTAAGGGAAAATGAAATTTTGTTTTGTTTTTGTATTTTCTATTGAAGATCTAAGGGTGGTTGGCCCATTGAAAAGTGTAAATAGAAATGGTCTAGTTGATTTTGACAAGTGTGGTATCTTCTCAAGATGTACCCTTTAGAGTAGGACGGTTCTTTGAAAGTTATAATATGGATTTCCACTTAAGGATTTTTCTCTTGCCATAGATCATGTAGGATGGGTACCTATCGCCATGCATGAGGTGGTAACATTGGTCTTCAGGCTACTAGGTTTTCTTTTTCTTCCTCTTTATCTAATATGTTTGCTATGTTTCTCCATTGGTTGGGTGTTTTGTTCTTCTCAAATATGAAGGTCCTTAAATTTCTAATGATAACAGTTTGTTCACCTTCAATGTGTGTGAGACTTGGTTGGAGGATTGGTGCTACAAGGTTTAGTTGTTGAACAAGAGAAGTCAGATACCAAATGGTCATATGGTGAAAGTATGGATGTTTTGATATGGTTTGTTATGAAGCTCAAGACCCTAAGGTTTGAGTGTTGTTTGGAGGTGGTACTATCTTTGGAAGTCACAATAATGAAAGACCTAGATTGGTATCTCACTTCTCCTTCTAGAGGATATGTTGTTGAAAAGTTTACTTGAACTAGCCGTGAGGTTCAAGCAACTGTTGATATCTTAGAAGTGCGAGTGAGGGAATAATCTAGGTTTGTTTTGATTCTGATTTCAAAAAGTAGGATGGAATGTTGAAAGTAGATGAAGGATCATATGAATTATCTGGGTTTCCAATCATTTTGTTCTAACAAGGATCATGTAAGCAGCTTCAGTTCATTTTTTTGATTGTCAGTAGGAAAAAGCAATGGTGATGGTTTTTGAGCAAAAGTAGCCAAATTTATCAATTGCGGTCTGAAATTTGTCAAGTGTGTTGGTTTCTAAGAAGCAAGTGCAAGTTGAAATTTCAAGTGCGGCCTCTGTATGTTTCTATAAAATTTGGTGAGTTACTCAGTCAAAAGTGAGCTTTCTTAGCAATTGTGAGCAATAGGAAAGTGTGCTAGATTATGAGAAGTGAGTCTGAGCATAAAAGGAGCAAGTGTACATGTTTTGCATCAAGTGCGTAGATTTTGTCAAATACAACTGATTTTCATTAGTGAAGTTTCTGGGATAGAGAGGAAAAGCGAGATTTTTCTAGCAAGTGTGCCCAATTTTGGATCAAGTGCACTAGAAACAGTAGCAGAAGCGACCTCTGTGTAAATTGGTTTTCCAACTTTAGTGTTTTGGTAGTAGCGTTGATGTTTTTCTTGTAGTTTTCATACATTTTGATATTTTTCCAGATGTGGCAAGTGATACAACAACTTTGACTGACTCAAAAAGAATGTACTTGTGTGACCTATATGACTATGGCTTTAAGTTGTGAAATCACGATACCCAAGCCATAGTTTCCAACGTTTAATTTGGGCTGATGTAGCCTGAAATAAAAGCCTAAATACTCAAAAACCTTTAAGGAGATCCTTAAGGAGTGTAAATATAGGGCTTCTCTTAAAAGCGTACACTAAGTCAAAGGGTTTGTGATTCAACCATCATGTTTAGTGTTTGTTTTGGGGTGATCCCACAAAGATGGTTTACAATTTCTAGGAGATTTTGATTTTTGCTAAAATCACATATATTTAGAAAATATAATGATTTAAGCCTTAAAAAGTTCCATTTAAAGCATTCCAATTAAAGAGGGTTTGATCAAACTACCTTAGATCAAACCCCCTTGGATAGAACCCCGCTAGTTTTAAACCATACCTATAACAGAGTCTCCTTTACACCTATCAAAATGTTGATAAAAAAACCATTTTTGATTTACCTTTTGGGGGGTCAAATGAATTCATTTAAAATTTATTTTTTGTAAGTATGTAGTCCTTATTATAAGCTTCCCAAAAAGTATAATTTTAAATGAATTTAATCTTATTATTATATTTATTTCTTATTTCTTGTGAATGTAAGTTTTTCACTGAAAATCAAGCTCTTTGTTCTGCACATGTGGAAAAATAGAAGATTATCAAAAAAAAATTGAAAAATATGATTGCACCAGATATTGAAGTCCTTGATCCAACAAAAAAAATTGAATTTCAATACATACAAAAAAAGGTTATGCATTTTGCAATCTACCTATGTCTGAATTGTAATTGGTTGGACTTCAAAACTTGATTAAAGAAAAAATATTCAATAAAACACTATGAAGCCAATTGAAAGCATTAGATATCATAGTTACAAATCTAAATTCGAAAAAAATAGAATTTAATCCTTCATGGAAAAAAAATTATGTGTTATACGGTGAGCGTCACTCCTTAAAAATGGTGTTTATTGAAAAAAACTAGTTTTTGAAGGAGGTGGAAAAAGAAGTACAATCTAATTCCAAAAATTTTGAAAAAAATATATTTAGAATCTACAGACAAAATTTCACAAATCACTAGTTTGCATCATCTTCAAATTCCTCACGGTTTAGCCGCTATAGGTGCCTAAAAGTGAAGATTTAGTTAGAAAAAATCAGTTCAATGTCTAGTTTGGCCAAAAATTGTAAACCAGTATTGTGGGATCACCGTTTGATATGTTCTTTTTAAAATCAAGCACAAAGTTTGATGTCAAAATTTGTTTTGAATGTTTTTGGAAAATTTTACTTAAACAAACATTACAACCCTAGAGATAGAAACCATCCTTTTAGGTAGGCTTGCCTCATGCCCCGAAGGGATGATTTTACATGCAACTTATGGCACGAGCCTTAAGTTGGACATGGAAAGTAACTTCTCAGAAGTAAATTCTGATGCACCACTTTCAAAGAATGTTTTTGGATAAAAGGGTAGCTTCTACAAACATTTGGCTCTTAGCAATGGGTGATCCCACAATACTAGTTTACAATTTTTGGGAGATCCTAATTTTAGCTGAAATCACATATTTTTAGAAAATATAATGATTTAATCCTTGAAAAGTTCCATTTAAAGGATTCAAATTGAATATTTTTTTATCAAACCACCTTAGATCAAGCCCCCTTGGATAGAACCCCGCTAGTTTTAAACCATACCTATAATAGAGTCTCCTTTACACTTATCAAAATGTTGATAAAAAACCACTTTTGATCAACCTTTTAGGGGATCAAATGAATTCATTTAAATTTTTTTTTTTTTAAGTATGTAGTCCTTATTATAAGCTTCCCAAAAAGTAGAATTTTAAATAAATTTAATTTTATTATTATATTTATTTTTTATTTCTTGTGAATGTAGGTTTTTCACCGAAAATCAAACTCTATATTCTACACATGTGGAAAAATAGTAGATTATCAAAATAAAATTTTGAAAAATATCAATGCACTAGATATTGAAGTCCTTGATCCAACAAAAAAAAATTAATTTCGATACATATAAAAAAAATTATGTTGTATACAGTCTGCCTATGTTTGAATTGTAATTGGTTTGACTTCAAAACTTGATTAAGGAAAAAATATTCAATAAAACACTATGAAACCAAATGAAATCACTAGATATCATAGTTACAAATCAAAATTCAAAAAAAATAGAATTTTACCCTTCATGGAAAAACAATTATGTTGTATACTGTGAGCATCACTCCTTAAAAATGTTGTTTACTGAAGAAAAAAAATGGTTTTCAAAAGATATGGAAAAAAAGTGTAATTTGATTCCAAAATTTTTGAAAAAAATATATTTAGAATCTACAAACAAAATTACACAAATCACGATTTTGCATCATCTTCAAATTCCTCATGGTTTAGCTACTATAGGTGCCAAAAAGTGAAGATTTAGTTAGAAAAAATCAGTTCAGTGTCTAGTTTGGCTAAAAATTGTAAACCAGTATTGTGGGATCACCCTAATGTTTTGGGGTTATGAGTTTCAGATGTCTATACATGATGCGGTGTTTTTCTCAATTAATAGGCCTCCCAACCCTTGTGGGTTTTTACGTATCACACGGATACTAGGGGAGACTGATGTCAGTATAAAATAGTCGTAATTGATAGGTGAGAACTTTCCTCACACCCACAATTATTTATATAGCGGTCCAAAATGAGAGTACTGCCTGGGTCACCTATGAGTTCTCTGGCATAAGATGTGTCTCAATAGGAAGGCCCTCTAAAGGTATGCTTTGAAAATAAAAGTGTGAAGCTCAAGATGTTTTCACTCACTCAACATTGCCAAAAGGTGCGAGGGGAGAAGACAACCATCTAGCTTGCCAAACACTAAATGCACAAAATGCAATTCATAGCAATTTGAATTTTTTTAAGCGCCTCGAGCGGTGCTATCCCCAAAAAGTGTCAATAAGATACCAATGGTTCTTTTTACAAACATCCAATGGAAGTGTTCTAGATATCAGTCAATACCATAGCAAAGGTGCAAAACAAAAGAATGATTTGTTCATTTTTAAGCCCAAAACTTGAGTGTTCCTAGATCCTTGTATTACTTGGTCAAAAAGATAAATTTGAGCATGTGTCAACAAAAAAGAAAGTCGTTATGTTCAACAAAAAGAAAATTAAACATTCCAAGTGTTACTTTGAAAAGTTAAGACCTTTTTAGAGCACCAATTGAATTGTTTGTTTGTGTTGTTCTTTTTAACCACCAAGTAAAAATTCTCTAACTATGAAAGCTTGGGAAGATTTCATTTTTAGAGCACTTAAATTGAAATATGTTGTTTGTGTTGCTCTTTTTTGGCACCAAAATGAAGATTCTCCTAACTTAAAAATCATTGAAATGATTCATTTTAAAGAACTTAAAATAAATATGTTGTTTGTGTTGTTATTTTTAAGCATCAAAATGAAGGATTCCTAACTTAAAAAAGCATTGAAATGATTCATATTAGAGCACTAAAAAAAGATGTGTTGTTTGTGTTGTTATTTTTAAGCACCAAAATGAAGGTTTCCTAACTTAAAAAGCATTGAGAATTTGAAACTCTTTGACTGTTCATCTTCCCTACAGAAAAATTGTTAGTGGTTTCTCAAGTCTTGCATTCATAAATGTTAATACCTGTCACACATTCAAATCAGACACCCATGATAGCATAAAAAACCAAAATTCAGCTTGCATATATTGGACACAAGTTTGATAGAGCAAAAGCACGAAAAAATCAGCAAGTGCGCCCTCTATCTGAGAGAAAAAGTGTAGAAAAAATGCAAGTGTGCCCTCTGTCAAAAGACAAAGGCAATGGAAAAAGTCAAAGGCACCATTTTTAGGGTCAACTGCACCAGTTTCAGGATCAAGTGTGTTGGTTTCGTGAAATTCAGTGTAACAACTTCTAGAAACATGTGCATGAAGATTTTTCCAGAGCGACTCCAGGACCTATAACTTCAAAATTTTCTCACGAAATCATTAGTGTTGGGGACCAAGGTCCCACCAGGTGTGCCAGAATGTGTGAGGGGGAAAATCTGAGAGCGTAAACAAGATAAATTCAATGAAATAGAAGCTAATCTAAATCAAAAACACTAATCTATTTATATATTCCTTCACTCATGAAATGACTTTCTAAGCTATGAAAACACATAAGGAAATCCTACGATTATCGAAATGAATTCAAAAAAATAAATGTTACCATTCCATGTCAGAGTGTGTTCGCAAGTTGACAAGGTATAGGTTTTTTAATGCAACAATGGATGATTTGCCTCCAAACTTCTTTCAATCCTCTCCAAACCTGAAACTTGCACATTCAAAGAGAAGGAAAGGGTTGTGTCATTTAGGGGCTTGCCTTAAAGTCAAACCCTGTGTTAGTGTTTCCACTTCTACAATGGAAATGTCAATGATAAAATGATAAATGATAGGAAGGAATAATGAATAAAAAAAGTGTTGCAACTCACCACCCTTCAATGACTTCCTTAAAGGACTAAAGTCATTCACATCACCTCAAGGTCTTGGATCTTGCTTGCTCAAATGCTTGAATTTCTTGGAGACCTATTGTAACAAGGGTTAGCCTTCATAAACAATGACAATATAAACATGCATAAACTCACATAGGATTTGACATGATGTTTGGATCTTGATTGTTGCAATAAAGCTCTGAAATGTTTCTCTTGACAATAGTGCTTGATTATAAATTCTCTAACTTTCTAGATAGATTTAAAATGATGTAATAACTAGGTATTTATATACATTTATTCAATTTCCCAAAAATTAGATCCTGATAGCTAACATTTGCAACTTGAATTTCTAATGTTATGATACAGACACCGACATGTTTAAATTTGGAGGGAAACACAATAGGGGACATTGGCCCACCATATGGCATCCCCATCCTTGCCTTATTTTCTATAAATTAAGGTGTTGGGGGAAAAACATTAGGTGAATACATTTGTTATCCATTTGCAATTTGTTAGAAAATGATAAAATAGGCCTCATAATGCATAATTTAGGAAATTAGGGGGTCAAATCAAACTCAATAATTTAGGGGGAGAAAAATAGTGTGTGAGATTGTCAAGGGTGACAATTTACAATGCTACATAATTTATTATACAATCTTAATTACCAAGTCTTTCCACATCGATAGTAGCTAATTGAAGTCAATTTATCTTATTGAATTCACAAATTGTATCTTTGAACTAGCTTAGTTCCTTTTAATGGATCATCAAATGGTATTACTATAATTTATTATCAACCTTCCTACTATTTTAGGGAACATGATTATTTTCTGCCATGGGATTGAAATTACTTTGGTCATGCTTTCCAAGTCTTATGGATCCCATCATAAGAATAATCCTCCTAATTCCTATTCCTTGGATTGATGTGAAGATCCAATTTTAATATGAAGATTCATATGAATTATCATGTGATGAAGAGATGGCATTTAACTTCAACAAACATTTTCTACCCTCATAAAAAGCATCTTCTTGTAGAGTCTTGGAGTATTTATCTATATAATATTTTTATTTTATAAAGAACATTTGGATTTATTATTCCAAGCATCTACTTCCTCGCATTAATCTCTTGTATAAGTGAGTCATGGCTAAGGTTTAGATTTTTAGTAAATCAAAAGAGAACTTTCTATATTTGGTAATGAGTGTTTGCAAACTTGTAAATATAAATAAAATTATACTTCAATCTTGAACATATGATATACAACATTTTCTTGTTTTATGGCTGTCATATCTGTTTGAATTTAGCATGATGCTATTGGTTTTAGTTGATTGTTCTTGGGTTCCATGATTATCATAAGAATATAAAGGCCTTCATGAAAATTTTATTTAGCTACAACTATATCAAATAAGGGGGTAAGATTTCCTCTTACTAATGTGGTAATGCAATTTATTTTTGTAGCTTATATGATAGGAATTTGGCTACCCTCAAGGTCACACATGACAATCTTCTTTGTCATTATGTAGCCTAAATTATTGCACATGGCTATTAATGGTCATTATGATAGATATTTGGTTTCCCCCAATGTTGTGCATGAATATCCTCTTTATCTTTGTATATTTTTGTTTAGTCCAATGGTCGTTAGTTAGCATCAAATTTAGTTGTTCATCTATAGGGTTGTTTTTTTACAGTTTAGGTTTAAGTGACATGATTATTTATTGCTATGATACTCATCTTGTAGCCATGATAATCCCTTTTTTGAATTTGTGCCCTCATAATCATCCTTTAGATATAAAAAAACTCTAATAATATTCTTAGAAAAATGTGATGGACCTATGTGCTATTATATTGATCAATCATTTGCTATGATTAGGACTATCTCATGGCATAGTTTTGACTATCTTTGAGTAGATTTTGATGTACAATATCCTACCTAGTTCATGACAACCCCATTTATTTCATATGACTAGTGGAGCTCCTAATCATTTTGAGCTACTTGGACTTGACAAAGTCTTATAAGAGCCTTGAGAGTAAATAAGTGTGAAACTTTGATGCAACCATTTTTGGGATTTGAGGCACATAGGAATTTTTTAATTGCATGTATAGGTGGATGTTAGTTCCATCTATAATAACCTAAAACAATTTCTATTTAATCTAAAACATTTGAATGTGTTATCAATGAATGCATTCTTGTAAAATGTCTCATTTGTGTTTATTGTAAAGGTGCCAAAAGTTATATTTTCCTTTTATACCTCATAGGACTAAACTATGTTAAGTGCCAACATATTCGAACAATTTGGTGAATACTAGTGGAAGCTTCATTTTGTTGCCCAAAGTTCCCAATCCTTCTAGGCTACATGACTTTGAAAAAGTCTCTTAAAAGAACTAAGAGGATAAAAGTGTCAAACTTTGATGTGGCCATTTTTAAAACTCGTGGTACTGAGGAATTATGTGTGTGTACCAACAAGTGGATTTTGGGTACATTTATGATAATTTATGTCTATTTTCCTCAACTAATAATCCTTTGACCATGTCAATAATGAATGCATTCTTACAAAATACTTAATTTCTATCTAGTGTAAGGGTGTCAAAAGTCATATTTTTGTTATGCACATCATGGGACTAGAATGATGGTGCTAACACATCTAGGTGAGTGGGTGAATGCTAGTAAAAATGTCATTTTATTGTCCAACGGTCTCAATCCTTTCAAGCTACATGGATCTAACAAAGTCTCTTAAGAGTCTTGGGAGGAAAAAAGTGTCAAAATTTGAAGTATTCTTTATCAAAATCTATGACACGTAGGAATTTTTTATTTACATCTACAAGTTGATGTTAGGTCTATCTACAATAAGTTATTTCAAGTTCAACATAAGGACGCCAAGAGACATTTTTATTCTACACCTCATGGGATTGAATCAATAAGGTCAATATGTCCAAGTGGGTAGATAAATGTTAGTGGCCTTATTTCATTACCCAAGAGTCTTAATCCTTGTAGGCTATATGGATTTGACAAAGTATCCTAAGAGATCTAAAAGCAAAAAACTGTCAAACTTTGATGCAACTATTCTTAGAATTTATGATACCTAGGAAGGTTTTGTTTTCACCTATAGGTGGATGTTAGGTCCATTTACAATAGTCTAACATGGTTTATATTTCAACTCCAAATTATTTGAATAAGTTTCTAATAAAAACATTCTTCCAAAATATCTCATTTATAATCAATGTAAGGGTGCCAAGAGTCATATTTTCATTCTACACCTCATGGAATTAAGTTGATAGTGCTAGCATATCTAGAACTAGGCGAGTGAATGCTAGTGAAGGCCTCATTTCATTACCTAAGAGCACCTATCCTTTTGGGCTATACAAATCTAGTGAAGTGTTTTAGAGCCTTTTAAGTAGAAAAGTGTCAAAGACATAATTATTCTCAAAATTTATGGTATTTAGGAATGTTCCATTTGCATGTATAGGTGGATGTTAGGTCCATTTATAATAACCTATCTCAATCTCCATCAATTCCAATACCATTTGACTGTACTAGCAATGGATGCAATCTTAGAAAATGTATTTTTGTGTTTAGTGCAAAGGTGTCAAAAGCCATATTTTTCTTCTATACCTAATGGGACCAAACTGAAACTAACACCATCTGACTGTGTCAATAATATTGTAATTTTGTAAAATGTCTCATTTGTGTTTAATGCAAGGGTGCCAAGAGCCATATTGTTTGTGGAGATGTACCTCATGAGACTAAACCAAATACATAGAATATACATTGTACAAAGTATATATAGTCTACACATAATATGCAACAATTGTTATTATGCAGCCAATAAAATTTAGGACCAAGGCAAATCAATTTTACAAATCATTGGTCTCATCCCTCCATTACTTCTAGAATTAAATACCCTAATTTTAATCTATCACATTTACTTTTTTAATATTTATTTTGGATTATTTCGGCTAAGGCAAATCCATAATAGAGGTTATGAAAGGATGACGTCGTAAATATGTCTAAACAATATAAACATGAAGTAAATAGAAACAGTCCAACGTGACTAAGAGTGACCTTAAAAAGAGTTTCTTTTTTGGCGTTGACTTTAGAATTCTGTCATAACATTTACAGGGAAATTTTGGATTATAATGTAAAAGACAGGAATAAACGAACAAACAAGACCACATCAAACACCATCGTTAAAGGTTGCTATCAGTATGATCGCATTCCACTGATCCCAAAGTTAGAAAACGAATTTATCAGAAAACCCTGAATCTGACACAAACATTTCTCACCACATGCAAGAGAGATCGTTCCCTGCATTCAACAAAAAGTAACATGAATAAAATTAAAGATTATGATATTGCTATCAGGATTCAACCGTGTAGTTTTGAGTCAAACTCATTGACCCATGTTTCGTGATGTGGAAAAATACCTCCTACTTATCAAAATTAAAGATATTAAATTTTCACAGTTCGTGATGTTGTGTAATGATATTTTTGAATTTGATTGTGTCGAGTTTTTTTCAACATTTGAAATCATATTTTATGATCTCTATCATCAAGAAACAGATAGAAACAGAGTAGAAATTCTATGTCTCATAATGATGAATATCATGAAATATGATCCAAAATTTTGATGAAAAACTTCTAACTCAATAAATCCAAAAACATCATTACACAACAAATAAAATTACATTTTACGCCTCCTTTCTCATGTGAAAGCCACCTGTACTGCCACGGACAATATAACAAGTTATGAAAAACTGTTGGATCCACCTATACGCTGTGCTTCCTAGCACATAATTTTTAAATTTGCAATCCATTACTGAAATTGTCAGCTCAAATAAAAAAATCCCATTCTATCAAACCACTATAAGAAAGAAAGACATGCACTATAATAATCCATATGATAAAACTACTATAACACTCAATACAACAGTCTAAAATAGATAGAATCGTTAAGTTCTCTAATTCATCCTGATGATGGATCACCGAGTGTGATCGAAAAATTTATGCAAAAAATATTTACACAATCAAATTCAGAAATTCAGAAACCACCATAGAAAGCTGTTATCTTTAATTAGTTGTTAAACAGTTATTCCAATGTCCTCCACCACTGAACATGGGTGGACACAAAACTTAGGACTATACATAAAAACCCATGTTTTTTCTTCTTCTTCTAACAAGTCTGCGACCGGTTTTTGGAGATCTGAAAAACATGCTCTTCTCCCGTCTGGCTGTCAATCTGAACAATCCAACGTTTTTTAATCCGACGGGAAGTGACAGAATCCCTCTTAATTCTGGTGACCTGAAGACTCTCCCCAATGTTCCTGGTCTGCCATATGCAACCGCCTCGTTCATAGCTAATCTTCTTGAAAAGGTTATTGGTACTGAGAATAGCTCCCTTGGGGTTCAAATTCAGCATCTTGAAAACCCCAACAAATTTATCACTACTGCAATCCACAAGAGCAAAATCAATGCCAGAGTATGGAGAAATAAGATCCTTGGCCTCTCCTACTAAGAATTCCACGTCATTTAACAGATCAACAGCCCTCATTCTCTCAAGGGACTCAGGAAGGCTATCTGGTCTGGACAAAACGCAAACAAAGCGGCCCCCTGTTTGTCTAGAAGCAGTTGCCAGTGCAATGGTAGTGCACGTCATGCTATTGCATATCTCAATGATGAGCTGAGAATTTGTGCCGGCGGCCAAAGCCGCCATGAGCTCACTGTTGTGCAGTCCTGGATTCCAAAACGAACAGCACCGGCTCTCATGATCCAGCTTGCACTGAACACAACAAAATCCATTAAAGACAATCAAAAACAAAAAACCCACAAAAAGAAAAAAAAAAGGATTGTTTTACTCACACACCAGCTTTATGGTCTCAAGGTATGCCTTGATTGCATTCTCTTTGTACCACTCCATGGCTAGAAAATTCCTGCTTGTTTTCACATTCCCTATGGAGAAGGAATGTAAGTTAAGTATCAGGTAATGTAAGCCTGGCCATTTAAAGACATTGAAAACCGCTTGTTTATCTAAACCAGCTGCTGTAAAACCACCCAAAAGAAGTCGCAATCTCTCCCGTGTGAAGTTTGACAATTTGGTTCGTACAACTAGTCACTGCAGAAGTCATAAAACGTTTGCAATTTGCATCTGCATAACATACAGTGCACATAGACATGCTAAATTTTGTCGTCTCATGCAAAAAGCGTGTGTTTATAATCTTGTTGGCGTAAGTCTTAAGAGATTCTCTGCAAGTTGTACGGCAGACACGGCTCACAGATTACGTCAGCAGAGTCATCATGGGCCCCACGTGTGTTTTTGGCGGACGGTTGTCTCGATCTAGAAGTCAATGAGATGTTCATTGTTTAAGAGTGGATTTGGCTTTTTATACGTTTTTGGGATAAGAATTTGGTGCACTTGCGCTAAACAATGATCTTTAAAGGCCTTTTTTTAAAAAAAAAGGTGATATTTTTAATATCTTAATGGTGAAATTTGCGGTGCCCATTTTGATGAAATGACTTGGTATAAACGAGATATTTTTCTCTATTGAGTTGGTTTATGATTTGATGTTTAGATTTATTTTATTTATATTTTCATAGGATAAGAATGCAATATATTTTATTAAACAATAGTATTCAAAAGTTTTTAGATTATTTTACTATTGTAATGGTGTAAGTTGTATGTTTTATTTAGTTTTGAGTCTATTTTAATATAATTAAGTATTAAAAAATGGTACAATTTTATTTTAAGTTTGGCTAATGTCTAATGCTTATCTTTATTTGTTCCACATTCATTTACATGTACTTTCATACATTCAATCTTATCTTCTTCTTATTGTACACATATTCTCATATGTTCATTATTACTAGACACTTATTCCACTTACACTTGAATTTTTGTCCATATATTTGATCATTTCCTTGAAAGTAGTACTTCACTTTTCTAGATCAATCCTAAGTAGTACCTTAGGATTGACTCCAAATTTAAAATATTAAATTAAAAATTAAAAAATCTCACCCCTTCTTAATAGTTATGATGAACCAACGTGACACACGTGTAATTAATTGATATATCTTGGCATTTAAATATATGCAATGTGTGTGTATGATCATGATAGTTGAACAATGAACATTCACTCTAAAAACATTTAAATTTATAGCTTAAAAAGAATGTATCTACATAAAAATCATGAAGGACATCAACATAGTTGTGCATACAACATTTAATTATTCACTTAAAGATGTATGGTAATCCAAACAAAGGTTTGATATAGGAGAAGTTGACCATAGTGATCTAGAAACTTCCCCAAAGGTAATTTTTAAATATTGTTGTCCTTATAAGTATTCATGTACTAGAGATCATGGTGAACTAGCTTTTAAGACTTTGCAGTATGCTAGGTTGGTCTTCTAAGTTACAAGTCATTTATGCACTTGAGATTAATTCCACACACTTGCCTCTAAGTCAAACCATAAGGGCTCAAGATCAACCCATAGTAAATTTTAAGGTTTTTTTATGGTTGCTTTCATTAGTTAATGAGCATTAAATTCTTGTACAGTTATACGATGGGATCTTATGTGACATGAATGTGAATTCGCCATCATTATTTGCATTTAAATTATAAATTTATATAGTTAAATCTAGGTTAATTTGTGTGATTGTGTTTTTAATATTTATTTAATTAGCCTATATTATTTATGAAAAGAAATGTATTTCTTAAAAAATATCAAGGATGAAGAAAAGTAGCAACCCTATACAGAGATAAATAGAGATTAAATATAAGGTAAGATTAAGAGGAAGGAGGGGGATAGATTAGATTATAGATTATAAAATAATTTCATAAATATGAAAATGGAAAAGATATACCCACTAGAGGGAGCCATTTTATATTAATATAATATATGAATGGAGACGTGAAAGGGAAGGAGGAGAGTGGGGGGATAACCTAAATTAAAAGCTAAAAGGGAAGCTAGATATCATCCATATCCAAAATTCTTGGGAAACTCAATAACATGCATATAGATAGAGAGGGAAGGGAAATAAAGTAATGAGCAAAGAAAAAGGGAGATATAGTGAGAACTTGAGGTACTATAGATAGATAACTTAGAAAGTGAGAGAGACTATTAAGATAACCAAGAAGAAGGAAGATAGAATGATAGAGAATAATAAGCTAATAAACTAGATTATATTGTTGAAGGAAGGAGAGAGAGAGAGAGAGAGATGGATATGAGAGACGTAGTTCTTTAGCTCAAGGGAGAGATTTTCAAATAAAGGGATGGAGATAGTGAGAGAGAGAGAGAATAAGAGATGAAAATGAGTGAGATGAGATGATTTTGACCTCCTAAAAAATTTGACATGTTGATTACTAAAATTTGACTCTAATTTTTTTTTTAAAATTCCAAAAACTAGAATTTGCATTATAACTCCTGCAAATCTGAAACCACTCTCAAACATCCTACCTATATACATGAATATAACTTAAAGTATAAGAAAGTAAATGTCCATATGTAAATGTCAACTTATACTTAAATGTTTATTTCATGTATATAGTTTCCTTGCTAGAGAAAGAGAAAATCAAAGATTTTAGAGAAATGCATTCCAAAAGTCGTGAATTACATTTGGCGACCGCCAAATTTGGCGCTAGACAAATGAAGCAACCCATTTGACGCACGCCAAATTTGGCACTCGCCAAATAGGTTGCATTGGGAAGTACAAACCCAATGGGT
This sequence comes from Sequoia sempervirens, assembly GCA_007258455.2. NCBI lineage: Eukaryota > Viridiplantae > Streptophyta > Pinopsida > Cupressales > Cupressaceae > Sequoia > Sequoia sempervirens. The sequence goes on along the minus strand of VDFB02000008.1, from coordinate 178,382,524 downwards.
TGGATTTTGCATTAGGAATCTGACCCAAAGGTTTGGACAACCCTTTCATGCAAAAGACATGTTAATTGATAGGATTTGCTAAATTTCCTCATATTTTCATCTGTGCTCCCTGTCTCATTTGCACGTCTTTCAATGCAAGTTTTTAAAAAAAAATGTGATAGCATTAACCTCTCTCTTAGCTATCTAAACATATATAAAAAAAAATCATTTTGATTTAGTTAAGGTTTTGATCCATGACTTCTATTGTAAATGCCTTCATTTTTGGTCAAAAACCAACATGTGCTAGTTTTACGATAGATTTTTACTCGTTCATCGAAACATGAAACAAATTACATTTTTTGAAACTAGACTCCATTCTACACATGATTGGAAAAAAAAATGATTAGTTTTCAAAAAAATTAGGGGGGAGCACGCTCAAATTTCAGCTTTTCAGGATGTGTCCACTTTGAAAATTCATAAAATATTATATATTCATTAAAAAAAATATCTGAAAGAAGGAGGATAAACTACATGGTGTTAGCTAATTTCTCACCATTAGGATTTTTTAAATTCTAAAACAAAGTTAATCAAAAAGGGGGGAGCCCTCAGGCACTATGTTGTTTTTTTATAAAAAAGGACCTATTTTGGGCCCCCCCCTTTTTGAGACCCTTAATCTTCATTAATTTCAAAAAAAAATAGCAGCTTAGAAACTAGACTCGGAGCACTTCAACTTTTGTTCTTGCTGCATCTTGAAATTTTGAGCGTAATTATCTTCATTTTCTTGTGCAAATCATATTTTGATAATTTTAGAAAAAAAAGTGGCATCTTAAGAGCCAAAATTGTGTCACAGATCCATGCACTTACCTATTCATGTAATTTGACTTTAGGTCCACCTTATGTCATCCTGGTTATTTATGGATCCCTGGGCAACATGGAAGAGTGTTAATGTAATATCATGTATATATTTCTCTATTGCAAAGATTCATATGTGAAGTAGAATTACACTAAGGTGAAGAAAAGTTGGTTGAAGGTGTAAATTGATGAGAAGGTGGTGAATATAAAAGAGAGAGTTGCATTTCTATGTGTGTGCCAGTATCAAAAGATCATATGTAGTGTGGAAGTGTTACAACCCCAGTTTTCTTCTCAGTAAAATTTTCAATGTTTTCACCTCAAGTGAATAATCCATGATGACATAACATAGCAATAAAAAAAAAAAAATTCCATAATGTAAATTACATGCACATTTGAAATAACACTATTTCCAAACTTCCATTGCATTCCATTGTAATTTCAAAAACCTTTCCATAAAATAAATTTCATATTGAATAAACTCAAGTTTATCATTCAATATTAGGGTGATCCCACAATACTGGTTTACAATTTTTGGCCAAACTAGACACTGAAATAATTTTTTCTAACTAAATCTTCACTTTCGGGCACCTATAGCAGCTAAACCATGAAGAATTTGAAGATGATGCAAACTAGTGATTTGTCACATTTTGTTTGTAGATTCTAAATATATTTTTTTCAAAAAAATTGGAATTAGATTGCACTTCTTTTTCCATCTCCTTCAAAAACTAGTTTTTTCAGTAAACAACATTTTTAAGGAGTGACGCTCATCGTATAATGCCTAACTTTTTTTCCATGAAGGATAAAATTCTTTTTTTTTTGTATTTAGATTTGTAACTACGATATCTAGTGCTTCCCATTGGTTAGATAGTGTTTTATTGAATATTTTTTCCTTAATCAAGTTTTGAAGTCAAACTAATTACAATTCAGACATAGGTGGACCGTATAACACAACTTTTTTTGTATGTATCAAAATTCAATTTTTTTTGTTGGATCAAGGACTTCAATATCTGGTGCACTCATATTTTTCAAAAAAAAATTGATAATCTGCTATTTTTCCACATGTGCAGAACATAAGCATGATTTTTGGTGAAAAACCTATGTTTAATAAAACTAAAAAAAGAAATACATAATAAAACCAAAACATATTAAAATTATATTCATTGGATAGCTCATTCCAAGGACTACCATCATCCAGTTGGGTCTTTGAATTCTCCTCTATTTTCATCCTCAACCTGAGCTTCGAAACGCAAAATTTTGGACTTTTTTTGGTGCCAGAGGGTGAGAAGGTGGGAAAAGGGGGGTTCAGGCGAACCAGGGTTCATTCGAACCACCTTTCAAAGAATGTTTTCTTTTTGTTTTTTGGAGAGAATTGTAGGACCTTTCATTTAATTGGTTCGCTCAAACTAGGGTTCATTTGAACCCTTTTTTGGTTCGCGTGAACCAAAGGGTTCATTCGAACCCCAAAAACCAAAATTTTTTGCATGTCATTTTTTGAAATTTTTCCTTCCTCACTCGAATTGTAAACCACTTTTATGGGTTTACCCATTACATCCTTCCATATAAATGGGTACATGATACATACATAGCTCTTCTGAGCTTCATCTGGCAATAGATATACAAACTGGTCCTGATGTCGCTATAATGGCATATGCATTCTTGATGTTCCCACTCCCTGGTGCATACAGTCCAATTGTCTCCAATGCTAGCACAAACATCTGAAAACCTCAGTTGCCAACTGATGAGGAGAAGCATCACTCAAGCGCTTTTCTGCCAACCATAGAAAAATGCGGTCCCTCACACATCTATCACACATGACAAGATGGCCCTACCCTTTGACGAAGAGATTGGTTGGTAAACCCCATAACAATAGCCTATCTAAGCTTAGTGTTGTGTCCTACAAACCATAACCTAATCATATGTTCGTCTTCCCTACAAGTATGAAAACCCTAAACTAGAATGCATACAAGGAGCACAGTGAACTGACACTATAAATAGTGGCTACTTACACTACTTTGGCCAAAGTATTCTCACCTAGTACTTTGAGTGACAATCATCCCATTCACATACACTACCATAGCTCGGTTTGGATTATGACTGTTCATATACTATGCTTAGGTAATTTCCTCCAATGGGTAATCTTTAACCCTAGAAATAACCTACTCCCCTTTTTCCTAAAAGTCTATGGTATCTCTACCAATTAAGCCTAAGCACAAGTTACCCCTTCAATGGATTTTCCTATCCCAGGTATAACTTATGAGCTTATCTTTGTATAAACAAGCTATTTACTTCAAAAGATAATTATCCCCAAGTATAACTTTATAACCTGGAGTATAGTTACATAAGCTTCATCTAATCATAGATTAAATACTCATAAATAATTGACTCCATTCAACGATACTTCATGTTATTATGTGATTCCCATCAAGAGAGTAGTATCTCCTATGGATGACCTCAATTGAAGAATAATCATATATATAGATGATTCCATTCAAGAGTGTAATCTCCTTAGTAAAAAGGATTAATCAAGAGTAGATTCTTGTCAATGTCATGACTTCATAACAAGAGTATAAAGAAACTACCCAAGTAGCAACTCCAACTCACTAGGTAATCCCACCTATGTCTCCATACATATAGTATCTCATAAGCTCAAGTGATTTACTTAATCACATAGGTGAGTCTCAACCTCAGTATAAGCTAATCTTAGGATAAAGTCATCAACTAATGACTAGTATGATTATATAGGTTAATCTAATCCTATATGTTCCAATCAAGACCAAATGTACAACCCAACCAAATAAGTTACTCCCACCCTATAGGTATCAATGAACTTAATCAAGAAAATTTTCCAACCTAATAGGTTAAACTTAACCTAGGCTTTAATATACTTCTCAACCCAAATAGGTTACTCCCAACCTAGGGTTTTGTCCAGTAGTTAAGCAATGATCAAGTGATCATACTAGTACGGTTAAGTAATGACTCGTCCTATCATTTCTTCCAAACTATTGATGTACAACTAAACCTTATCTTTCCTAAGGTTTCCTAACATCATAAGCCAATAGTTTCAAGTCACTTCATGACATTGACACATTTCACATTATGAATAACCCTTAAGCTATTCTTGTTTAATCATATTTAATATATTTATACTTATGACAAACAAACCCCCTATTATGAAGTAATTACAAGCACTTACATAGAAAAGCATAAAACAACTTTTCCCTTTCCAAAGCAAATGTTATGATTCCCTAATGCAATTAATCTCAATCAGTACCCATCAAAGCATACAAATCTCATTCTTTCATAAATAAAGACAAATAAGAGAATACTAGATCCTCATGCCTGTAATACACTTAATCTAATTGACTGACTTGATGCACAACCTTCCAACAACAACTTCCTAGCTTCACTCAGCTCTCTCAAAGCAACACTTCCCTATGAATTCTCTCACAAGTTGATGGTATGCTCTCACAAGAAAAAATCTCACAAAATATAGCTTCTCACAAATACTCAAGGCTCCCCCAAAATATAGTAGAATGCAATTGCAGATATTTAATGTAGATTAGTGCATCCCAAATGAGAGTGTAAGCCTCTCTATTTATATAGAAAAATGAGACTTCACAACCTACAGAAAAGGCATGTAAATTGATGGCACCCTCCATGCAAGTCGACTCATTATTCCCAGCTAAAAGGTGGTAGTAAACTAAACATAGACTCAACAAATAATGCTATAGGTCAACCCATCCAAATGACAGCAACAAAAGACTTATTCCAAAATGTACATGTTCATATGATAACAGTCGATCTACATTCTAAATAGACTTCTACAAATAAAAGAACTTTCATAACTTAGTGCAAAATATGCAGCCATTCCCCTATTATTTGGCATGGGTTTACTCATTGAAACAATCTATAGCCATAATGCAACACATGCTCAATGTCGACTAAGTCTAAGCTTTGCATAAAATAGACGAGTAAAGAGTCGCTTGGCTCATAAATGATACTTTGACCAATTCCTTGTATTGTTGTACGTGTTTCCTATTCTCATGCATTTCACTTTATTTTGTAGTTGGTATCTAGTTTATTGCTTTATATAAAAGCATTCAATGTTGAGTAATTTGTTGTTTAATAATTCCAAAATGCATTTCCATAGTATCAACTATGGTTCTCTATCCATATCGACCATATTGTTGCACAATACATAGTATGTAATTGGACCTTAATTCAATGCCAATATATGTCATATTCGGCCTGTAAATGCTTTGCATGTATTACGTACAAATCGACCTATATTCGTATATATAAATTACCCTTTGAAACTCACAGTCAATGCTTGCAAATAACTTTCTTTCTTCACATAGCACATGACACTTAAACTCATTCAAGGTTTTGTTCACTTAGTATATGTTAAGCATTGCCACTGCTTTATAGATATGCATTTATATATGCTACCTATTGGTTTCCATTGCTTTACTAATGGCGACATATATATGTGGTTTGACACTTATTCTTATGTCATGATGTTTATTTTACATTCTACCATGTAGTCTTATATAACATTATACAAGCAGCCATATAATCATTATGTATTAGCTCTCAATACTTTTGGTTTGTTTTCTCACCCATGCACTATGAATACTTATATGGTATTCTATGTATAATATATATAGAGAGAGTATACCAAATATACATATATATATATGAACACACAAACACACACACACACACACACACACACACACACACACACACACACACACATATATATATATATATATTGATATGGTAACAAATACACATCATTTGATATCTCGAATGTATACATCCACTTATCATTACCCATCAAACAATACACATGTACTCATATATACACATATACATACATATATATATATTTAATAAGTTCACACACACATATATATCAGGTTACCCTTTCTTATCATATTCTTGTCAATACACACATGAACGTTAAGCCTATATATATTCAAATATATATATATATAATTGATTCCTCATGTGACTATGTTTGTTGGTATTTCTACTTACACATACATGCATATGATTATTCTCTCATGCATGGATCATTGTATATATATAATCATATACATGTATACATTTGATGTAAATATGTATCGACGAAAAGTTCAAAGATCCATAAACTTCAAACATATAAACATCATCCAAGAATGCACTCAATAGTAATCAAGACCCTTACTAATGCAAACACATCATGCTAAGGATGACTTACCAATTCCCAAAACTATGTCTAGACTCAACCATTCTACTGTGAGTGTGTGTAAGCTCAGATAGGTTACGTTACTGGTTACCCAACCAATCACTTCTCTTGAGTGATACTTCCCCTCCCTTTCAAAGGATTGAACCTGTCTCTACAACCAGATCAAAAAATTTGCATTGGTAGTTAGACGTTCATAATAAATCCACATGCATCATAAAATTTAGCATATTCATATAGCAATCAATGTAAGCATATTTACTCTTTCAAAGCCATATTAAGCATTTATCAATACTTTCACATAATACCTATTTCAATATTCCATTCTTTTAGCAGGAATATCAAACTCATGATTGCATTTACCATCCTATTTACCCATGAAGGTAAAAGTAAATCAATAATAACAAGATGGGGTGTGATAGGAAGAGTGTCAGTTGTAACTCTAGCATGTGTATGAGAGGTCTTCAATTATACAAAAGATTTTCAAGCTTTATCTTTCTAATCCGGTAGGACTGGTGTTCTACCTCTTGTATTTTTTTTGTTGTGGATTGGTGTCTCTAATAGTTTGGTTCCTACAAATACATTAGGGGATTGGTGTCTCTAGTAGGTTGGTAGCTACTTCATAATGTAAATTTAACTTATATATTTCTACTTTGTGAGGCTAAATTTGGACAGTAGATCCAAGTAGCTATTCTCACTGTGGCTTTTCCCTTCTTGTGTTTCCACATATATTTGTTGTTCAATTATGTGAATGTGTGCTCAATGCTTGATTAGTAGTAGTGAAGATTCAAGTTGCATGATCTGATATTTGAGTTGAAGTTAATAATTTTTAATCAATTAGATATATTGATTCACCCCCTCTCAATATATTGTGTTCCCTTCAATTGGTATCAGAGCTAAGTTCCTTTAAAGAATCCTAAACACTTAAGGTAGTTATTGGATGGCACACTTAGTTGCTCAAGAAGGGTTCTTTGCAAATAAATCACCACTCTTTGATGTATCCAATTTTGCATTCTAGAAAGTCAGGATCGAGTCCTACTTGATGGCTCTAGACTTGATATCTAGATGTCAGTTTTAGAGGGATATGAGATTCTTGAAAACCCTCCTAGGGATTAGGTTGGAAAGAGATCTTGTGAAAATTAATGCTAAGGCAAGGAATTCTATTTAATGTGGATTGACTAACTTTGAATTTGTGAAAGTGATGTAGTACAAAATAGAAAAGTATATATGAGAAAAATTGCATACCATCTATGAAGGTGATGAAAAATTCAAAGAGGAAAAGTTGTAAACTCGTGGATCTCAATTTGAAAGCTAGAAGATGAAAGAAGATGAAAGAAGATGAAAATATTTCCACATTCCTTCTTCGAGTTGATGAAATTTTCAACTCTATCTAAGGTCTTGGTGAAGAATTGAAAGAAAATATCATTGTGAAAAAGGTACTCAGATATCTTCCTAGAAGTTTTGATATTAATGTCTCTGCAATTAAAGAATATAAGGATCTGAATATTTTGAATATGACTAAACTGCATGGAATTCTAACTGCTTTTGAAATGAGATTTGAAAATGAGGATTCTATAAGGAAAGAGGCACCATTCATATTATCTAAGAAGCAAGTTGATCAAGATTATGATATTGGATCAAATCAATAGGAAGCCAATTTTATCAAAAAGCACAAAGAGGTTTCGGTAAGTATAAAGGAAAATTGCCTTTGAAATGTTTTAATTGTGGAGAAGTGGGACAGCTTATGGGTAAGTATCCCCATAAGGATTTTAACAATGTTGAGCAAAATTATGGTAATAAATCATTTCAGAGAAGGAATAAAGTTCAAAGGAAACAAAAGAGTTTCTACACTAATGAGGAAGACTACTCTATTGATGAAGAAGATGAAGATATCTCTGGAGATGAAAATGAAAAAGTTGTATTCATGGCTTTTGAAACTAATGAAGAAGATGCAAAAATGGATTCCAAAAATAATGAAGATGAAGTAGATCTTGTGGAAGAATTGCTATGTGTTGGAAAAGAGATTAAGAGACTAAAGAAGAGAATTGTAGAAGAAGTAAAGGCTAAAGAAAAGGTATCTCTAGATATAGAGAAAGTAGAGAAGATGGTTTTTGAACTGGAGACCCAGGTAGAAGAAGCAAAGAGGATTGAAGAAGTTCTGACTGGAAATTTTCTTTCAAGAGATGGGGATTGTGAGAAGCTTGAAGCAGAAGTTGTGTCGATAAGAAAAGAGCTTGAGAAGATGAATTAATAGATGCAGATGAAGTTTGGAAAGAGTATTGAGACTCTAGATCATATATTGGGATGTCAAAGTTCTCTGCATGTCAAAATTAGAATTGGTTTTGATGATCAGAAGAACAAGGTGACATAATAGTCAGTGAATCCTGCTAATGCAAGTCTAGAAGTGACTGCTTCTAGAAGTATAAAGTATGAAATAATTACTGCAAGTGATAAAAGAAAGACATAGAATGATGGATTTATTCAAGTTCAGAAGAAGAGCAAAAGATCCAAAAGACAGGGATACAACACTAGGTTCAATTATTCTTTTTTTCGTTATTATTTTAGTTGCAATATTTTTTTTCATAAGGTTGTGGACTATAGAAAAGCTTCAGAAAGAAGAAATAATTTTATCAACAATAATGCATTTGCACCTCTATACAATTTGAATATTATTTTCTATAAATGAAAAAACTTTGGGCACATTGCTAGGAACTGCAAAAGAAAATTTATGAGCCTTCCTCTACCAAAATGAGGAAGAAAAGGATCAAAAAGTAGGAGTCATAAATTAGATAGTCTAGAAGAAGATTCCAGAAGAAAAGAAGTCAAAGAAATTAATGATTGTTCAAATTTCTCTACATGCTCAAAAGGAGAAGAATATGTGGATCATAGACAATGGATGTTCAAGCCACATGACTAGAGATAAGAGTAAGTTCATGAATTTCAAGAAATTTGAATGAGGTTTTGTAACTCTTGAAAATAATTCCATCAAGCTAAAATCTCTATGGTAAGGGTACTTTGAGTCTTGATGGTGGTAGAACAAAAACTCATGATGTTTTGTATGTTGAAGGGTTAAAGCATAATCTGTTAAGTGTAAGTCGGATGTGTGATAAAGGTTATAAGTTATCCTTTAGTGTTGAAGGTTGTGAAATTATGAAATCAAGTACCAGAGAACTAATTGTGAAAGGAAGTAGGACAGACAGTGACTATATCATCTCAGTGAGTTGAATAGACAAAATTGTCTTACAATGTAGAGAGAAGAAAGTTGGATTTGGCACAGAAGGTTGGGACACATTAATTTTGATGACATAGTGAATATTCTCTCAGGAGGAATGGTCTGAGATATGCAAAAAATCAAGAAGCCTCAATCTACCAACTGCAAACCATGTCATGACAAAAAATAGAAAAAAGTAGATTTCTTGCTAAGGAGTATTCTACATCAAAACCATTGGATTTGGTCCATACATACTTGTGTGGACCTATGAGGAAAAAGATTCTACAATGTGACAAGTATTTTATGATGCTTATTTACGATTACACTAGAATGACTTGGATTACTTTTCTAAAAGAGAAGTTAGAAGCATTTGAGAAGTTTAAGGCATTCAAGGCATTATTAGAGAATGAAATCAGAAGACCAATCAAGGTTTTGAGATCTGGAAAAGATGGAGAATTCACTTCTGATAAGTATGAAATTTTTTTTGAAGAGCATGGGATCTGGAGGCAATTTTCTACTCCTAGGACTCCACAGCAAAATGGAGTTGTAGAAAGGAAGAACCAAACTATACAAGAAGTGGAAAGAATAATATTGAGTCGAGCAAATCTATCAGATATGTATTGGAGAGAAGTAGTTCAGATTGTTGTGTATATCTTGAACATAGCTCAAATTAGACAAAAGACTGAAAAAACACTATATGAATTGTGGAGAGGAAGACTAGCTTTGGTCAGACATTTCAAGATATTGGGAAGTAAATGTTACATCAAAATGGATAAAAAAATTGGGTAAGTTTGACTCTAGATCTGATGAAGGTATTTTTCTTGGTTATTCTTTGAAAAGTAAATAATATAAATGTTATAGCAAAAGGTTGAAGAGAATTGTGGAAAGTCTAAATGTGAGAGTTGATGAAACAATTTAGTCTACTGGTACTCCAAAATTAGAAGACGATGAAGAACCAATCTACAACAGTGATGAAGATTCAAAAGTTATATCAAAAACTCCAACAAAATATGTTTAGAAGAATCACTCTAAATACCAGATTATAGGAGATAAAGATAGTGGGGTTCAAACCCAAAAGAGACTTGAGAAGGAAAATGAGAAAGTACACTTTGAATTATTATCAAAGATAGATCCCAAGTCTTATAAAGAAGCAAGCAAAGATAAAGGTTGGATAGAATTTATGGAGAAAGATTTGAATTAGATCAAGAAGAATGAAACTTGGGAACTAGTCCCAAGACATAGAGGCAAGAATGTTATTGGAACCTAGTGGGTTTTTAGAAATAAGCTAAATGAAGATGGTAAAGTGATCCGAAACAAGGCTAGACTTGTGTGCAAAGGATGTGTTCAGGTTGAAGGCGTAGATTTTGAAGAGACATTTGCTCCAGTAGAAAGACTGGAAGCAATCAGGATGTTTTTAGCTCTTTCAACATTCGATAATTTTAATGTATACTAGATGGATGTTAAGTCAACTTTTTTGAATGGACAACTTGAAGAAGAATTCTACATTGAAAAACCATAAGGGTTTCAATGTTCTAACAATATGAATTATGTGTTTTGATTGAAGAAGGCCCTTTATGGACTCAAGCAAGCTCCTAGAGCTTGGTATTCAAGGTTGGATGGATACTTGCAGCAGTAAGGGTTCTAGAGAGGAAGTGCAAATAGTAATCTATACATAAAAACAAAAGGTGATCAACTGTTGATAGTTGTGGTCTATGTAGATGATATTATTTTTGGTGGTAGTAGTGATGACATGTGCAAGGAGTTTTAGAAGGCAATGCAAAATGAGTTTGAAATGTCAATGCTATGATAATTATCTTTCTTTCTTGGGTTACAAATTGCACAATCAAAAAAAGGCATATTCATTTCACAGAACAAGTACATAAAGGATATGCTAAATAAGTTTAGGATGGAAGGCTGCAAATCGATGGGTACACCTATGGTTATAGGATGAAAATTGATTAAGATTGATGAATTTGCTTCAGCGAATTAAAATTTGTACAAATCTACATGATTGGTGATTTCTTGTATGTGACAACTTTTATACTGGATATAATGCAGGTAGTTGGAATGGTAGCTATATTTAAGACAACACCTAAGGAAACTCATATCAAAGAAGTAAAGAGGATATTCATATATTTAAAAGCTACAATATATTTTGGACTATGGTATCCAAAGAGTGAAAATTTCACTCTGACTACATACACAGATGTAGATTGGGCAAGAAGCATAGATGATCAAAAGAGCACAAGTGTTGGAGAATTATTTCTAGGTGTTAGTTTGGTGTCTTGGTTGAGCAAGAAACAAGACCTAATTTCTTTATCTACAACAAAAGTGGAATACATTGTTGCACTCAATTATTGTGGATGAAAAAAATATGAAGGAGATGAAAATTGAGTTTGATGAACCTATTTCTATTATTTGTGATAATACTAGTGCCATAACCATCTCAAATAATCTAGTAATGTATTCGACAAAACACATTGTAAATGAGTATCACTTTCTCAAGGAGAAAGTTATAGAAAAGGAGGTGAATTTGGAGTATGTTGAGATAAAGGAGCAAGTAGCAGATATATTTACAAAACCACTTCCTAAGGAGGAATTTTAGTTTGTCAAGTAGAATTTGGGATTTTTTGCTCCTCCTCTTGAATCAAGAGGAAGCACAGGTTGAGGGGGAGCTTGGTATCCCTACTACATGAAGGTTGGGTGGTCATGCAAAATACTTTTAGAAGTAGTGAAGCATGGACTCAAGGGGAGTCTATCTGAGAAACTACTTTTTGTATTGTGTAGAGTACAAAAAATGAAAAAGGGGGATCGTTGACCTTTCCCATTGATTTCAAAGTGGGAGAAAGTGAACTCAGAATGATATACCTTCCAAGGGGGAGAAATGTCTTCATGTGCGACTAGTTGATCTTATGGGTGGCCCAACATTGTTGAACAAAGGTTGTTATTGATGTCAAAGATTTGACGTAAGAATATTAATGTCAAAGGAGATCACTGTGTAAGGTTGTATGCAATGGTACTTGAATTATCATTATATTCCCCTTGACATATCATTTTGATTTGTAGAGATTTGTAGAAGTGTGTTGTGTGTGAGAAGTTCAGTGTGGTTGCATACCTATATGTGTTGGTAATTGTACTGTCATATCAATCATATCACCCAATCAAGAAACATACATTATTAGATATTCAGGAGTGTCTGTATGATTTTTGCATGCTTGCAATATCATGCATGTATCTATTCACTATGAAGTGGTGGTCCGGAAGGTTGTACCAAAATGTTTCAGTTAAGTATGTATAAGCTTCAATGTCCCTCTAATCTCCCTTCTAGAGATGTTACAGGCTTTATAGTTTGAAAGGAGATTTTTCCTACAATTATTATATCATATTCTATATTTTTTGGTGGATATATTCAACATGCAAAAAGATTGAAGTGACAGAAGGTTCTTTGTGTCTATGTGTCAACCTGTTGGTGTTCAAGGCTTGTGCAGTAACAAATAGTAGCATTTGGAATTCAAATCTTCCATGTGGTGTTAAGATAGGAGCTGATTAAGGTTCTTGTGGTGGCACACGACATCATGTTCTTTCTGCGACAACAAAATTTTATTTTTGACTGACTTATTACACATTTCATGTAATTTGAATTTAGGTCCACCTTATGTCATCCTGGTTATTTTTGGATCCCTTGCCAACATGGAAGAGTGTTAATGTAATATCATGTATATATTTATTTGTTGTGTGGATGCATACGTGAAGTAGAATTACACCAGGGTGAAGAAAAGTTGGTTGCAGATGTAAATTGATGAGAAGGTGATGAATATAAAAGAGAGTTGCATTTCAATGTGTGTGCCAATATTAGAAAATTATATGTAGTGTGGAAGAGTGTCAGTTGTAACTTTGGCACGTGTATGAGAGGTCTTCAACTATATAGAAGATCTGCAAGCTTTATCTCAAAAATCTGGTAGGACTAGTGTTCTACCTCTTTTATTGTTTTTTTGGGGATTGGTGTCTCTAGTAGGTTGGTGCCTACAAGTAAATTACAAGATTGGTGTTTCTGGTAGGTTGGTGCATACTTCATATTATAAAATTCACTTATATATTTATGCTTTGTGAGGCTAGTTTTGGATAGTAAATCCAAGCATTTATTCTCACCGTGGTTTTTCCCATCTTGGGTTTCCACGTATATGGTGTTTAGTTGTGTGAATATGTGCTCAATGCTTGATTGGTAGTAGTGAAGCTTCAATTTGCATGATCTAATATCTGAGTTGAAGTTAATAATTTTGAATTGATTAGATTTATTGATTCACCCCCCTCTCAGTAGATTTTGTTCCCTTCAATATATACCCTACTTATGACATGGATTTCATCCATGCTAACTTAACTATCTATATAAAACTATATTAATGATCATATAACTCAATTAAGACTTATACTAGCCACAAAAATATTACACATATTCCTATTCACACTATAGGTTAAGCAAATAACATATCCCCCCTTCACATAAGCATTATCCTCAATATTAATCAATTGTGGATGCTTCTACATAGAGTCCTCTTCTTCCCATGTAGAATCTTCAAAATTAAAATTCTTCCATTTAATGAGGTACTATGTGATTGTCTTAGTCAACTTTTTTATGTGTGTCTAAAGAATTAACTCTACATCCAAGATGATTCTTCCCTCTTGATCTAGATCTAGTATCATTGTTTGTGTAGGGATATATTGATCAATCACCTTCTTTAAACATGAGACATGAAAAAATGATGTATATTTATTATTGGAGGTTGTAAGATCTGAATATTATCTCAATACCCAAGACCACTTGTAAAAACAATGAAATCCTTCTACAAGACAGTATGCAAGAATATGAGCTTGCTTGATATTAAGACCTATCAAAATGATGATGAGGTATGAAGTGTATTACATATGAGTACAAAGACCTTCCTTATATAGGAAATGTGAGGAATAGGATTGAAAATTATTGTGGCATGTGACAACTAACAAACTGACTAACTAGGAATCATGCATAAAGGCTAGATAAGATAAGTTCTAGAAAAGCCAACTAAGACATCTAGAAAGAATCTTATATCCTAAGTAAACTTAATCATGTTAATAAGTCCCCTAAGTCCCTTGTAAGATAAATTACTAGGTACAAGACTTTATATTCACACCAACAAAGGTAACTCAAGCTTGTAAGTTGCATTGTCAATATTTTACAAATTTGATATGGACCAAACATTTTGGTGACAATATTATTTTTCTTTTTGCTTCAAGTATATTTGCTTATATGGTTCCATTCTCAAAAAAACTCTATCACCCAATTTAAAACTCATTTCACTATAGTGATGGTCAACCTATTATTTTATTCAATTTTATGTCATTCTCAAATTCTCCTTGAGACTAGAAAACATGTTATTGATGAATTTGAGTAGAAGAGGTGGGAAGGGCGAGTCCATGATGGAGGAATAAGACCATATATAGAATAAAATAAAATCAACTCCATGTAAATATTTATTCCATGTATCAACTTTGAATACAAGCACACAACCAATATTTAGAACAAAATAAGATAGTCTATCTTTTAAAAAATATCCTGCTCCTAATTGAAATGCATCTATGTTGGTTTTAATTAAATATTGGTTTATAATTTATATTTCCATTAACTTACTTCTTTATATGATATTTGTTGTAAACCCTCTAACAGGTTGATTATGTAAGTATATACTTTTAACTATTTAACTATTTACATGTATCTCTTTATATGATAGAAAAGAGAGAAACATTAAAAGAGTAAGAGAGAGTGAGGAAGGAAAAGAAGGCAAGAGAAAGAGAGATAAAGATGATAGAAATAAATTTGTTCATTTAATATTTCTATAATAATAGTGTATGGAAGATATTATGTCCCAAAAATGAAACACCAAATCATCATCATCTTGACCCAAAAATTGAATTATATGTCAATGGTAGTTATGTTAGCTTAAATTGGACATTAAATAAAAATATTTTTTGTACAACAATTGTTCTCATCAACTAAAAAAAATTATTTCTTGTTTGTGAATAAATAGGATTCATTAAAAAATTGTAAACCTTTCACAAAATTTATTGTATAGTGAACAAAAATGACAACAATCAAATGAAAATATGTGAAATGAGGTATATATGATAAAAAAAATTAAAAGGTAGAGAGAGGGGGAAGAGAGAGAGATTTGGAAAGAGGAAGAAAGGATAAGAAATAGAAACATAGACCTGAAGAGAGAAAGAGAGAAAGATATAAAGGAGAGAGAGGGGGAGAGATAGAGAGGTAGAGAGATAGATAGGTGAAGAGGGGGAGAGAGATATAAAGAGGAAAATAGATGGAGAGAAGGAGATTGATAGATAGATGGAAAGAGACATAAAGAGATGGAGAGATGGAGAGATAGAGAGGGAGATACAAAGAGATTGAGTGGAAGAAATATATATACAAAGCTAGAGGGAGGGAAATATGCACATGGATAGATAAGGAGAGGCAAATAGAGTGAAATATAGAGAGAATTGTGGAGAAAGAGAAAGAAAACTAAGATCCAATACAAATCCAATATGATTATCTTTCTATAAGGTGATTTTAATGTTTTGAGCTTATAGTTAAAGGAAAGTGGTGAAAAATGACACATTTGTGAATTATCAAGATCATCATATTTTTATAATATATATATATATATACAAACACATATAGATAGAGAGAGAGAGAGAGAGAGACAAGGAGAGAGATGAAGAGATAGAGGACAACTAATCTCTAGTATAAATCCACTGCGATTATTTTTCTATGGTGATGTGGTTACTATTTAAGGAAATTGGTGACAAATGACTCACTTGTGAGTCCTGATGGATATTAGAATATAGTTCTAATAATGAGATGGATGTCTACAATAATATTTTTTCATTTGGGTTAGTTGTAAAAGTCACAAAAATAAGAGAAAAAGGATATTTTTAAGAGGGATAGAGAGGGGGGAGAGAGATTGAGATATAGAGAGGTAGAGAGATAAAGAAAAAGTGAGAGAGAGAACACTATTATATAACTTTTTATTTAGATTTTTGTGAATTCCAAGGATGTTGCAACTTAGGAGACAAAATTTTAAGCATTAAATAATATATAAAGTTAATGTAAGTGGATGAACACTCAATCCAAAGTTACCACTTAGTTTTCAATACCTTGATCGTACACACTTTATTTGCTTAATGGCCTACGAATTAACCTCATGTATTGCATGATTACATGCAAAATAAATCATTTATTAGTCTTCCAATAAATCTTTAGCATGCCAATTGTACACCAAGGTGTGATTACTAGTTAATATCAATTTGTGAACAAGGAAAGTTAATGTCGATACTCTAAAATCTTTTGGAATCAAATGCTGGTGAAGGTGTGTATAGGGTTTGACATTTTTTTCCACGTCAACACTCTTCCTATGTTGTTTTCATCTCTCCTCGGTTTAAGGTTTTTAAATTATATGTTTTTATCGATCCTTCTAAGTTTTATGGAAATTAATACTAAAACTATAAGACAAATTTATTAGGTTCCCTAGTTGAAGTTAACAAACCCAGCCCACTCTTTGAATTCTTTGATCTCAATCAATTTTTATGGTAATAAAGCATGAATCGGTACATAATTCCTTACATGAAAACAATCTCAATGGATTATTCATCTTCTAATTTGGATAATTTCTTTAGAGCTTCTCTATAGGTTATTTTTTGAATAGTATTATTCTTGGAAATGAAGAAATTAATGTAGCTATAAAATAAAAGCATAGGAGAGAAAAAAAAATTATATCATTTTTAAACTGCATAAAGGAAACTAATTATGGAATGAAAGATATACCAAAAAAATAATTAAAAAGGATCTTGACAATTCTTTGCTAGTTTCTTCAAGGACCCTTCTATATTCACCATGGTTATTGTAGGAAATATTAAGTGAGAGATTATTCATCCACCGTCATTGTAATATGTGTGACATACCAAGGAAGCTAGTTATGAATTATAACTATGAAGAGTTGAAATACTTATCTTTTATTGTTCTCAAAATGAAGAGTAATGGAAGTTGTACGCAACCGTAGGTTAGAAGAACAATTCTCTATTCAAATTTCCTCCTAATCAAGATTAAGGGTATTGGTATAGTTGAAATGTTTAGGCTAAATGAGCAAGTGTTTCTCATGGAAAATGAAAGACTATGAGCCATAAATGTAAATTACTAAAGTAATGGAAGAATTAGATATTTGTTGAAGGAAAAAATGAAGAAAAACTTCCATCGATAAAGAGTTAAATCTCCTTTGTACAAGGCATAATATCTCATACCAAAACAAGATCAAGTTGCTTGCTCTGCAAGTAAGTCAAGATGGGAATGATGAATTTGAAGATCGTCTAGATCCTAGTGTTTTCAAAAGTTTAGTGGAAAAATTCACCACATACACATAGAAGTAGTATTGGAGGTTCAAGATAGTTGAGAGTGTGCACAAACATGTGACACTCATTCCCAAGTCAAAGTGATATTTAAAATTCTCATATATTTTGTATTATATGTGATTTTTATGAGGAAATAACCTTTAATCTTCCACATCCAAAGTGACCTATAAATACTCATCTGTAACACAATTTTAAGGTTTGGAAACCCTTGGAAACTCTTTTTGAAATTCAATAACCAAATTCAGTGGTCATTTTTTTATGTAACTCTAAATCCTTTTTCTTGTATTTCTATGCATTTAGTTCGCTAAATGCATTCTAATGAATTTGATATATGTTTTATGCCCTTAATTCTTTGCTAGTGATAAGGTGTTTTGTTTGACCAACCCAAAAACATTCATGTGAGCTAAAATTACATTTGGATTGCAGGTAATGGACTTGGTGAGGATTGGATCTGGATTGAATTTGTTCATCTATTGAATCATGTATGAAATTATTTAAAGTAGATTCTAATTATTTTCTTTTTTCTTACTTTTTTTTTATGGTGATGTTAGAGTAGATTTGATGATAAATTTCCATTCATACAAGGTAGAAGTTTTAAAAAAAAAATTGAGTTATTGGGTTGAAAAAAACTATGAACATGTTTAAAGGTGAAATAGAAGGTTATGTTATCTAGCATTGGTTGAATTAAACTAAGTAAACCTCTTTTCATGTAAATGACTCTTGATATTCTATGTATCCCCTTGAATAGACCCAAAAAAATGCTCTCTAGCTAGGGAATTATGGTAAACCTCACAAAAGTAATTGATGAAGACCCTTTAAGCTAATTACCATCCAAATAGGGAAACCTTTGTCATTTCAGCCTATTGGTGTGTCAAAAATTGTATTAACATTTCTTTGCTTAGGATGAAAGTGAGTCATTGAGAAAAAAATGTGGGTGTGGTCCTAACCCAAGTCCTCTAATTATTATTTGTTATACTTGAGAGTTTTCACATTTAATTGTTGATTTTTTATCATCAATGTTTCATATTACACTTAGTGATCCATCCTCAAGATGTAGAGAGCAAGAGGAGAGAATGCTAAAATGATAAATCACATACCATAATTGACCAAATAGATGAGTGGAGTGGCATGACATAGAAACTAGTAGATCACAAGAGAGTTTTCTATTTTCAATTACTTAGTCAGTTATGGTATGCAATTTATGATATTCACATTCTCTCATATTTCTCTCTACAGCTTAATGATGGATCAATGAGTCTGATGTCAAACCTTGATAAAAAATTATTACACAATTAAATCTATAAACTACCAAATACAATATTATGGACTACATAAATCTAATTTATTTTATGAGTTCTTGGTTATTTTAAGCCTATAATAGCATAACCTATTCTAGATTTTAGTTTCTATCATAGTTTTATACTATCAAAGTCAAAACTATGTTGATTTAAAGTCTCCCCCTTTTCCATTGATGGCAACACACACTGCTCACTCTCCCCCTTTGAAATCAAGGAAAAAGGGCCATATATGTTTGTATAAAGCAACAACACCTATTTTGAATTCATGGACAAAGGGAAAAAAGATCTTGTATTGAGATAGCAGCACATTCTCCCCCTTTGACTAGTAGCACATCTTCTTCAAACATCTATACAATCACAAAAACTGCACATCTCAATCAAGAATCCCCCTTTCTACCAACTCCCCTGAGAGGTGGCACACATCAATCCAGGGAAATAGATATGACATGAATTTATCCCCCTAGAAATATGTGCCATCTTATGCATCTAGTTAGAATAAGGAGGGGCAATAACCCCTAACTTATGTTGCAAATACTCAAAGGTATCCTTTGAAAGCGCCTTGGTGAAAATATTTACAATCTAATCTTTGGTAGGCACATACTCCATTTTGACTTCATGTTTTGCAACCTTCTCTCTCAAAAAATGGTATCATATTAAAATATGTTTAGTCATTGAGTGCATTACCAGTTTCTTGGAAATATTGATAACACTTGTATTGTCACACGGTATAGGAATAGGTTCATCATATACCACCTTCACATCCTTCAAAGTCTACTTCATTCAAAGCACTTGAGTGTAGCAAGATGTTGAAACAATATATTTTTCTTCTAATGTAGACAAGGACACTAAATCTTGCATTTTAGTGAACCAAGTGACCAATGTGTCTCCCAAGAAGAAAGAACTTCCACCTGTACTTCTCTGGTCATCAATACAACTTTCCCAATCAGCATCAATATAGG
This sequence comes from Sequoia sempervirens, assembly GCA_007258455.2. Classification (NCBI taxonomy): domain Eukaryota; kingdom Viridiplantae; phylum Streptophyta; class Pinopsida; order Cupressales; family Cupressaceae; genus Sequoia; species Sequoia sempervirens. The sequence goes on along the minus strand of VDFB02000008.1, from coordinate 178,362,562 downwards.
CACTTAGAGAGAAATTTTGATCCTTTTTATACCATAGTCCATAATCCAAAGTATCCTTCAAGTATCTGAAGATTCTTTTCACAACCTTCTCATGAGATTGCTTAGGATTGGCTTGAAATCTAGCAACAAAGCATACTGCATGCATGATATCCATTCTAGAAGCAGTTAAATATAGTAAACCTCTAATCATGGACCTGTAAAGAGTTTGATCAACCTTCAGAGACTCATCAAATTTGCTTAAGTGGCAGCCTATCACCATAGGAGTACCCATTGGTTTGGAGACTTTCATTCCAAATTTCTTTAACATCTCCTCGACATATTTAGCTTGAGAAATGAAGATGCCACCACCTTGCTAAATAATTTGAAGCCCAAGGAAGGACAAATCACCAATCATTGACATCTCAAATTCTTTTTGCATCTCTTCTATAATTTTTTACACATATCATCACCTCCATAAAAGATGATGTCATCAACATATACTACTACAATCAGCAATTTGTCTTCGTGAACTTTGATATATAGATTATTGTCTCCATTACCTTTCTTGAATCCTTGTTAAAGTGGGTACTTATCCAATCTAGCATACCAAGCTTTGGGAGCTTGCTTGAGACCATATAGAGCTTTCTTGAGTTTCCAAACCATGTTCAGATCCTCTGATAACTGGAAACCGTCTGGCTCCTCAATGTATACCTCTTCTTCTAGATCACCATTCAGGAAATCTGACTTGACATCCATTTGATATACTTTGAAGTTCTTTTGAGCAGCAAGAGAAAGAAACATTCTTATTGCCTCCAATCTAACTACCAGAGCAAAGGTTTCCTCAAAATCAATACCTTCAACTTCTGAATAGCCCTTGCAAACCAATCTAACTTTGTTCCTTACCACCTCACCATCTTCATTCAACTTGTTTTGGAATACCCACTTTGTTCCTATCACATTCTTATCAAATAGTTTGGGAACTAAATCCCAAGTATGATTCTTCTCTATTTGATTCAATTATTCCTCCATTTCCTTTATCCAATTTTCATCTTTTCTAGCATCAATAAAGTTCTTGGGCTCAAATTTTGACAACAGGCACAAATTCACTAGCTCATTTTCTCTTGCAAACTTTCTCCTGGTCAGCACATCTTCATCTTTATTTCCAATGATTTTATATAAGAAATGATTCTTTTGAACATATTTTTCTAGAGTTTTGGGAGTCTTCATTGGTTTTGGTTCCTTCTTTCTCTTCTATTTATTCTTCTTCTTCTTCAATCTAGGGAAGCATATCAGATCCAAAAACTTCAGGTTCATGGGAGATCTGACACAAGTCTTCATCTACTTTGATATTTTTACTTTCAATCATCTTCCCTAACCTCTTGTTGGAGCATCTATATGTCTTGCTTCTGGTAGAGTAAACAAGAAAGATCCCTTCATCACACCTGGTATCAAACTTTCCAAGGTCACCTTCATCTCTTTTGATGTAGCATTTGTTGCCAAAGATTCTGAAATATCTGATAGTAGGATGTCTTCCATACCATAGATCATAGGGGGTCTTATTTTTGTTGAACCTTAGTTTCACTTTGTTAAGCAGATAGATAGCAGTTTGAATTGCTTCCTTCTAATACATATCTAGCAGGTCAGCATCCTTCATCATTGTTTTAGCCATTTCTTGCACTTTCCTATTTTTTCTTTCAAATACCCCTTTATATTGAGGGGTTCTAGGAGTTGATAGATGTCTCCTAATGACATGATATTCACACAAAAATATCAAATTCATATGAAGTAAATTCACATCCTCTATCTGACCTTAAACATTTGATCCTAGCACCGATTTCATTTTCTACTTTTGCTTTAAAAATCTTAAACTTATCAAAGACTTTTGATTTCTCTTTTAAGAATGTAACCCAAGTCATTCTAGTGTAATCATCTATAAGTAACATAAAATACCTTTCTCCTTGTTGGCTCCTTATCCTAGTAGGTTCACACATATTAGTGTGAATTAGCTCCAATGGCATTGAAATAGAGCACTCCTTGCTTTTGAAAATATTTTGTGTTTGCTTTCCCATCTAACATTCTTTGCACAGTGCATTTCCAGGCTTAGTTATCCTAGGTATATCTTTTACTGCATGAGAGGAACTAATATTTACCATGTTGTCAAATTTGATGTACCTCGTCATTTTGTGCCATAACTAGCATTCTCTGAGCTGAGCCAATAGGAAAATTCTTCCATTAGCCTCCTTTAGATGATAAACATTACCATTTGTCCTTGTTCCTTCAGCAACAAGTCTTCTAGATCCTTCCTTTATGATTTCACATCCATTAGTATAAAATATAGTATTGTAACATCTATTGCACATTTGGTTGACACTCGAGAGATTATGTTTCAAACCTTTGACATGTAGGACATCTTCAATTTTGTTCTTTTCATCAATTGTTATCACCTTTTCCACATATTTGTGTTGACTTTTCATCACCAAACTTAATAGCTCCACCATTAACCTTTTTGAGATTGATGAATTTATTTCTATCACCAGTCGTGTGGTGATAACACCTAGTGTCAATCACCCAAGAATTTTCCTCTTCCTTTGCATGAAAGGCAATCCATACTTCCATTAATCTTTCATTAAGCTTATTTTTCTACAAGGTATGAGACCTTTTACATTCTCCAATATTATTATTTTTTACTTTCTAGAGCCATGAATAGATTTTCATCATTTGAATAATTATCTTCATCTTCAGAGGAACAATTGCTCTCCTTAGAATTGAAGCCTCTTTTGATTTTCTCTCTTTTGTCATCATCAATCAATTATTTATAAGGAAATTTAGAAGCAAAATGACCTATTCTTCCATAATTGAAACATTTGAATGGTAGCTTACCTTTTTATTTTCCAGTGCCTTTCTTCAATCTTCTCAAAAAGTTTGCTTCAACCTCATCAAGGTCATCAATTTGATTAGTTGCTTGATCTTCAATCTTTTTTGTTAACTTTTAATGCAGCTTCTTTCTTGGAACATCTTGATCAAACTCTCTCATCTCAAAGGCAGTAAAAGTACCAAACATTTCATCAACTTGATACTAATCCAAGTCCTTTGACTCTTCAATGGTTATGACTGTAAGATTTTGGGAGAGATCTCAAAACCTTCTTTACAATTTCACTTTCCTTTACTTCTTCACCAAGACCAAAGATGCTAGAGACAACTTCTTGAAGTCATCCAGCATATAACTTCCAATGTCTTCATCTTCAGTCATCCTTAGAGTCTCAAATGTGCTCTTAAATATTTGCATCTTCACTTGCTTCACTTTAGAATCTCCTTAATAGATACTACTAAGATTCTCCCAAGCATCTTTGGCAGAACTACAATTAATCACCTTTAACAATTTTGAATCAGCTAATCCACACAAAATAGCATTCTTGGCTTTAGCATTGCGTTCATATAATTTGATTTTAGTTGGATCTGTAATGGGAGTGGTGGGAGCAGTATAACCACTTTTGATTGATTTCCAAACACCAAACCCTATATAGTTTAGGTGTCCTTCAATTCTCAATTTCTAGTAGGATTAATTAGTCCCATCAATCCTAGGACCTTTGTATGAACCATCATGTGTCTTCCTAGATCTTTGCCTCAAGTTGTTAAGCTTCTACAGAGGAACTTGGTTCTAATACCAATTTTTGAACACTTTTGGAGACTAAGAGGGGGGTGAATCAATCTACACAAAACTTAACCCCTTTAGGAACTTTAAACTTTTAGCACAACTCAAACTCCTTTAGTAGATAAAGAAAGAACCTTAAGCAAAACAAAATATAGAAATTTGAATCTCTAACAACTTAACCAAAGTTTACCAATTAAAGATATAGCAATAATTAGTACTGGAACAAATATTTAAGGAAACTGAGAACACACACATGCACAAGGAGAACACCAAATTTGTGTGGAAAACCCAATGAAGTAAAAACCACGGTGAGAGTTAACTCACAATATAGGCTCACTGCCAAAAAGACTTGCAAGAAGGCTCACTACCTTAAAGCAAGATACAGAGGACTTGTTGAACTAAAGACAACATGACTTTAGGAGGAAGACTCACTCTCTCAAAGTGGGATACAATGTGATTTAGAAATAATTACAATGATTTTCCAACACAACACTCCATTGAATGAGGCATTTATAGCATAATTGATCTTTCTTTTCTCAATCTTTAACACTATCCCTGCTAGATATTCAATACAATTCACACACACACACTTCTTTACACTTCTACACTTCTCCATTTTGTTGCATCCAAAATGATCTTACATTTATACCCACCGCAACACTTCAATTCTTCAATTAGGTCAGCCAAGAAGAGAATAAATAATAAATTCAATTGGCCAACCACCAAAAAATTAATGTGGTCCTATCCCAAAGATAGAGAGGACCAAAAAAATATTATCACTTCTTACAATGGGATCCAAAATAATTTACACATAGGCACACATCAACCTAAGTCGACATTAAGTAAATTTGTGGATGAAACATTGAAGCACATAACTAGTCGACTCAAAGACATACTTTCAATTGAATTTACTTGATCCAGTCCCCAATAGGAAAATTCAAGACCCAAATCTATCATAACACATCTTTCATTGTTGGCATAACCCCCCAAGCACACGATCCAAGCAAAGGAACAAGCCTTATCAACCAGATATCCATAAAATACCAAGAAATACAACTCAAGAAGCAATGTGTGGATCACATGGGGATGTTCCTTGAACATCCAACAATGCTTTCATATGTTTCTTTCATATTTTCATGCTATCTACAGCCACTGCATTTAATAAAAAGGTACAAAATACTTTATTTAAGAAGCACAAAATGCATAATCATGAGATATAAAAATAACATATCAGCTTGCAGACCACTTCCACACATGAGATTGGAACTGAGATAATGCACAAATGTTGAGATCATATTCACCAACCCGTATGAGCAGAGACATCAATACAAGGAAATGCAGAGAATTTCTTAGACCAATCCAAACAACCAATAGCACTGCCAACCTTCTACAATTCACAGAACTCTCCTTGGAAACACAAGTGACCTAAAAAGATAGGAGTGCAACATCCACAGAACATTGACATTGAATACCAAACCATAAGACCAAAGCATCAACAATAGAGGAATGCAAAGAATTCTCCCAGACATACTTCAATGCAGCTCCTTGAACCAAAATCATATAAGCAACTTGTGGAGACCAGAACATCCTTTCAGCAACAGATTATTCATTAGGAACAACAGGAGAGAGAATAAGACATATTGTGTACCTTCAACAACATATCTCCACTACTATTCATGCTTCTAATCCTTATCTTGATATATCATTATGAAATCAACTCTATTGATAGTAATAATGCATTGTCTGAACATCAGCAATACTTCTTTGATAAGGCATGACATCCAACCATGAAATTCATCACTTCTTTTTTGATAAGGCATGACATCCAATCATGAACTTCATCACTTCTTCTTTGATAAGGCATGACATCCAACCATGAACTTCATCAACAATGTTAGCCCAAGCTTAATATAACAGTGATAACCAATGCCAAGGACTAACCACCTTCCAATAATCAATGTTGACACAAATGACAATCACATATAGCAATATTTGTCATGAGAGACAATCAACAAATAGTGTTGACAACAAAGATAATAACTGCGAACAATCTCCTTAGAGTTGACATCAATGACAACAATTGCCAACACTAAACAAGGCATAATTTTTATTTTAAGAGCTATTATGAAATAGTTTGAATCATTTGTTTCTAATTGTTTTAACCATAATTGACAAGGTTTTAAAATTTACAAAAAAATAACATTTCATTTAAGATGAATTCCCTATGTATTCCACATTAATATAAACCACTTACAACAATCCAAAAGGGTTAATTCCACCACACTTAACTTCTCTATAACAATAATCAAATTGTAAAAATCATTCATTAATGTATTCGGCTTACACTAACATAATAATAGAGCATGAAAAAAAAAAATTGATTCCTAACATAGGAACATAGGAGGCCTAGATGTTACACATTCAAGACTTACAAATAATGAAGTAATTCCCTTCAAATCAATCTATGAAACTCCTTGATGTAAACTCATGATACATTGCACAATCATAGTCATGATCAACACCACCCAACAATTTGGGACCTTGAGGCCCACCCCGCTATGCTAAGAGATGGTCTCCATTTTCATTAATCACACACACACACAAGTTTTCCATCACATCATGAAAAGGTTTCTCACTCACAGGGTGGACTAAACAATCCCAATCAATGGAGGAAGATGAAACTATTCTAGGACCTAGAAGTGGTGTCCCCTTGGTTCTCCAAAACTAATATAGGAATAATTAGAATCTTGGTCTAAATAGTAAATGCATATAATGATCACATTTGTACAGTGTAATATACCATGTTTTAAAATTCCTTTTAGTCATTACATTCTTAAGTTCACTTATTCATTAAAATTTGGCACATCCTATTTCAAATGTATCATATGTTTAATCTTGTGTTCATTATTGTTATATAATACACTTAAATTTCATGCATCATTTATTGCATATCTTATTTCTTGATTTTCTTAAATGATATCATACATCTTATATCATAAGTGACATCCCATATTTAGATTACTATGATTTCATGCATCCTCTTTCAAATGATCCATCCATTCTTATCCCTAGCTACCTAATCATTCTTACTAAACATTTTAAGGCAATATCTTATGAAATTTTCAAACCCATCAACTATTTCCACTTAACTTCGTTAAATCACTTTTTTCATGACTATTTTTCTATCTTCTCATTCTATTTATCATCCTCCTTAGAATACTTAGTTCTTGAATTCAATAGAGATGTTTTCTCTACCCCCTCAAACTAGCATTTGATTTTTTTGTTAATAAAACATTTATTTATTTGAATATCCCCATATCTTTCTCCTGATATGGTTGGGGTGACCCCCAAAAGATCCCTTGCATCCTCAAAAGAAATTATGAACCTCCCTTATTAAGGATAATTCTACCCCTGCATTTGATAGCCTTATAAGTGACTTGGGGTGGAGCCGAATAGTTGATTGGTTGGGAAGGAAGCCAATTTTAATAGTAAGGGTACAAAGGGAAGTCTATGGTGAAGAAGGTATTTTATTAGGAACCAAGTTTCTATAGGTGGTGGGGATATATCATAGCTCCTTGCCAATGATAAATTATACTTATTATCACCTTCCTCATCTATATGTGAGATGGTGTCTATAGTTGAACTTCTAGCTGATAAAACAGTGGTATTGCATAATGAAATTTGTGTGCATCACAATGTAATTAAATTCTTCTTCTTGTAAATTAATAAAATGGATCTAAATAATTCAATTCTAGCTAAGAAAGTTAGTGGATAAATTCTTGTCCTATAGGATGAAGAGAAGCACAATTCCAAAATTTGGGATGCCTTGGAGGAGATCAATAAATTAAAGGTGACAAAATTTATTCATGAAGAAAATATTAACAAGGTGAAAAATGAGTTCTAAGAGATCCAATCCAACCTAAAGAAGGTCATGGACATTAGAAAGACCACAATAAAAAATAATGCAAAGAGCATCAAAATGCTCTAGGGGTGTATGAGGTCTCATTCCTCTACTAGGCAAGTTGGTCCTAATTCTAGAATCAAGGGAAAAATATTAAACAAGACTAAGATTCAAGGGGGGTTGAACAAAGTTTTGTAGAAAAGAATCTTGGTTTTCTATAGGGAGAACGAGAGACCACCATGGCCCTCGACCAATTATAAATTCTATGTGTTTGTTGCCTTTTTGTTTAGCTTGGGTACCTATATTGGTCCTTTTATCTTTAAGGCTATTATGTTATTCTTTGATGGTATTATGATGTTATTTTTTCTATTTTCTTGTAAAAGGGTTGTGACCCTTTCAAAAATCCCCTTTCTACCTTTAATAATTCAATAAATATTTTTTTAATAACTTGCACATGAATAATTTTCATTTCAAAAAGTTAAATTATATTATTTAAATAGATCTAAATTTAGCCTTTCTAAATTTATTTCAACATTTAATAATAAAATTTAGATGGCCTTTATATTTGTAATAGCAATAACAATGTGATTTTTTCTAATATGTATAATTTTTCATTTTAAATCTAAATGCCCCCTTATATTTTCCCTTTTGATTCTACTATTTCACTAAGTCATCTAATCGCTTTCACACATAGTAGCAATAAGCACATGTGCAATAATTAATGAAGGTATCCAAGGAATAAAGATATTCTAGTGATCTTACACAACAAGGACCCTAAATTATACTTGATTCAAAAAGGATTTTAATGGTTCTAACATTAGATGTCTCATTACTACATATGAAATGTTTCATTACTCCATATGGAGCAAGATAGTTTACAATACTAGAAAAACCATGTGGTTGTCTACATGATTAAGTATCATTACCCAATTTCACTTGTGATTTCACACTCAAGTCAAACATTACATGCATCTTCCCTTTATGTAATCTTAGTTAAAGCATAGTAAAATCAACCAATAAACATAAATAATTCATATTTTATAATAACATTCAATTATGGCATCATCATAATATATGAATAATACATGAATCATTCATTTAAATATATCAAGTAGGTACAAAACACATCCTCTAACATAAAATTAATAAAATTAGGGGTGTTATAATTTTGCATAAATGGTTATCCTACCTAGGATAGGTGATGCCTATGAGCTAGTCATAAATCTAGATGAATAGAATAAATATATTTAATAGTCAATAAAACAAATTCTTGAATAGTGTTCTCCAAATCTATAATGTGGGACTCACAAAATAGATACCTGAGATCTACTAAGCACTCATCCCAATGAACTACTTTTAGGAAACATATATGGTCATGTTGAATCAAATCACTAGAAGCCCAATTATAGGCAACACTAAAAAAAATAAAGGTAGGAGATGATGGTGAATTCTTAGTGCATGTCATTAGACTACACTACTGATGCAGGAGCATCCAAGGGGTAAGAGAAATCTTGCATCAACCAAAAAAAAAGGTGGTGTTCTTTTGAATAAGGGTTGGTTGATTTGAGTTGCTAAGTAAGAATATTTCCAAAAGTTTTTGCTTCAAGCTTCAGACGTATGTCTTATCACTTACCAGAGAAGTTGGATGTAGCCATTTTTCTGCACAGTCTTATCAGACTTCAAACTTCGAGCTTTTGTCTTACTCTTTGATAAGTGGACAGACATTGGGCTTTGTGGTTACAGCTTAGGATTTAACTTAATTGTTAAGTGGTAAAGGGTGCGAAGGAACTTTGAACCCTGACGATAGGGTAGAATGCTTTGGACTTCATTGTTCGAGCTTGTTCCTTGAATTCTTCGTGGTTTATAAGGTATGGAGTATGAGGGAAGAGAAAAATATAACCTTTGACAACCTAAATGTAAAGTTGTTGTCTTTGGAATTCATTGTCCAGTCAAGCTCCGTAAGCTCTTCTATGCATTACATGGAAGCGGTATGATGGATTAGAGATCCCTGACATTTGATATGAGAGACAGGTGGAAACAAATATATGCATCGGCCAAAGGCTCCTCATCGAGTGAACAGATGAATATCAATGGGACCTTGATGCTAGTCCCTTCGACATCCTGATAGCACCTCATCGGAGAGAAGGATGAATATCGGTAGGATGAAAAGATTGGTCTCTTTGACTTGCCAATTGGAAGTAGAGTTGACTCAATTGACCAGTACGGATTAATGACACATGGCACGAGGTGGTTGGTAGATTCATGTCATTATTTTGAACCACGAGAGGTTTAGGGTTTAGTTGAATAATGATAAATGAGTGTGGTGGCTGAATTTTAATGCCCATTCATGGCGCGAATATTTTGGGCTTACGGTTGCATGAGACAATGGTGCAAAAATGGTGTAACTGTCCTAGTGATGTTAATGCTACAGGGAAGTGGATGGTGGCAAGTGGGAAAGCAAAGATGACTGACTTTGATGTATATTAGGTTGAAAGGAAGATAAAAAGCTTCTTGGAATGAGGGAGCAAAGACCCTAGGTCGTGGATGCTCACAAAGGAAAAATGCATCAAACCACGAGGGAAAGATAGCAAGGAGGAGGGTTGAGCAGATTCTTTACTACGAAGCATGAAGGTTGAAGGAGAGTTAGCTCCAATTTGAAGAATTATAGGTTGTTGAATTCAAGAAGGCCCATATGAGGGTGAATGTAGTAATGTAATGTCATTTTTATTATAGAATAAACAAATACTTGTTCTCTCTTGCATTCTTGTTTAGTGTTTCTTGTTGTAGTTGTGAGTTTGAGTTTTGAAAGGGGATTACCCTACATCAATGGTATCATAGCAAGTTGATCCTGATTGTGTAATACACAACCAAAGAGAGGCAGTTGCACTAGGATTGTGTTGTGGGTGTTGAAAAGAAAAATGTATGGGATAGGAGCTCATCGTGGTAGAGGTAGAGGAAGAGGAAGAGGAGATAATTTTGTAAGAGATGATGATTTTAGAGCCTTGAGAAGGCAGGTTGAAACTTTACAAAATGAGATAAGGAGAGGATTTGCAAGAATGAGAGACCTAGGAAGTGATGATGAAGATGAAAGCACGGAGAATGCTAGTTTGGATATTGAGCAAAGAGAGGAAATTGCAGCAGTTGCAAATGACCCACTGCTGAAATCTTTAACAAAAATGGGAAAGAGACCAAAAATGGAGGTGCCTACATTTAATGGAAGTCTAAATCCAAAGGAATTGGTAGATTGGCTTAATGAAATGGAATAGTATTTTGAATTTGAAGAGATAGAGGATCCTGATAAAGTGAGATTTTCCAAGACAAGGTTGAAAGGACATGCCTTAATATGGTGAAGAGAGGTCCAAATAGAAAGAGGAAGAAGAGGAAAATACAAAATTGCAAGATTGGATAAAATGGTAGAGAAAATGAAAAGGCAATTCATTCTAGTAGGCTGAGCTGGAATTGCTTGAAAATATGCAAAGCTTGAAGCAAGGAAGCAAGACAGTAAATGAGTACACAAAAGAGTTTCACCTAATTTTCATTAGAACTAGACATTCTGAGGCAACCAAGGAGAAGGTTGCAAGATACCTTAATGGTTTGAGGTCAAGTATACAAGAGGAGATGGCACTTGTCAGAGTTGTGACAATGGAAGATGCTTATCAAATAGCATTGAAGATAGAAGAAAGGATGAACAAGAGATTTGAGAACAAACAAAAGGGAAAGGATAGAACTTATGTGCAACAAAAAGAGGATGAACAATAGATTAGAGACATTAAGGACATCAAGGATGAAACATGTGAAAGCTCAAGCAGGTCTCGTGATCAAAATTTTATAGGAAGAGGAAGATCGGGTAGAGGATTTGAAAGAGGAAATTAAAAAATAACTTATTTTAGATGTGGAGAAGAGGGTCACAGAGCATATGACTATCCTCATGAAGAGGAAAGACCAGGGAGAAGGACTAAAAAGTCATAATAGAGAAGAAAACATAAATGGAGAAGATGCAAATTCAACACATTCTGAAGAAGCAGAAGATGGTGAAACTTTGATGGCGAGGAGAATCCTCTTGAATAAAGATGACAAATCAATTAAAAGGAGAAGTTTGTTTAGGACAAGATGCAAATGCAAAGGTAAAGTCTGTAATTTCATTATTGATGGTGGTAGCACTAATAATCTTGTTTCTACATAGATGGTTGAGAAGTTGCAGTTGGAACGAAAGAGGCACCCGCATGTATCTCATGGTTGTAGGATGGTCACAAGGTGTTGGTAAATGAACAATGTGTGGTAAGATTTAATATTGGAATTTATTATGATGAAGTATTGTGTGATGTTATGAAAATAGATGTTTTTCATTTGTTGTTGGGTAGACTATGGAAATTTGACAAGAAAGCAGTGCATGATGGATATGTGAACACTTATAGTTTGACGAAGAATGGATTTCATCATAAGTTGAAGCCATTGGATGAGAGAGGAGGCAAGGTATGTAGCAAGGTTGGAATTTTTTTGGCGAATGATTTGAAATAGTTAGAGAAAAGGGATGAAGGTGCGGAGGATGATTTGCTAATGCAATTGGAAGCAATCGAAAAGGAGTGGAATGAGAAAATTTTAGCTAATACAAAGGTTACAACCAAAGATAATGAGGTAAATTCAATTTTTTATGCTTTTAATGATGAGAATAAGGATGCAATTGTAGCAATAGATGTGTTAGAGATAGGTGAGAGTGATGAGCAAGATGTGAAAGTGAAGTCAAAGTTTACTAATGATTCCTTGTTTGAGAATGATGAAGGTGAAGATTTCCTTATAGAACTTGATTACTTGTTGCAAAAGGTGGATGATGAGTCACAAGATTATTATTCTAACATTGTTTTGGGTGTAGAAAATCAGTTTACAGAAGTAGAGTGTCTTTCTAAAGGCACCAATAGAGTGACAAGTTGCATTGGACACAAGGAAAAAGAAGAAGAAGAATAAGGTATAGCAGCAAGAAAGGTAATACATAACACATGTTGTGTTGAAAAAGAAGGTATGAATACCATTAATTTGCTTCATTTTTATAAAGCACATTGGTGGGAGGTAGAGTTTGATAATTTGTATTTCATGGAGATGAGAAAAGGAGGAAAGATTAAAGGGAATACTAATGTGGAGGTGCAAGATGAGAGGGAAAAAAAAATTCAGTGAACAAGGAGTACGGGTGGATCCAAGATAGACATAGAGTATACAAATGTTTATGAGTTTCACTCATGAAACATTTCTTTTCTATGTGGGTGTCTGATGCAGGAGCATCCAAGGGGTAAGAGAAATATTGCATCAACCAAAAACAAAGGTGATGTTCTTTTGAATAAGGGCTAGTTGATTTGAGTTGATAAGTAAGAAGATTTACAGAAGTTTGGGCTTCAGGCCTCAGACATATCACTTATCGCTTGCCAAAGAAGTTGGACTGTCATTTTTCTGCATAGTCTTATCGGACTTCAAACTTTGAGCTTTTGTCTTACTCTTTACTAAGTCGATGGACATCGGGCTTCATTGTTATGACTTAGGCTTTAACTTAATTGTTAAGTGGTAAAGGGTATGAAGGAACTCTGAACCCCGATGACAGGTTAGAAGGCTTCAGACTTCGCTGGGCTTGTTCCTTGAATTCTTTATGGTGTATAAGGTATGGAGTATGAGGGAAGAGTGAACTTTGACCTCTGAAAAGCTGAATATAAAGTTGGTGTCTACGGATTTCATTGTTCAATAGAGATCTGTAAGCTCTTCTATGCATTACATGGAAGCGGTATGATGGATTAGAGATCCCCGACAGTTGATAGGAGAGACAGGCGGCAACAAATGTATGCATCATTTGACGGCTCCTCATCGAGTAGACAGATGAATATCGGCAGGACCTTGATATTAGTCCCTTCGACATCCTGATAGCACCTCATCGGAGAGAAGGATGAATATCGACAGGATGAAATGATTGGTCTCTTTGACATGTCAATTGGAAGCAGAGTTGACTCATTTGACTAGTACGGATTAATGACACATGGCATGAGGTGGTTGGAAGATTCACAACATTATTTTAAACCATAAGAGATTTAGGGTTTAATCAAATAGTGATATATGAGTGCAGCGGCTGATTTTTCATGCTCGATCATGGCATGAATCTTCTGGGCCAATGGTTGCATAAGACAATGGTGCAAAAATGGTGTAACCATCCCAATGATGTCAATGTTGCAGGAAAGTGGATGGCAACGAGGGGGAAAGTGAAGATGACTGACTTTGATGCAGATTAGGTTGACAAGAAGAGAAAAAAATGTCTGGAATGAGGGAGAAGAGACCCTAGGTCATGGATGCTCAGAAAGGAAAAGTACATCGAACCAGGAGGGAGAGACACCAAGGAGGAGGGTCGAGCAAATTCCTTACTACAAAGGTGTGAGAGTTGAAGGAGAGTTAGCTCCAATTTGAAGAATTGCAGGCTATTGAAGTCAAGAAGGCCCATATGAGGGTGAATGTAGTAATGTAATATCCTTTTTTATTACAGAATAAACAAAGAATTGTTCTCTCTTGCATTCTTGTTTAGTGTTTCTTGTAACTGTAGTTGTGAGTTTGAGTTTTGAAAGGGGAGTACCCTGCATCAACTACTCATCTAGTGATACCATGTTCACACTAGATAGTTTTTTATTAAGCAGGGATTTTGAAAGGGCCCCGATCCCTTTTACAACCAGGAAGATTTAGCAATAAGTATATAGCAAGATGAAGAATAGCTACAAGATGAAACAACAATAAGAAACAACTCCCATTTCCAACAAAATAGTAAGGTAGAACAGGCCACAATGCCAGTAGAACAAACCAAAAGGCTACTCACAAACCAGAAAAACAACAGCCAACAACAACGGCCACCCTAAGGACCGTGGAAACACTAAACAAACATCAAACCCTTACAAGTAGGTATTAATGGGTCTAAAACCCAAATAACCTTCCAATTAGGCCTCAAGGCCAACAAAAAACCCATTGAACCATAAGCAAAACAACCTTTATCAGCATCCACCCTAAGGGTGGGAAAAACAACCACCAAACTATAGAAAACCTACCACCCAATGCCAGCAACACTGAGCCAAAACCAAGAGCACAACCAACGTAACATGCCTACAAGCCACCCATTGAGTTGTACAAACAACATCCCTTAACAACAGATACCCCAAGGTTGGCCAAGACAACCTGAGCTTCAAGGCATCCATGAAGCAACACCTCCCAAAAAACAACACCTTTAAAAAATAGGTCATGTATAATCACAAGTCTAACACATCTAGACTCCCCACCACAGTAAGGGAGTCGACGAGCACAACAAAACATTAAGGATCAACAGCCAACATAAAGCACCACTCTGCCCAACGTACCAATCCAATTTCCACCTCAATAAGAGATTGATCCCCTCTATAGGAGAGGATGAAATGAGAATCAAAACTACGAGAGCCACCAATCTCCTGCACTAACAAGCTCCATCTCAAACGAAACTAGTAGAAAGAAAGGGGACAACCCACTACAACTACAACAACTGTCTCCACCTCAATAGAAGAGGGCTCCACCTCAGTAGGAGAAATCTCCACCTCCATAGGAGACCCCAGCTGTAGAAACCAATAGGAAGCCGACACTTTGGTAGAAAGAAAACACACCTCATCTGATGGCAACATGAGCTACAGGTACTTGAAGGAAGCAGAATGAAGCAACACGGCCAGTAAAAAATCATGAGAAAAAGCAACCACCAAAGAGAAAGCACACGTCATCAAAATCAGGACCATCAAGATGGACTTCGAATGAAGCCCCAAAAGAACCAAAATGTGTGAAATCAGGGAGTCCTTAGCTCCCTTAACAATCAGCAACAACCCATCCACAAATTGAAAAAAGAAAACCATTAAAGGTCAACTTATCCAAAAAATCTTTAAGGACAACTCCAACATGATCCAAAACAACCACAACCACTGAAACCGATCACCACCAGCCAATCGAAAGGGAAAGGTTCAACTTGAGAGAGCAGAGCAAGCCCCTTAACTCCATCAAAGAAAAGCAGAGTCCCAGAAGATTGCAGACCACCATTTTTCCAATGTCCTCATCACTATAGAGCACAAAAAAGAGGGGTTAGAGCACAAAAAAGGAACACCCCCACCCAACAAGGGAGAAAGAACAAGCACAAGCACTCATAGGAAAAAGGAATCCCACAGTCAAAACATAGCCTGGCCAGAGAAGAAGCCACTGCCTCAGGGACAACCACTCCAACAAGGTTTGAAAGATAGAGTGACAGAAAAAAAAATTATAGATCATAAACCCTGGAACCAGAATCAAAACCACACTAACACCGGAAGGAGCAGGAAAGAGTAGACAAGGGCAGAACATGATCCCAAGTGACAGCCAGGAAGAGCAACACTCAAGAATACTAGATCTGAGAGTGACCCCAAAGAGCAAGGAACAAAGACAAAGCAAGCATAGGGCAAGAGAAACCAAGCACTTGAGAGTCCCTCCCCACATAGAAAAGATGAGGTCAAGGGAAAAGAACAATGATGAAACCAAAATCCACCAAGCAACTACCACCCAACCAACCATTGAAAGGCCAACAACAAAGGAAAGAAAAATGGTCTGTGATCCCTTGCAGGAAAAAGGCACGAAGGAGGGAAACACACTAGTAAAACCCACCACAAAGGCAACCACCCCCTGACATAGGCAGTGAGCATACCCAAAACTATCACCCAAAGCAGACAAAGGGTGGCCAGCAAAGAGCACAAATTATCTAAACGGCCATGTGAACCAATGAGAAATACTAAGCTCCCCATCCTCCAGCAACCAAGCAGCACCCCCATCATCCTTAGAATCGGATTCGCCCTCCTCTACATTACAAGAGGTTTTCAAAATTCCCCCATGGCTATTTTCCCACTCTTGCGCAGCTCCATTCTTACAAAGGTTTTTTCCACACTAGATAGTTGAGAATGAATAACTAATAAATTTATAATTTCTAGTATATAGGGAAGCCATCAATTTCAAAATCAAATAAAGGCATAGGAGCATCAAGAGAAATATTTATGGCATCTTGATGAGAAAGATCTTCAAATGTTGTAATTGTATCATGATGATATGGTCAAAATTTGTCAAGGTATAATATTTATCATCACACAATCATCTAGGGATGGAGATTCATCAAATTTCCCAAACATATCATATATTTTAGCCTATAAGTCACTGGGGCACTCAATATTAGTGGTGGTCATCATGGTGTTAGTGTCAATATTCCACAAAGAGCCATTAATTTTAAAATCAAATAAAGTCTTAGGAGTATTAAGAGAAATCTTTATGTCATCTTGATGAGAAAGATCTTCCCAAAATTCAAATGTTGCAATTGTATCATGATGATATGGTCAAAATTTGTCAAGGTATAATATTTATCATCACACAATCATCTAGGGATGGAGATTCATCAAAGTTCCCAAACATATCATATATTTTAGCCTATAAGTCACTAGGGCACTCAATATTAGTGGTGGTCATCATGGTGTCAGTGTCAATATTCCACAAAGAGCCATTAATTTCAAAATCAAATAAAGTCTTAGGAGTATTAAGAGAAATCTTTATGTCATCTTGATGGAGAAATCTTTATGTCATCTTGATGAGAAAGATCTTCCCAAAATTCAAATGTTGTAATTGTTTCATGTGATGATATTGTCAAAAAATTTCAAGGTATAATATTTATCATCACACAATCATCTAGGGATGGAGATTCATCAAAGTTCCCAAACATATCATATATTTTAGCTTATAAGTCACTAGGGCACTCAATATTAGTGGTGGTCGTCATGGTGTCAGTGTCAATATTCCACAAAAATAATCTTGATATAATTATTTTATTCTTTCCATTCAACCTTTTTCCAATAGGTAGTGGGTTTAGAAACTAGTCCATCAAGAATTGTTAAGAGTTTGACCCACCTAAAAAATTTCAAGAGTCTATCCTACTAGGACTTGTAGTAATCTATCCAATTTGATTAGTGTATGATGTTTTTGATACCTTTATTAACTCCTCAAAAGAAATCAAACCAACATGCAAAGTGAGAGTGCCCCCCCAAAACTAAAACTTTACATCATTTCATCTCTCACAATATCCTAAAAAATATATGCATAATACCCCTCAAATAGATACAAGGCTTGGAACTTTATCATTAGTGCATGTTTATAATGCATGATAAAACCCCCCAAATGAGTAGAAGATGACACTTTACAATCTATATAATTACAAGTCTAGAGGTACACATAGAAGTCTCAAAAAACCTATTTTAAAATATGCACAAATGAACGATAAGCATAAACAAATTACGTTGTATGGAAGAATGCATAACCAACTTTCCAATGCTTATAAGAACCAAAAAAAAAGGCTAATAATTGAGACAAAAGATATGACCATTTCTATAAAAATACCTTAAAGAGAATCGTGAAAAGACAAAAGAAACCCTCAAGGGCTACCAATATGACTAGGGGTTGAAAAATATATACGATGATGCTCATATGACCAACAAATCCCTTAGCACCCTTTTACATCATATACAAAAAAAATCTTAAAGAATATCACTTCAAAATTTTAAAAAGAATTTTTTTATAAAATGTAATAAATCTATAGTAGAAAACTATGTAAAATATTATATTCTATTTCCTTAATAGATCACAAGTATAATTAAAAACCTTGATACAAATAAAATTATACATAATTTTCCACCAAAAATACATTATAATTTATATCATGAATTATAAAAAATATCATACTTAAAATAAGAAAGCTTTTATATTTTAATTAAAGAAACATTTTTTTTTAAAATCTTCCTTTAGACTTCAAGTGGGCATGAAAATATAATTTACAATCCCTACCCTTATTTTTTTAGCTTTAATGAAAACTAGGTTCTTTATCAAGGAATATCGTGCTTTACTTTTAAAAAATCAAAGAATATGGTACTTTAATAAAGTCTACATTAGACTCATTTATGAACCTTCGAATATTGCTAATGGCACTAATATTACGTCCATAATAAATGAATAAATGCCTTTTATGATTTAAAAACCTCACCAAGATGAGTACATTACTTCTACCATTGTAAGATTTGCATAAATTAATAGTTAGATTCTAGGTAATTTAATTATTCTCGATCTAATGGTGAGTTCGGAATAATTCTATTATTTGTTAGATGTCATTATTTAGATTTACATGTTTTCATTATTTATAACAGAATTAGTCCTATGATATGATGGATGTGATGTCATTTTAGAATTTTGCATAAGTAATAATTCTACCCAAGATCTAATGTCTTGGAACTAATCACAAATCTAAATGAATAGAATAAATATAATTCAATATTCAATATAATGGAACAAATTTTTAAAAAGTCACATATAAATTTATAGGCCTCTTGAGTGTGTGGATCAAGGAGATCATGTCCAAAGGTGATGGCTTTAAGTCCTAATCATTCTCAATTAGAATGCAAGTTAACTCAAAGCAACTATTAATCTAAGACAAATATGGTCTTAATTGACTAGAGGTGGCACCTAACTACCTTCAATCAAATGTTGGCGAGGTAGTGGTGACACTTGTATACCTCAAGTCAATGTATATATTATTATCTACTTAGATGATGAAAATTAATTATTCTTAATATCTTAAGTAAACCTATTAAGTAGGTGCAATATCACACTTAGAATAGAACATATTCAAGCTGAAGAAAATATTACACCAACAAGGACAAACAAAGGTTAACATGGGAGGGTTTACATTGAAAAATTCTTGATATATAGTTCTAGTAATAATAGAATATAGATAGTTTTTTTTTAATAAAAATGAGATCGATAAAATATGTCTTTGAATAGATCTAGTGAAGCATATGTTACTAGAATTTCATGTTGGGCACATTTTTTGCAACCCTTGGGTGCCTAACCCATTCAGCAAAAAAAAGTGAGGTTGTTGTACTTTGTAATGTTAAGACTCTACATAGTATTATGCATTTTGATTTGTTGATTAAGCATTATTTCACATCCTACAAAAGGAAATGGATGATATCCTTGAACAATCTAATGTTTTGGAATAACCTAGCCTACTTGACATGAGACTACTATTGTAAACACTTATCCAAAATGCACATCGCATCTCTTCTCCTTACATATTCAATAGAATTAACATTCAAAACTTGTTGATATCTAGCCCAAAATGCACATCTTATTTCATCTCCTTCCTTATTCAATAGAATTGATATTTGAAACTTATTGAGGTCTTACCTAAAATGCACATCATATCTCCTCTCCTTACCCATTCAATATAGTTAACATTGAAAATAAAAAACGCACACACACACAAGGCTTAACTTCACCATAGATATTTTATTGACTAATGCCATAAAGAATTGGCTTAATGCTCAAACTAGTTTCTTCATTGACTCGTTACATATGATATTACTTATGTATTATAATCTCTTGAGAACACAACCTTTGGTAAAATGTGTAGTTACTATAATTTTTATTATCTTAATATGAAGCCTTTGATGGGGTACAATATGATATTGCTTGATATATATGGGTTTTATGTTTATTTTAGACTTTTCTCTATTAGGATTTATTGCTAATATAAATTCAATTATATATTTAGTCAAAGGAATCATTTATGTTGATACGAGTTTGGGCTCAAATATTAAGCCAACGATATTGGATAGTAAAATAATCATACATGGTGTTTAATATTTTCCTTAACTTAGAATTATCAACTACTAAAAGTGTGATGCAATCTATACCTTATGATTGGAAGGCTACACATGGTATGTTGATATTACTTTTATCATTTTGACTTATTTGAAGTGGGTATCTATCACAATGAAACTATTGGGTGTACTTTCTTTGAAAGTAGAAAGGACAACATACCCACTATTAATTGAACTAATTAAAATTTGAGAATCCCATTCTTGATACAATATGATTAAATTATAATATGTGGGAAAGATATTATTTATTTATGATATGCTCAATGTGGAATAATGGTTAAATTATAATATGTGGGAGAGATCTTAGTTTCTCTATGCCAGCAATATGTGATTAGTTGGTATATTATCTTTGGTCCCATAGGAGAGGTCATAATTTTAATTTATTATAGTTGTATGGGCTAGAGTCATCTCTAAATGGTTGGAGGATTTTTCCACTATCTAGATTGTTAGTGGGAATTTCCACTATCTTGTATAGGTACACTAAAAGTGTCATACTATTTGTAACATTGTTATGACTTTAAAAGTGCTCCTATATAAGGTTATCTGTCTACTCTAAGGAGATGCATGGTACTAAAAGAAAATAAATAAATGTGGAGTGGGTTTTTATTTTCTTTTATATGTGTCAATAGACTATTGAAAATGAAAATGCTATCTCCAACTAACCTAACACTAATATATTACACTGAATTGAGATTGACAATAAGATAAGATAAGAAATAAGAAATAAGAAATGGAAATGAACTATACTTAAAAAACAAGAAACAACAAAAATAGAGGGTATAAATGAACCTAGCATCAAATGGAATAGTTAAAGAAATTTATTTAAATATTGAGATGAATGTTTGTATGAAATTGTGGGACAAAGTAAGTAGAAACAAATGTGTGTGGTACAATTTTCTTGTTGTAGGAATAGAAAACTTGTGTGGGGTCCAAGTTCCTTGACCTATATTTAAATCTTCTACAAATTGAAGGTCTAATAGGTGTAATATAGTTTCAACTATAGTGATCTCAAGTGCCTATAGAGAACAAAAATAGGAAAATAATACAAAATTTATGGTGACAAACTAGTGTAAATGAGGAAGGAAATAACATGCAAATCAGATGAATAAAAAAAAACATAAATCAGATTAAAATTTGAAGAAGAGTAGAGAATAATGCTATAAAGGTATCAAAAGCTCCCCATGAAATCTAAAAACTATAGGGAAGAAATTGGTGTAGAAACAAAGGCACCAAGTGTAGGTTCTTTGTCCACGAGAAAAGAAACCAGTGTGGGTTGTAGGTTCTTTGTACTAGAGGGTATAGATGAAAGTTCTCCAAATAACCTAAAAAAATTAAGGATTGTTCATCTCATTCTTTTGATCACTTCTTTCCAACAATATTGACTATTCAAATGCACATAATATATGCAATCCACTTGCAAATATAATTTTATAAAGGCAATCATTTAAGATGATTAGTTCAAAGGCAAATCTAACTTACTTAGCCCCTTGTTGGTATTTCAAACATAGATACATTGCATAACAATGACAAAAATAATCTAAAATCAAATCTACAATAAACACAAATTTAAATGATAAGCTTGAATCTTAATGAGTTTTCCAAGAGGAAATAGAAACAAGGGAAATAGGAGGTTGGTGAAAGAAGGAAACCAAAGGAATGATAGAAAAAAAGATACAAAATTGATATGGCTATAAAGAGGATGGAAAGGGGATGAGAAATTTAAAAATTAGGGGGAAATAGGGTGAATTGAGAAAGCAATTGAGAAGTAAGAAGGAGAATGGAAAGGGAAAAAGAGAAGAGAAAGAGATGGATCCACAATAGATATTTCAAAGCTCCAAAATTCTACATTAATGGGCCTCAAAAGGCTACATTAATGGGCTCCAAATCTCTATGGCAATTCTCTAGTAGTATATCAATACTCTAAGGCTCAAAAGCTCCAAAATAAATACTCCAAAGCTTCAAAAAAGTGGAATCATTTAAGAGGAAACTTGATTGTGGATTCCTAAATGAGAGAAATGGGTTCTTTTTAATATATTTTCAAGGTTCTACTAGGTTTTTTGGTCAAAATAACTAAAATCATGCTAAGCTAGAATGAGGGAACCCAACATTTAATTTTTGAGGTGACATAAGGGGTACAATCACATACCTTTGTACTCTATCTTAATAAGGCCCATATAAAATAGAGAGGGAGAGGGAATGAAAATAATCTCATTGTAATTCGTTTCAATTGATTTGGATCCATAGTGTGTGATATATGGAAGAAATAGGGTAAGGGTAAACCATACATGAGAGAGAATAAGAAAAAAATTATGTTTTGGATCAATCACCTTGGAAATGGAGACAAAGAATGCTTAGGAGCAAAGGAACACATAGAAAAGGTAAAAGACACATGGAAATAGGAAAGGGTGGCATAAGGATAAGAAATAAGGATTAGGAAGGGATCAAGACACTTAGAAATAAGAAAATTAAGGAGATGAGGGAAAATAGAGGGAAAAACAAGGGTTGGAAAGGGGTGAAAAAACTAGGGGAAAGCACTAATGTGAATATTAAACACAGTAAAATAAATTGTAGGGTATGACACTTATGTTATTAAGTCTTTCCCCCACTTTAGTGGGCTCATGACACTCTAGGGAAAATAAGCTTACTAAAGTAAGAGTAAAGTAAATTAGATAGATAGTAATTAAATACCAAGGATACAATTACCATCAAAGGGATATTGATATATTTAATTATGTCATTGTTCTTTAACATTTCACTCGTAATTTATCTTGTAAAGAATCTATAAAAAGTAGTCACTATACATAAAAAAAAAACATCATAAAGGAAATGACAATATAACTATTAGATTATATAATATGTGTTTCATAACATTTGAGCTAAACATTCAAGGAGATATGTATTAAAAATATACTCCAAAAAAGAATTTGAATGAAATGGAAATATAACTACTAGATTATATAATACATGTTGCCATATCATGAAAAATTTGAGCTAAACATTCAAGAAGAGATGTATTAAAATATACTCCATAAAAGAAGTGAGGAGAAAGGGGAATAGAGAAAATTAAGAGGAGAGAAAAGAGGAAAGAGAGATGGAAATGGGAAGAGGGTGGTAATGAACCATGGAAAAATGAAAAATAGAGCAATAGTGAGGTCCATGTAAAATAGAAAAAGGGCAATAGTGACCCATGAAAACTAGAAAAAGTGCATTAGTGACTTGTGGAAACAAGAAAAGGGTTGATATGACCTATAGAAAGAGGAAAGAGTAGTTGTGACATGTTGAAACTAGAGAAAAGGGTAGTAGTGACTTACAAAAAGAGATAAATGAATGGTAGTGACCTTAAAAAGAAAAAAAATATGGTAGTGACCTACAAAAAGAGGAAAAATAATGATAGTGACCCACAAAAATAAGAAAAAAGGATAAACAAGGCTTGTAGAAAGAGGAAAAGAGTAGTCCTGACCCATGAAAATAAGATAGAGAGAGAGTAAGTGAGTTAAAAAAATAAGATAGCTCAAAAAAATATTAGAAGTGAGGAAACTATATAATAGATTTTAGATACCAGAAACTGGATAATGATTGTAAGGTAGCCACTTGAGAATAGAGCCAAGATAGGACAATAATAATGATGCTAATGATGACAATAAATCAAAGATTAAAACGTAAAATGGTAAAGCATTGCTATACTCTTGCCACCCTTGGCCATAAGTGATTTCCACCCCAAAGTGAATTGTCTATGTGAATTTTCACCCTAACTAGGCTAGGATAGGCCAAAAAAGAAATTAAAAAAAAGGAAAAAAGTTAAATTGATTATTCATTAATGATTATATGATAACCACCTAATTGGATAAGAAATCAAGCTAGGCCCATAGCTAATAGAATAATGAAATAATCATGGTTATGGATTATGATCAAGTAAATAGGATCATTAGCAAATGATAAAGTATAATTCCCTTATATTGATTGGCAATAGAAGAAGAGAAGAGCTAGTCAATTTAATGAAGGAGAAAGAAAAATACCAAGGATTTTGATAAGGCAAAGAGGAAAAGAGGATGCTAGGAGAAAGAGAGTGATAGAGATAATGCCCCCTAGAAAGCCATTGATAATAAGGAGAGAGAATCATTGGGGAATAAAGAAAAATGAGTCATATCCCCAAGTGATGATGGGGTATAGGGAATAGAAGACATCAAATTCATGTCCCCAAGAGCAGAATATATTTCATATGATCTATAGAGCCCTATTGAAGAAGTGTGAAAAGTGAAATTATAGTAAGAAAGAATGTCAATAAAGAGGAATTAGAAACTATGGGTGATAAGGACCAAGAGAAGTATTCTAAGCCATGAAGAAGAAAGGTACATGATAACAAGAGAAAGATAGCTGACTTGGTGAGAGATTAATAAGAGAACATAAAACCATGAGGGAGAGGAAAGCATAAGAGGGAGACGATGGGTAGATGCCCCATAGTTCCAAGGTAGATATCAAAGATAAAATGAAAAGGAAGGTGAATCAAGAAATGGAACGAGAGGATAAGAATAAGAACACGGCTAAGTGGAAGAGGAAAAATTAAAGTAAAGGTGAGAGATGGTGATAAGTATTGAATTACCATAAGGAAAATTAAAAAGGATGCCCCAAGGGAAAAGCAAAATAGGAAAGAAAGAAGTAATAAAGAGAAAAGAGTAAAACTCTTGATCAATACCATCATTCTAGTGGGTTGAATCAATTCTAATAGTATACAATAGTCACTAAAGCACGGATCATCATTCTACATGTCATGGAATGAGAAGTATCATCACAAAGAAAGTGAGATTAAAGAGGAAAAAGTTATAATAAGGAGGAACAAGGAATAGAAAATTCAATAGAGGTGAGATAAAACCAAGGAAGACGAATAGAATATAAAGATGAAGGAAAAGAATTACATGAAAGAGAACACTCAAAAAATGAAAAAGAGATGAAATTTCAAAATAAAGGTGTGATTAAAAATGGAAAGGAAATAGAGCACTATGAAAAAAAAAGGTGAAAAGATGAGAGGTAAAATCTAGAAAAGAAAATTCAATCACAAATAGGAGAGAAGATCTTGAGCATAATTAATGATCACAAAGTAGACTAGTAGGTTTTATAATGTTGATCACAAGTTTATTCACCAATAAAATCAAGGATTCCTTTTAGTTTCTCTTCTTTGCATACACTTTTAATGTCCAAAAAAAGAAGATATTAATGGAGGTGAAGGTAGGTGTAGTGTAATGGGTAGGTGGTATAATGTGGAAATATAAGGGAGTACAAAGTTATAAATGCATAGCACAACTTTCTCAAGGATTTATTCATTATATGGCTTTGCTACCTATTTTCTTCAATTTATCTTGGAATCCTAAAAAGCTCAAAACAATAAAGGAGTAATCTTTTATGCATGAAGTTGCCACCATGAAAATTTCTTCAATCATTTGGCATATCATCATGACTATAGGTTTTAGAGTGCTTCCAAAGTATCTACCATGATCAGAACAAGGGGAAAGCTTTATAAAAATCATCCAAATTTTCCTATCCTAAATTTTATTTTAGCAAATGCTTTTAACCAACACATTTTTTAGAGAAAAGAACATATTTTAGAATTTACTATTTAGTTAGTATTATTTGAAGCCTATGCTATGTTAATGTTCTCTATTTTTAGTTCAATGAGCTTTTTTAAAAGTTTAGTTTTAGTTATTTATAGCTCATGTTATTTTTAGAGTCGCCTACAAATTCAAGGATTTGCTATTTCTAGCACTAGGAGATTTTTAGGAGTTAATTATTTTTATTTCATCTACCTTTCGATCTCTTATCATATAAAAAGGTGAGCACAAAGTGATAGTTTGTAATAACTTGTACCATTAATCTAACTTGTAGTCACATGCTTTAGTTTTTTATTAGTGGGTATAGATATTCCTACATTAGAAGTTTAGTTAATTTCCTTCATTTATTTTCAGGAAATGCTTTGTAAACAATATAAATAATGTCTTTTTGTACTAATTTTAGTAGTTCTAATGTTTGCTTGTTGCTGAAATTGTTGTTCACCAAATATTTGTTATTATTAATCCAAATTTATTATTCATTCAATAGAATTTATTAAACTTGTCTTACTTTTAAATTACTATTGAATTGTTTTATAAGTGGATTAAATTGTTTCTACCAAATTTGCAATATTTGTATTGAATGTCTATTTGAAGTTGAAAAATATGGTTTTATACATATTCCTTCAATTAATTTACCAAAATGTTTGTCTTTGTGTCTAAATTTATTTGATCCTTGTGTTCTTGTATTCTTAGATTTAAGTCAAAGAGCACCTCAACCTTTTTCCTTAAGAAAATTAAAAAAGATATACGTAATTTTATTCAACATGAACACAAATCACCCAAAAAAATCACTTTAAAGATTGTAAAAAACAAGTGCATATTGTTCATAGTAGGTTAATTTTGTTTTACAAGGAGCTTTCCCTTCTAATTTAGAAAGTGGTTCTACCTACATAAATATGTATGTATAGATTAAAAGATCAACAAACAAAAATAGCAATCCCTATGAATCTGAGAACTCTTCTACTACAATTAATGCCTTAGCCACATACATACATACATATACCTACCTACCTACATACATACATAATGTATGTGTGCATGTATCTTGAAAAATCAACACACAGAGAGAGCTATCTCTACAACTCCAATAACTATACTTCTTCTCTAAGTAATGCCTTGGCCACCTACCCATATATTATTGCCACAACCCCAAATGACCAAAAACCAGCCAAAGCATATGATTGTTCATCCACCAAAACCACCACATTACATGCTTTTACCACAACCACAACCAAAACCATAGACATCCCAATCATCCATCCATGTGAATGATTCCATGTGCCAGCTTTTATACATTAGTACTACACATGTTTTGATTTACACACAAATCAATTTCGCACTCATATAGGTGATCCATATATAAAAGGCTATTTTCCAAAACCTAGGACCTTCACTTGAGTCAACCCTAAAACTCTACAAGATTTTATAACCATTTAATTAATTATCCTAAGCAAATTGTAGTGAAAGGACTTGGTTTACAATATAAGATTATAATAGGTCAATTTGTATGTGTGGCAAACTCACAATATTTGTGCAAATAGAGCCTCATGCTCTATTTATAGGAATCCTTTGAGAATTTCTCTTTAGTATTACTTATTTGTTATTTATCCTTCACATTTCCTTCTAATATAGCTCTAAGCCTTTTTGGTTAAGTGTAAATATATGATTTTTGAAGTATTAAATAAAATGATTTGTGACTTCTTGGAGCTCTTAACATAATAATACTACGTAGGGTATTCAATCTTATCATTGTATTGAATCTTTTACCTCTTGCATATTTGTTCAATTATGTTAATCTGAGATATTATAAGAGCATTTTGTTTTCTGTTATTTTGTTTGAGTGCTTGGAAAGCTATACTATTCTTGTGCATGGAAACATTTTTATTTTATTTTTTAGATTAATTTCTTCACCCTTTTCACCCCCTAGGATTAATTAGAGTTATAATAGGGAAATACAACCGAAATTTGGAAGTTGTTCTAAGCCTGAAACATTTAGGAGATCCCCTTGTCACAGTGTAACTATAAATGCAATAAATAGGTCATAAAAATGAACAATTTACAACATGCCCAATGGGACAATTTTGCAAAGAATATGAAACCTACAAACGTCTCCCACTAAAAGGAATTTTATAACAAAATCTAGTTCAATCATGGGACTTTGGTCTAGATAAGTTATTGATTCACTAGAGTCACCTAGTGATTCCATTTGAATTTTTTATTAAAGCACAACCAATGACTTTTGAGAATAATCTATAAATATATGTCTAGAAAGATAACAAAAGTAAAGGATGTATTAGATTTGCATAGCTAGCACCAAGGAGAAGGTCGAGAACTAGTAGGAGCCCAACCCTTAGACCTAGTGCTCATTCTAGCTCCTATGGGTAGCTCTTCTCCAACCCCTTTCTTCAATAATCCTAGAAATAAAATGACAACTTGAACAATATAACCCTTTAATGGCTCATACTTTGTTTGTCCTTCAAATGTGTAGGAATTAAATAATCTATGCATATCAACATTGAAATCGATACCCTATTTTATAGGAGATATTTTCGTAAGTCCCAAACTTTTAAGTAATTCAATATATTCAACTTTCAATGTTGCTCCTAGGCCATATATTGCATCCTCCAGAGCAAAGGCACTAACCAATTTCCTAATTTAGAAGCTTAATGCTTATATCCATTTCCAATCGAGATGAACTTAGCCACTTGATTTATAGATGGTTCAAGGAGACGTGATAAAATTTTGCATTCATCGAGCAACTTATTACAATTAAAATAGCTCCACCAAACATACACCAGATTTCAAATTAGATCCAAAAAAGACTTCGAGGAGAATACCCATTGAAATTCACTTCCTTCCTACCATTGATTCGCTAGTTTCTTAGATCCTTCCATCCTGAAACATCTTTTAATGATTTAATCAATGAGTGGTGGAACCTTAATTAATGCTTGTGAGACTTTAATAGAAGCTAAAAATAGCCTTGTATGTGCTAGTTGTATTGCTCCAAGACCAACAATGCCCTTTCTTTCTATAAGTATCTAGTACATTGACTAGAACATATTCTTATCCCAATGCTATTAAAACAATCCCAAGACCCTTCCTCCCCCCACCCATACTATACTAGATGTCACTAATCATAAAGGATATGGCTATCAATAGTATGAACTTCTAGTGACATTGATGAGATAAAAAATGATATGATAAAGAAGATTTTGTAATGGATTGGTTACCTCAAATTAAGGATATACAATTCCTAATGTTAGTAGGACATACTATGAAAATAACATAAATCAAGGTTATAGAAATATATAGATACCATATTAACCCCCACATTTCAAAGGTCATGTTGCACCTTTACAAAGGATTCAAGGTATTCCCTCATATTAATGCAAAGAACCTAAACAACTTATATCCTTAGTTCCTATTGTGCCTGTTCAAAAAAACATGGCGAAGAGACAATTTTGGGTGTTTGGCCTACAATGATGCACACGAGTCTAACAATTATATGGTATACCAAGAACAAGTATCCATTTCCAAGGCTGCACTCTGAAAGGCTGCCCCTATGGTAGAAGCAGGGCAATAACAATAGTGTCTAACTTGGAGCACCTACAGATCTTTGGTGATACTAAGGCTATTTACAAAGGCTACAATCTCAATGCATAGAAAAGAATGATCATTTCAGGTCTTATAAGCATAGAACATGGGATCAGTT
Organism: Sequoia sempervirens; assembly: GCA_007258455.2. Lineage (NCBI taxonomy): Eukaryota > Viridiplantae > Streptophyta > Pinopsida > Cupressales > Cupressaceae > Sequoia > Sequoia sempervirens. The sequence continues at coordinate 178,332,975 of VDFB02000008.1, read as the reverse complement.
TGAATTTTTTGATACCAACAATATTCAAGCAGTCCTACATAAAAAAAATAATCAAGCAGGCCATATGGCCATGATCAGATCTCAATGAGCTCTCAAAGGACCTTCTAGCTATTGGTGTACATCTATGCTCATTGTCTGAACAGATCTAAAAATATCGTCATTGGCTAGTTTTCAACAATGATAAGAAGAATGTTAGATTTATTCAACAAGCTGAATTCTCTGAAGAACATAAAATAAGAAATTGACCTGACTGTCCAGCCAATGAATTAGGTGTATATATTTAGCAAAGGTCAATGTAAACTTGGGAAACTAGCGTTTGTTAAATGCCACTAGGCTTGAGCCCTTTAAGCAGATTAAACAAAAACTCACGGAGATGATGAAAAACAATGCTTGCTAGATGATGTGCATTTATGGAACCGCTTAAGTTCTTTTAGTGAATGTCTTGATTTTCTTTGAATGCTGTCCCCCGATGTCATCAAAGTTCTAAAATTGGATGGTTTTCTTGGAATAAGATGCATGTTAGTCATCCAAATTGAGGACCTAATGAGGATTTCCAAGGCAGAAGCTAGCATTTTGTCTGCTTCAGCTTAAGATATGCTTGAAATTGCAATATGCATGTTCTCCATCAGATGTTTGTTTTCATTCTCTGATATCTAATATTCGTAAGCATGACTTGCAGAAACAGGAAGCATATTCCAATTATCAGAAAAATGTGCCTCATCCTTGACTCTGTAAAATCAAACAAAGCCTCAAAAAATATTCGGAAAGATTTCCCCTCATGGTATTGACCCCAGGAAAGGGCTCACCGTTCATTCTTACATGAAATATTTGGAAACCTTTTTTCTCATGTTACTGCCAGTGATAAGATGATACTTTGAGGGGGGCATTTGGCTAAGCTTTCCAAACCTTTCCTCGTAGCAGTCCCACATCTCACACCTGCACAGAGAAAAAGGTAGTAACAATTGTTCTCTTTCAGTAGCACATCTACTTCTCATCATAGAAGCCTAGTTCTGAAAATATTTCTTGAGCAAATGAACAAGAAAAATGATTTAAACCAGAAATCAGGCATAGAAGAATCAGAAAATCACAGATCACAGAGAAATTATTACCAGTATGCTAAAAACTGAAAAGGTGAATATCTTGCATAGACTTCTTCAACTTCTCTAGCAACAGTATATATGGTGCACTGAGACCTGCTGTGGACCTGCAAGAGGAAGTTAACTATTCATTACTGAGGAAAATCTTTCCAAAGAGGAAGGAAGATGAAAAAATTCAACAGACCTTTTTTAAGTGCCTGACAGTTTCAGAATCTGCTGGAACACTCTGAAAGTATCCCATGCACATCAGCACATTTGAACTTGTGAATGGACCAAAACCCTTTAACTTGAGTAAAAATTCTTCCAACTCGCTAAATTTCAACAGTGGTGATCCATCAGAGCTTTCAAGAGAGTTTAAATCAATAGAACCATTACATATATCTGTTGCAAGCATCAGGATGTACTTAGCCCTGTAACCAAGACCACAGCGATTTGCCAAAAATGTTTCATCAAAGCTTGCCAATTCTTTGGGAGTGGGAAAATCCCCTTTGCTCAGTACAGAAGGAATACAATATTCTTCAGTAAGGGATTCTGGGCTTGAGATTATTTCTGACAAATTCGCTTCAGAAATCTTCAAGGGACGGTTGTTTTCCTCCTCTCGGCATAGCCCCATATCAAGACTAATGGGACTCTTTTCTGCATCTATCAATGTTATGCTAGACGTCTCTGAAATTATGGTCTTCTTCACATCTGTGAAAGGTAATCCTTGTTCTGAAAATCTTGCAGGCACCGGATTGACAGTAAATTTACTTGGTTTTTTTGAGCATCTTTTTCTCTTCCCATCTTTCTTGTTTGGAGTTTTGGGTGATGAATCTTTAAAGTTCACACAAGAACTATTTGAGTTTGAACTGGTCTCTTGAATAGTTGACCAACCAAGTGGTTGTTCTTTCAGCTCTGACTGGAAATCACAGAGTAATCTAGCCATGGTCAATGTCCTCCCCCACCTACAAATCCCTCAGCAAAATGATGAGACAGTGATGGAAAACTACTCTAATACCTACCATGGAAAGAATACAATAAAAATTATACAGCTTCATGACAGAAAAAAATGCATAACACTTAAAATTCATCAGATATTTGAAAAATCGATCCTAAAAGTAAGATGAAAACTTTTAGGAAGGAGCAAATATTCACCAAGAGAAATCTTCATCTCAAAGATTTACAACAACCAAATTTGAAAAAGGCAAGCAATGCAAGAGAGAGATTTGAGAAAGGATAACAAACTACTAAAATACACGTAAGTGAGTTGATGGGCTAAGGGTAAATGTGAGATCTATGAGAATTACCTTGTGCTCCAGGTCTAGTAGAAATAGCAGATCCAGCTTGCAAGATGCTTAAAAGAATTTCATAATTGAAATTGCTGACAAATATCAATTAGAAGAAATGGTAAAAAATCACTACACTAATTTTACACCATGTGTTACTGAGTGTTAAAGATGGTGTGTTATCAGAAAATTGCAATAAGGATGATCTGAATTAAGCTGGTAATTCAGAGGACAATATAGAACTTAATTTAACCTTTCTATTATAGGGATCATATTTGAAAACCTTAATAGTTAATATGTCTGCCGCAATCTATCAAATTCTTGAAACTTTCTGGGTAACTTACTTGAGCAAAATTAGATGGAGGGAAAATAATGTAGTTTGAATATGCATCTTACTTCCATTATTGCATAAACTGAACTAGAGGCTAGATCAGCACCTTTTATTTGTGAATAAAGACAGAAAGCAGAACATATATGTTTGTCATCTAAAGACAGTAACTTTGGACAAACAACACATTTCCCATCAGCAGTAAGCTTTCCCCTAAACTAATAAACAACGGCTTGTTGCCAAGTTAGAAACCGGGTATCAATAAAGGAAGCAAAATATCCAGCTCCGAATCATAGTTAAACTGAAGATGTACTATGATATCAATGTTAGAGAAATGCACATGTAAAAATCCTTTGCTCTTGCATCTTCTCACTTCTTTAAAAGTAATGAAATGGCAAACATACAAGTGTAATATCCACCCTAGATTTTTGTTTTTTTGAAAATATTGCAACTGGAAATGAGATTATAATGCAGTATCTGTTCCACTCTTTGATCACCCAGTTCCCGAGATGGGCAAGGTGAGAGTATACAATAAAAGGATCAGTAAACCAAGTAAATTGCAGCAGCTAAAAGTGAAGCACTAGGCAGCAAGCCAGCCAATACCACTTATTCAGTGGAGTGCATATGCAATACTGAAAGAAATACACTTCAAGCTTATTTAGCAGAGTGTCAATGAAATAACATCACTTCCACTTATTTAGTGCAAAGGCGAATTCGATGAAACCACTTGTTCAATGGGGTGAGTAAACCAAGCAATTGTCATGTCCCCTCAAAGGCATCGCACCGTTGGAGGGAGGAGAATGCATTCACAACCAAACACAATGTGTGGGAGAATGACTCAAAACGATAAATAAAAGACAATATTAACAATTGTTAATTGTCTTTTATGTGTTAATCGCCACTACTCATAAGAACGCTATTTACTAATAATGTTAAAAAGTCAAACGCCGCCATTATATGAACAGACAGGTTGCAACCAAGGAAAATGTGACCAGGAATAGAGGGACGCCACCGTTGGTAAACATAGATATAGTTGCAAGAGACCATTCATACAGGGGGGAAGAAATCAGAAAATAAAGAGGATAAAGAATATAATAAATTGAAGAGTTCGATTCTGTCTGGAGAAGATGTCTAAGGCTGCCAGCCAGGTGTAATCTTACACATAGCATTAAGCAATCTTGTTTTCATGTTTATGCGTTATAGTTGCTGAATTGTTTGACTGTGTACATGCGTCCTATGCATTCTGTTGATTGGGTTTTAAAGTTTTGAATTCTGAATGTCAACATGCTTGAATATATTTGCTGACATATATTGGTTGTATATCCTGTTAATTCAGACCCACAGCCTGGTTATTCTGGTTATAGAATTAGTAGAAGTCCCTATCTGTAATCTGTGTCTATGATGGTGATCATAGGAATGTGTGCTTGTTTGGAATTATGAATCAGTAATGTATATCTTCTGTTCTTGCACAGTAGTAGGTAGACTACACGCATGGTACAGTGGTAATAAAGCTAATGTTATATGTCAGTAATTCTTTACTTTACTTATATCTGAATGTATGCTTATTAGCCAGTAACAATCCGATAACATCTGGGTATTTAAGGAATAAGAAATCTGCATAACAATACTGTAATATGTATAAGAATCAATTAGAAATGTTTGAATCTGCTTGATAAACCTGCTTGTGAGGAAGGGCCTGAGAAAGTGGTGCCTAGAGACCCCACTTAAGATCGGCCTATTCCCAATGCAAGGAGGGGCCATGGATGAGTGGAAAGTCCACTTAAGATCCGCCCTGTTCGAAGGCAGGGATAGGCCATGGATGGGTGGAGGTCCCACTCAAGTCCGCCCGGACCAAGGAAGGAAAGGACCATGGAGGGGTGGTAGGCCTAGACCACTTGTAATCTCTGCTAGCTTCCTCCAATAGGTGAAGTGTTACTCCTCTTAGCTTATAATAGTTGTATTTATGATTAATCTATAGACATGATGCCATGATGCTAATGCTAACAAACATATACTTGCATGTTTGAATGTGGTTTCATGTGGTGAATGCAGGTTCCAATTCTGAATTACTTCATTAAAGAGGACATTCATTTGAGAAGGTGAAACCCTAACCCTAATTAGCAAACCATTAGCGAAGTCCAGGGAAAATTAGGACAGGGAACATTACAGTGGTATTAGAGCATAATCCTGCCATCCTGTGAAAAAGTAGTTAATGCAAACTTACCATAGAAGGCACCCTAGAAAGAACAACACTCAAAACAACACCATGAGTGAACAAATGAGCAATGAAAGAAGAACATTCATGGAACAAACCATCCAAGCACTCTTAGACCAAAATGAGAGGAATGAAAGAACCATACACTTCTCCTCCAAGCCATCCTAAATATGAATAACAATAATGGAAGGGAGACACATTCTAATCATTCCGAGAACAATAACCCCATCTCCCCAAAAGCAACCAACTCTAGACCCACAAGATCCCCCTTCTTACCTAGGGAAGAGCACATGGAAGGAGGGGAGACAAACGAACCCCCCATAGATAATGCGGATGAGATTGCAGCAGCATACTATAGACTTGATCCCGAAATTAGGAGAAGTATCCCTTTTAAAGACTATCGTGAGGCCAAAGTAAGAACCACCTCTAGAAGGGAAAGGAAGAGCCAACACAACAAAGACCTCAAGAATAGAGTAAGTAAGCTGACCCTCCCTAATTTGGATGGAGAAGGAAAAAACACGGCAAACTCGTGGGTCCAAAAGTTGGACACCTATCTATCACTGAGTCCAATGACAGAGGAAAATGCCATTAAATTCGCTGTGCTACATCTAACAGGGATGGCCCACGAATGGCTGCACCATAGTCTCATTACCCAAGGCCACCAACACCTAACCACCTATGATGATTTCACCTAGAGGCTAATCAAAAGATTTGACCAAAAACACCCCGAGTGGTACTTTAGAGAACTCACCTGAGTAAGACAACATGGAACTATAGAGAACTATGCCACCAAATTCCAAAAGCTAGCTGTCATGGTACCCGAAATCTCTCAAGAGAGACTCACCTACTTGTTTGTGGAAGGATTGAGGGGATCAGTCAAGGGCATGGTGAGTGCATTAGAACCCACCAACTTAGATGAAGCAATTCAAAAGGCAATGAAATTTGAGGATATCCCACCTAAAGACAGGTCCAAGAACTTTAATGCACCCTTTGCATACTCTCTTAGAGACGAAAAGCATAAGGAAGCGTCATTAAGAACATGCCCTTACTATAATGAAAAGCAAGAACGGGGTCATATGTGCAAATCAATAGATGATCTGAAAAGGAAGGGTTTGTGCTTCAAGTGTGAAGAACCATGGGAACAAGGTCACTGATGTAGAAAGGGGGACCGCGCCTAGAAGATGGTAGCAAATCCCAAAGAGGAAGGCAAAGAAAACCAGAGAAAGAAAACAAGGTATGATGAAGGAGATCTCAAAGGTATCCAATCGAAAGAAGAAAAGACCATAAACAATTGGAGCTTTGTGGAGGGCCAATCTAATGGCTACGACACCCTTACACCCTCAAAGATCTAGAAACATATCACCCAATCAATCTCCCCAATAAAAATTGTAATATGTCACTTGAACTCTACTCATAAGACTCCTAAGGTTTCCTTATCAAGTAAACAGAAAACCCCTTCATGGAACATTACATAGATATGTGTCATACTCCTAATCCTCTTAAGTTCATGCCTGAAAGTTAAGAAATATCTATGACATTAAAAGGGAGTTTGCTTGAGGGAAAGAAAATTAAGGGGGGAGGACTGTCATGTCCCCTTAAAGGCATCGCACCGTTGGAGGGAGGAGAATGCATTCACAACTGAACACAATGCGTGGGAGAATGACTCAAAACGATGAATAAAAGACAATATTAACAATTGTTAATTGTCTTTTATGTGTTAATCGCCACTACTCATAAGAACACTATTTACTAATAATGTTAAAAGTCAAACGCCACCATTATAGGAAGCAACGGGTTGCAGCCAAGGAAAACGTGGCCAGGAATAGAGGGACACCGTTGTTGGTAAACATAGATATAGTTGCAAGAGACCATTCATACGGGGGGGGGGGGTGGTGGAAGAAATCAGAAAATAAAGAGGATAAAGAATATAATAAATTGAAGAGTTCGATTCTGTCTGGAGAAGACGTCTAAGGCTGCCAGCCAGGTGTAATCTTACACATAGCATTAAGCAATCTTGTTTTCATGTTTATACATTATAGTTGCTGAATTGTTTGACTGTGTAGATTTTGTCGATCGGGTTTTAAAGTTTTGAATTCTGAATGTTAACATGCTTGAATATATTTGCTAACATATATTGGTGGTATATCCTGTTAATTCAGACCCGCAGCCTGGTTATTCTGGTTATAGAATTAGTAGAAGTTCCTATCTGTAATCTACGTCTATGATGGTGATCATAGGAATGTGTGCTTGTTTGGAATTATGAATCAGTAATGTATATCTTTTGTTCTTGCATAGTAGGTAGACTACACACATGGTACAGTGGTAATAAAGCTAATGTTATATGTCAGTAATTCTTTACTTTACTTATATCTGAATGTATGTTTATTAGCCAGTAACAATCGATAACATCTGGGTATTTAAGGAATAAGAAATCTGCATAACTATACTATAATATGTATAAGAGTCAATTAGAAATGTTTGAATCTGCTTGATAAACCTGCTTGTGAGAAAGGGCCTGATAAAGTGGTGCCTAGAGACCCCACTTAAGATCCGCCTATTCCCAATGCAAGGAGGGGCCATGGATGAGTGAAAAGTCCACTTAAGATCCGCCCTGTCCAAAGGCAGGGATAGGCCATGGATGGGTGGAGGTCCCACTCAAGTCCACCCGGACGAAGGAAGGGAAGGGCCAAGGAGGGGTGGAGGTCCCACTCAAGTCCGCCTGGACCAAGGAAGGGAAGGGCCATGGAGGGGTGGTAGGCCTAGACCACTTGTAAGCTCCGCTGGCTTCCTCCAGTAGGCAAAGTGTTACTCCTCTTAGCTTATAATAGTTGTATTTATGATTAATCTATAGACATGATGCCATGGTGCTAATGCTAACAAACATATATTTGCATGTTTGAATGTGGTGAATGTGGTGAATGCAGGTTCCAATTCCGAATTACTTCATTAAAGAGGACATTCATTTAAGAAGGTGAAACCCTAACCCTAATTAGCAAACCATTAGCAAAGTCCAGGGCAAGTTAGGACAGGGAACATTACAGCAATCCACTTATTCAGAGGGAATCCATACAACTACAACCTATTCATTGGGGTGAGTGCAATAATCAAAGACCTTATGCCAAATACATTGGCAGTACTTCCATCCAGAGTTTACAATGTTAGCTCACATGCATCAATACTAAATAGGAGTGTAACTATTGATTACAAAATGCTGATAGGCCATGGATGGGTGGAGGTCCGAAGGCAGGGATAGGCCATGGATTGGTGGAGGTCCCAACTCAAGTCCGCCCGGACCAAGGAAGGGAAGGGCCATGGAGGGGTGGTAGGCCTAGACCACTTGTAAGCTCCACTAGCTTCCTCCATTAGGCAAAGTGTTACTCCTCTTAGCTTATAATAGTTGTATTTATGATTAATTTATAGACATGATACCATGATGCTAATGCTAACAAACATATACTTGCATATTTGAATGTGGTTTCATGTGGTGAATGCAGGTTCCAATTCTGAATTACTTCATTAAAGAGGACATTCATTTGAGAAGGTGAAACCCTAACCCTAATTAGAAAACCATTAGCGAAGTCTAGGGCAAGTTAGGACAGGGAACATTACAGCAATCCACTTATTCATTGGGGTGAGTGTAATAATCAAAGACCTTATGCCAAATACATTGGCAGTACTCCCATCCAGAGTTTACAATGTTAGCTCACATATCAATACTAAATAGGGGTGTAACTATTGATTACAAAATGCCGATAAAGGAGAGAGCTTTTGATTAAGTGTTGATGTAAATCAATACTATTGTAACACCCCAAATAGTGCCAAATGACAAACACCCAACAACCTGTTGATGTGTATTTTATGACTCCCCAAGCACTCTAGAATAAAGAATCCAAAGACACTCTATCCTCTCTTGAAAAACTGTCTCGTATGCTAAGATTGCCAAAAAGATCATACAGCAATTCCAATGTTTCGTAAGATGGGTGTGGATAAGCTCTGTGGATGATGTGATTTTGCCGGTAACACAAAGGGATTTACTCTAGCAAGTCTCTTAGAAAGCAAGGACTTATATGCAGTGATATAATTTTTTGGAATTTTTTGATTTTAGATAAAAAAAATGAAAAAGGGAGTAAGGGTTGAAAAATCCTACACTATTCCTACGAACTCAAGAGACGGTAAGGGTTGAGTGAAACCAAAGAACAATACTCTGTTTCGCCACACTATACGACAACTACACAAAGCAAGTGCAATCTTCAGGGGGATTTGCGCTTAAAATTTCTTCACTACGAACAACACCAGCAATAGAATAATATCATTTGAAGTAATACAATGAAGCATCCACATTAAAAGCTCAGTCTAACTTTACGCATTGAATAGAAATCATCTATCCAAAGAAAGTATGAGCAAAGTTTCACTAATCTTTACGATCAATCTATCATTCATTCAAAAGAAATTCTAACTTAAATCTATTCAATGAAAAAGAGAAGTATGTAACCATGCAACCATTTGACAATGAAAGAATTCAAAGCATCTCATGCATCATGAACTTTATTATCAAAATAGTCTTTTGCAACAATTTCATAAACTCTTTCTCTCTTATTATCTATGCTCTATATCATGCTATCCATCTATGAAAATGAGAGAATGAGAGGGGGGTATTTATAGAGTTTCCGAAGTACAATGAACAGCCAAGATTAATCTGGAATAAATGGCAGAGATTAAAAAATAAACAACCCTAATTAGGGTTTCCTAAAACACAGTCAATGATCAATGAGCTAACAGGCAGTGAACTGAAGTGAAGAGCTATTCTTGAGGAGGCGCATCCCTATCCTCTTTGGTGGCATTATACTGGATGAATTTGGAAACTATCATGTCAACCTCCTCGATCGTGACAGGTGGCAGCGCATTGACCTTGAATTCTAGCAGATCTAAAACATCCGAACATTCAGCAAAAGTATCTTCCCATTCTGATTCCTGCCGCTGGAAATTGCAAAAGGTGAACAGGAAGTCAACTACCTTAGTCAAATCTTGTTTGAGGATAGGCCCGGTAGTGAAGATCTCCTGAATTTTGTGCTTCAAGTTTTCAAACTGCAGGTTGTTTGCTCGTACAATGTCCTTCTCCAACACATCGGCAACCACAACTAGAATCTTCTCCCAAATCTCCTTTGTCCTTTCCTCAACTCGGATAGTATCTGCCTTTGTCTTTTCTAGGATCTCACTCCGTGTGATCAATGTCATGTACCAACTGCTAAAATCATAAGCTGCACCTGGTGCAATTACTTTTCCGTTGACTAGCTCTTGCTTCGGCACTCCTTTAAGCACTTTGAGACATGGAATGATTATGTCTCGAATATCCTGAGCATTATCCCATGCTTCTGCCAATGTTGCAATTCTCGAGAGCAAAGAAGAAGTTTGTCCATATGCCAATGCCAATCTTTCTGCAAATACAACCACCTCTTGTCTGTTGCTAATTAACCATTCTTTAGTCTCCTTGCTTATATTCTTCTCCTCTTCGAGAGTCTCATGAGAAGTATTCATCAGTGGAGGAGCTGTTGAGCTAGTCTGATCAAGAGGCTTAGTTAGATGTTGAATATACTCCTTGAGTTGTTCAACCTCTCGTTTATACTCTTTTTTCTTTGTTATCTCCTTCTCTAGCCTTGCTTTGATAGTGGCAATAGAATTATCCAATTCTTCCATCTCCTATCCTTTTGTGGTAGGGCCTAAATTGACAGTGGTAATGGCATATTCTTGGGGAGTAATTTCTTCCCTCGACTTGTCAACTGTCGGCACAACAACTTGGACTATACGATGCCCAACTTCATCTCTTTGAATGGTGGAGAAGGTTTTGGCAGGCTTTCTTGCACTGACTGCTTCTAATTTGGCCAGGAAATCGGCCATGTCATCTTCTTCTTCTAGAACTTTTTCTGGTTCTTTCATTTTCAATCTTTCTTTCAACCAATCAGGAATAGTTGGCTGCTCGATATCTTGTTCTTCCTGAATGTCCTACGCACCTGGGATTTCTTGAATTCCTCTTAGGGCTGAAATCATTCCTTCTTCAAACTCGTTGTCCAAAATGTCATCCTCATTGTCTGATTCCAAAATCTCGGTGCCCATGGGTGATGGAGGCTCATCATCTTCTGGCTGAACAGGGATAGGAGAGGGAATCCTTATATCTCCCAAAGATTCATCAATGTCTAAAATTTCATTCACATTTGCGGAGATAGCAAAATGAAGAGGCTTCGGTCTCTGCTGCTTCCTGGCAGGTTCCTCATCTGCAATTTCTTTTCCCTTTGTCTCCTTCCTTTTCTTAGGATTAGAGCTCTCAATTGGCTCATCTCCCTGGGATGTTCCAGCGTTCGAAGAGTAAGATTCCGATTCACCCATCAGAGTGTATGTCAAAGGTAAACCCTTCCGCCGTAGTTCCTTAATTTGCTGATCTGCCCACCATTGTGAATACTTGATGACAGGCCTCATGAAGGTGTCCAAGTCAGAGATTTCCGGTTCTGACCAGCGCACGGGAGGAAGAGGCTAACTTCCATCAAAACCTGGCTGTGTAAATTCGCCATCATCTTCAAGTTGGTCTGGCACATCGAAGAGTTTTGTCGTTCTGATTAAGTTGACAGGCAGTCTAGACCACAATCTTTTCCTAATATCAAATTCATCTGCGGCATTGGCCCAGTAATCCTCCAGGTCCACTTTGTGTTTATATTTATTTCCGTTCACGGTTTTGATGTGGTGTTGAGGATCAAAATTGGCTCTAGATCGATACGATGTGAACGGATACCACTGCATTTCTAGTCTAGCACCTTCAACTGCCTGTGCAAATGAGCAATATTCTTCCATGTACCCGATAAAGAATGGGAAAGTAACAGCTGCATTCTACTTTGGCCTTTGGATGTTTTGATAAGTCTCCAATTGCCTAAGAACCTCCAGTAGAATCATCTTGTGGGTGGGGTAGATGGGAAGCTTGAATGGATTCCTAGTGAATCCCTGGATTCAAATGTAAGTGAATTTTGGAAACTGGATGTACCAGGATCCATATTTACTGATAAGGCTCTTTGCTTCATGTGTCAGCCTCTGATGGGTCATCCCCTGTAGTATCTTCGTGATGAACATCAAGAATGCATCGTGCGCTCTTCTGAAATGGGACTTGGCAGACAGCTGCAACTGAGGGTAACATTCATACACTTTGAATTGGTTTTCTCCATTTCCGACAACACCTTTGCATATCAATCCAAGATATCTATAGGCTCTGGCCAATAGATAAATGACATAAGAACTCATATGAAATGACTTAGTCTTTTCAAGGTTAATTAATTGCTCATGGATGTTATCACTGATCATTCTTGACCAGTTAAACATTCTGACTCCGGAGGTGATTTCCTCGATAAAGAAGTAAATCCATGTTTCAAAGTAGGCACCTTGAGGATTGCCCATTATTCTGTTCAGAAGCAAGACGATATCACCGTAGTCTTCCTTAAAGTCTGTCCAACGCAGTTTCTTAAGCATTTTCTTAGCGGAAGCTCTTGGCTTTTCCAACCATGTTTTGTTGATATGAGTTGCACATTGATCTGCCCGATCCTCAAAGATTCTTTTGGCTTCCTCCTTTGTTTTATATGAAGTTCGATTATGATCAGGGATGCCGAATGCCTCTTGGATAGTTGGTTCTCCAAGGTGCGCCAAAATTCTTCCATCATGAGCTATAATCTGTCTTTCCTACGGGTTGTAATGTCTTGCACATTCGACCATCAATTCGACACAATGGATTGCTGGAGGAAATCCGGCAACTTGGACAATTCCGTTCCGCATCATTCGGCAGGCAATTGTTGTGGGCATAAGTCCGTTCAATCCATACATCCTTTTTTTGAATTCCTCAAAATCAACATGTCTGAGGTCTATATCTGTGATGTTCTTCCATTTGGAATTGATCTTTGACTCCTGTTGAACTCCCTTGCGAACTTCATTGGTGCTTTCTTCGACAATCCTTTGGGGGTGGTCATCAACCTGCGAGAAAGAGAATACAGTAAACGTTCAATTATGATTTCTTTAAAATTTCCTTGTGAAAATTCTAACTTTCAGCTTGTTGAAAGTTAAATTTGACAAAAAAGCAAGCTGAGTAATAACACTTAGTGAATTTTTTGAAGATAAAATGAAGACAGAGGTAAAAATAATCATCAAACTTCGGGATTATAATTTGTGAATGGCAATTTAACTTTAAACTTCGAAAATTTGGTCTTTATTGCCGAAAAAGCAAGCAATCCTCTGAAAATTTCAACCTTCAGCTTAGAATTCTACCTCTTTCTTTGTTCTTTCACCTTGAAAAAATCAATCACTCAACTCTCAAAATTTCTCTCTCTCAAAAAAAAATCTCTCTCGAAAAATTTCTATCCCTCGAAAAATTTTCTAGCTCTTCAATAATTCTCTATCTCTAGAAATGGAGAGAACTAAGCCTCTTGAAATTATGAGTTGATACTGACTTGAGAATGCCTTATAAGGTTGAAAAATTCGATCCATTTAGCAATTCTTTCAAGTTCATCGAATGTGGACTCTTGTTTATCGAGGAAAGTTTCTAAATTTTTTAGCTCTTATCTTTATCTTCATTGAAATTTTGAAGTCTATCTCTTGAAGCTCGATTTTTCTCTAAGTGTTTGGAAATAATTAAAGGTTTATCATGTGATTTTTCGATTTTCTAACCTTTAATTGATTTATTTTACCCATGCTTTCTTTTAATTTGGCAATTTTTTCCAAGTTTATGGGTTTTTCTATTCCTTTCTCCATCATGGCGGATTTTCTCATGTCTTGGCCATTTTACAATTTCCCTCTAGGCACCTCATGACTTAGACAATTTCTTCACATTTTGGGGCGGACTTTCAAGGCCTTGTGCCATATCTACCAAGGACGGACTTTGCCTTAGGCTGTGCTATCTTCCTTCAAGTGAGCGGACTTTCCTTGCCTTCTTCCATCATCCTCTCCTTCCTATGGCAGACTTGCTTGTTAGATTTCCATCCATCATCTAGGTAGGGCGGACTTGGAAAGTTCCTTTCCATTCCCTTGCTTTCTCCATGGCGGACTTTGTGAAGTCCTCTCCACATGCTGGGCGGACTTTGAAGAAGTCTCTCCATATCCAAGTGCAGGTCGGACTTTCATGAAGTTTTTCTATTCTATCTTCTTGGCATGGGCGGATTTGCCACTGCTGGGCAGACTTGCTGAGATTTGTGCCATGATCTTGGGCGAAATTCTTCAAATTTTTATCATCTCAGCCAAGAACCTTATGCTTTTTATCTGCCTTTTTCATCTGGAGGTCTGATTTTTCATTCTTTTTCCAGATTTTTGCTTATTTTCATCAGATTTTTGATTGATTTTGCATTGCTTTTCATGCTTTTTTATCTGATTTTTCCAGATTTTTTGATCTATAGGCCTGCTTTTTGGTTGATTTTCTGATTTTTCTCAGATTTTTTACATGCTTTTTAGATTTTTTCATTGATTTTTGCATGCTTTTCAATCTAAAGATGGAAACTTTGACTCCTTGATTGGTGGGACCTTGGCACCTTCTAAAAATAGAAAGTTTCTAAAAAAGAAAAAGCGAAAAAGCAACTTTCTAAAAATAGTAAATTCTAGAATGGTCCAAAAGTGCCAAAAATGAAAAAAGCAAAAAGCAAAAAAGCAAAATCCCTAAAAAGTAGGAAGTGTCAGAATTGGGCGAAAGCACAGGTGATCCTCATCTACAGGGTCTTCTGAACACTTCTACGACGTTTATGCGCAATTTCAGGCTTGAAATCTCAACTTGATTCGATTGATGACTCCAGACTTTGACTTGAAACTCATGGAGCGAAAGAACTTACGAAATTGCAACTCAAAACTAAACCCCAAAAACAAACCACCGAGGGTCCCCATTTGCAATCGGGCAATGTGTGAAATAGGTCACAACACAACCCAGCTATGAAATAACAATATGATACCTTGAATGGATAATTACTGCTATGTTCCACCAAGTTTCCGGGACGGCGGGACGACGGGACGCGTTTCGGGGACGGCAATTTTTTGAGGGGATTTTAGGGGACGGGGGGACGGCTGTATAGTATATATATATAGAGAGAGAGAGAGAGAGAGAGATTTTAAAAATATAGGGAAATTTCAGATATTCATATGAGTAATGATAATCATAACAATGAACATTCATAAAGTTGCAAATGTAATCACCAATCATATTGACATATGCATCATAGAATTGAATTATCGAAGAAATTAATACTACAGCTACCTAATTGCATCCATGGACCATAATTCATGTCAAATAGTCAATGTGCATATGATATAAAATAATAAAATGCCCAAAAGGCTACAAGTTTGTACTACAAATGTCAAAATGACAAAGTCACAAGTGTCCAAAGGCAAAACATAGAAATAGAAAGTATGATGATTGCCGCTACTCGGCATCTGCCAACATTGCATCAAAATCAAACTCATAGTCTGAGTCACTGTCACTATGAGGGGCTGGCTCATAGTCTTGGCTGCAATTTTATTTTGGCAAGTTAAAATGAGGTCAAATGAAGGTAAGAAGATGTTTTAAGTGGCCATATTAGGGGTGGGAGGGCGTGGGTCCCACAAAGGAAAGAACTAAAAAAAAAGAAAATTAAAAAAAACCTTTAGCTTTTGTGTTTAAAATGCTGTTGGGCGATAGGGGACGGCCAGCCATCCAGGGGGCGGATAGGGGACGCCAGCCATCCAGGGGACGGATAGGGGACGCCTAGGAGTCCCCTATCCGTCCCCTGGACGGCTGGCCGTCCCCTTTCCGTTCCGGGATGTTTCGTCCAATCGGGGACATCCCCGAAAATCGGAAACCTTTTGGGGACGGCTGTCAGCCATCCCCCAGGCGTCCCCTGTCCCCGAAACGTTTCTGGGACGGGTACGGGGGGCAAAAACCCAGGGGACACGTCCCCGTGTAACACTTAATTAGGCAAGCTGGTGCAGATCTGAAAATGCAGTGATACACGCTGCAACAGGTCTGAACAACCAGAATAATCGGCCAGAAATCTCACCAACACACCCAACACATTGAAATAATAATAGGCAGAAATATCTCTTCAAAGCATGCCCGAAATTTCACCAAACTATGCTGAATATAGCAGACATAACAGTAACAAAAAAGTTACAGATCTGAAAACTTTGAAACACATAGGCAATCACTTCTATATGCTCATGCCACACTCCAAAATACAAAGAACCACTCCAAAACCCTTCCCAATCAATATCCACATGCTACAAACAAAGATTTGCAAATCTGAATTATAACTGAGATTTATGTTGCTATCATGACTGTAGCAGCAATGGCAATTGCTGCAAATTCATTAAACTCCTTGGAAACTAGGAAAGTTCGCCTCCAAAGGAATGAAATCGACACTTCTATTCCCAAATGCCTCCAACCAAGCAAGAAAGCACAATAAAGGAGAGGCGATTTAGGTTCAGATTCACACACCTCATACCTGCAATGTACAGCCTGCACCTGGGCCGCACGACCAGCACTTAGGTCTCTGAAACTCCTTCTAAACTCCCATGAACCAGCAAGGATTTGTTACCAACAACAGCAGCTTGGGCTCATGATCATTTTCCATCATTTTAAGCGGTCATTTGAGTGAATAACTCGCTCCCACGTGATGCAAGGTATGGCAGACCTGGCAAGGACATGCAAGGCCAGCAAGGAAAGTAATCTTCAAACACCAAAAATCCAAAGATAATCACCAGCTTCTTCACTTCATAGGAAAATCACAGACTTCATTCAAAAAAATCAAAACTCCCATAATTGCAACAAATTGGAAAACTCTTTTCTGCAGCTCAATGGTGATCTTTGTATGAAACCACACCAGCCAGTTAGGGAGGTTTTCGTGCCTAAAACCAACAACTCCAAGAGGGTTTTCATCCTCAAGAAGCTTTGGAAGAACTTAGTTTCATTCCAGTAGCATAACAATATCATTCACAAGTCTGAACTCTCAAATGAGCCCTCAACCTCCATTTATACTTTTCTAGAGGAAAATAACCAGTTTTAAATTATAATAAATTTTTTTTGCCCTCACAAAGACTTTTTAGGAGAATTAATATTATTTTCCATGTGCAAAGTCCACCAAGCCTAGGCGTCCAGCTTAAAACACATCTTAATACCTTTTTGACGAGCTATTACACTAAGGTGCCCTTTTAATATTTCCAACATTAGACAACTTAAGTAATTAATTAAATAATAACTCAATAGCTTACCCAAGTTGTGGTAAGTATCCAAATGACATAATTATGCAATTTTGATCATACTATACCGAAGTCATAAGACGATGAATCGAAGCAACTAGGTGACTCACTAAAAATAGCCTACTCGTCCAAGAAGTTTGGAGTGCTCCCAAAAGGTTGGAAATCAATTCTGAAAGTGTCACAAGGCTCACCAAGGCCAATTGAGCTCATTGGCAAGAACCAAAGTCACTGTTTAACCAACCTTGAGCACTCCAAGAAGTTTGGAGTTCTCCCTAGCACACCAATTAGCCTTCGACAGAACTTGCAAAATTGGCTAATTGTTCACAAATCAATATAGCTTAAAATGGGGACATTACAACAAGTCTAATAACTAAACCTTTTACCATCAAATTAACTTCATTTTTCTTTATGGTTTTCAACATTTTAGCTTTAAAACTTTCTTCAAAATATAAATCACTCTTAGAAATATTAGGAAAGGAAACTTATAAGAACCATCTTCAAAAACAAAGATTTATTCATCTTCACTAAAGTTGTGTAACCCTTGGATATTAGACGAACAAGAAGCAATTGTAGCTTTCCTATCCACGACAGTTAGAGCTTGAGGAACTTGTTTGAAATCCTATTAAGTGATTTGTGACCTAAAAGTCTTCAAAGGTACTTGCACATCTTATGGTTTCCCTAAACACAACCTCCTACCTTGAAAACATGGCTTATCTTTGCAGTCTTTCACTACTTCACTTAATAGAGTAAGAACAACACTTGGCTCTGATACCATTTTAAGGATTGTCACTAAAAACATTCATTAATTGGAGTAGAAGGCATAAACCTCCTCTATAAAGTTTGCCCATTTTGTACAAGCTCTTATTTGAAAGAAAAATCTATTATGTAGGAAGGAGGAAGAGAGCTTTGTTGTGGAAGAAGAAAAGTCATCCTCCATCGTTCTCCTTTCTTCTGCTTGTTTGATTTGATTTGTTCCCTTAGATTCTTTTGTCTCTCTTTGTTGTGATTGGGTGTCTTTGTTTAATGTTTTTTGTGAGTTAGTAGGTGCTCTTTTGATTTTTTTTGTCAAATTAGTGCTTGTTTTACTTGCTTTATGTTTATTTCTTTTTTCTTTGTCCTTGCTAGTGTCTTATCCTTGTGCCATGTAGGAGCTTAGGACTTTGTCCTTGGTGTGTACACTCCTGTAATGGGTTTGATTTGGCATTTATGGAGGTGGCTGCATGCAATGTTGTTGGATTCAATGGGGTTAGGAAGTGATGGGTCTAAAACTAGCATTGGTGATGGTGTTAAGTCACGGAAAGAGGTGTTGGTTTCTAGGAGGAAGATTGTTGTTGGTAATGGAGCCGAGTTTCTTGTTCAAATCAATGGAGGGTCAATTCAAAGTTCAAACACAGAAACAAGATGATGGTTTGTAAGGTGAGCATTCTTTTACGATGACCTTGTTCCCTAATCAAGAAATACTTCGAGTCTTGATAAGGAGGAAGCAAGGTTAAAATTTGTGGATATTTTTTTTGTTTACTCCTATGGCTTTGTTTGTAAGGAAGTGTTTTGATGACTAGTTGGCTTTTGTCTAGGGGAAAAAATTGGGATTATATGTAATGGTTTGTTGAATGCTTCAAAAAGGGGTTTTTTCTGTTGTTTGAAAGGTAATAATATGCAAAAGAGAACATTTCTATTTTTTTTTGGAATGTGATATGGTCTTTATTTAGAGCATTTGCTTGGGATACTATTATAAATCTTGAGGATGTTGTTTGCAAATGTCATGCTCCCTGATCACAGCCTGCACAGAAAGTAAGTAATGACCCAGGGAGACTTCAGAAGGTTCATTGGAAATTACTAAGAGAAATGTTAAATATAGTGATTCCATATTTGACATAAGGAAGCACTAACATATGGGAGACTTTAATTAACCTCTTAATAGGCAGCAATTCCTAAACAAAACTAGCACCTATTAAAATGCAGCGATTCCACAAGGAATTAAATAATTAATAATTAATAGAGTTTTAAGGGAGCGATTGGGAATAAAAATAATTAACATTAAGTTTAAACAAAAAGTCATAACCTTTGATTACCAAAAAAAAGTCAACCTTTGGAAAGGAGATGCCTATTCCAAAGGGTGCATCATTTCGTGGGGATATGAGGATATATAAGGAAGGTCAAATCATTTGTAAAAGGCATCCAAGGGGATCAATCAAGTGTGGATTGGAAAAAAAGGGAAAATAAGAAATTGGAATATAAAAGATCTATTGAAAATAAATATTATTTTTAGCAAGAGTAGTATTGGGAAGTAAGTTTTGAAATATAAAATAGGAATATATATATATATATATGCATCATAATTGCATAATGAAATGATATATGATTGATAATTAATAGAATAAGATTCCTTTAGCAATCATATTTGGAGTCAATGTGAAACGTGTGATGGGGAGATGCAGCAATACTGGTTCCCTCATCAAGTACGCCAACCCCAAGATGGATGTGCCAAACCTAGGGCCAAGGGGCCGAATGACTCAAAGGCTCATTCCGTACCCTTGGGCTTGATTGAGAAGGATAGGCTCCTGACGTCCTATCATGCTTTCCCACCAAATTCCTAATATGGTTGGCTGTTGGAAATAAGCTATGAAATGGACCCAAATATACTTAGGATATGGTGTTTTCAATAGGGATTATCTATGATCATAATACTTGATGTTAATTAATTAGGGTTTTCTCTAAGTTCTATTATAATTGTGTGATTTATTTATAGAATACTCTTTGCAAATAAATTGTATTGTTGGAATTCTTATTTTTGGGAAAAATTTAGGTAAATCCCCAAAAGGGGACATTACAGCAAATCTTCTCCTAAATGGGTTAAAAATAAAATATGTGATGTTCCGCCAAACTTACGGCTGTTGCTTCCACAAGTTATCAAGCCTTTAGGCGAAGTTATTAAGATGGAAGATACAAGATCTTCCTTTCCTCATAGGAATGCTCAGGTAGCGGTTTCTTTAAAGGTCTGACATTAGTCTTCCTAACTACATAGCCGTTCCATTACATGGCTGTGATGAACCCTGCTGGCTCACAACTCAAACCCCTGTATTTTTCTTAATTCTTATTGTGTTTTTTTAGTTTTTTAAGAAAAGTTTGTAGACAGGAGAGAAGGGGTGCATCATATAAAAGCTCATAAAAATGCAATACAGTAATATTTTGATCAACGGATGTAATAGATGTTATTCTGCAATACATACAATGGGATTGCAAATGAATTACATACCCGAAATGCTCCAGAATAATTAAATAAAGAAGTATCCTAGTTTGCCAGTCGGAATTGATGAAAACTGACAAGTATGCACTCCTAGGCTCCAGATCTGACTTCTCCCACTCCAAAACAGGATACAATCCCCTAAGAGAGGTAGACGCCAAGAAAGGAACACAAAAGAAAGCCAAGAGAAAGGTGTTTCAACTAGTTCCTTCACACGCCTTCCCAAACAGGCACATTTACCAATGCAAAAGTACGGCCCAAATAGAATGCTGAAGAGCCAAAGCTGTACGCTGTTGAATTGCTGAAGAGGACGCCTCAAGTGTAGAAACCCCCTTCCTTATTGCAAACAAGAATAAACTGAATGATAAAACTTTGTTTGAAGCATGTAGAACCTCTTAATGAAGCCCTCACAATTGCACTAATTCGATTGGTCTCTCACAGTCTCAAAAATGCTCAACATCGAAGAGATATCGTTCTCCAATGGAAATATTGCACAAACCCTGATCACAGAGGAAAGCACAGAGAAAACCTCAAAGGCAAAGTTGAAATAATCTTGAATGAGTTTCTCATTGCCCAAAATGCCTTATATCCTCAAGAGGCACGAATTCCAAGAAGTGATGCCCTTTTCAAGTTTTAAATATTTTAAAATACATTTAAGTCATTTTCAATAGTTTTTGACTTAAATACTTGGCGCCCACTTAATGTATAAATGATTTAATTTAAAATCACCCTTTTTATGAATATTTAAGTGATGTAAAGTGATAAAGTCAATTTTGACTTTATAATAAGGTATTAAGTTAATAACTTAAATCACTTAAATAAGCATAACTTCCATGAAACTCCATATAATTTTGTGCCGTCAGAAGCTGTCAACTCCTGAACTGCCAAGGCCTGCAGTGAGCCAATCACTGAACTCTGGAAATGAGAACAACCAACCCCTCCAGAAAATACCACTGACCCTCTAAACACAACCTGTTAGCTTACGAGAGTCTGAGTAATAAGCTAACCACCATCAAACACAATCATGCCGAAAAAGGGGACATTACATTGGCCTTGTTTACTCTTGCAAAATTAATGGATTAGGTGTGCTAAATGCATTTTTTTCCCTAGTAAAAAGATGATCAACTGAAAACAAATTGGCCATTGCTAAATAAGAGTTCAAAAGAGCAAAATATTAATTATGGTGCTATTAATGAAGATGGTAAAATAAATATTGATGTTGGCTCAAAAAGGATTGAAAATACAGAGGATCGAGCCCCTCAAAATATGCAGAAACCCGGGAAGACTATATATTTATTCAAGTAAATAGTGGTAAACAGGACAATGAGAATAAGGGTGTTGTTAAATTAAGCCCTCCTTCACAATGTGTTGATGTGAATGATAATAATAAAATACCTATGGAATTTTTTGAATTGTCTAATTGCCTTGATGTTAAGTCTAACAAAACCAGGCCTCCTAGCAAAATATGCAAAGGGTCGGGTTGGAAAAATAATGAATCTGTTTCTAAAGGTGCACAAAGTAGTTCTAGAAGGTAAAAGACTATTCTTCAAATTGAGAATGTAGGGTTAGGTGGTATTATGTCTTGTAATGATAATGCAGGTGCAAGGTCAGGCTGTGATGATAAGCCTGTTGATAATGGGAATGGGGTGGAGCAATGCTCTCCTCCGTATTTTGAAAGTTTAAGGGGGTAAATATCCCTCCTATAGGCCAGTAAGTTGGTTACTTTTTTGCTTTCTTGCTTTGGTAAAAATCATAAGTTGGAATTTGCAAGGGCTTGAGGCCCATGATAGAAATTACTTTGTTAAATCAGTATCTAAACTCAGGTAGGTGTTGGATTGTATCATGTTGCAAGGGATTAAGACTACAGGATTTAACTTGGAATGCGTTAGTGTTTTATTTAGAGATGCCTTAGTTTAGGCATGTATAAATGGTGAGTTATCAAGTTCTTTTCCCTTGCAGAGGTCTATAAGAAAAGGCTTCTCTCTTGCGCCTTTTTCTTTATCATGGTTGCTGAAATAGTACACTATTTGCATAGGGGTTCATTCAGTCCTCTAGTTAAGGGTTTGAGCCTTCCCATTGGGGAATCCTTGATTAAATTACAATTTGTTGACGACACTACTCTTTTTTGTTGAAATAAAAGAGGATAATTTTGATAACCTTAACTGAAGATTGGATATTTATTGCAATGGTTCAGGTTCCAAATAGTTGGTCATAAATATAATGTTCTAATTTGGTTTTACGAGTGTTCAAATTGGTTGCTTAAGAAAGGATGGAAGTGTTTAGGGCCTAATGACATTATCAGGTGTCTTGGCATTCTCTTTCCCCTTAATCCATCTTTTAAGAAATGTGGAAGTGGGTTTAGGACAAACTCAATAATAAGATATATAAATGGCAAGGTAACTTGCTTTCCCTTGCTAGAAGATTGCAAGTCAGTTAGAAGGTGATGTCCTTTATACATTGTATTTTTCCTCGTGTTGGTTTCTTCTTCATATTTAAATCAAATGAATACATTAATCATATTTTTTCTTTGGTCAGATATAAAATGCAGCTAAAAAAGACATGCTATTTCTTGGGAATGGTGCATTAAACCTAGAGAAACTGGGTTATGATTAAACAATTCGTTCAAGTAAGGTATTTCATTAACTGTTAAATTGATTATTAAATCTTTACATGGTGATGAACCTTGGAAGCAAGTGATCAGGTATAACTTGATTAGCAATGTTCCAAAGAATTGTTCTAATTCAAATAGTTTGCATATATTGAATATTCTATTTGGTAGTTTTAAAATTCAACCTACTTGATCCCTTGTATTTTTTTCTATATGGAAGGCTTGGAGTTTTGTTAAGTTTTTTGCTAAAGGGCATGAGGCCTTTTCAAACACTAGAGAACAGGTTTTAATTTTCAAATCTACATGGTAGAATTTAAAATGCAAAAACTCTTATACTAGAGAGTGTTCAGTTAAAGCTTGGAACAATTTTTGTTTGAAATTTATAGAAAATATACTTGACAAGGAGGGCTTGTTATAATGGAAGCTTATTCAGGAAAAGTAAGGTTTTAAAGGAGCACAAAAGAACATATACAGTGATCAAGAATGCTGGTTTGGAGAGTTGTTTCAAGCAGGTTCCTTGGCATGATGACTTATGGAAGGATGTTGAATGGCTTGGGGGTTAAAAAAGTTGTTTCATGTTAATTCTAAATATGTTTATGCTCTGTTATCTTCTTTTAAGGATTGGTATGTTAAATTGAACTCCCTGTGAGGGCTGCACAATCCAGGTAACATTTAGTCCAATAGGTTAAAAATGATTTGGTCGAAGCATCTTGAGCCTCAGAAAGCTCTTTTTAGATAGTTATTGTTATATTAGAATCTTGCTGTGGGTATTAATCCCTTTGTTACTGGGTCTAAAGCCTGTCCTGTATGAGGCGAGGATGAGTCTACTTTTCATCTTTTTTTTACCACCCCTTTGCCAATGTTGTTTGCAATTGTTTTCTTTCCGTGTGGGCTAGGCTTCTATTTTGTGGTCTGATATTATTTTTGGGAAAATTAAATGTACTT
>VDFB02000008.1:178277026-178308939 GCA_007258455.2 Sequoia sempervirens | reverse complement strand
GAGAGTTGGACGTGCATATAACAAAATATATTACATTCAAATGAATTTAGGAAATAACCAAAGAAAGATAACTAAGCGAGTAGACTTACTGCCCCACGGTGGGCGCCAAAATGTGAGGTCAACCTGTAATCACTAACAATAAATAAAACATTCCAAATTTAGCCATTGTTAGAACTCAAATAAACCACTCCCTATAAAATTCATTTGAACACAAGAATAATGGAAAAAAGCACAAAATCAAGAAAAACACAATGAAACATTATTCAAATGATCAAACCAACATCTTATAGGGGGATTGGTGCTATTTTGGTGTGGAAAATAGCCCTTTCCCAACCCCTTTTTGATAAGCTCCAGATATGATGAAGATGCAAGATGATAAGTGATCAAGTCGTGGAGCATTAATACAATAGAGGAGGCCTCTACTTATAACCAAGAAGGATGGAAGAATGCAAAACATGGAGGATGTGGGACAAAACATGAGCCAATGACAAGATGCCACTTGTCAAGATGTGAGAGGATGAAGGTTGTGCACATTTTGATCAATATGCCAAAGAGGGGGAGATTTGAAATTCAAAAGATGGCTTGTTGGAGGGAGAAGAAAGAGTCTTAAATGCCAAGTGGGAGACATGTAAGAGACAATGTAAGAGGATTTAATGCCATGTTGGAGGATAAGATATTTGGAGGGGTTTTCAAACTTGGAGGAATATTCCCTTTTTTGATGCCATTTTGAAAGTCATTAGGGAATTATTAAATCAAAGAAATGATTTATTGGTGCAAGTTGCAAAATCTAGAGGATTCAGGTGATCAAGATTTGATTAATTTAATAGGAGATTAGGTGATTTTGACTTTTGACTTAGATTTTAGGATTAAAATAAATCAAAATGAGAAGAAAATGATTTTAGATTTAATTAAATAAAGATTTGATTTATTTAATCAAAGAGGATGATGTTAGTGTTAAATCAAATAAAGATGGATTTATTTAATTTAAATGGGTGACTTTAGGAGATTAATTAAATAAAGTTGATTTATTTAATTAAAGAGATAACTTAGGAGATTAATCAAATAAACATGATTTATTTAATTGATTGGGCGAATATGATTTAATTAAATATGAGGAATGCATGATGTCAATTTTGTATGTCTACACTTTTCAATCTCAAACCTTCATTCCTCGTTTTCTCTCCTATAAATAGGACACTATTTGGAGACAAATGGATCCATCTTTCAATTGCAAACTTATGTTGTTGAACTCACTTGCACTCACACTCATCTTTTACTCACTTTTAGCTTGTTTTAGCTTATTTCTAATTGCATAATAGCTTAGATCATCCATTAATGGCTTACATTCATCCATCTTAGTTTGTACATGAATTATGGTTTTCATCTTTTAGCTTAGAATTAGCTTATATTAGCTTAGCAATTGCATAATTAGATCATTTTTAGAATAAAATCATGTTAACTTAGCTTGCATCATGTTTAATTTAGCATAAACTAGGTTTTTCATCCATTTATCACAATGGTTTCATCAATTCTCTTTCATAGAATTGACTAAAACAGGCTCACTAACCACGGGATTGGGAAAGGGTCGTTGTTTCACATCAACACGACACCAATTCCAAAACAGGATATGTTTCAAATGGGTTAGAGTAGGAATTTAACTATTTTCATAGTTTGTAACTTTCAGTTTGTATAAATGCTTATTTTAACTTTCAATTTGAATGATCTTGTTTGGTAGATTGAGGTTTAGTGGATAGATTGTGCTTTGATTCATCATGGATCAAGCGTAATCGACCCACCCCAAAATTTTCTCATCTCACACCTGCCCCTCAAGTCCACAAGGACGTTACACTTCTCATTAGGGATGATTTGTAACACCTCATTGAGATCAATTGACCCAAAAATGGTCCCTTTTGGCCTTCAAAGGAATTCATTTCACACTCACTTCATCTCTTTCACACTTCTTGGTCTTCTTAGCAATTCTACAATCTCTTGAGCAATTTCACTCCATTTTCTTCATACTTTGGGATCTCTTGAGCATACTCTTGAGCATTCTACTAGCATTTTCACAACTCCATTGACCATTGCGGCAATTGGTTACTCCATCAAATTCATCCTTGCATGTGTTGCTCTACCATAGAAGCTATGAGCTTGGAGTCTTGTGAGACCTCCCTTCATCACCGTTGTGGCTATGAATTTTTTTCCAAATTCATTACCTTAGATTCTACCTTCATTGGCCTTGATTGCCTTTGGGTGGTGGTGGTATTGCATCACTTTACTTTCAAATTGTGATTTGATAGAGTAGATTTGTATCTTTGGTAGTGTTCAGTGCATTCATTTCCATTTCCTTTATCATACTTTCTACTTCATGGATTTTCTGGCTGTCCATGGAGGTGGAAACACCAAAATGGGGGTTTGACTAAGGAAAACCTATATACAGCCTGTAGACATGTCAAATTTACATCATGCATAATCATATTCCATTCATCAAATAAATCAGGACTTTATTTAAATCAAATCTTAAATCATTTTCCAAAGTCCAAAAAGTCAAATCAGTTAATCAGCATTAATCAGCATGATCATCATCTAATCCTAATCTAATACTAATCACATCCCACTTGCATTATCTAGACCTAGCTACTTTGCAATAAATCAATTTTATTGATTTATTAAAATCTCTTTTTCTTTTCAGCATGACAAGTCAAACAGGCATTTATTGCTGTTTTTCCTTGTCCCCTCTCAAGATTTATGGCAAAATTTGAATTCAAATTTTCCCCCTCTTGGGCACTCTTCCCAAATCCTGCACACACATCAACCAATCACATGATGACAAGTGTCCTTCTTTCATTGGCAGAATCTTTAGTCCCACATTGGTCCCTTTTCAACAATTAGCATTTTGAAAATCTTTAAATACAAGCATCTTCAAGCAAATCAATCTTCACAATCTCTTCACAAATCCATCATCTATGCAACTTGATGCAAGGTCATTCTCTTTGAGAACTTGATCTTGTCCATTTATCATCTCTATATCCATAGCAATTTCATTATCTTAAGCTTATCAATCAAGGGTTGGGAAAGGGTCACTAGCACATGTGACACCAATCCAATATGAGATAGTTTACATCATGTTTTCTTATGCTTTTGCTTTAGATCCTTTGTCATTTGTTTGCATTTTGAACATGATGTGTTATTTCATAAGGATGTTGAATATCTTAATTTGTTGTTGAAATACTAATGATTCTGTAGGTTTTATTGTTAGTTTTCTAATCACACTTTGCAGATTTTGATGTCCACAAAATGGCGCTAGAAGGAGGGCAACCTTTGATTGTTGGTAGAATCACCATATTGACAGCGAATTTTTTTAAATGATTTGTCTTTTGAAGGTCCATTTCATTTGAATCACCATGTTTATGAATGCTAAGTAACATAAAATTTTCCTACGAACACTGTTTTTATCATTATCTTATCTGATTCCACCTTCACTCCTACTTTTACTTTGAGCACCATAATCATGCGTAGAAATGTTCTTCAAATAAAATAGAAATTGCATCTTCATTTCATTTTTTTTTAATTTATTTTTTCCTTTCAGCTAAGATTGTCAGTTTATATCGTGTACCACTATCTGCTCAGGTTCTATATCAGATTTGCACATTTAATTAAAAATCCCTGTCTTTATAGTAGATTCATTTTGTTCATACGTTGTAGTCATTTATCTTGTTAACATCTTTTGAATAGACAGAAAACATGCCTCATCTAGACGTCCACATTCTTTTTCCTCTCTATGTACTCATCAGTGTGGCTGCAAATGAAAATGTCTGACAAACATATTCTTTTGTCCATGGGAGCGAAGACAGCTTAAGAGGTCGCTGTAAATTTTAAATCTATGGCGCTAGATTTAGATATTGTGTTGATTGAAGCTTAAAAAAGAGTGCTCCATTTTTCTTTTTCATTCTGAACTTCATCTTCTAAGCTTCTTTAAAATCTTTGAAGAGCTCCTTCTATCGGATCTGCTGTAGTTGGTATATTCTGAACGTTCCACAGAGTCCAGGATCTTTCCCTTTTGAAGATTGTTTGAGCATTACAATCATTAATGCTAGAACGATGCGAGAATCCAAATATTGATGAAGACAGCTGTAGAGATTCATTTGAATTCAAACACTCATGACCACTGCCCACATTCAACTAAAATGTCGCTGTTACATATCAAATCACTCGAGAATAGATCTCTGTTAGCAAGTGCTCCATATCCGACCATGAGAGCGCTGCTGAGCGGTGGTCTCTTGTAGTGGCGGTGTTGGTGGTGGGCCAGTCGGCTAAGAAGTGGCATATGCCCGCCGGCCTTTGTTGTTGTTTGCTGGGAGTCATTACGTTGTTGTCAAAGGAGATTCATCTGGCCCAGCCTGAAGTCTAGGGCCTCCTTCACAGGACTTTGAGTCTCAAAGTTTATCAGATTGTTTGTAGTCTTTGCCCCGGGCGTTACCATTCCTGATCGCCATGCATTGTCATTAAAAAGCCCGCTGTTCATATCAAATCACTCAAGAATAGATCTTTGTCAGCTAGTTGGATTCTTAAATGAGTGTATTAGCTGGCACCAGAAGAAAATTTAAAAAAAAAAAATGCATTGGAATGCATGCATGATGTGAAAGAAAATCTAGAGTTTTATTGAGCTAAAGATAGCGTAATTCAAAGCCCGTGTCAGTTAGTTGATCAACTTCAGGCGCTTCCTAGTAGATGTCTTTCATAAATGCATTTCATCTCTGTTATTTAAAATAAAGATCTGTCTGGATTTGTCACTTTATTCGATGCAGGTCATGATGGCAGAAGCTCATTAAAGAGAAACTACTCAATGCTTATCTTGGCTACTCTGTTTTGCTGGCGTGCCTGGTTTGCTTTACAAAAACTCAAAAATCTTCTATTGTCAAATATGACTGCGTATTAAAGATATATCACAAGGATTTTTAGTATTTGAGGAAGATTGTATACATTATATTTGTTTCGTTAGGCTTTAGCACACGAGAGAACTCACTAAATTCACACCCAATAGCTGGAGGTTGGTCGCTCTTTGTTAGCAATATAAAGAAAACCGCGCCATACTATTTAAAAGGAATGAAGCTAACGTCTGCTTTCTTAAAAGGAGAATCAATCAACAGTTGCACATGGGGGTAAGAATTTTGATAGATGTGATAGTGACTGAGAATATATGTTTAAAGTCTGCTATTCGGCATAGGTGAGAATCTAGTAGCTTAATAAATGGCTAATAAATGTATTTTCTGTTTCAATCTATTCGTATGATTATTCTGCCGCCTTCATTAAATCTCTATCAGAATTTTAAATCCCTTGTGGTGTCTTGTCAAAAATAAAATAAAAAATAAAAAAAATCCTTGTTACTAATAAAGATTATGCTGGTCTTTGCTTTATCTTCTATTTAGAATCATCCTACTATCAATGCTTGAAATAAACTTACTTGATCCCCACATAATTATCTTTTTTATCTTGTAGGAGGGATTTTCATTTGCACAAGGAGTTTGCAAGGGGTGATATTTGAAGAATCTTGGAGATAAAGCGAAATTGAGCATTAACACTCGAAATCAGCAAAGCATTTTTTAATGCTTAAAGCTTCTGTTATACGCTTTAGTTTTCTGTTTCAAATCAACTTACACTTTTGAGGCTCTAACGAAAGAACACTTTGATTTGTCATTTGCAAAGGGTTAAAATTGAACTTAGAAACTTACTAGCTTCAATTTGGGTTAAGAATTGAACAATCAAAACTCACATTTCATTTGGTGTTTAAAAACGAACTCACAATTGCTTTGAAGGGTATAAAACGAACAAGTGTTTGATTTTGAGTGATTGTCTTTTGAGTGCGTATCCTCTCCCCTTGCGCTTCGTGCGATCTAGGGTGCAAGAGAAACACTCAAAATACATTTTATTGCTTTAAAACACTTCATTTTGGGCTTAAAAATTGAACATCTTGTGCGAGTGTGAGTAGGGCATTTTCGCGTACATTTCTTTGTGCCATCAAGCACGATCGAATTCTTGATTGTGTTCTTTGCTTTTTGCTTTTGTTTATCTTAGAGGGCCTGCCTTTGGGGAAAAAGTACTCACCCAGCGGCGACTCAACCGGTAACACTCTAAAGAGTATTTCCAAAGGGATATAAAATGAGGATTTTGGTTAAAGCCATAATCACGCGGCTGGTTCGCCAAGATGGATCCGAAGGGGACTCTTGCCCGTTAGACAACTCCACGAACGGAAAGTCCCTTATAGAACCTATGTGTTAGAATTTTCCAAAAATCCTTGTCTGTTTGTTGGTGCAAGAACGTCGCTCGCCGCACAATTTCCACTTTTTAGAGATGAGAGCATGCCATGGAGTTTCTTATGGGTGTTGATGCTTGGCTGCCCCAGATAAGTGAGTGCCGGAGGGGAGCCTGGGGTCAAGCATCTAACCATCCGCTAAAAGTAGGCTTAGCTGGACTTGTCCAAGTGGGGACTCAACAAACATTGTCTATCACATCCATAGGGCTTGTAATTATTCTTTGTTTGAAAACACAGTGGGTATTCGAAAACATTTTGCAAACAAACACTTAAACATGATCATGCAAATTTCAAACCCCTTTTGATAGAGCAAATACCTTTTGACAAATTTAAGTGTTGTTGCCTTCCCTTGGGATTATGTCCTTAGAGGTTTCTCATCACTTGAATTTATATCGTCATTTGCTCTAACTAGGGTTAACAATAGGAAATCCCTTTGCCTCAATTTCTTGGAACTCCCACACAACACTTTGTGGGAAGAAAAGGAATTTAGACATTGGACATCTTAGTTTGAAACCTTAATCAAGAGTGTGTTTGTGGTAAAAGGATCACTAAGCAAAGATAAACAAATTGGACCCCACACATGTGCTTGATATCTCTTGGTCATATTGGTCTTTTGATTGCTCTTAGAGAAAAGTGTGTTCTTCAATACCTTGGCCTAGTAAACAAAGTCTCTCTAAGTCTCTTAGGATCATCAAAACTTTCATCTATCTTCCAAACATTCATCAATCCATCTCACCAAAACAACTTTAGATCTTTGCAAACATCATTCTAGACTTGGGTACATCCTTAAACCAAATCAAAGTCAATTGTTTAATTAGGTGTGTGGGAATGCATCCTTTCTCATACATCTAATTGAATTAGCAAACCTCTTTGAACAAGTTCATCCTAAGATAACATCCAACATTTTAGGGTTTACAAGTTCATCATCCAAATCAAACAATCAAAATCAAAATCCCTAAGTCTAGTATTGATCCAAAGTCCCTAAACGTTCATCACTCATATCATACACCTTTCATCCTTCATCTCGTCGTTGATCCTAAGAACCTTAGAGGTCAACAAGGTCAAAACACAAGAGGAACATGGAATATACACTTGATCCATACATCTTGAGTAATCTAAATCAATTGAATCCTCAAAGCCTTTCATTTCCTATCAATTATCAAAGTCCATGCATAGGATCATTGCCTTCGACAAATATCAATGGTACAACAAGTGTGAGTATGCCCATGTCAAAGTTTGGAACACATTTCCCAATGATAGATCTAAGTCCAAAATCTGCAAATCCACCAATTGAATAATCAATGCATGAGCCTTGAAACGAACAACGTCATTCCACCAAATCCCTACAAACCAAATGTGGATGTACCAAGTGCAACTTTTCGAAACATGAATCCTAACTCGGAAAACTTTGGAAGAATGATTCCCAATACCAACAATGTTCATCCTATCATGCCAAATCTAAACATCATCCCAAATCAAACATTATCCAAATCATTTTCCCATAATCCCATTCAAAAACCAAGCATGCATGCCAAAACTACTTGAACACAAGCCAAATCAACTATCTCAAGTGAGTCAAGATCAAAATCAAGAACAAATTTGGCAAGATCAAATTGCGGAAATAGTTGAGGCATTGCGCCAAGGGAAATCTCCACCACCATTACCTACATCATTCCTTGGTTTAGGGATTCCCCCTTTACCTAACACCAATCACGCCACCCAATTCAATCCAACTAACGTCAATCAAACCATCACGTCAAATCCTTTGAATATACCATCGACATCGCACCAACAGATGGTATCCAATCAAGCAACAATGATGATCCCAACCAATCAAAATACGGTCTCCCAAGGACCTATCACCTCAGTTATTCCAACCATCACTATCCCTTCAATCATTCCAAACACCACTATCACGCCCATCACATCTCAAACCCCCACAATCAATCCAAGCGTATCTCAAAAACTTGTCACTACATCCAACATGATTTCGAATCCACCACCACCCCCACCACCACCAATTTCCACCACATCAATCCAATACAATGTGACATTACAAGCTGCTTTTCAAAAAGGATACCAACAATATCTAGCCATGCAACAAGCAACACAAGCTCAACAAGTGCAACAATCCTCTCAAGTTGCCCAAACCTCTCAAGCTACCCAACCAACACGAGCACAAACACAAAAGATAACAACTATTGAGAACAAAGATCAAGATCACTCCATCATTGAATACCTTGAAGTTGTGTCTACTCCATCCAATGATCAAATGAATATATGTCAAGAGTCACCTCTCAATCATGATCAAAATACATCGACAATACCCAACAATGATCCAATTCAAGAAATGTCAACATCATTTGACCCTATGGTTGAAGACATTAGAAATCTCTCTATTGCAATTGTTGAAAACAATGTTCAAAATCTATCCATCAATAAAGATATTTTCGCTTCATCCAACGAGGCATCGACCAGTGATCATGTTGAAAATGTATCTACATCACCTAATGAGGTAGAGGACATATCTCAAGAATTTATGCCAAAGCATGATCAGAATCTTTCACCAAGGTCTAGCAATGGTCCTTTCCAAGACATATTGACATCCTTCGACCTCATGATTGCCGATATTGAAGGAATCTTCAACTCAACACCTGATCCAAGTCCACTCAAAAATCATGAAGATATTAAGCCACTTCCCATGCATAATGAAGATATCCAAGAGCCATTTGTAAGCAGTCCATCCTTTGAAACTGACCCATGTCAAGAACTTGATCCAAAGCATGTTAAAAGCAACTTCGAAATTAATCAAGATCAAGAATTTGTATCTTCAAGATACTACAATAATGTGATGGACACTCTCCTATCTATGCAAGATGATCATATCCATACTCCTCCATCTACCCATGAGATGCTTTCTATAGATGGGCACGTAGATGATCTTCATTTAGAACAAAATTTTGTTACACAAAAAGAGCAGATTCTTAACTCCTACAATCAAATGGAGTTGTCAACATCAGGATCAAACATGTCCCAAGTTCAGATTGAGGACATCATGAATAAAGATATCGAACATTATCCACTCAAGGAAACAAGTCAGAAAGAACAGGATAATCCAGAGTTAGCAGAGCGAAAAATTGAAACAATGTCATCTACAGTGATCATTTGTCAAAGCACATTTACTGAACAAAATATCTCAAAGCAAGAAGAATCAAAGCATGAAGGTGATACTATCACCATACTGGGGGCAACTTCATCTCAAGCAAACATCAACATAGGGAGCACGAAGAGTCCTTATGATGAAGCTAGTGTCAATACTACAACCAGCCACGCCATGTATCTTCATCCACCCATCACCCCATCCATGAATTGGGACCAACGTCAAAAGAAAGATTTGAATCAAAGTACGAAGAACATTATCAAAGCAAAAGAAGTTGAGAAGCATAATGGACAAATCAAGTACATATGGATACCAAAGAATACAAAGAAAGATTATCCCTATCAAACTCCATCAGTCAAAGAAACTGTGGGGCAAACTAAAAGAGGGAAAGGTATCCATCAAAGATGTCCACAAAATCAAAAGCAGGCTTCTCAAGCGACGTACAAAGTGTATCAAGCAGTTGGTCCTAAATCCACGCACACTTCCGTATCCACCCATCATTGCTCATCTTCCCAAGTTTGGAGAGTCAAAGGTTCCAAACTGTCAACCAATCCATCTCTTATCCCTAAACACACTCCACCCATGCCTCCACACATAATATCCAGTTCTTACATTGACCGTGTATTGGCAATGACCCTTCATCATAAGGATTCAGAAGGCAATCTATCGCGATGTGCGCACAAAGACAAAGTCAACGCTGGTATCAATGAAGCAGATCAAGAATCCCAAAAGTTCCATTCAAGTGCACGTATCTTAGCAAAGCAACTTCTTCAGGCAGGATACCGATGGCACATTATGATAGGGGCATCTACATCAACGACACAACCTGTGGTTCAGCATAAATCTTTCAGAAAATTCAAAAAAAGCAAAAAAGCAAAAAATCCAAAAAAATCAAAAAGGATTGGAAAATAAAGAAAAAAATCGTCCTCTAGTGAAAACCGCATGGGCGGCGCTTTGGGCAAGACCATGATGAAAACCTGGAAAACAGGCGTCATGTGTAGAATCGATCATCTACGTGCGCCACTTCGGTTGAAAGCATCTCATCCCATCCATAATAAATCGAGCATTCAATCCATCCCATCCATATTAAATCGAGCATTCCATCCATCTCATCCATAATAAATCCATCCATCCATAAACCATTGATCCAATCCATTCGCATCTATCTGCATCCATCATCTTAGTTATCTTGATCTTGATACAATTTTAGGGCACATCTTACGCTTGCTTACGAAAAACATCTTGACATGGGTCATTTTCACCGATCCTATCCTATGCAGCATTATCTGAGCTATGAAGCATTATCCAAATGGGTATTCGTTATCCAAACACCTTATCTTATCGCAATATAATCCTTGGCATACTTTGCGTGCTTACCATATCCATCCATCCATACACTTATCCGAGCATCCATCCATTGCATTCCATACGTTGCTAGACATTGGGGGCAGATATGTACATCTTGCTTCGAGAATAAATCTTGGTCTATGTCCTCCAACTTATGTGGCGATCCGAACATTGGAAAACATGAAATAAAATTGGTCTAACCACTTGTGAGCAAAAATTCGAAGCACTAGCCCATGGCATATTTTGACGAAAAGAAATTCCTTATTATTCTTCATCTTTCATCGAACATCAATCCAAACAATCGATATCAGTCGCATCTAAGCTGCACGTCAAATGCCACATCAAATCATCCAAACATCTTTTGTTCGAAACCAAGCTTCATCAAACATGATCACTCAAATCCAATCAAAAAATCATCATCTCGGGATATCCTTGTGTTGCTTAACACTATCCTTGCATTGTCGTGTATCCTCGACAATGTTATCATTATCAATCCTGATCAATCCAGTCCTTGCATTGTTGTGTATCTTCAACAATGTTATCATCATCAATCCCATCAAATCCTTGTGTTGCATAACACTATCATTGCATTGTTGTGTATCCTCAACAATGTTATCATCATCATCAATCCTTCGATCTGATCAATCCACCTTAGCTTGGTCTTCAACAAAATCCCAAACAAAGCATTGATATCATTACACATCCATATCCAAATCGTCAAAATCGTGCAAAAAATCAAAAACATCCAAATCATGCAAAAATCCAAAAACATCCAAAACATATCCAAACAATTTTCCTTTCTTGCTTGTGTGTAGGTAAATGTGTGCATGGAGCTTGTAGGAAAACTGGAGCTTTAGTGAGTTGATATTCATCATCCTCACTTTCATCTACATCCTCTTCCATTTATATAGTTAATTCTCATATTTCGTCATTTTGTTTATTTCATTAAAGTGATTAGCTAGGTAGTTAGTGGGATTTTGTGTTTTCCTTACTGTACTTTACATTTTCTAGCCATACAGATGCCAGTTCGTTGCACTATCATCCCAAACCCGTCTGTTGTCCTCAGACATAGAATTGTCTGAGGTGCAATTTGGACTCCAAAAATTGGCTCATATAGCCCCAATTATATTTTCAGATCTGTAGAGTGATAGAAGTACCTGAGAGTTCTCTTCATTCTCAATTCTAGTCTTGAACACCCGTTAGAGTGAGGTAAGTTAGGGCAGCCCTCCGTTCTCAACTCTCCGTGACTTGGAGCCTTGGTGTGGTTGGTCCCCCTCTCTTACATAACCAAAAGAGTCTACATGTATCCAAGTCTTGACCAATTTACTCTTCACAATAATTTCACGGATCTCAAAGTGTGTGTGCGTGATTTATTCTTTTAGAAAGGGAGTATTTATAAAATATAATAACTAGTAAATCAAGACAATTTATTTGATCTTGCCTTTCTCCCAACTATTTTACTGTAGTTTCTTTTTCTCTTTTCTTCTCTCCTTTTTAGCATTATTTGGTTTGGCATGGGCATAGCTCCACTACCATCCAGGAATTCATAGCCCCGATGGAGATACCTCTAATTCCCTCAAACCTAGCTCTATTTCTTGTTGAGTGTCCATAGCCCCGATAGAGGTTATTTGAATCACCCTTCTTCATTTATCGATTTTCTTTATTTTCTTTTGATTTCTAGGCTCTCCTGGTGTTGGGTTGGGAATCATGGTGGTCACTAAGAAAGACACCACCTTTTGATTTTCTTGAATTCGCAGATCACCATCTTCCACTTTTACTTCTAATCTTGATTCTTTAGTGTTTGTAGGTGTTGAGATCCAAGCAACTAAATTATGAGACTCCCAATAAAATATTAGTGAATACTCCAAATAAATCAAGACTCCAAATAAATCAAGACTCCCAATAAATCAAGACTCCCAAGCTTAGTAATAGATTAGTGAACCTTGAACTTAAACAAGTAAAATATTCAAAAAATGAATACCTCAATCATATTTCTTATGGTTGCTACTCAGGCCTTTACATTCACAAGAACCCACAAACAAAGAAAAGAAAAATAACAAGAACAAACATATAAACAAGAAACAAGAAAACCTAGAAAGAATAAAAGAAAGAAGACAACAAAACCTATCCTAATAATATACAATGGAGGAATAACCCTCATTCTCAGGATCCAAAATAGTGTTTGAGAAATTTTCCATTGACAGTCAGCAAAACACATTATCTAGTCATTGTACTGATCCTAAAATTATTTTCCCCCAAATTCTTAGAAATTTGGTAAGGGCATATGCCCAAATTTTATTAAAATCTGAATGACTCCCTTTCTTTTCTTTGGATTTGTCCCATAATATGACAAGATTTGAAATCCTAAAGGCTTTTATTTTGGCCTTTTTTTCAAACCAAATTTTGACTACAACCTAGTGTTTCAACACATGTTCAATTACAATGGTACATTTTTGTGCAACTCTAACAAGTTCATTAACCTAATTTTTAATTTATCATATATTTCTAGATAACTTTGCATGAATTTCAATGTTGGGATTCTAAGGTTCATTGGGAAAATCAATTCTATATCATAGACTAATTGACAAGGGGAAGTCCCTTAAGATATTTTGATTCCGGTCCGATCAACCCATAACACGAATGCCAATATTTTGGGTTTTTATCCAATATTTGCTTTATCACCCCTATCAAGTTTTTATTTATAGATTCCACCACTCCATTACCCTGGGGATGATAGTTTGATGAATATTTAATAATAACACCATGTTCATATGCCCATTGCATTAACTATACTAAAGAAAAGGAAGGGCCATTATCACATACCAGTGTGAAGGGCATTCCAAACCTGGTCATGATTTGATCTTCAAGAAATCTGATAACAACATCAGTAGTACTTTATCTACAAGCAACTGGTTCAGACCATCTCTTGCAATAGTCAGTTGCTACCAAAATAAATCTATGTCCTACAAAAGAATGAGAATGTATCATTCTGATAAAATTAAGGCCCATTGGGTGAAAGGACGTACCTCATACATAGGTTACAAGGACATAGGCACATTTCTTTCTTTATTGGATCCTACTTGACACACATGACAAGCATTGACATGATAGAAGGCATATTTGAACAAAGTGGGCCAGTAATATCCTGCCCATAGTATCTGATGAGAAGTTGCCTCAACTAAACCATGACCTATGCCAAACTTATCGTGAAATTCTACTAAAATAGAGGAAGCATCTCCTTTGTCCAAGCACCTTAGATAGAAAACTTCATAATTCCTTATACACAAGACCCTACCTTTCACCATATAATCTCGAATCTTAATCTTTAATGCTCGCCTTTGGGCTACACTCATGCCTTCTAGAAATTTATTTTGTAGCAGGTTCTGAACAATGTCTCTATACCACTCATCAGAAGTGATGTCTTGTTGAGTATATTGTTGGCACACCAATTGCTGATCTAACCCTTCCAAGGTCTTTGAGAGTCCTTGACCTCTTACTAGTTTCATAGGTTGGATGTCCATATTGAACTCTTGGAGTATCACCATCCATTTCTCGTGCCATTCCCTGAGCTCGTTCTGCATCAACATAGACTTGACCGCAACATCAAGAACTATTGCTATCACTTTGCTTCTCAAGATATAGTGCCTAAATTTATTAACAACTTTGATGAGAGAAAAATATTATTTATCTACATTAGGATATCTTATTATAGCTTTCTTAAAGGGAGCACTCATGAATGTGATTGGATTTTCATCTCCTCCTTCTCCCTTTTGTGTAAGAACACCTATATAAGAATGACTAGAAGTGAAAGTATAGATATGGAATGGCTTGGAGTAGTTTGGGTTAGCCAGTACAAGTGTGTATAGGAGAAAATTTGCAACCCTCATGTAAATTTACCTTTCACATACCCTCACCTTAGAAAATCAATTTCGAAGGTGAAATTCCACATCACCCATCCAAAATGCATCCACTTGGTGTTTGTCTTATGTGTCGGTGAGAGAATATTTGTTAGGGACGCAAGCGCGGCGCGCGAACATCTACATGGCACATTTCCATCCCTGACAGATTCTTGCGTCTAAAGTTGGCATAGGCATTACACTCCTCATTGGGGATGAATTTTAATGTCCCTCTTGGACCCACCAACCTGAAAATGGCTTATTCCTTCTCATCCCACCTTCAAATCCATTCATCTCACTTTCACTTCATCTTTTTCATAGTCTTCTTGGCATTCTTTCACAACTTCTTGACATTCTCAAGAACATTCTCATTCACTCCAGCATTCTAGTAGTCCATTTGAGCATTGCAGTAGCTTGACACTCCATCAACTCCACATTGCATGTGTGAGGCCACCATAGAAGTTGCGAGCTTGGAGTCTTGCAAGACCTCCCTTCACCATAGTTGCAGTGGTGGTGACTTTGCCAAATTTTTTGCTTGCATTCTCTCTTCATTGGCCTTGAGAGCCTTTGGGTGGAGGTGGTAACACTTCATTCCTATCCTTTGTGATTTGATAGAGTAGTTTAGTCTTTTTTAGTGTTCATTGTAGTACTTCCTATCTTCTTTATCACATATTCTACTTCGTTGCTTTTTGGTTGTCCATGGAGGTGGAAACAAAAAAGCGAGGGTCTAACTGAGGTAGGCCCCTATACATCCCCAAAAAGTTTCCCCTCTTGCTTGTGTGTAGGTGAACATGTGTGTGGAGCTAGCTGGCGGATCGACACTTTTGTGAGATCATATTCATCACCTTAGGCTTTATTTACTTGCTTTATCATCTTTGTCCTTATTTTTTGTATTTCATCATCCTGTTTACTTCGTTAAAACCAACTAGCTAGGCTGTCAGTAGGTTTCTATGCTTTTTTTCAATGTATTTCTCATTTTCTAGCTTTACGAACACCAACATGCCAGAGAGATGCCAGCGTGTTGTGCTCTCATCCTAGACCCACACTACCATCCTTGGACAAAGAGTTGTCTGTGGTACAGTTCAGATCCCAGAAACTGGCTCATCTAGCCCCAAATAGAATCCCAGTTCTGTAGAGTGACAAAATCACTACATAGTTCTCTTCATTCTCGATCCTCATCCCAAAACATCCCTTTTAGAGTGAGGTAAGTTAGGGCAGCCCTCTGCTTTTGACTCTCCGTGACCTGGAGCCTTGACATGGTTGGTCCCACTCTCTTAAAATTTTGGTGAACCCGATGTGAACCATTTTAGTTCCATTTAGGAGTGTTGAAGGGTCCTTTCCTCATGTTCTAGGAGCATTGTAGGTGTGAGTGTTGTGAGGCATTTCACCTTACAGCCCAACCTGCAACCTATAGTAGGTGTAGTTGGAAGGTTCCATAAGCATTATGGAATGAAGCCTTAGTTGGGTCACTATCCTATGTCAAACCTTTGGGGGGCTTTGTAAGAGTATTGTTTAGTGTACGTAATGGATTTTTTCTTGCATCTACCTATCCCCTCTATGCAGCCTATGAGTAGTAGTCCAGGTACAACCTTCACCTTGCAAGACCTACCGATGGGTTTTAATAGGGAATCGTCTCCTCTTTACATCCCTACGTGAATCGACGGAAACACTATAGCAGGTGTTCTTGTTGACTTGACGTCTCTGGTGAATATCATAACTAAGGAGATTATGTTAATTAAATTCCTACATAAAGATGGGTATGACGCACCTATACGCACCATTTGTACGTATAACAAACTTTCTATACCTCCCCTTGGTAGCATTATTTTGTCGGTCTTTGCGGACCTAAGTCTATAAACCTAATTTTTATCATAATCCTAAGGTTTAAACTCTTCAGAGTGAAGCTGGGTATCCCCTGGCTAGTAGCTATGAACGCAATTCCCTTGATTGTACATAAATTTCTGAAGTTTATTCATGAGGGTTCAATGCATGTAATCCACAACACCGGTTATAAGTCACCAGTTGCGCATGGTAGCTATTCCTTAGACAACTTCTGGCCTACACCCATTGGTTTGCTTCTACCTAGGAAGGACCTCTTGAACTAGACCTATGAGAAGTACAAGAAAGGGCACTTAATTCCTAGAGTGAGATACCCTCCATCATTGTATGCTATTTAAAAGATGACAGTGATGCCACCCTGGTGCATTGAGGGGAAGAAGAGAAGCGTTCTCAAGGTTCCTCTTCATCCTCTTTCGCTAGTTAGCCTATTGATTCCTCTCGCTTGGCTATAACATCATTAGATTTTTCTCTGTGTTTGTGGGAGAACCCTATGGTTCCCGCTTGGAAAAAGCCCAAGCGACCTACATTCAAACTTCCCATTCTACCCACAGAGCCTAGGCTCATTCGATATGGTAGAAGAAAGGGTCCCCACAAGGAATCCTCTATGTCTCAACCTCTGCAGCCTCCCACTGCTCCTGCTCCTAAAGCAATGAATGGGAATAGGCTCATCGTTGAGGCGCTAGAGCCAACTCCCCCATTGTCTCTCAACGTCTTCCTCTTGCTCCCATTCAAGAGTCTATACCTCTGTCAGAGATAGTTGTGATGGACACTCCTATGACTGAGTAGGAGCCTTCTATCCCTTCGCATCTCCTGGCCTCTAGCTCAAAGAGTTGTAGAAACCGCCTTGCGCATGAGTGCAAGCATTGGCGAAAGGCTCTGTTGGTTGAGCAAGTAGCTTTGTAGAGAAAGTAAGGAATTGACCACCCTTGTTTCAGGGCCTCCTAATGCATCTTTCTCTCTCATCCCCTCTACTTCCATTCAATCAAATTCAATTTTTCTTTTGGCTCCCCTTGTGAGTGTGATTGCACCTAACCCTAAAAAGGTGCAGGTGTTTATCGCTCCTTCGGTTGAGTCATCTCTTTTAATGTCCCTCCCAAACATCCCACCATTCTATAAATCTGTGAACATACCAAATACCTCAGTGGTGTCCATTATGGTTTTCTCCTCTACCTTCCCACCTTTGGCCTCATCTATGGGGAGTTCACATTCTTAGACAGAGTGGAAAGTAGAGGTTGGCCCTTCTAGCAATGGAGGATGTAAGAGAATCCCACCTTCTTCAAAGGGTGGTCCTGTGCTAGCTTGTTCCCTCCTAGTGATAGAGCTAGCTTTGACATCCCCTAAATTTTTCACTACTCTTGAGTCACTTGGTGATCCAAGCAATGAATCCCGGGTGCCGCCTACCCCATGCACTGAGGTCACACATGGAACTCCTGTAATGTGCATATTTAACTCTTTGAATGAGGTCCCAACCTTGTTAGGGATCTTCACAAAGTCATTGACCATCACTCCACAAGAGCCTAGTAGAGAAGACCTTGAAGGGCCTTCTTCCTTAGCCCTTGTTGCGGGAGCGTCGGAAGAACCTCCCCTTAATATTCCACCATTGCAGGCTTGTCCACCTTCCTCTTGTAATGATGTAGATTGGGAAGCGGATGACCTCTTGGTCAATGAGTGTTAGGGGGAGGCCTCTTTTTTATCTTTAGATTAGATGTGTGTTTGTTGTGATGTGTTCCCTCGTGCTTGCGTTATGGGTTCCTAGATGACCCTTTCCACCCTTGTAGGTGCTTGGATACAAGAGTGATTTTGTGTCGTGAAACTTCCTCTATTTGTTCCATCATTCTTCCTTTGTTATGTTTTTTGATTTTTAGAAAATTAGGGCTGATGCAAAGTGTTGGGGTAATTTAGGCTTCCCCTCCATGTTGACCCAATTTTTTATTTTTTATTTTGTCTTCTCGTGCATTATTCACATGCTCTGATATAGTGGGGGGTTGATGACAGTTCATCTATATACTATTACTATACTTATATATATATTTATGAGCAACTCTAACCCCAAATTATTAGATCACCCCTATGTCTCTTGTTCATGATGTTGTTATTTCTCTTTCACTCTTTTCTCTTTCTCTCCTTTACTTGAGTTGTCCCTCATATGTGCGACAATGTCACTTTCACAATGTTTTATTTTCAAAAAATGAATTCGTTGCCAACAAATCTTTTCTCAAGAATCCTTGCAAACCTTTTTCAAAAATCACATTCTCGACTTGGAACCCTAACAGAACATGTTTCCTTCATCATGGGTTCACAAAGAAAGAACTTGAGAAATCTCCTCCAAGGTGGGAGCATCTTTTCCTACGGGAGAAGCCTCGACCTTCCCCTTGCAAGGGGGCATTTTCTTCCCTTCGAATTCCTTGATGAAGTGAACATCTTTCAAAAGGATTCATTGATGATTGAATCAATTTGTGAAAAGCATTCTTACACTTTCAAACAATGTGCTCCTTGCGAGGAATCTTTTGATGGGCTCTTGAGGGACCCCTTTGAAAGCCTTTCAATTTTTTGACTGTTTGCTTGCTTGCTTGCATGGCTGCTTTTTGTTTCCTGACATGTTTTATATGTGGATTAACATTTTGCTTTGCAGGTGCGCCTGTGAATCCACTTTCCAGTCCAACTCTGCAGAGCCCCCTTACACTGGGATTCCTTCATGAGAGATTACTTGGATGAATGCCTTCTTGTAGGTCTATGGGCATGTAAGATGCTTACATCCTGCGGGATTTGTCCATTGTTGGTCTGATGGCCTTCGGTGTACTTTGTGCAACTTCATATTTCTACAGGGCTATGGAGTCCTTTTGTTCAAAACTCCTCAAGAGAGAGTACCTGTGGAGTCCTTTTCCTGCTCTGTGCTTTCAAGCTCACCAGATGCGGTCTACTTCCTTGACAGTTCAGGTATACATTTCTAACTCTTCGATCTACTTTACCAAACAATCATTAATACTTGTGCTCACTAAAGTGGGGGAGAAATGTATAGGAGCAAATTTGCACCCCTTGTGTAAATTCCCCTTTCACATACCCTCACCTTAG
Organism: Sequoia sempervirens; assembly: GCA_007258455.2. Lineage (NCBI taxonomy): Eukaryota > Viridiplantae > Streptophyta > Pinopsida > Cupressales > Cupressaceae > Sequoia > Sequoia sempervirens. Next base: position 178,289,315 of record VDFB02000008.1, on the reverse strand, counting down.
AAAATCAAATTCAAAGGTGAAATTCCACATCACCCATCCAAAATGCATCCACTTGGCATTTGTCTTGTGTGTCAGTGAGAGAATATTCTTCGGGGACGCAAGCCTAGCGTGCTACCATCCCTGAAAAATTCCTACATCTGAAGTTGAAAGAGACGTTACACTCCCCATTGGGGATGAATTGTAATGTCCCTCTTCGACCAACCAACCCAAAAATGGCTTATTCTTTCTCCTCCCACCTTCAAATCCATTCATCTCACTTTCACTTCATATTTTTCACAATCTTCTTGGCATTCTTTCATACCTTCTTGACATTCTCAAGCACATTCTCATTCACTCCAAAATTCTAACAGTCCATTTGCGAATTGTGATAGCTTCACACTCCATGAAATCCACATTGCAGGTGTGAGGCCACCATAGAAGTTGCAAGCTTGGAGTGTTATGAGACCTTCCTTCACCATGGTTGTGGCGGTGGTGACATTTCCAAGTTTTTTTCTTGTATTCTCCCTTCATTGACCTTGAGAGCATTTGGTTGGAGGTGGTAGTGCTTCATTCCTCTCCTTTGTGATTTGATAGAGTAGTTTAGTCTTTTGTAGTCTTCATTGCAGTGCTTCCTATATTCTTATCACATATTCTACTTTGTTGATTTTTGGTTGTCTGTGGAGGTGGAAACACCAAAGCAGGGGTTTGACTGAGGCAGGCCCCTATACAGCCCCAACAATTTTCCCCTCTTGCTTGTGTGTAGGTGAACGTGTACGTGGAGCTAGTTGGCGGATCGGTGCTTTTGTGATATCATATTCATCACCTTAGCCTTTATTTACTTGCTTTATCATCTTCATCCTTATTTTTCATACTTCATCATCCTATTTACTTTGTTAAAACCAACTAGCTAGGCTGTCAGTAGGTTTCTGAGCTTTTTTGCAATGTGTTTCTCATTTTCTAGTCATACGGACGCCAGTGCACCAGAGAGATGCCAACGCACCTCACTTCGTCCCAGACCCAAGCCACCATCCTCAAATAGAGAGATATCTGAGGTATAATTTGGATCCTAGAAATTAGCTCATCTAGCCACAAATAGAATCCCAGGTCTGTAGAGTGACAAAAGCACTACATAGTGCTCTTCATTCTCGATACTCATCCCAAAACATCCCTTTTAGAGTGAGGTAAGTTAGGGCAGCCCTCCACTCTTGGCTGTCTGTGACCTAGAGCCTTGATGTGGTTGGTCCCCCTCTCTTACAAGGTGCACTAGTGATAACCTCTTTAATTTCCTAAAAGGATTCCTTGGCCTCAACTATCCACTCAATTTTAGCATCCTTCTTGAGCATATCATACAATGGGCGAACAATTTTTGTGAACCCACTGATAATTTTTTTGACCAAATTAATCTTTCCAAAGAAAGATTTCAATTCTTTCTTGTTGTTTGGGAGTGACAATTTCATGATATATTCAATCCTTTCTAGATCTATGGAAATACCTTTTTCCAATATTATGTTACCCAAAAGCTTTCCTTTCGTTACACTGAAGATGCATTTCTTAGGATTCAAAGAGATCCCAAAATCTTTATAGCGATGTAGTATCTTACACAAATCAGCCACATGGTCAACTCTTTTCATAGAAAATACGGTTAGGTAATCCATATAAATAATGATACAGTTCCCAATTAGCCCTTTAAAGGCTATATCCATTTCCCTTTGGAAAGTGGCTCCAACGTTGATGAGCCTGAATGACATTCTCCTATATGCAAAGGTGCCCCAATTTTTAGTGAAAGAAATCTTTAACCTATCCTCTTCTCTAACCATCACTTGATTGTATCCCGAGTATCCTTCCAAGAAGGACATCATTTGGGACTTGTTAACTATCTATAAAAAAATTTCAAGTGAAGGCAACAGATAGTTAACCTTCTTAGAAGCCCGGTTGAGATTTTGGAAATCCACGCATAACTAGATTTCTCCATTTTTATTTTGCACTGGTACTAGGTTGGCCACCCAGGTGGATTTTTGCATCGGATAGATGATCTTGGCACTCAACAAATTTTGAACTTATTTCTAAATTAAGGGTTCTAGTAACACATTAACCAGTCATTTCCTCTGTCTAGATGAATTTGCATATTTCTGTAAAGGGATAGTGTGCATGTTTCTCAAGGTATCATAGGTCTTGAGCTCTTCGTAGCTCCAACCAATTACCTCTCTATAATATTTCAAGGCTTTTATTATTCCATCCTTCTTCTGGAGTACAAATTTGTTTGATAGAAACTTCTCTTTTATCAAGCTTGTCCCTCAAATTATGGAGATCACTTTTACTCCCGCTTGAGTCGATGGAGACCTTTTGGATCTTGGTGGTATTATTAGGCTCAAATATCCTCTCCAATTCTACCATTCCTTTAGGGATCATGTTGGTCTTCAAGTTAGTGATATCATCCTCTGCTATCTTGAATGGATCCCTATCACATTCATCAATAATATGAGTAGTGAAGATCCCAGAGCTGGTGATGAATTCAAGGATATGTTGGTCATTCTCAAACACCTAAAAATTTGTGATATTATCTGGAATTGATGGTACGTGGACCATCTTTAGTGAAAATTGTTTAAGGTGAGAACTGGTCATTGGCTTCAAGGAACTTGCTAAAGCAGCAAGGGAATCTATAATATAGTTCTTCCATCTGGAGACTGAATTTATGTTAAAGGCTTCAAAACCTTCAATTAGATCCCATACCCTATTCCTATAGGAAACCAATCGTTCAACATGATAGGAATATTGGCTTCATACCTATCTTACAATCAACTGAGAATCCCCTTCTATGAAAAGTTGCTTGACCTTCTTTTGATGGGACAACAATAAACCCCTGATTAGAGTTTCATACTCTACGACGTTATTGATTTCCCCTATGGGATTACTAACTGAATTCCAACACCATTCCCTTGCTTGCACTTAGATCTGTCAAATATAAGCTTCCATATCGTTCACTTCTCCAAGATTAATGCTTGTGGATGTTGCCCCTTTCTTGACCACTTTGGTTAGTGATATCCAGATCTTTGATTTTCTTTCCCAAGTCTTCAAGCAAGTTCTTTTTGTGGCTATCAAAATCTCATCCCCAAGAGGTTTCTCTTTGGGGAGAATGGGAACTTCCTCTTTAGTATCTTTCTTATTTTCTGAGGTCAATCAATCTAGGGAATCAGAACTTTCATCCTTAATTGTGTTTACCTCTAAGTCATTGTCCTCTGACTTTGGATAGTGCATCATTTTGACTCTTGCCCACACATCTTGACAAGCTGGACAAGTAAACTCGAAGTGCATCTTCTTAGCTCTTGTATGTTTCTTCACCCATAACTCATCTTGTATTTATACCATCTTCAACTTTGAAACATATCCAAAGTCGTCCATCCAAATTCAAATTCAAATTAGGTCAGTGCTAAAACATCCTAGGGTGAAATTAGAATGAGGGCAACCCAAGCACGCGCTTCAAGGGACCCAAAAAGATCTAGCATACTTCTTCATCCTCAAAAGTAGTATTTCACACAAGGTTGGCCAAACTAGTGTAAAACACATAGAATCATTAAGCACAAATCTTCTAGATACTAAAATTATCTTCAATAGAATAAGGGAAAATCAACTCTAGAACTGCAAGTCATAAGACTTCATCAAAGAGAAATTTAGACCAACAACATTTCTCCCGGACCTCAACAAGAAACACAGAAAACCACAGTTGACAACTGGCAAACACAACTTGCACTATACAACAAATCAACAACCAAAAATATGGATATAACATCTTCTAACAACCATGAACAACATGTTTGAACTACAAAACCATAGGATCAAATATGAACCAAAACCCAAAGCAACCACCGAACACTTGTAACATATCTTCATTAATATTTTCTCAATATCCTTGGCATATACAACCAATAGAAACTATTTGATAATCAGTTGACCGGTTGACATCATTTACAACACCTTCAATCTTTCCATTCTTGCAACAATCTCCCCCTTTGTCATTGATGGCAACACATGATGTGAAAAACCATCAAAGACAATATACTAGCTCTAAATACACTTTTCTGTTTCTCCCCCTTAGTAGATAATCTCTTATATGCTTCCTTTCCTTTCACATGCTTCTTCTACCATTCTTCCTCTCTTTTTTTCTTTTTCTTTTCACATGCTTCATCTCCCCCTTTGACATCAATGGGAAAGGAAAAAGAATATTTTACATTAATTTCTCCTTTGACATAAAAAATGGAATACACACAATGACAACACCTGATACTACCTGCCCCCCTAAGAGGTAGCCACCAAAACATCAGTCTAGAAGAAGGATAGATCCATGGATCCAGCAGACTGATGCATCTCCATATGCATTTAGTTCAAGAAAGGAGGGGAAATAACCCCTAACTTCTCTCAGAGATACTCAAAAGTATCTTTAGGAAGAGCCTTCATGAAAATATCAGCAATCTAATCCTTCGTTGGAACATACTCAAGCTTTACTTCATTCTCCATGACCTTCTCTCTCAAGAAATGATACCTAATAGATATATGCTTCATCCTCGAGTGCATCACTGGATTCTTTTAAATGTTAATTGTACTTGTATTGTCACAGAAAATAGAAATGGGATCATCATATACCACTGTGATGTCTTTCAATGTTTGTTTCATCCATAGAACTTGTGTACAACAAGATGTAGCAGCAATATACTCAGCTTCAGCAGTAGACAAGGAGATTGAATCTTTCTTTTTACTCGACCATGCCACACATCTACATCCAAGAAAGAATGCACCACCACTTGTACTTTTTTCTGTCATCTACACATCCAACCCAATCTACATCTGTATAGGAACTATGTGTAAAATTAGTATCTTTAGGATACAATAATCCATAATCTAGAGTGCCATTTAAATATCTAAATATTGTTTTAACAACATGTGTTTCCTTAGGATCTTCTTGAAATATAGCCACAAGAAAAACAACATGCATAATATCCGGTCTAGTAGCAATCAAATATAATAGTCCACCAATCATAGATTTGTACTTTCTCTGATCAACCTTAGGTGGATCATCATCTTTACCCAATTTGCAACCAATCACCCCATAGGAGTACTTACTGGTTTGGAACCACCCATCCCAAACTTCTTCAACATCTCTCTCACATACTTAGATTGTGAAATGAGAATTCCTTTCTCTGTTTGATTAATCTGTAGTCCAAGAAATAAATTCATCTCCCCAAACATAGACATTTCAAATTCTTTCTGAATCTCTTCTGCAAACATCTTACACATATTCTCATTTCCTCCAAAGATAATTTCATGAACATACACTACTACAATCAAAAAAATTTCATTTTCAATCTTAAAGTACAAATTACTATATGTCATACCTTTGTTAAAACCTTGCTAAATCAAATACCTATCCAATCTCTCATAGCAAGCTCTAGGAGCTTGTTTCAATCCATATAAATCTTTTTTCAATCTGCACACCATATTCAGTTGATTTGTCAACTGAAATCCTTCTGATTGTTCCATATAAACTTTTTCCTCTAGCTCACCATTCAAAAATGTTGACTTGACATCCATCTGATAGACCTTAAAGTCTTTATGAGTAGAAAATTCCAAGAAAATCCTTATAGCTTCCATTCTTGCTACCGGAGCAAAGGTTTCTTAAAAATTTATACCTTCTACTTGTGAGTAACCCTTACACACAAGCCTCACTTTGTTTCTAACCACTTCTCCATTATCATTCAACTTATTTCTAAATACCCACTTTGATCCAATGATGTTTTGGTTTGTCGGTCTTGGGACCAATTCCCAAGTTTGATTCTTCTCAATCTGCATAAGTTCTTCTTTCATTGCTTCCAATTTTCATCTTTACAAGCTTCACTTACAGTCTTCAATTCAATCTCATAAAGTAAACACAAATTCACTTTAGCGGCAACTCTGCTTCTAGTTAATACACCTTTTGTCTTGTCTCCAATGATCTGATCTTCTGAATGGTTCTTCTGTACATATCTAGGTATCTTAGGGGACATCACTAGAGCATCTTCTTCTCTTTCATTTTGTTCATCCTGCTTCTCTTGCTCTTCTTTTTCCTGTTCTTCCACAATCTCTTCAATTCTTATGCGATCGGGCTCATCATATTCATATCCATTAATGTTAATAGAATTCTTCACTATCTCATCAACCTTGACATTTGAACTTTCTACAAACTTTCTCAGTATTTTATTGAAACATTTGTATGCCTTGATTTTAGTAAAGTATCCAAGGAAAATTCCTTCATCACTTCTTTCATCAAACTTACCCAAAGTTTCTTCATCTCTTATGATATAACATTTTCTTCTGAATACCTTGAAATACTTAATAGTAGGAATTCTTCCATGCCATAGCTCATAGGGAGTCTTTGTATTGTTTTCTCTTGCTTGAACTCAATTGAATACATAAACAACAATATGAATAGCTTATTTCCAGTAAACTTCTAGTAACCCAACCTCAATAATCATTGATCTAGGAACTTCTTGAACTATTCTATTTTTCCTTTCAACAACTCCATTCTGCTGAGGAGTTCTTGAAGAAAATAACTATCTTTTTATTCCATGCACTTCACAAAACATATTAAACTCATGGGAGGTGAATTCTCCACTTCTGTCCCACCTTAAGAATTTTATCTTCAAGTTCACTTCATTTTCAACCATAGCTTTGAATGTATTAAATCCATCTAATGCATTTCATTTCTCCCTAAGAAATGTAACCCATGTATATCTAGAATAAACACCAATTCAAATCATAAAGTACCTTTCACTAAGTAGGCTTCTCACTCTTGTAGGACCACAAAGATCTATATGAACGAAATCTAGTAGTACAATAGTAGGCTGTTCCTTTGATATGTAATTATTTCTTACTTGCTTTCCAAATTGACAATTCCTGCAAATAGCATTGATAGGCTTTGTAATTCTTGGTAAATTTCTCATTACCTCAAAAACACTATTCATTGTCAAGTTATCAAAATTCATGTGACACATTCTCCTATGCCATAACCAACTGTCATTAATTTGAGTCATAAAGCATTGTCCATCAACACCCTTAAGTTGATAGATATTCCCTTCAGATTTCTTTCCTATAGCAATCAATATTCCAGATCCTTTCTTAATCTTACATCTCTCATCCTTAAACACAAGATCACATCCTTTTTTTGAAAATATAACCAACACTCAACAAATTATGCTTTAAACCCTTAACATAGTAGACATCGTCAATATGATGCTTTCCATAAAAACTAACTGAACATATCCCACAAATTTTAGCACCAGTATCATCTCCACACATAACAAAGCCTCCATCATATTTTTAAAGCTTAACAAAATTTCTCTTATCACCAATCATGGGATGTGAACAACCATTATCAACTACCTAGTATTTTTTCTCTTTTTTAGCATGTAGGTCAGAGATAACCGTACCTTCATTTTTCTCCTTCTCTGGAGGGCTTTCCTTTACCTATTTTTTAGAATTAGCAAAAGTAGGTTCATCCTTAATCGCCAAGAACAAGTATTCATTGTCATTAGGGTCTTCATATTTTGAATCCTCATCAGTTATACTAGCATTCTCATTCACATAGTAAGCTTTGTTAATCTTCTTTCCTTTCTTTTCTTTCTCATATATGTGTTTATTCCTTTTAGCTCTTTCCTAACACTTTGCAGCATGATGAACTACTTCTCCACTACTAAAACATTTTAAGGGAAACTTACCTTCATACTTACCAGAGACTTTCCTCATCCTTCTTACAAAGTTAGCTTCTATTTCATCAATTTTTTCTTCATCTGGATCCTCAAGTTTTGTAGCTTTAAAAGTAGTCTCTGATTTGCATCCATTCCTTAAACTCGTCTTTCTCATCTCATAAGATGTCAAAAATCCTAACAGTAGATCCTTAGTGAAAGTCTTATAATCTATAGTATGCTCAATAGCACTCACCTTCTCACTATAAGCATCAGGAAGAGTTTTGAGAATCTTCTATACAATCTTGGTTTCATCTATAGTAGCACCAAGTCCTTGCATTTTGGCCACTATCTTATCCAATCTCTGTACATAAGCTTTAACATTCTCATCTTCAGACATATGTAGAAGATCAAACCGTGTCTCCAAATTCTATAGTTTTTCTTATTTAACTCTTTCATCACCATCATGTGCTCTTTCCAAGGAATCCTAGACTTCCTTATCAGTCTTCAAATTATGAACTTTAATTAACTCATAATGTACCAGACTATTCTTCAAGATATACTTCACCTTATTGTTCGCTTCATGCACTTTGATCTCTTTAGGCTTACTTGAACCATTAGCAGGAGGAGTACAAGGATTTTTGTAAGCTTTCTCCACGTCATATCTGCCATACTCTAGATATTCTTCCGTCAATACTTTCCAAATACCATAATTAGTTCCATCAAACCTCAAAAAATCATAAATCATTTTGCTAGCCATCCCAAACCTTCCTCAAGTGGTTAAGCTCTTCACCAAGGAACTAGGATTTGATACCAATTATTGAATAGGACAACTAAGAGAGGGGTGAATTAGTTGTCATAGAATTAAATCTTTAATTCAATCATCTGAACTAATACTTAATAATGCTTAGATGATTAATCATCAAATTTCAATGCAGAAACTCAAATCCAACACATAAACACAATAACACTAGATTTACGTGGAAAACCAATGAGGGAAAAATCATTGCGAGGATTAACTCACAGTATAGAGAATATCAAAACCGATTAAAAGAGGCTCACTTCCAAAACAAGGACTCACTGTCCAACAGGGATAACAACCTAGAGGGCTCACTACCACAGAGATACAAAGAAGACTGTAAAGAAGACTTGTTACAGAGAGACTACAATCCCAATGAAACAAAGGATTCCACCACAATCACTCGATCTACTTGCATGAATGATAGAGTTCACCTTCTGCTCACTACATACAAAAACTCAGTATTAAGCTTCACACTGATTTGCCACACTCGTATCACACACACTCACTGAATAGAATCAATGTCACATCTAACTACACTTCCTCTTTTCTCTTATCACTCTTCTTTTCTCTTGTATGTTTCTTCACCCATAACTCATCTTGTATTTATACCATCTTCAACTTTGAAACATATCCAAAGTAGTCCATCCAAATTCAAATTCAAATTAGAATGAGGGCGACCCAAGAACACGCTTCAAGGGATCCAAAAAGATCCAACATGCTTCTTCATCCTCGAAAGTAGTATTTCACACAAGGTCGACCAAACCAATGTAAAACACATAGAACCATTAAGCACGAATCTTCAAGTTACCAAAATTATCTTCAATAGAATCAAGACAACTCAACTCTAGAACCACAATTCATAAGACTTCATCAAAGAGAAATCCGAACCAACAAAATTTCTCCGAGACCTCAACCAGAAACACAAAAAGTTGCAGTTCACAACTGGTGAACACAACTTGCACAATACAACAAATCAACAACCAAAAATATGGATATAGCATCTTCTAGAAACCATGAACAACATGTTTGAACCACACAACCATAGGAGAAAATCTAGACCAAAAATAGAAGCAACAACTGAACACTTGTAACATATCTTCAATACAATTTTCTCAATATCCTCAACATATACAACCAACAGTAACTAGTTGATAACCAGTTGACCGATTGACATCAATGAAAACACCTTCAATCTTTCCATTCTTGAAATATTAGTCTCATAAGATCTGCCATCATAACATTCATGCCACTAGTAGAGGTTTGAGAACTACCTTGCATTAGTGAAGACATTATTTGCATGTCTAGGAAGTTGGCCTCAATATGGTCATATGCTTCATGATACCTACAACTAATGTTATCTAAAAAATTTACAACATTAGCACCATCCAAGGGATTGGGAACTCCTCTATTGTTAGATTGGGTATTCTAGGTTTGGTTTCCCCTCTGGGGGTTAAACCCTCAGTTTTGAAAACCTTGGTTATTTTGATGATTCCCTTGATTGTGACTAAAACCTTGGCCACTATTTTGGTTGTGAGTATTCCCTATTTGGGGAGGATTAACTTTCAAACAAGTCAGTTCATTTGTCACTTGAGACAACATATTTTTCATGGATTTAGCCTCAGAGACTAATTGGGCATTTAGGCCTTAGCCAAGTGATGGCATTGATTGCTCAAATATTGGTTTAACTGGTTGTCCATTTCCATTTGTAAAATTTAATTCCTATCCATAACCTGGATAAGTAAGTGCAAGTGAGGTAAGGATCTGCTGGAAAGGGGTTAATATGATAGCAAATTTTAAGATATATTTAGAGTTCTTGGGATGGAGTTCATTAATGGTGTATGGTTTGTCAAATCATTATTTAAAGTAGGAATTTGATTAGCCATCCCTGGTGGACATAAAGAAGGAAAAGCCTCAGAGATATTTCTAGCTTGGATTCCCATTTGTTGGGTAAAGACAATTGCTTGGTTGTAAATTGCATCCGGTGAGTCTCTCTGATTGTTAGGTGATCTTTTCAAAAATAGACTAGTAAGGGGATCTATGGATTTGAGATAGGTCTGAACCGCTATGCACTCAAGTATCACATATGGATCCACCAATTGTTTATAGGTCTTATGGAATCAAGAGTTGTAAATACTTATAGGCTCGTTTGGTTCTTTCCTACATGATACAAATTGATGGTAAAAAATGACTGGGTTTGTGTAAGTCTTGAACTGATTGAGAAAATTATTCTCCAATTGTAGCCACATTGTGATTCCTCCTTGAGGGAGATTAAGGTACTAATAGTAGGAAAATTCTCCTAACAAGTAGGGAAATAACCCGCAAATGACACCCATGTGGGAAATCCGATTGCAAATTTATTTGAAAGTTTTAATATGATCCTTCATTGTCCTTGACTCACTGTATATGTATTTAAGAAAAAAATTGGGGTTCTCTGGCAATTCATTCATAGATTCTCCAATGTTTAATGGAGAGCTTTCATCGATAGTAAAAAATGCCATCAATGGTGGCAGAGGGGCACTAGTAATTACTATTCATAGTGTTACTGCACTAATAAGAGAGGATGATGAATTGGGTTTCAATGGCGAAACTACAGTTCTAGAAGCTTCATCTCTAGATTTCCCTTTGTCACTCCTAGTCTTCCTATGTTGGACTAACTCATTCAAATCATCTTTACTGGGAGAATATTTGAGTATCCTATAATACCTCTCTACAGAGGACACAATATTTTCTAGTTTTTCTAGTGTTCCCTCCTTCTAGCGCCAATTCTGTTGAGGGTGATTTTGGTCACACACAATGTGCCAAGCAATTAGGGTTTATTGCCTCTCTTAAAAGTAGTAAATACTACTCCAATTTTCCTTTAGGTCAGGTCATGACCACGTGGGTAGCATAGTTGTGAGATCAATGTAGTTTTACAGGGGGATCTAAAATTTAGATAACTAGAATTATATGCAATCACAAAAAATAATCTTAACAATTCAAACAACAGATTGCATTTCAAAGTACAATAGATTTGAAATTGGTTTGTTGCTCTTTCAAGACAATGTATAAACCATTTATAAAATAAAGTAAAAAAGTAGGGTAACAACAAATAATGTAAATCTATTCTAATCAGACAAGAAAAATAAATATTTCATCAATCACTTCTGTGTGTTTAAACGAGATCTTCCAAAACAATCATTAACGTAAATAGCATCACACACATTTATAATTAACAATAGTGCAAAATTCAAAGGAAATAGAATCATTCACAAGATTTTCATATTTCCTGCAACCAAAGCATCCTCAAACATGTGTAGATTGAGGAAGAAACCTTACTTAATTCCACGGTTACAGGAAAGATCTCATTGATTTTACAAGTGTGATTAAAATAAAATATGCATACCATCACCATAGCTCTGAATTCAAATGTATACAACCTAGGTGCTATCCTTAGATGAACCGAAATAAAATTTGCACAAAGATCAGTAGGAAAATTCCACACTAAGATTGTACTGTTTTGTTGTAGAAATTACATAAAAATTGGATCCTTTGTAATGACCTAGAATTTAACATATATAAAAAATATGTTTCCCATAATTATGGATCTTAATAAAAAAGTAACTGGAATAAAATCCAACACTTGAATCTTTTACTGAAATTAAAGTAAAGAAAAAGTGGGCGCCACCTAGTTGGTTTAGTCTCTTGCTAAAATTTAGGAAAGCATAAAAAATAACTTAAATAGAACTAAAATGTAACTGCAATCAAATTGGAAGCTTCAAAATTCCCATGACCATCTAATTCCTTCATTTGGGCATAT
>VDFB02000008.1:178244123-178276926 GCA_007258455.2 Sequoia sempervirens | reverse complement strand
TAGGTAAAGGGGGAAGCCCTAAACCATGGAATGATGTAGGTAATGGTGGTGGAGATTTCCCTTGGCGCAATGCCTCAACTATTTTGGAATGTTCCGCAATTTGATCTCGCCAAATTTGTTCTTGATTTTGATTTTGACTCACTTGAGATAGTTGATTTGGCTTGTGTTCAAGTAGTTTTGGCATGCATGCTTGCAATTTTTGAATGGGATTATGGGAAAATTGACTTTGGATAATGTTCTGATTTGGCATGATAGGATGAACAATGTTGGTATTGGGAATCATTTTTCCAAAGGTTTCCAAGTTAGGATTCATGTTTCGAAAAAATGCATTTGGTACATCCACATTTGGTTTGTAGGGATTTGGTGGAATGACATTGTTCGTTTCAAGGCTCATGCATTGATTATTCAATTGGTGGATTTGCAGATTTGGACTTAGATCTATCATTGGGAAATGTGTTCCAAACTTTGACTTGGGCATACTCACACTTGTTGTACCATTGTCATTTGTCGAAGGTAATGATCCCATGTATGGACTTTGATAATTGATAGGCATTGCAAGGCTTTGAAGTTTCAACTGATTTGGATTACCCAAGATGTATGGATCAAGTGTATATTCCATGTTCCTCTTGTGTTTTGACCTTGTTATGAAAGTGACTTCTAAGGTTCTTAGGACCAATGGCAAGATGTAGGATGAAAGGTGGATGATATGAGTGATGAACGTTTAGGAACTTTGAATCAATGCTAGACTTAGGGATTGATTTTGATTGTTTGATGTGGATCATGAACTTGTAAACCCTAAAATGTTGGATGTTATCTTAGGATGAACTTGTTCAAATAGGTGATAATTTAACTAAGTGTGCGTGGAAGGATTCATCCAAACACACCTAACTAAACAAATGATTTTGATTTGGTTTGGAAATGTACCCAAGTCTAGGTAATGATGTTTTCAAAGCTCTAAAGTTGTTTGTGGGATGATGTTGATAAATGTTTGAGGTGAATGAAGTGTTTGATTTGATCCTAAGAGACTTAGAGAGACTTTGTTTACTAGGCCAAGGTATTGAAGAACACACTTTTTTCTAAGAGCAATCAAAAAGACCATCATGACCAAGAGATATCAAGCACACGCAGGGGGTCCAATTTGTTATCTTGCTTTTAATGACTTCCTTTTACCAAATACACTTTCTTGATTATGTTTCAAACTAAAGATGTCCTATGTCAAAATTCTTTTTCTTCCCACAAAGTGTTGTGTGGGAGTTCCAAGAAATTGAGGCAAAGGGATTTCCTAGGTTAACCCTAGTTAGAGCAAATGACGATATAAATTCAAGTGATGAGAAACCTCTAAGGACATAATCCCAAGGGAAGGCAACAACACTTAAATTTGTCAAAAGGTATTTGCTCTATCAAAAGGGGTTTGAAATTTGCATGATCATGTTTAAGTGTTTGTTTGCAAAATGTTTTCGAATACACACTGTGTTTTCAAACAAAGAATAATTACAAGCCCTATGGATGTATAGACAATGTTTGTTGAGTCCCCACTTGGATTAAGTCCAAATACTTACTTTTAGCTGATGGTTAAAGTTTGACCCCACTGGCTCCCCTCCACGACACTCACTTATACTGGCAACTAAGCATCAACACTCCATGAAACCCCCATGGCATGCTTTCCATCTCTACTAAAGCCGTGAAATCATAGCTTTCGTGAATCCACTGCTCTTAAACACCAACAAACGTGATTAAGGATTTTGGGTAAATTCTAAATACATAGGTCACTTCAGTGTAAGGACTTTCCGTCAGAGGAGTTGATCTAACGCGGCAAGAGAGTCCCTTCGATCCATCTTGTCTGAGCCAACCGCTTGATTTCATGGCGTTTAACCAAAACCCTCATTTATATCCCGGCTGGAAATACTCTTGGCTTTAGAGTGTTACCGGTTGAGTCGTCGCTTGGGTGAGTACTTTTTCCCCAAGGCAGGCCCTCTAAGATAAACAAAAGCGAGCAAGGACACAATCCATAACTCGATCGATCTTTGATGGCACAAAGAACGAGAATGTACGCGAAAATGCCCCTACTCACACTCGCACAAGATTGTTCAATTTTTAAGCCCAAAATGAAGTGTTTCAAAGCAATAAAATGTATTTTGAGTGTTTCTCTTGCACCCTAGATCGCACGAAGCGCAAGGGGAGAGGATACGTACTCAAAAGACAATCACACAATTTAAGCACTTGTTCGTTTTAGCCTCAAAGCAATGATGACTTCATTTTAAGCACCAAAATCAAGTGTGAAGTTTGCCTTGTTCAATTCTTAACCCAAATTGAAGCTAGTAAGTTTCTAAGTTCAATTTTAACCCTTTGCAAATGACAAATCAAAGTGTTCTTTCGTTAGAGCCTCAAAAGTGTAAGTTGATTTGAAACAGAAAACTAAAGCGTATAACAGAAGCTTTAAGCATTAAAAAATGCTTTGCTGATTTCGAGTGTTAATGCTCAATTTCGCTTTATCTCCAAGATTCTTCAAATATCACCCCTTGCAAACTCCTTGTGCAAATGAAAATCCCTCCTACAAGATAAAAAAGATAATTATGTGGGGATCAAGTAAGTTTATTTCAAGCATTGATAGTAGGATGATTCTAAATAGAAGGTAAAGCAAAGACCAGCATAATCTTTATTAGTAACAAGGATTTTTTTTATTTTTTATTTTATTTTTGACAAGACACCACAAGGGATTTAAAATTCTGATAGAGATTTAATGAAGGCGGCAGAATAATCATACAAATAGATTGAAACAGAAAATACATTTATTAGCCATTTATTAAGCTACCAGATTCTCACCTATGCCGAATAGCAGACTTTAAACATATATTCTCAGTCACTATCACATCTATCAAAATTCTTACCCCCATGTGCAACTGTTGATTGATTCTCCTTTTAAGAAAGCAGACGTTAGCTTCATTCCTTTTAAATAGTATGGCGCGGTTTTCTTTATATTGCTAACAAAGAGCGACCAACCTCCAGCTATTGGGTGTGAATTTAGTGAGTTCTCTCGTGTGCTAAGGCCTAACGAAACAAATATAATGTATACAATCTTCCTCAAATACTAAAAATCCTTGTGATATATCTTTAATACGCAGTCATATTTGACAATAGAAGATTTTTGAGTTTTTGTAAAGCAAACCAGGCACGCCAGCAAAACAGAGTAGCCAAGATAAGCATTGAGTAGTTTCTCTTTAATGAGCTTCTGCCATCATGACCTGCATCGAATAAAGTGACAAATCCAGACAGATCTTTATTTTAAATAACAGAGATGAAATGCATTTATGAAAGACATCTACTAGGAAGCGCCTGAAGTTGATCAACTAACTGACACGGGCTTTGAATTACGCTATCTTTAGCTCAATAAAACTCTAGATTTTCTTTCACATCATGCATGCATTCCAATGCATTTTTTTTTTTTAAATTTTCTTCTGGTGCCAGCTAATACACTCATTTAAGAATCCAACTAGCTGACAAAGATCTATTCTTGAGTGATTTGATATGAACAGCGGGCTTTTTAATGACAATGCATGGCGATCAGGAATGGTAACGCCCGGGGCAAAGACTACAAACAATCTGATAAACTTTGAGACTCAAAGTCCTGTGAAGGAGGCCCTAGACTTCAGGCTGGGCCAGATGAATCTCCTTTGACAACAACGTAATGACTCCCAGCAAACAACAACAAAGGCCGGCGGGCATATGCCACTTCTTAGCCGACTGGCCCACCACCAACACCGCCACTACAAGAGACCACCGCTCAGCAGCGCTCTCATGGTCGGATATGGAGCACTTGCTAACAGAGATCTATTCTCGAGTGATTTGATATGTAACAGCGACATTTTAGTTGAATGTGGGCAGTGGTCATGAGTGTTTGAATTCAAATGAATCTCTACAGCTGTCTTCATCAATATTTGGATTCTCGCATCGTTCTAGCATTAATGATTGTAATGCTCAAACAATCTTCAAAAGGGAAAGATCCTGGACTCTGGGAACATTCAGAATATACCAACTACATCAGATCCGATAGAAGGAGCTCTTCAAAGATTTTAAAGAAGCTTAGAAGATGAAGTTCAGAATGAAAAAGAAAAATGGAGCACTCTTTTTTAAGCTTCAATCAACACAATATCTAAATCTAGCGCCATAGATTTAAAATTTTCAGCGACCTCTTAAGCTGTCTTCGCTCCCATGGACAAAAGAATATGTTTGTCAGACATTTTCATTTGCAGCCACACTGATGAGTACATAGAGAGGAAAAAGAATGTGGACGTCTAGATGAGGCATGTTTTCTGTCTATTCAAAAGATGTTAACAAGATAAATGACTACAACGTATGAACAAAATGAATCTACTATAAAGACAGGGATTTTTAATTAAATGTGCAAATCTGATATAGAACCTGAGCAGATAGTGGTACACGATATAAACTGACAATCTTAGCTGAAAGGAAAAAATAAATTAAAAAAAAATGAAATGAAGATGCAATTTCTATTTTATTTGAAGAACATTTCTACGCATGATTATGGTGCTCAAAGTAAAAGTAGGAGTGAAGGTGGAATCAGATAAGATAATGATAAAAACAGTGTTCGTAGGAAAATTTTATGTTACTTAGCATTCATAAACATGGTGATTCAAATGAAATGGACCTTCAAAAGACAAATCATTTAAAAAAATTCGCTGTCAATATGGTGATTCTACCAACAATCAAAGGTTGCCCTCCTTCTAGCGCCATTTTGTGGACATCAAAATCTGCAAAGTGTGATTAGAAAACTAACAATAAAACCTACAGAATCATTAGTATTTCAACAACAAATTAAGATATTCAACATCCTTATGAAATAACACATCATGTTCAAAATGCAAACAAATGACAAAGGATCTAAAGCAAAAGCATAAGAAAACATGATGTAAACTATCTCATATTGGATTGGTGTCACATGTGCTAGTGACCCTTTCCCAACCCTTGATTGATAAGCTTAAGATAATGAAATTGCTATGGATATAGAGATGATAAATGGACAAGATCAAGTTCTCAAAGAGAATGACCTTGCATCAAGTTGCATAGATGATGGATTTGTGAAGAGATTGTGAAGGATCTGCTCAATGTTGAAGCTTGTATTTAAAGATTTTCAAAATGCTAATTGTTGAAAAGGGACCAATGTGGGACTAAAGATTCTGCCAATGAAAGAAGGACACTTGTCATCATGTGATTGGTTGATGTGTGTGCAGGATTTGGGAAGAGTGCCCAAGAGGGGGAAAATTTGAATTCAAATTTTGCCATAAATGCTGAGAGGGGGACAAGGAAAAACAGCAATAAATGCCCTGTTTGACTTGTCATGCTGAAAGAAAAAGAGATTTTAATAAATCAATAAAATTGATTTATTGTGCAAGTGGCTAGGTCTAGATAATGCAAGTGGGATGTGATTAGTATTAGATTAGGATTAGATGATGATCATGCTGATTAATGCTGATTAACTGATTTGACTTTTTGGACTTTGGAAAATGATTTAAGATTTGATTTAAATAAAGTCCTGATTTATTTGATGAATGGAATATGATTATGCATGATGTAAATTTGACATGTCTACAGGCTGTATATAGGTTTTCCTTAGTCAAACCCCCATTTTGGTGTTTCCACCTCCATGGACAGCCAGAAAATCCATGAAGTAGAAAGTATGATAAAGGAAATGGAAATGAATGCACTGAACACTACCAAAGATACAAATCTACTCTATCAAATCACAATTTGAAAGTAAAGTGATGCAATACCACCACCACCCAAAGGCAATCAAGGCCAATGAAGGTAGAATCTAAGGTAATGAATTTGGAAAAAAATTCATAGCCACAACGGTGATGAAGGGAGGTCTCACAAGACTCCAAGCTCATAGCTTCTATGGTAGAGCAACACATGCAAGGATGAATTTGATGGAGTAACCAATTGCCGCAATGGTCAATGGAGTTGTGAAAATGCTAGTAGAATGCTCAAGAGTATGCTCAAGAGATCCCAAAGTATGAAGAAAATGGAGTGAAATTGCTCAAGAGATTGTAGAATTGCTAAGAAGACCAAGAAGTGTGAAAGAGATGAAGTGAGTGTGAAATGAATTCCTTTGAAGGCCAAAAGGGACCATTTTTGGGTCAATTGATCTCAATGAGGTGTTACAAATCATCCCTAATGAGAAGTGTAACGTCCTTGTGGACTTGAGGGGCAGGTGTGAGATGAGAAAATTTTGGGGTGGGTCGATTACGCTTGATCCATGATGAATCAAAGCACAATCTATCCACTAAACCTCAATCTACCAAACAAGATCATTCAAATTGAAAGTTAAAATAAGCATTTATACAAACTGAAAGTTACAAACTATGAAAATAGTTAAATTCCTACTCTAACCCATTTGAAACATATCCTGTTTTGGAATTGGTGTCGTGTTGATGTGAAACAACGACCCTTTCCCAATCCCGTGGTTAGTGAGCCTGTTTTAGTCAATTCTATGAAAGAGAATTGATGAAACCATTGTGATAAATGGATGAAAAACCTAGTTTATGCTAAATTAAACATGATGCAAGCTAAGTTAACATGATTTTATTCTAAAAATGATCTAATTATGCAATTGCTAAGCTAATATAAGCTAATTCTAAGCTAAAAGATGAAAACCATAATTCATGTACAAACTAAGATGGATGAATGTAAGCCATTAATGGATGATCTAAGCTATTATGCAATTAGAAATAAGCTAAAACAAGCTAAAAGTGAGTAAAAGATGAGTGTGAGTGCAAGTGAGTTCAACAACATAAGTTTGCAATTGAAAGATGGATCCATTTGTCTCCAAATAGTGTCCTATTTATAGGAGAGAAAACGAGGAATGAAGGTTTGAGATTGAAAAGTGTAGACATACAAAATTGACATCATGCATTCCTCATATTTAATTAAATCATATTCGCCCAATCAATTAAATAAATCATGTTTATTTGATTAATCTCCTAAGTTATCTCTTTAATTAAATAAATCAACTTTATTTAATTAATCTCCTAAAGTCACCCATTTAAATTAAATAAATCCATCTTTATTTGATTTAACACTAACATCATCCTCTTTGATTAAATAAATCAAATCTTTATTTAATTAAATCTAAAATCATTTTCTTCTCATTTTGATTTATTTTAATCCTAAAATCTAAGTCAAAAGTCAAAATCACCTAATCTCCTATTAAATTAATCAAATCTTGATCACCTGAATCCTCTAGATTTTGCAACTTGCACCAATAAATCATTTCTTTGATTTAATAATTCCCTAATGACTTTCAAAATGGCATCAAAAAAGGGAATATTCCTCCAAGTTTGAAAACCCCTCCAAATATCTTATCCTCCAACATGGCATTAAATCCTCTTACATTGTCTCTTACATGTCTCCCACTTGGCATTTAAGACTCTTTCTTCTCCCTCCAACAAGCCATCTTTTGAATTTCAAATCTCCCCCTCTTTGGCATATTGATCAAAATGTGCACAACCTTCATCCTCTCACATCTTGACAAGTGGCATCTTGTCATTGGCTCATGTTTTGTCCCACATCCTCCATGTTTTGCATTCTTCCATCCTTCTTGGTTATAAGTAGAGGCCTCCTCTATTGTATTAATGCTCCACGACTTGATCACTTATCATCTTGCATCTTCATCATATCTGGAGCTTATCAAAAAGGGGTTGGGAAAGGGCTATTTTCCACACCAAAATAGCACCAATCCCCCTATAAGATGTTGGTTTGATCATTTGAATAATGTTTCATTGTGTTTTTCTTGATTTTGTGCTTTTTTCCATTATTCTTGTGTTCAAATGAATTTTATAGGGAGTGGTTTATTTGAGTTCTAACAATGGCTAAATTTGGAATGTTTTATTTATTGTTAGTGATTACAGGTTGACCTCACATTTTGGCGCCCACCGTGGGGCAGTAAGTCTACTCGCTTAGTTATCTTTCTTTGGTTATTTCCTAAATTCATTTGAATGTAATATATTTTGTTATATGCACGTCCAACTCTCTCAATGCATTCTTGCGCTACTCTGACTTTAGTTCATTTTCATTAAATCTATGCTCTAGATTTGCATTTTCGATTCTCCAAATAATTGTGCTAAACTACATGAAACAGGTCTATTCATTCTGCTAAACTATATAAAATAGATCAATTTTCCAAGCAAGCAAACCTACCATGCACTCAATAATGTTGTTGACATTTTCTTATGCTAATCTTGTTGGCTTTCTGGTGGTACTCCAAGTTCAAACAATGTATTGTTGAATACTTATTTGGTTCATCATTACGCCTTGTTGTTTTGGAAATAATGGCTTTGACTTCGTTCAGTCTTTTAAAATGTCTTGTAGTAAAGTCTATTGTGTTCCAGTTTTGTAGATAATGTGTTATTCTAAGCATCCTTTTCTTGTTCTTGGATTAATGGCTACTAAATCTATTGATTTTTCATATGTTGGTATATTTGGACACCCACAGTTGCTATTAGACTCAAATATGTCTTTTCTCTTTTGAGTCAGTTTACAAGATTTATAAACAATGATGGATGGATGTTCCTCCTTAATTGACACCTTCACTTTTAGCTTCACTCACCACAAATAAAAATACCCCAAATGTTTACTGGTAACTTCTTCAATACACCTAGTCATTGAGTTGTCATTCTTTATCATGGACATCTTCTTCAAACTTCTGTACGAACTCATCCTCGGCTTACATCCTTATTTTTATGAGAAAGCTGAACTAGAATTGAGGAAATGTGAGGAATTCATTCCATATCGAGGGTAGGCATCACTATAGAGAATATAAGCATCGCCGAATTTACATCACAATAGACAGGTGGATGGTAGGCATTCCTTCACATTCACCATACACGCTATCATCTTAATTCTTCACACTGCTTTTCTAAAACTCGTTTATGTTTTCCTAATTTTTGCGTCCATGGTTCTCATAGACTTGAAAACACACGGTTTTGAGGGTGTCATGAGATAAGTGGGCCTTGTTTGATTTTTTTTTTTCTTTTTCCATCCCACAAAGAACTCTGGCCACTACTTTTTGCAATATTCTCATCTGTGAGTGTAAAATGTGCAGGAGACATGGGTCTTGTAATCAATAGGTGATATTGTAGTGTATCTTTTGACTAACTGGGTTTTAGCGGAGACAAGCTCAATGGAATGTGAATGATACATATTTCCCTTTAAATGTGGGATGAATGACACTAATTATGCAGGCTCCTCCTTTACTATGTTCTATGGACTGTTCATTTTGCAGTGAGGCATCTTTTCTTTGTAAGTACACATACAACTCATTTCTACCACTCTAAAATTTCTAGCGCCCTCTTTCATGCTTTATGCTCATCGAATTCAATTGTGACTGCTCATTGTAATAAATTATGGTTGTATACTCATCGATCCCAAAAAATGAAAAAAAAGAAGAAAACGTGTGAAGAGACCATTAAAAATTGCTCTAAGTGTATATTTTGTTGCTTCAAATCTACAGTCTTTTTTTATATTGTTCAAACTGTATTTAATTTTTGTGTTGATGTCTTATCATCAATCAATAGTTGGACGAGATACTAAAGCCTGATGTATAGATTTAGTAGCACCGTGCACTTATTCGATTGTGTACAATGGATGGATGATGTTAATCTATGCTAGGGTCCTTTACATCATCTAAGAGTCTTTGTTGTGGTCTTCTAGAGTATTATTTTGTTTTCTTCTCATGAGAAATGGCTTCAACACTATAACC
Source organism: Sequoia sempervirens (assembly GCA_007258455.2). Classification (NCBI taxonomy): domain Eukaryota; kingdom Viridiplantae; phylum Streptophyta; class Pinopsida; order Cupressales; family Cupressaceae; genus Sequoia; species Sequoia sempervirens. Next base: position 178,267,151 of record VDFB02000008.1, on the reverse strand, counting down.
AGACCTTTGTTCAATAAAGTGTGAAATCTCTTTCTCATAGAAACAAATATCTTGGCAAACTAAACTATAAGAGTTTTTCAATTAGCAGCCACAAAATCTTAGGATTTGCATTGCTTAGAGAACGCGATTTGTTCCTCTACTGTGAGCATAACAACAAATCATTGATTGGGAGAGGTATTTATATTAGAATCACTACAAAGAGACCTTAACTTCTATTATTCACCTAAATGTGCCTCAGAGTCGTGCATTTCTCTCTACTACTTAAAATCTGAAATTACTCACATGCATTAAGATCTAAGGTTCATCTTTACACATTGATTCAAGCATTCAATGGGATGCAAAAGTCTTTTTGCTTTCTATTTAACATAAACTTGGATAATTGTGCGCCTCGTGGTATTCATGTGAGCAGATCTCTAAGAAAATATTTACTATTTGCAGTTGTCAGTTGTCAGTAGTAAATGAAAAACAATATATTCGCTATGGTAGATGTCAGTATTAAATGAAAAATCTTTGAGTATGCTCATGAAAAATAGCTGTCAATAAATGCAACTTGTTGCGTATCTTGATTTTTTAGTTCACTTGTATGCAATTCCTTTCTTCCTCAATGCTAGCAGCCACAAAATCCTAGAATTTGCATTGCTTAGAGGGCGCATTTTTTTTATTCCTCTACTACAAGAAGATCTTCATCTTCCCCCCATTATTATGTGTCTTGACTGGGTTAAATATGTGGTTTGATTCCTATTACTGTGAGCTAACTTTTTGTGTTTATGCATGACCTGTTGTAGGAAGGAGTATTTATGGCACTTTCTCTATTTAATTCTACCATTACAAGCAAAAAATTGGAGTCATTAGCAAAGATATAATTTTGTGGTTACATGATTAAAACATGGTGTTGTTCCATTCTAACTTTTCCTTGGTTGCAGGATAATTAGGATTTTATGGAAGATTCTCAATTCTCATTTCTAAGATTTTACATTTGTGGAAATCAAAATTTTCATTCTTATTTCTGTTGATGTTTATCTTGTTCTTATTTGGCATAAAGAAACAATGGTGGCCTCTCTCACATTCAAAGAAATCTTATTTTTGATAGCTTTGTAATGTTTGTAGGATTAAATCAAGAAACAATGGTGGTCTTTTTCACATGGCAATTAGATAAACAAGCAGATTTGAGTGGAAAAAATTGAGCATTGAACTTGAAATTGAAAAAGCATTTTTAAATGCTTAGAGCTTCCATTTTACGCTTTTGTTTTCTGATTTAGGCCAACTCACTTCTTTTTGGGCTCTAAAAATAACATTACAAAATCTTTCATTTTTGCTACAAAGGGTTTAAAAAGAACTTTAGGATAAACTCACTAGATTTTGTTTGAGTATTAACAATTGAACAAGGCAATCTCCATATTTCATTTTGGTGCACTAAAAAGAATCAAATCATTGCTTTGTGGATTTAAAATGAACAAGTGCTTTTTTGTTTTGAATTAGTTACTCAAAGTAATATCATTAAAAGGATGTATGCGCTTCTCTCACACCTTATGGTGATCTTGAGAATCAAAAGGCCTTTTGGTGACATTAAGTTGTGTAAGTAATTACCCACACACTTCAATTTGGATTTTAAAATTGAACAAATCTTGTCAGTGTGAGTGGAGCATATTGCGTACATTCTCTCTCTTTGGTTCACAACAAAGATTGATCGAGTTACGAATATGTTTGCTTGCTTTTGTTTATCTTAGAGGGCCCGCCTTGTGGGAAAAAGTAATCACCCAAGGGAACAACCCAACCGAGAACACGCTAAAGCCAAGCGACTTCCACCTAGGATATAAGTGTGGATATTGGAACAAAGGCCAATATCACAAGGATTATTCCGACGAGAAGGGAAACAATGGTCTCTCACCACATGGATGGTCCCCCATGAACGGAATGCCCACATTAAAACCCCTTGTTTAGAAAAGGCCAAAATCCTTATCTATTTGTTGGTGCAAGAACAATCGTTCTAAATCCACCCCACACTTTTATGACTTTTATTAGAGATGGAAAGTATGCCATGAGAGATTCATGGGTACTGACGCTTGGATGACCCGAGAAGCGAGTGCACTGTAAGGGGGATCCTATGTGGTCAAGCATCTAACCATCCGCTGAAAGTAGGCGTAGCTGGACTTGTCCAAGTGGGGACTCAACAAAAACTGTCTCAAATATCCATAGGATTATGCATCACTTGAATATAAAAAACACTTTGCTTGATCTCAAAACATAGAAAAATAGACATTCAACATGAGCATCAAATCTCAAACCCTTTAGGAGAAGCAAATATCCTTGAATGAATTCACATGCTATTGCTTTCCCTTGGGATTCTCATCCTTAGAGGCTTCTAAGCATTTGGATTTCATCTCAATTTTCTCCTACTAAAGTCAACATTAGGTAACTTTTTCCTTGATTTCCTTGATTTCCACATAATGCACTTTGTGGGATGAGAATAAGTTAGGACATTGGACATTTCATTTGAAAAGCTAATCAAGAGTGTGTTTGTGGTAAAAAGAACTCATTAAGCAAAGTTAAGAAACAATTGGACCCCACACATGTGCTTGGTATTTTTTGGTCATATGGTTTTCATACAAACATTGGTATTTTGGTTTGAACTACTCGTAGGGAAAAGCATGTTCTTCAATATCTTGGTCTAGTAAACAAGTCCTTCTTAGGTTCATTTAGGATCAAAATCAAACACTTCATCCATCCCAAACATCTATCAAAATCCATCCCACCAAACAAATGTAGAGCTCTAGAAACATCATTATCTAGACTTGGGTACATCCTTAAACCAAATCAAAATCATTTGTTTAGTTAGGTGTGTTGGGATGAATCCTTCCACACACACTTAGTTAAATTATCACCTCTTTGAACAAGTTCATCCTAAGATAGCATCTAACATCTTATGGTTTACAAGTTCATTATCCAATCAAACCAATCAAAATAAAACCCTAAGTCTAGCATTGATCCAAAGTTCCTAAAATTTCAACACCCATATCATTCACCCCTTTCATCCTTCATCTCATCATTGGTCCTGAACGCCTTAGAGGTTCACTTTGCAACAAGGCCAAAACACAAGAGGAACATGGAATATAAAATTTCTCCATATATCATGAGTGATCTAAGTCAACCAAACTATCAAAGCCTTACAATGCCGATTGATTATCAAAATTCACATTTATACAATCCATACATGAGATCATTATCTCCTACAAACCTCAATGATACAAAAAATGTGAGTATGCCCAGTCAAAAGTTTGGAACACCTTTCCTGATGGTAGATTTAAATCCAAGTCCAAACCTACAAATCTATCAACCGAACACTCAATGAATGAGTATTCCACAAAACAACATCATCCCACCAAATCCATACATGCCAAATGTGAATATGTCAAGTACAAGTTTTCCAAACATCAACATTTCAAATCCATACTTGGAAAACTTTGGGATAAATATGTTTGCAAATCATACGAATGTTGTTCAAAGTCCAAACAATATGTTGACAACTTCATGTGTTGATCCAAGTCAAGGTAACACCATGCAAAATCAAAGTTACCTATATCAAGACAATATTATTCCCAACCACAACAATGTTCAATTTCAAATACCAAATCTAAACATCATCCCAAATCATAACATTGTCCAAAATCAATTTGTCGATGATCCCATGCAAACACCACAAGGATGCATTCCAAATATACTTGAACAAAAACCAAATCAACTATATCAAGGGAGTCAAGATCAAAATCAAGATCAAATTTGGCGAGATCAAATTGCTACACTTACCAAAATAGTTGAGTCGTTGCACCAAGAAACATCTCCACCCCAAAATCAATACACTCTTCCATTGGTTAAACCATGTCATCAAAGCATTGAGTTGTGTCCACAACCACATCAAGAACAATATCGCTAATGTCAAGAGGTTGGATATCAAGATCAACAACATCAACAACAAACCCAATCACCACGTCTCAAAGATCAATCACCACATCTCCAAGATCAATCATCACAAGGTAAATTTAAAGTACAAATCTCACAAGGTAACAAACGAAAATACACACCACTTGGGAGACCAATCGAATCATTCATGCAACAATTGGTACAACAAAATCTCATCAAACTCCTAGTTTATAAGAATTATCAAGAGCCCCTAGTTAAACCACCAGGGTATAATGGAAAGCACCTTTGTGACTTTCACAAAGTAAAGGGACACATAACATCAAATTGTATTTGACTCAAAAATCTCATCCAAGACCTTATTGATCAAAAGATAATCACTATTGGGGACAATGATCAAGATTCAACCACTAGCAATAGCATTGACAATCTCTCCACCACAATTGGTGAAAACAATGATCAAAATCTATCAATCAATGAGCGTATTGAAGATGTTTCTACCTCATTTGAAGGTCAAATCAACATATATCAAGAGTCACTTTTTTAAAATCCACCAACAATACCCAACAATGATCCAATTCACGAAATGTCAACATCACTTGACCCTATGATTGAAGACATTGAAAATCTCTCCACCACAATTGTTGAAAACAATGATCAAGATCTATCCATCAATGAGCACCTTGAAGATGTTTGTACCCCATCCAATGATCAAATCAACATGCATCAAGAATCATTTTTTAGTCGTGATCAAAATCCCTTAACAATATTCAGCCATGATCTATTTCAAGGAGTGTTAGAGTTATTTGATCCTATTGACATAATTCACAACCCATCTACCAATGATCATGTTGAGAATGTCTCTACATCACCTAATGAGTTAGAGAACATATGTCAAGGATTTATTCCAAAGCATGATCAAAATATTTCACTAAAGTCTAGCAATGGTCCTTTCCAAGACATATTGACATCCTTTGACCTCATGGTTACAGATACTGAAGAAATCCTCAACTCAACACTTGATCCAAATCCACTCAAAGCTCAAGAGGATATTGAGCCACTTCCCATTCCTAATGAAGATATCCAAGAAACCTTTATAAGCAATCCATCCTTTGAAACTAACTCATGTCAAGAATTTGATCCAAAGCATGTCGAAAGCAATTCTAAAATCATTCAAGATCAAGAGCTTGTATCTCCAGGCCACTACAATGGTCTAATAGACACTCTCCTATCTATACAAGATGATCATATCCACATAGAAAATACTCCTCCATTTACCCATGAGATGCTTTCTATGGATGGACACGTAGATGATCTTCATTCAGAACATGATTCCTTTACTCTTGACATTATGACACAAAAAGAGTGGATTATTGATTCCTATAGTAAAACTGAGTTGTCAACATCGGGATCAGATATATCCCAAATTCAGACTAGGGACATCATGTATGAAGATATCCAACATTATCCACTCAAGGAAACAGGTCAAATAGAATAGGATATTCTAGAGTCAACAGAACAAAAAATTGAAATAAGGTCATCTACAATGCTCATTTATCAGAAAATGCATTCTAAATAGGAACTCTCAAAACAAGCAGAATCAAAGAACAAAGGTGCTACTACCACCATACTGGGGGTAGCTTTGTCTCAAGAAAACATCAACATAGGGAGAACGAAGAATCCTTATGATGAAACTGATGCCAATACTACAACTAGCCACGTCATGAATCTTCATCCACCCATCACCCCATCCAAAAATTGGCACCAACATCAAAAGAAGGATGTAAATCAAAGCAAGAAGAACCTTATCAAAGGAAAAGAAGTAGTGGAGCATGAAGGACAAATCAAATACACATGGATACCAAAATATACAAAGAAAGATTATCCCTATCAAACTCCATTAGTCAAAGAAACTATGGGGCAAAATAGAAAAGGGAAAAATATTCATCAAAGATGTACACAAAAGAAAAATAAGGCTCATCAAGTGACGTAAAAAGTGTATCAAGCAGTTGGTCCTAATTCCACGCACACTTTCGTATCCACCCATCATTGCTCATCTTCCCAAGTTTGGAGAGTCAAAGGTTCCAAATTGTCAACCAATCCGTCTTTTATTCCTAAACATACTCCATCTACGCCTCCACGCATGATATCCAATTCTCACATTGACCATGTATTGGCAGCCACCCTTCATCATAATTATTTAGAAGGAACTTTATTGTGATGTGTGCATAAGGACAGAGTTAGCTTCGGTATCAACAAAGTAGATCAAGAATCTCAAAAGTTGCTTTCAAGTGCACGTATCTTGGAAAAGAAACTTCTTCAAGAAGGATATCGATGGTACATTATGACAGAAGCATCTACATCAACACCACAATGAAGTTTAGAATGAGCTTAAAATCTTTCAGAAAAATCCAAAAAAATTAAAAAATATGAAAAATCAAAAAATCAATAAAATAGAAAAATCACGAAAATAGTAAAGATAAAAATCATCCTCCAGTGAAAACCACTACGGTGGCACTTTGGACAAGTACCATAATGAAAACCTGGAAAATAGGCATCATGCATAGAATCGAGCATCTATGTGCACCACTTCAAGTGAAAGTATCTCATCCCATCCATAATAAATCTAGCATTCCATCCATCTTATCCATAATAAATCCATTCATCCATGAACCATTTATCCAATCCATTTTCATCCATCTCCATCCATAGTCCAAATTATCTTGATCTTGATGAATGTTTGGTGCACACTTTACACTTGCTTATGGTAAATATCTTGACATGGGTCATTTTCATTGATCCTATCCTATCCAACATTATCTGAGCCATGAAGCATTCCTCCACTCAAACACCTTATCTTATTGCAAGATAATCCTTGGCATCCTTTGCGTGCTTACCATATCCATCCATCCACACACCTATCAAGGTATCCATCCATGGCATTCTATACATTTCTAGACACTAGGGGAAAAAATTTACAACTTGCTTCAAGAAGAAATCTTGATCTATATCCTCCAAACTTATGTGGTGATTCAAACATTGGCAAACGTGAAATAAAATTGGTCAAAGCATTTGTGATCCAAAATCCAAATCACTAGCCCTTGGCATATTTTGACAAGAAGACATTGCTTATCAATCTTCATCTTTCATTGAACATCAATCCAAACGATCAATATCAGTCATGTCTAATGTTCACTTCAGCATCACATCAAATTATCCAAACAAATTTTGTTCCAAACCAAGCTTCAAAATCCTGATCAATCAAATCCAATCAATCCATCATAATTTCGGGATATCTTTCCCAATCCTTGTGTTGCTTAATACTATCCTTGCATTGTTGTGTATCCTAAACAATGTTATCATCATCAATCTTGATCAATCGAATTCAATCAATCCCTCATCATCTTGGGATATCCATCCTAATCCTTGTGTTTCTTAACACTATCCTTGCATTTTTGTGAATCCTCAGCAATGTTATCATCATCAATCCATCAATCCGATCAATCAACCTTAGCTTGGTTTTGTACAAAATACCAAAATAGATCACTGATATCATCAGACACATCCTTATCCAAATCATCAAAATCATGCGAAAAATCCAAAAACATTCAAAACACATCAAAATCCCAAAACAGGTCAAAAAATCTGAAAAAATGTCAAAAACATTGTCATTTGAACTACGTCATCTCTGAGCTTAAACATAGGCAAGGATAATCTTTGATTAGCCCCCGAGACACAAAAAAATAGAAAATCCAAAACATTCATAAAATCTCAGAAAACCCCAAAACATTTGAAATTTTGAAAATCAAAACATTTGTAAAATCTTGAAATTAACAAAAAAAACCTCAAAACATTTTGAAAACTTCAAAAACATCCAAATATTTGAAAAAATCCATCCATCCCCATCTCTCTTTCACCCGCAATAAACATCACTCATAATAAATCATCGTCACCTTCATCCTTTGGAAATACAAATAGAAACAACCACAACAATCAACAAAAGTAAACTTCAAACACAAAATCAAAATCGAAACAACAAACTTTTAAATGCAAAATCATACTCTTGATCATTCGCAAACATGTCAATCAACCTTATATCAACAGCCTTTCAAACAACCTATCAACTTTCCACCATCCACTAACATGTCTAGGATGCATCCTTCCTACAATGGGCATTATCTTTTGGAAAAACACTTTGGATAAACAAAACAACGTGTCACCATCCACTAACATGTCCTAGGATGTATCCTTCCTACAATGGGCATTATCTATTAGCAATCATTTCAGTTCTGATCCTAAACAAAACACATCCCTTTGGCTAGAGGTATGAAGAACATTGGCTTGTTTGTTTACTTGATCTTTTCTTTTGATTTATCTTATTGTGCTCATTCCAATGACCTCTCGATGATGTCTAATCAAAACGATCTAGAGAGAAAGGAATGGGGCATCGATCATTATATTTTTGTCTATTGTGCTTGTTGGACATTCTTGTAATATAACTTGGTGAATACTAGCTTTGTTAGGTGCATCCTAGCAAGGTTTATGTATGTCAAGTGTGAACAGGAGTACTTCTATCTATTTGTCGAGTCAAATTCCATTGCACTAGGTACAACACCATCCTAGTTCTTTATACCTTGATGCATTGTATCTATGTGTGTTATCAAACATAAGGTAAATATCCCTTTTAAAGTCCCAATTCATGATAAGAAAATCATACATCTCTCATCATCTTTAATAAAGTTGGCTTGTTGAATCCTCTTGTCATCATCTCATTTCTTCTTTTCCATGCTAACATCATACCAGGATAGTTAATCACCATCACCAATGCATCCACAAACCATCAACATACTACATATCATATCATATCATATAAGAAACACTGATCATCTCACATGCATGTTCATCATCATAATATAGATATGTTAGTCTAAGCATCTCATAAATCATACATTTGCATAAAACATCCATTGCATAATCATATAGGCATTATCACATCATCATCATTTAAGTTGTTTAGGATAATATAGATTGGTTATTCTAAGCATTTTGAAACCATCTCATTTGCATCATCATCATAACCATCCATACGTCCATCTTGAACCTCTTTATCATGAGATTGACCCTCAAATCGAATCTTTTCGCTCGATCTCTCGAGGGGGCAATGTACCAGTATACTTCTTTCTGTTGGTGCATCCGAAAAAAAATAGATTTTTTTTGAATTTTGATCGCAGCAAGTTTATTCTTTGAACCAACACAACAAGTACATTGCTTCAAAGAAAGGAAAAATGTAGACATGAAAATTTGACATCATGCATTCCTCATATTTAATTAAATCATATTCACCCGATCAATTAAATAAATCATGTTTATTTGATTAATCTCCTAAGTTATCTCTTTAATTAAATAAATCAAGTTTATTTAATTAATCTCCTAAAGTCATCCATTTAAATTAAATAAATTCATCTTTATTTGATTTAACACTAACATCATGCTCTTTGATTAAATAAATCAAATCTTTATTTAATCAAATCTAAAATCATTTTCTTCTCATTTTGATTTATTTTAATCCTAAAATCTAAGTCAAAAGTCAAAATCACCTAATCTCCTATTAAATTAATCAAATCCTAATCACCTGAATCCTCTAGATTTTGCAACTTGCACCAATAAATCATTTCTTTGATTTAATAATTCCCTAATTACTTTCAAAATGACATCAAAAAAGAGAATATTCCTCCAAGTTTGAAAATCCCTCCAAATGTCTTGTCCTCCAACATGGCATTAAATCCTCTTACATTGTTTCTTACATGTCTCCCACTTAGTATTTAGGACTCTTTCTTCTCCCTCCAACAAACCATCTTTTGAATTTTAAATCTCCCCCTCTTTGGCACATTGATCAAAATGTGCAAAACCTTCATCCTCTCACATCTTGACAAGTGGCATCTTGTCATTGGCTCATGTTTTGTCCCACATGCTTCATGTTTTGCATTCTTCCATCCTTCTTGGTTATAAATAGAGGCCTCATCTATTGTATTAATGCTCCACGACTTGATCACTTATCATCTTGCATCTTCATCATATCTGGAGCTTATCAAAAAGGGGTTGGGAAAGGGCTATTTTCCACACCAAAATAGCACCAATCCCCCTATAAGATGCTAGTTTGATCATTTGAATAATGTTTCATTGTGTTTTTCTTGCTTTCATGCTTTTTTTCCATTATTCTTGTGTTCAAATGAATTTTATAGGGAGTGGTTTATTTGAGTTTTAACAATGGCTAAATTTGGAATATTTTATTTATTGTTAGTGATTGCAGGTTGACCTCTCACAGAAAGATTAATCAACGGTCAAAGATGAAGGAGATAGGAGGCATGGATCATGGATTCTCATCAACGAATGAGAATGCATGATGGGATTTAATCAAGGGTTCACACTTGCCTCAAACAAACACACTTTTTACCTACTCACACAGGTCAAAGGTGAAAGGTTAAAACTTGCTTAAGAAGCTAAGTGAAAATATCCCTTTTTCAAATGATGGAGGAATAAAAATATTCCTTGGAATATTCATTTGGATGATGAAAAAGGAATTTTACAAATTAAAAGAAAACTTTAATTGTGAAAAGAAGGGGATAAGGAATATTCCATGGGAATATTCCCCCTTTTAGAGGAAAATTAGTTTAATTGCTAATTAAAGAAGATTTAATCATGCAATTAGGGGATTTGGAGGAATTAAAGTGATATTTATTAAATTAAATATTTAATAAATATGGGGGGAGAGAGAGATGAAATGATATTTAATTAAATAACCTAGGGTTATTTAATTAAATAATATGACTTAGGGAATTAAATTAAATGTTTTGATTTATTTAATTTTAATAGGATGAAATGTTAGCGTGAAGGGGGATGAATTAACCTGATTTTGATGAATCAGGTTAATAAATAAAACTGATGCAATCAATTAAATAGCTAGGCTAATTTAATCAATTAAGCAAAAAGAATATGGGTTTAAAGAGGAAATGATGTTAGTGAATTTGTTTCGAGTGTATAAAATCATTCAAGATATTTTTCAGTATCTACATTTTTCCCCTCTTTGAAGCGAGCTACCTGCTGCTTCAGTTTAAAGAATAATGCTCTTTGGATTAAAATTGCTGCCTAAAATCAAAAAATTAAAAAAAAAAATTAGATGTCCCACTGCTAAAGGATAAAGCTAATTCCTTGCCCCCTTGAGAAATCGGGCAGAAATTTTGAATTTTGGGTTGATTTCTTGATAGAGGTTAAAAGCTACCCCAAGGGTCCAGAAAGGCTCCAGGATGTAAGAATTATGCCAAAAACACAAAAAATGATGCAAAATTTGTTTCAGATTGGCATAAAACTTTTTGAGATGCAAGTTGTTAGTTGGCTCTTGCAAGGATTCACCTTCAGGGGTTGATTGCAAAGAGATACTAAGAGATTGTCCGACGCCAACAGATAGAGGCTATGATGGTGGCCACTCATGGTAGGATAGATTCAGCTAGATTATATAGAGAGGTCATTATAGAGGTTGTTTATTATAGAAAGCATTACCACCGAGATGTACCACAGGAACTTAGACAACCTGATTTTTCACAGCATAGTGATGCACGCCCGCGAGCAGAGGATCAGCCTGAGAGCCAGGCTAGAGAGGTTAGTAGCCATCAGGGATAGCTATTATGTATAGACACTTTTTTATTTTTTTGTTTGATTCTTTACCATAGATATACATTCATGGGCTCCTTTTTGATAGCCTCGTGGATATTGTACTTTTGATCGTTATAGATACACTAATCTAGATTTTGTACCATGACATTCATTTTTTGATATATATATATAAATGATACGGATATAGATGATTCATGGTGTGTTTATTTTATTTCATGTTTATGGATGCATATGATATGAGATGCTTAAATTATGTATGGATGCACTTTACTTATGTTTATATGATATGTGATGATCATGATATGATATGGATGCAATGTTATGTTATTTTTCAGTATCTTTTCACAATATGCTAATGATTATGATATGTAGATGTTAAGGATGCAAATGATGTGGATGCATTTCTTTTTGTATATTTTCTATGACGATGTATGCATATGGATGTATGGATGCAAATGATAATGCAATGCAACATTTTAATATGCTTAGAATAACCAATGTATATTATTCATCACAACTCAAATGATAATGCAGTATGTATGATGTGATATGTAGTGATTATGCTGATGAATGCTATGATTATGAGATGTATGTATGTTGATGGTTTGTGGATGCAGGATGGATGCATTGATGATGTTTTTGTTGACTATCATGATACCAGGTTAGCGCAGAGAGAAGATAGAAGAATAAAGAATGAATGACTATTGATTTGATGATTACCTCAAAAGATCCAACAAGTCCATGATCCAACAAGTCCATGATCCATCAAGACTTTATTAGAGATGGTGATGAGACAATGAAAAATGAAGATGAAATTTAGGGTGATGGGGTACTCACACTTTGGGATTGGGATTTTCCATCGTTCCTTATTTTTTGATATAACACATAGACACGATGCATCAAGGTATTAAGTACCAGGACAACATTGTATCTAGTGTAATGGACTTTGACTCGAAAAACAGATAGGATAGTTCTTGTTCACATCTTGACATACAGAAACCTCATTAGAATGTATGTTAGAAGCTTAAAATATATTGAACCAAAGCATACACAATAGTCAACAACATACCCTAAACGACCTTCCTACACACAACTAAGCAAGTATGCGCCAAGATTATTTTACAAGAGTACCCATAAGCATAGAAAATGAAAGATAATGATCAATTCCCCATTCCTTTATCTCTAAATCATTTTGATAGACATTATTGAGAGGTCTTCAGAATGATCCATTAAGATAAATCATAAGAAAAGATCAAAGACAGTCAATGTTATCTATATCTCTTGCGTAGTTTAAGTTTAGCTAAGGTGATGTTTGATACTGATGTCCATTGTAGGAAGGATACATCCTAGGACATGTTGATCAGGGTTTGTTTGATGTTGGGATGATGATGCTAAGATGAGTCATTGATATAAACTTCACTGGCCTGTTTACCTATGATTTTGACTTTAGATTTTGACTTTTGGATTCACACTTTACAACTTGCTATACTTGCTTTCTACTTGTTTCGCCAAAGGTTGAAGGTGATGATCGATTTATTATGGATGAAGGTTTATTGTAGGTGAAAGCAAGATGGGATGGGTGGTTTTGGTTTTTTTGGGATATTTCAATAATTTTGGTATTTTGAAATGTTTTGAGGCTGTTTTTGGGCTTTTCCAAAGTTTATGTGGATGTTCATGACTTTTAGATTTTATGAGTTGTTTAGGGTTGTTTGAGATATTTGGAGGCTTTTTATGTATTTTTGAATGTTTTCTATTATTTTTGTCTTTTCCATTTTTTGAATGTTTTTGTGTTTTCTGAATATTTGGATGTTTAGGGATTTTGAATATTTTACCAATGTTTAGGGGTTTTTTGAGAATTTTTGAGTTTCAACCAAGAACCTAACCTAAAGACCTATCCTAGGGGCCTCGGGGGCTGATCATACATAAGCCTTTCCTACATTATACATGCAGAGACCATGTAGTTCAACTGACTCGACCTATTTACAAGATGAAGATATGAACAGATGAAAGACGTGAGTTTATTATGAAAGACGACTGAAGGACTAACCTAGGGTGTCTCGGGGGCAGATCAATGATGGCCTTGCCTACGTTCAAGCTTAGAGATGACGTAGTTTGACTAGGGGTACCGCTTTTTTGGATTTTTTGATGTTTTTACCTTTTTAGGGATTTTGGTGTTTTCTAGATGTTTTGGATTTTGCCTTTACAATTTTTTGAATGTTTTTGGATTTTAGCTATACATGATTTTGCAAATGTTTTTGGATTTTCTGATGATTGTTTTATGAATGTTTTTGGATTTTCGATGAGATTTTGAGGAAAACGATACCTAGATCATGATGTTGATGTCACATTTGTGAGATATAAGACATGGATCAAGAGTTATTAAAAATCAAGAGTGCAATAACCCACCCCCAGTGTTTAGCAATTCTTCATAATGCAATGGATAACCAAGATAGGTAATGTATATGCAAAGATTTTGGCAGAGTTTTAGCATGCTAGATATGGGCTATGGGACTTCACAAGATAAAATGGTAAAGAGCTTGTCAAAAGTTTTCCATGAGTAGAGTTGAAGTATACGTCGGATCTTTGTCAAGATCAAGATAAAGTGGAATATCTAGATAAAACTAGATTAGAAGGATGGAGGGAACATTGGTTTTATCATGACAAGGGTGAGATGCTTCTGTCTAAGAAGGATCATATAGATGCTTGATTCTACTCATGACACCTTTTCACCAAGTTTTCATCATGGTGCTTTCCCAAAGTGCCACCGAAGTGATTTTCACTGGAGGACGATTTTTATTTTTACTATTTTCTTGATTTTTTGAAGATATTACACTCATGTTGAACCACCTGGTGGAACTGATGTAGAGGTCACTATCATAATGTGCCATTTATATTCTTCCTGAAGAAGCTACTTTGCTAAGATACAAGCACTTGAATACAACCTTGAAGAACTTTGATCTGCCTTGTGGATACCAGAATTAACCTTGTCTATGTGCATGTTGTGATAAAGTGCCTTCAAAATCCTTATGATGAAGAGTAGCTACCAACACACGGTCAATGCGAGAATTGGATATCATAAATGGAGTGTACAGTGACATGTATGAAGGAATATGAGATGGATTGGTTGATAGTTTGGAACCTTTAACTCTCCAAACTTGGGAAGATGAGCGATGATGGGTGGGAATGGAGGTTTTCATGGAATTAGGACCAAACACTGGATATACTTTGCTCCTTACTTGCGAAGGCTGATTTTGTATTTGAGGACACTTTTGATGGATACTTTTCCCATTTTGATTTTGCCCCATAGTTTCTTTGACTAATGGAGTTTGGAGGGATGATTTTCTTTATTTTTCTTTGGTATCCATTTGTATTTACTTTTTCCTTTTTGCTTTACTGCTTCATTTTATTTGATGATCTTCACCTTTCTTTGATAGAAATTCTTCTTTTTATGTTGGTCCCAATTTGTGTATGAGATGATGGGTGAATGACAACTCATGATACAACTAGTTGTAGTGTTAACAGTATTTTCATCATAAGGATTTTTCGTGCCCCATATGTTGATGTTTTCTATAGACAAGATTTACCCCAGAATTGTGAAGGTATTATCAATACCTAATCCTTTACCCTGATAATGTATCCTTTGATCCATAGCCACTGAATAGGAATTTTCATGAACACATGATATTGCTATGGGTTCCTGCTATTCAGGAATATGAATTGTTTGCTACATATGATTCTATGACATCATTCTTTGTTGATATTGCTTCAAAAGATGTCAATGATGCACAATCACTGTAAGAATCAATAATCTCGACTGTTGTTTTCTCTTGTGTAGGAATATCAAGAGTGGGAGACTCATGTATTGGATGAAGAACATCTATATGCTCATCAAAAAGAAACATCTTAGGAGTGATATCGGGGACATATTTGGAGTTTAAAATGGTTTGGAATATATCCCTTAGTTCTTTGTGAAACCCTGGGGATAGGGGTTCTTGATCTTGACTTGATTCACAATAACTTTCGTTATCCTCAAGATCCTTGGGTGGATGATATATCATTGGTAAAAGACTCTTTGCAACATTTTGTGGGTATGGATGCAATAAGGGATATTTTTGGGTCATTTGGAACTTCTTCAACATGCCCAATCATTGAATCATATGTGGGAGAGATATCACAATCTGATATCCACTTGATGTCATTATGATATAAAATAGTGCTAAACATTGTTGATGGGTTTGGACTTTGTTTTAAAATAGTATCTTGATACATATTTGATTCCTCATAAATAGTGTAAACATGTACAAGTGTGGTATCCTAGGTATTGTTTGAAGTCGATGCCTTTGTTGAATATTTTTTTTTCCATGATTAGGCATAGGGTTCATGTAATTTTTTATATTTTCATTCCTAGATTTTTTATCGACCTCAATGTCTCTTTGTTCAATAAGGTCCTCTATTAGATGTTTGATCCTAAAACATTTTTTCGTGTTATGACCTTTGTACCAGTGAAATTCACAAAAGTGATCTTCTCTATAGCTACGATGTTTGATTTGTGGCTCTTGATAGTTTGACAAATCTGGGAGTGTGATAAGATTAGACTGTATCAACCTCTTCAATACATCTTCCATAGGTTCCCCTAAGGAAGTGAATTGTCGCTTAGGAGCATTGTTTGTTCTCTGTTGTCCATGTTGAGTGTTTGCAACATTGATTGTTTGATTGTTTAACAGTGACGTGTATGGTTGTTGTGTATTCATGGTTTGGGTGTTTTCTTGTCTAGGAGTATTTAAGACCACCTTTGCATCAACAACACCATCACTAGTAACATTTTTGTTCTTGGCCCAATAGTGGGGCTTGTTGTTAAAACTAGTGGATGGGAGGTTGTCTTTATACACTTGTGTGTTTCCCTGTGAGGTTAGGGCTCTCTCAATGTTAAGGGCTCTAGGGACAAGCTCATCATAAGATGTGATGCAATGCATTTTCAAGTGGAATATAGATCTGGATCTAGATTTGATATGATAATTCCCACTTGTTGTTCATCAGGAAGTGGCCACTTGCTTTTACTAGCTCTTTGTCTCCATTGTTGTAAGAAATTAGCAAAATTTTCCCCTTTGTTATGTCTAAGAGTGTATAGTTCTTCTAGACTGACATCCATGTCAAGATTAAAGGAGAGGTAATCGATGAAATTATCAGTGATTTCTTGGAAAGTTTCTATGCCAGGAGGTAGATGAGAAAACCAATCCATTGTAAGACTTGTTAAACTTTGAGGGAAGAGGCGCATTAGATAAGAATCATTGTAGGCCACCTCCATACACATGACATTGAATTCTTTGATTTGGTCTATAATATTTCCCCTCCCTTTGTATTTATCAAATTTGGGGATTTCAAAGCTGGGAGGGAATGGTACCATTGTGATGTTTAGATAAAATGGATATGGACATAGATTTTGTGTATGAGGCTTCTTTGTCTTGCCCATCCAAAAATATTGCATTTCTTTTGACAATTCCTTAAGTTGTGATGCTAGATCGTCTTGTAGGTTTGGTGGAGGAACATATGTTGCGTATTGTGGGATGGTGGATGAAGTGTACATGGGATTTTGATATGATGGGGTGTTGTATGGATATCGTGAAGGTGATAGTGGTGTTGACGTATATGTTCCCAACATATTTGGATTGACGATGTTTTGCTAAGGATTATATTATAAACCACGTTGTTTTTGTTGTGTGAGCATTTCTTCTTGTTGTGCGTATGGTTGAGATAGTAATGCTTGTTATTGGGTTTTTTGTTGTTGAGCTTGATGTTGCGCGGCTAAGGCAGCTTGTTGGGATTTTTGTTGTTGTTGCACTACTAAGGCGGCTTGTTGTTGTTGGTGTTTTTGGATGACTTTTTTATAAGCATGTTGTTGTTGTGCTGCTAGGGCTGCTTGATGAGCTTGTTGTTGTTGTGTTGCTAAGGTTGCTTGATGAGCTTCTTTTTGTTGTTGTGTTGCTAAGGCTGGTTGATGTTGTTATTTTTGTTGGACTGCTAGGGCTGCTTGATGAGCTTGATGTTGTTGTTGCACTGCTAATACTGCTTCTTGTTGTTTTTTTTGTTGGACGATTTGCTGATAAGCCTGTTGTGCTTGTTGTAAAGCTAAGGCATGTGCTTGCAATGTAGGATTGATTGATTGTTGAGACATCTGTGATGGGTTTTGGGTGTTTATGCGGGTAGCAGATTGTTGATGAGAGGTTGAGGGTTCCCTTGGTTTAGCATTTCTTGCAAGATGGTAAATTAAGATGGAGGAATGCAAGTTTCAGGTATCATTTGATTTTGCATGGTGAGAGAGACCGTGGGGAAAGATGAGGATGGTTCAATTAGATTGTGTGATGGGAATGACACACTAGGACCTTGAGTCCTTTGGTTAAAAAGGTTTCCTTGTCCTATGTATTGAGGATTTCCTTGTGCTAGGGATGTAGACAAGGTATTACTCGAGTTGATGGGATTCGTTACCAAGGGATTGTTTTGAGATGGGTTGATGATAGATGGGTTTGATGTGGATGATGGATTGACTTGAGTAGCTTGGGTAATCACTTTTTTTTATGTGTCAATGGGGTTGTTGGAACCACTTGTTAAGGGTTTACTTTGCGTGAGAGTGTTAACTTGCCCTTGTTGTCCTACTTGAGGAAATTGGTTCACATTACTTTGTGTAACATTAGGAATTCTTGGGGTATTTGTGATGATGGATGAAGATGGTTGCACTCAAAATGTTAAGATTCTTGTGGCACCATGGAATGTAAATGGTTTGGAAAAGGTTGGTGTCCAACTTGTGTCCTAGGGAAGGTTGGTGGTTAATGGAATGGTCATTTTTTGAATACCCAAAGTTGTGTTTGTTCCTAGACATGAAGTGAGACTAAGGTTGGTTCCTAGCCAAGTTGCAAGACCAGATGTTAAGGGTTGACTTGGCACAAGGGATGGATTTGGTTGAATCATAGATGAAGTTAAGCCTTGTGTCAATGATTGTGCAAAAAAAGATGGGGAAATTGGAGCCACATTTCTAAGGCTTGATGTTCCATGATTTCTTCTCTAGTAAGTCCAAATGGATTGTTCGTGACATCTTCTATCTCATATGACCCTGATGGAGATGATGGTTGTTGTGAGGGGGTAGAATAACTCCTTGGGTCGAATTCTTAAGGATTGGGATCACTGATGATAGATGAGACTTTGGTTTTCTCCATGATTCTCTTGTAGTGTGATCTTGTTGTAACCATAGATTGTGGGTCAACGATGGGAGAGGTTTGTTGAGATTTGTAATGTTTGAACTCTCTAGTTGACTCAAATCTAGGTAAAAGGGATGCTCTAAGTCATTTTGGAGCAATGATGATAATGGGGGGTGAAAAGATGGGTGATGTGGGAAGTGATCTTTGCAAACATTTTGGGAAAACACTTTTGACTTAAGTTTTGATTTTTTGATGTTAGGATAAAGGATGTTTATGAACTTGAGAATCTTTAGGGTAGACTCATGACCTTCAAGATAAGCTAGTTCAAAGATGATAACTAAGTTGCCTAAGTGCGTGGAAAAGGATATATTTCACATAAAAAGTAGCTAAGTTAGAGGTTGGTTTTATTTGATGTTTAAGTCACAAAGCGTTGGTGTACTCGAATTTTGGAAAATTTGGATGAAGTGAAGGATGAAATTTGATGGAGGGGTGCATGAAGTGCTTGACCCAATGTTGACCTAAAGTGAACCTTTGTTTTGCAAGACCAAGGTAGTGAGAAAAATGCTATACCTCTAAAGTGATGAAACCCTAAGAAATCAATGATTTTGGTAAAATAGGACTCAAATGATTTTGGAAATAGGACCCAATGATTTTGAAAAAGTGAGACTCAATGATTTTGGATAATGGAACTCAATGATTTGGACAATAGAACTTAATGGTTTTGGACTCAATGTTTGCAATATTTTTCCTTGTCTCAATTTTCTTGTGTTCGAGGAGTCAACGATTTGAACATACATCAGTGTGGGGTGTTCATTTGATTTAATCTTGGATTACTAAGGTTATTTTTATCACAAACATTAGTTGTCTTGGTTATGTTTTCAAACTAAATGTTTATGTCAAAAACACCATAACTTTCACAATGTCCATTTTGTGAGAATCATGAGGTTGAATCCATAATTTCCTATGTTGTCTTTGGAAAATATGGATTTGAGATATAAGTCAAGATATTTAGAAATCTCTAAGGATATAAATCCTTAGGACAAGCAGTAATATCAAGGCTATCTTCAAAAGATATCCATATTTAAGCCAAAGTGTTTGAAATTTTGAGGAAGATAGTGGATGTTTGTTTTTGTAGCGTGTTGGAACCAAGCAAAATGTTAAATTGACTCACAATCATTACAACCCTAGGTTTGAAATTGCTATATTTGTTGAGTCCCTACTCAGATTTCTCCAAACACTAAACAATGCGAATAGTTAGAGATTTGGTGACACTAGCTCCCCTCCATGACACACACTTCTCGAGACCACCAAATCTCAAAATCCTTAAAATCCAAAGATCAAAAGGATTTTTTTTGTTTCTACAATTGAATAGTATAAATGTGGGGCAGCTTTAGAATGATTGTTCTTGCACCAACAAATATTAAGGATTTTTGGCTTCTAAATAAGGGTTCATAATCAGGGCTTCCAATTTAGGGGGTGCAATGATAAACTCTATCAAGAGGTCTCCCAACCCTTAGAACAAGGTCTTTATGCATCATAAAGATATTTGGGGAGAGCTATCATGTACCACTTCCTATTGATCACAATTTTTATTGCAACCACAAATTTATATCACGGTTTGGAAGAGCTTGGCATTAGTTTGTTACCACTTGGGTCATTCCCTTGGGGTGAGTACTTTTTCCCACCAAAGCAGGAACTCTAAAGGTAAATAATAGCAAGGAAGTACATTTGTAGTTAGATCATCTTCATTCATATAAATAAAGAGAGAACACAAGCTATGCCTTTTTCTCACACTCGCAAGGGGGTTTAGTTTTAATCCAAATTGAAAGATGTAGGTGATTTTGCAAAGTGTTAAGGATTTTTTTTGTTTCTCAAGATCGCCAAACGACGTGAGAGAATTGCATATGCATCCACTAACAACATTCTAAATCACAAAACATAACAAACAGTTGTAAATTTTAACCCCTCAAAGCAATGACGAGTTTGTTTTAAGTACCAAATGAGTATGAAGTTGCCTTGTTCAATTTCAAACCCCAAAGTAAAATGATGATGTGAGGGTTCAATTTTACCCAACTTTGAAAATGAATTTTAAGCCTAATTAAAAGCTAGTTGGTCCTAAGATTGTAAGTTTTTAAAACCCAATGAAAATTTAGTGGTCCTAATACATAAATCAAAGCAACATATGATGGGTTATAATTGCCCCACAAGTGTCAAAACACTGTTACAATAAATAAAACCAAGAAAAATTGAAAAATTAAAAATTTCAATTTTTTTCTATTTTTTCTATACTATAGTAAATCACATTTTTGGAGGTCTTCACAGTGGAATTTGGGGTCAAAAATTGCGTCAATCCCTAAAAATAGACTACCATAGGCATTGTATTTTTAGGGACTTAATTAGTATTCTTGGAGAGCTTTCTAACGGTGCAAATGGATTCAAATTTTGACCACCGAGGAGAAAGTTATGACCCCAACAAGTTGGGGTAAATTTTGTTCTACTTTTTCTCCAAATCTACAAAACCAATTAGTCTAAAAAGCAAAAACGAGAAGTCAGTGACATGTTAGCATTCAGATAAAGTCAAAAAATTAAAGCACATGCTGAAAAATTAATTGTAAAACTTCTTACCTGAGTTAGGCATCGTTGCACATGATAGCGTTGTGATTTATCATCTGGGCATCGCTTCGGTGAATTCAGGCGTCGCTCTACAACAA
The DNA here is from genome assembly GCA_007258455.2 of Sequoia sempervirens. Taxonomy (NCBI): domain Eukaryota; kingdom Viridiplantae; phylum Streptophyta; class Pinopsida; order Cupressales; family Cupressaceae; genus Sequoia; species Sequoia sempervirens. The sequence goes on along the minus strand of VDFB02000008.1, from coordinate 178,245,664 downwards.
AAATAAAGAGCATCATAGTGTCGCTATTTGGTTGGGCATCACTAAACATGGTATTGTCACAATTTGGAATCTGGGGGCATCACTCTGGTGAACTTGGGTGTCATCGTTTGAACTTTTCGATACCTCTATATTAAATTAGCATCGCCAAATTTAAATCAACACCAGTACATTTAATCAGCGTTAGTGTTTCAAATTGCAATGGCGTTGCTATATGGCGATGCTCTTCAAAGTGCATCATTTTTTGTGATTTGGGCGTCGTTGTATCCTGCAAAACAACAAACAAATGAAATTCGAGCTAAAAAATGGTTAAATTAACGGTTTTCCCTCCTTCTAGCGCCAGAATGTTAGATGAGGAAATATCGAGGTGGGTCAATTACGCTTGATCCATGATGAATCAAAGCACAATCTATCCACTAAACCTCAATCTACCAAACAAGATCATTCAAATTGAAAGTTAGACTAAGCATTTATACAAACTGAAAGTTACAAACTATGAAAATAGTTAAATTCCTACTCTAACCCATTTGAAACTCATCTTGTTTTGGAATTGGTGTCGTGTTGATGTGAAACAACAGCCCTTTCCCAATCTCATGATTAGTGAGCCTGTTTCAGTCAATTCTATGGAAGAGAATTTGATGAAACCATTGTGATAAATGGATGAAAAACCTAGTTTATGCTAAATTAAACATGGTGAAAGTTAAGTTAACATGATTTTATGCTACAAATGATCTAATTATGCAATTGCTATGCTAATCTAAGCTAATTCTAAGCTAAAAGATGAAAACCATAATTCATGTACAAACTAAGATGGATGTATGGAAGTCATTAATGGATGCTATAAGCTATTATGTAATTAGAAATAAGCTAAAACAAGCTAAAAGTGAGTAAAAGATGAATTTGAATGCAAGTGAGTTCAACAACATAAGTTTGCAATTGAAAGATGGATCCATTTGTCTCCAAATAGTGTCCTATTTATAGGAGAGCAAATGAGGAATGAAGGTTTGAGATTGGAAAGATTAATCAATGGTCCAAGATGAAGGAGATAGGAGACATGGATCATGGATTCTCATCAACGAATGAGAATGCATGATGGGATTTAATCAAGGGTTCACACTTGCCTCAAACAAACACACTTTTGACCTGCTCACACAGGTCAAAGGTGACTTGTTCAAAATGTTAAAGGTTAAAACTTGCTTAGGAAAAAGTGAAAATATCCCTTTTTCAAATGATGGAGGAATAAGAATATTCCTTGGAATATTCATTTGGGTGAGGAAAAATGCATTTTACAAATTAAAAGAAAACTTTAATTGTGGAAAAAAGGAGATAAAAAATATTCCATGGGAATATCCCTTTTTAGAGGGAAAATTAGTTTAATTGCTAATTAAACAATATTTAATCATGCAATTAGGGGATTTGGAGGAATGAAGTGATATTTATTAAATTAATTATTTAATAAATGGGGGGAGAGAGAGATGAAATGATATTTAATTAAATAACTTAGGGTTATTTAATTAAATAGGATGACTTAGGGAATTAAATTA
>VDFB02000008.1:178211742-178244023 GCA_007258455.2 Sequoia sempervirens | reverse complement strand
GGTAGAGGGGAGAGAGATAGAATTAGGGTTTAGGGTTGAGGGTATAAGGGTTAAGGGTAGAGAGAAAGAATTAGGGTATAAGGGTAGAGGGGAGAGAGATAGAATTATGGTAGAGGGTATAAACAAAGAGAGAAAATAAATCTATAAAAAAACCAACTTTCTCATTGAAGAAGTAGAGATATGATATCGCTTAATTGGTGAAGTTTTTGTGTGAGGTCTCCTCACTGCCCTAGTGAAAAACTAGTTTTGGTGCCTTTTAAACAAGGCTAGAGTGAGTGAAAAGAGGATAGGAGTTTAGAAGTGGATAGAATCCCCTAAAAACTATGAGAGTAGTTGAATTGGAGGGTGTTTAGAAGATTTTATAGGTTGTAAGTGGTCAGAGAAGTGAATAAGTGAGAAACCCTAGGTGAAAGAGGTGAAAACTAGTGAAAAAGAGTGATTTTGTGAAGGAAGTGTATGTAGAATGGGGCAGGACTATTTGAGGATGGAATGATCATGTACAAGCATAAATAATCACGATTGAAGTGATTATAAGCTTGTGAGAGGTCAGGGCATAAGAATTTCAATAAGCCCTAATTGATTGCAAGGAAAGTGAGGGTTTTATGAAAAGGGATCTAAATGAGTGAGAGGAGACCTGAAAGTTGAATAATTTAAGGTTTTCTTGGTTTTCTTTTGAATTTTTGGAGGTTTCAAGTATTGGTTGTGTGTTTGGAGAGGTGTCTCTTTGAAAAAGAGGCCTAATTGTGGCCTAATTTAGCGTTAAAAGCCAGATTTGGGATAGTTACTCAAAAAGAGTTGCAAGTGAGTTTCAGATCTGTGAGAGAAGGCCATAATGGGTGCCTAGTCTCCCCATGCAAATATTTTATAATGTTTTACCCATTGTACATTTTGTGGATAAATAGTTATCCTCTTTATAATCCTTTGGGTAAAATATTCATTGTATTCATCCCTGGAGAAATTTGTTATCTCTTAAAATGGTATTATCTCCAAAATATTCACCTCACATGATAATAACATTTCATCTATCTTTCTGTGATGCCACACTCATCAGAATGATCTCATTATTTTTTAGCTTCTCTTGTGAAAATATTTCACTTCAAAAATACTTCATGACCATCACTGTGATTAAAATGAATCTTCAATTTATTTTTCCTTTCGCTTTTATGCAATGCTAATATTTATCACATTTGATGCATCCATCAGTATTCCTATGTATGGAGCATCGAGGTGACCTGTCGCATTGAGAAGACTTTCCTTTTTCCCACTGATATTGATTTTCTCGCCGATGGAATTCTCAATGTTGTCAGGCCATCGGAGTAACCTGTATTCTCTCACCGATATGCAGTTCATCGGAGTGACCAAGACTGTCAGAGAGAACTAAAAAAAAATTTGCTCTAATCATGCATATCTCACCGATACATTTAGGGCTCCTATTTTGGATCCAGTGATGGCACGATTCCTTGCAACAGCATTCATCAATAGTCTAGGCGGAGGTCCCTTGCTTCTTGTTTCATTTAGATCAATGCTTAAATGCGAGCATGTTTTTATATTTTATCAATTCCAATGACAACACCAATGAATGCATGCAGCCCGATATGAAGCTTCCTCCACAACCATCCTTAAAATCTGTAGATTTCTAAATGTTTTGGCATTACCTTAAATCCCTATTCTTGTCTTAGATTTCTGAACTTCTATATTACCATCTTCTTGATTTCGGCTATTTGGAATGTCTCATTTATTGAATTCAGTCTTCAATTGGATCAAATCAAATCTTTGATTAATAATATTAGAATTAATTTCGTCTTCATATCCATTCTATTTGCAATATATTTTTCTTTTCATAGTAACTATCTCTGTTTTCATGGGAACATGGTAACAAATATGGCCTTGCTGAAGGAGAATTTTGCAGATGATGATGTGCACTTTCGAGACATGTTTTAGTTATGAAGCCTTAACAAAATGCATATATTTAACACCACCTTCCTAATGTATCCTTTTTAGGAATCTGCAGGAGTGTATAAATTTTTCTTTTCAATTATGTATATAACTTTATAGTGCACCAATTTTATCATCTACTCCAATTTAGTGCTTGAAGTAGGCATCTAAGTGAGTAACTAATCTGTGGTGCTAGATAATAATGGTATTCTAGGAGATCCTTATGCAATCAAATTCCATAACACTCTATTCTTTTTTGTGATATTTTGAAATGCATTGAAGTAAGTATTCCTCATATTTTGTCTTTCCGATTTTTCACATTATGAAAAAACAGATTAAGTAGCCTCCAAAATGGCTTTTGAAAACTGATCAAATGATCTCCAAAAATTATGAAATTGCACCAACATGTTGAGCTATGGTAGGGAAGTGTGGATGCTAGAGGGTTCGGCATGAAGTTATTGGGATTGAAAGATGTTCACACTAGAAGTTGCTTGTTCAACCATTTTTGCAACTGTTTAGACTGAACTAAAACTTGCCAATTTGTCCTTTTGGAAAAATATTAAATGTGATTTTGAGAAGCTGTAACTTGGAGGATTGGTTGCTTTAGGTCACATGAACATGTAGGAAAATGAGTTTTTCATAAATCCTCTTCCTGAGAAAAATATTAAAAATCAAACTTGACACTTTGTAGCTGTTCTGGGAATGCAATCATAAAACTGTGCAAAATCAGCTTGGTTTTGATTTTGCAAAAATACCAAATGATGTTCAAATGCCTTGAAAATTGGCATGGATGCACCTTAAGATAGGGAGATTCAAAATCACCAATTGGTCTATCATAATATCTTTTAAGATGCTTAATATTTTCCTTCAAAGTGGGCCACTTTAATAGATTTCACTGTGCTGACAACAAATTTTCTAAAAAACCCTTCAACTTGTCGTTTTGAAAATTTGTCAAAAGAGATCGTATGAAGCTGAAAATTTGTAGAGATACTCCCATATGATAAATGAACATGTATGCAAAGTGATTTTTCTTGAAATTATACTGACTTTGTTCTATGATTTTTCAAAGTGAGCCACTCGAGCAAATTTTTCAACTGTACTCTTGAGTGTTAAAATCAACTTTTTGAATATGGGGACTTAAAATTTGTATGAAATTTTAAGTCCCAACAGTGGCTCCGTCTGGAGATGTATGTTCCTTGTGAGCATAGCAAGAATCCAGGTCTCTGGGAGAGCAGACCAAACATTTGTTCCTTGAACAACAAATTCAAATTTTTTCCTATCATGAACTGATGTGTTTTTAACAAATCTACACCTCAGCTAATGGCACAAGACCACCAAAAAATAATTTCCCCTATTTTCCCCTATCAAATACCTTGCTCTATTTTGTTTTCATCAAATTCTTTTTAAGAACTCTCATGCAATCAACCCTGCCACTGTCATTAAAAACCTTCAGAAGATCATTATGTTCAGCTTGACCCAAATTCCTTTTACCATTCTACAGTTCATATTCTCCACCATCATGGGATAAATCTTTGTCATCTTCACCATACAATCTGTACGCATATTTAATGCAACATTTCTCATTATTTTTCTCACTATGATGTATTACTGAATGATCTCCCAACTGTATTAAAACTTTACCATTAGAATGCCATTCTTGTAAGTCTGAAAATTCTTCTATATCAACATTTTTTGGAACAACCAGATTTGAAATATTTTTTACTTCCTCCATATTACTAATTGGTAGTGACACAAAACTTTGATCCACACAACCATCATCATGCATATTTGAATCAATTAATGCTGGAGATGAATTTTCTGAATCTTGATGTGTATATTTTTTATACTCTGTTGCCAGTAAATCTGAAATTTGTTCACTATTGAGTGAACATGCCTCTGTATCCATATTATTGTTGTTGTATTCATCATCAAAAAGTGGCAATTCAAGTGCTTTGATCTCACATTCAATTGTTTCACAAATTGGTACATCATTTTGATTATTAGAGAACACTTCATCTTCAACATAAAGTGGATTTGAAAACACATAAAATTGGTTTTCTGGCACACCTTGGAAAAATCTCATATGATATTCTTCTATCTTCTCATCATATAATGGATTTGAAAAAAAATGGAAACCATTTTCAAGTGTACAAACCTCTTTATTATCAACTGTCCCTATGGTTCTCATCTGCAGCTGGAGGTGTTATTTGTTCACTGTCAAATGAACTTGCATCTTCAATTACTTTTTCATTCAAATCTCCATAAGAACTGCAAGAATCATTTTGCAAATCAAAATCCACAAGTTCATCTTCACCATCTGAATATTCAATGCATCCCTCATAACATGCACTTCTTTCCCTGTCACAATCTGTTATGCAAGAGAGATCTTTTGTATCTTCATCTTCCTCATGCACGCTATCATAGGAATCATTTTGACTTGCACATGTCTCATCTTCTATTGGATGCATCATCTGATCAATTTCTCCATCTTCATCAATGATGTCACCATTGTATTCATACCTTTTCTTATCTACAATACCAGTCCATTCATCTAGTTGATTAAAAGAAACTGGTATCCATGATTCGGGCCAATAAATTGGGTTTGGCTCATACACTTTCATGAATTGTCGAATGATCTCAGACCTACTAGGTGGGAAATTAATAGGTATTTTCCTACAAATATCTACCATTCTGCAGAGCAAAGAGCGCCCAGATTCTCCTCTATATCTCCTTATGTCAAGAAAGGCATCCAAACGATTTTTGAAATATTCATCATTTTTCTTCATAGATTGTTGGTTCTGATATGTACCCTGCTGCAAATTTTGACTGACATTTCCAAGTGGGCTGGAATTGTGTTGTACTTGACATTGATTATATTGATAATCTTGATAGCTTACCAGTCTTTGTCGAGGCACTGGATAAGCATTTATTAGCTTTGATGGTTATAGTGAATAAATGTCCTCCTGTGCATGATATGCATTGCCTCCATTGTGAAAATTCAGAATTGTATTATGAGGCACTTGTGGAGTCCAAGGACCACTTGCATTTGAATATCCTTCCTCATCGGAGAATGGTATATATTGTGGTGTATCTAAAGCAGGCAAGATACCCAATTCACTCAACTCTTGAAGTAATGCTCTCTTTCCCTCTACTTCTACTTTCAATTTGTTTATTTCATCACTTAGCTCATTCAAAGGCATTGCTAGAATGTTGTTGTGCATTCTTCATCAAAAAAAATTTTTACTAGAGTCGCCACTCACTTTTTTCAAAAGTGAGAAAATGAAATTGATTTTGAAATTGTTATTTTTTTTTTACCCCAACGGAATCACTTTTCCTCAAAACTCATCAATTATGAATCTTTCTTCAATGACTCTATATGATGGTCTTCAACCAGATATTCTGAAATAATCCCTAGTAGAGTCGCCAATTTGTTAGCTCTAAAAAATGCAGGCGAAATGCCTCAAGAGGTTGCCAATCTCTTGATATGTTTTAGGGTAACAAACAAGGCCAAATGATTTGAACCTTCTTCTCTTCAGGTGCTGCCAAACCTAGGTGGGTATACCTGTGTGAATGAGGCAGACTTAAAACTGTATGACTTGATTGAATTGATGGATCTATTACGATGGCACAAAGTGTAATAGATGAAAGCTTGCTGATTACTCCTACTGAAATGTGAGATGTGAATGTTTGAATAATATTTTATAAACTTCCAAAATGGAATTGGTGTGACCAGTGCCTAATTTTGTTGGGCCAATGGAGTCAAGAGGTAAATGATATGTGTTTCCCCCTTTTGGCTTAACTCTAGTTGCTAGGCACTTTGAGAATGAGGTTCTATGACTGGCATAAAACTTCACTAAATTTATGACTCAAGTGCATAAATTGTGCTGGAATATTTTCTTACCAGGTTCTTCTTCAATTATCCAAAAGAAATCTTTAAATCGCTACGTTTCATCCAAAATAATTTAAATCTGACTTGTAGACACCAATTGATTAACTCACACAAAATGGGAATACATTTTGATAAATCAGAAATATGCTTGATATACTAATTTAAACGATTAAAAGACCTCAAGTTGGAAACAACCAGATAAAAATGTAAATAATTGGATCACAACAACTGAACACCAAGAAAGGATTTCACCAAATTTATATATTCTTCTCCATTATATAATTTTAAAGGATTTTGTAATATACAACATGATATTATGTTTCGGCAACAGTTCACCTTATCCAACTACCTAACCTCCTGATTCTTATCTCCTAAATCTCATCTCATTCTTTTGATTTTATTTGACATATATACATTATTTTAGGGTTACAACTTTTCACGACATCCATCTGATGCAACACTTATTTTTGATGCAGCTCCTCACTTAATTATTTTTTATTTTTCGTGTTTGGGTATTCCTTTATGTGTTTCTCCATCCTCGTTTTCTCTTTTTGCTCTTTCCTTTTTTTGGGGTTTTTTACCACATCGGATTGAGTGTCTATTCAGTGCGTCGATCAATGTCATTCATGATGTGATCATCAGGCATCAAACTTTGGGTTCCTTGAGGTTTCTTTCTATTTACCGTTGATAGCTTCAAATTGATAAACTTTGGGCTTTGAGTACCGCTAATCTCCCTTACATAGTGCTTTAAAACATCTAAAGAGGTAAGAGGAACCGGTTGTTAATTTTTCACACACACGCCCCGTTGAAATGAAGGACCCCTTTCTCTTTTTTGTGTCTTCATATTTTTTCTTTTGTCGATTTTTAGTGTTGCTCTTTTTGGAAGGTTGTATTGAGATTAAATTTGGATTTGATTTGATTAAGGAAATGTTTTAAAAGAATCTTGGGGACCTTGAAGTAAATTTTGGGATGTCATATGTAAATTTTTATTGCACCTATGGATAGGGAATGAAAAATTAGGATAGGTTGCTTTTTGAATTTTTGGAAATATCCTTATAAGTGAAAAGTTATGGAGTTTTAGAGATTTCAATTAGGGGAGAAATCCAAAAATTTCTTGAGCTCAAGAAATCCTGGACACACAAAAATTAAAAATTTCTTGACCTCAAGAAATCCACGATAGGAAGAAATTTGTGATAGGAAGAAAAATCCAAAAATTTCCTGACCTCAAGAAATCTGCGATAGGAAGAAATCTGTAACAAGAAGAAATCCCCGACGATAGGAAGGAATCCATGATAGAATTTTGAATTAAAGTTGTTGCCTTTTAAAAATCGAGGAGATATTATAAAATATTCTTGGAAGGAGATTAAATAAATAAAAAAGGGGACTTGCATATGGATTTATGTCATCACTTGTTGGCCTAGTAGATGTTGTGTATCTCAAGGTGTCAAGAGAAAAATATAGGAAGGATTGATTTAATATTGATCTACATATGAATCTATGCCCTGCCAGCTGGAAAATATTTCAAGACAACATGTGAAGCAATTTATTCCTTCAAAAGGGGATGTTGTTTCTCTTTGGTCCAAAGATGTAAAAAATTTATATGATTGGACAACATTGAGGCATGTGTTGCCAAACTCAATGTAACATCCTAGGGTTTTAGAGATGCAATCTGGGCCTTTGATTTGGATTTAATCTAAGACATTGATTCAAAATATAAAATCTATAAAAGGCTAGTTCCTTCTCATTTGTAAGGAGTTAGTTCTCAAGTTAGTTTAGGAGAGGATAGAACTGGTAATTGTTAAGCAAATGCTAGAGAAATTAATATAGTTAGGTCATTGAAATTTGGTGAATTTATGTGTTAAATTTGAAAGTGTTATGGTTTCTTGCTTCTTATTCTCATATGTTAGTTTTAGTTCATTCATATTAATGGTGAAGTGTTGAAGATATTGATCTATCTTTAGTTCATACTATTAGTGACTTGTTAATTGTAAGTTGATTGTATAGTTAGTTTGAGCCTTTCTATTATGTTAATTCAATTTTGAATGTTTATGCATACTGTGCCAAGAATTGGATATGTGTATAGATGTTTACAATCTGAAAATATTTAAATATTCCTTTGAAGATTGCACTGTTTCTGTGATACTATAGATTTAATCTTGGTTAAGCGGGAATCTGAAGCACTAATCATTATTATGATTGATCTTAGGTGGTAGATTAGAATTTCTCTCTAAAACATATATCGTTTGATCTTTCTTTGGGTTAGCGTTAGGAGGAAATAGCATCACTATATTTCCACATTTGATGATAAAATCATTTTTAGATTTAGAATTTGAGAATATAGTTAAGGTTTTCCTTCATTTATATATTTCACAAAACCCTTATTTGAGTCTTATAGCTTCCATTCTTTGTTACCATAAATTCCATTTGTGATTACCAAAAATTCACATCACTACTGAGCTATTTTTTCGTTGTCAAGACCTGACCTTCAAAACCTTGGGGTATGTTAGGTCTCAAAAATGTAGGTTTTAAACCATAAGATGGTGCCAATCTCTTAATACGTTTTCGGATAACAAACAGGGTGAATGTGGTTGATCACCCCCTGCTCTTTAGGCTCTACTAGACCTAGGCGGGTGTACCTAAATGACGAGGCAGATTTGAATGTTTGGATATGATCTCTAATTTTGGAAATCTACTCACTATGGCATGCAGGGTGAATTAGATGAAAAGCTTACTAACTAGTTCCTACTAAAAGTGTTTGAATAATAAAGAGTGTGAGTTCAATTTATATAAAAATGTTCTAAAGTTGACCAGTGCCTAATCTATTGGGTGAATGGAGTCAAGAGGTGGATGGTGATGATGGAGACAGATTTGTAGGATAGGTGGATCTACTCCTTAGCTTAACTCTAACTATTAGGCTCTTTTAAATTTTTGCACCTTGTACAAACGTACAGGTTTGTAAGCTACTATACTCTTCTTTAGTAATCCTAGTGATATTCTCATAAATTACTGTGATCTCATGAAAGGAATTTTAATTCTCAACTTGAGGGAAACCAATCATAATAATCATTTTAAAAGGATTTTAATCCTTGGCAGGAACCAATCAAAATGAATTATTTGAAAGGATGTTTAATTCACTCCAACCAAAAACCAATCAAGATAACCACGTAGCAACATCAAATATGTCTTGAAAAATTATTTAAATTTGAATAACTTAAGAGAACCACTTCGGAGATAGCACAACCACATATAAGCATGAAAATCAACACAACAATTGAACAATGAAAATAGATCACCATTTAAGAACAGTCTTCTCCATTATATTGCTTCAAAATATATACATTAATTGCATAAGTCTTTGAAATATGAAAATGGATTAGTGGAATGGATAAATCTATCTAGTACTGGTGATTTTTCTAATCTACTATCTAATTTCTAATCTCTAATGCTAATAATTTCTTTATTTGATTTCATCTGGCATATATACATTATATCTTCTAGGGTTATGACCCTTTACTCGCCATTTTGTTGCACCCTTTTGTTGCAGCTCTTCATTTAATCAGTTGCCTCGGACAAATTAAAAATATTTTAATCTTCATTATTGTATCTCCATAAAATTAATTGCCATTATAGTTATAATCCTTCTTTTTTTGGCAACTTTATTTCCACCCAATCAAAAAAATGATCTTCTAGTAAAAATAATTACTCATCTTGTGACCCTTCGGTGAAAATGTTTCACTTGCACTTTTACCCAAAATGTACCCTTTGAGTAGAGTAATTACCTGTCTCAAGATTTTACATCTTCTTCTCACCTCCTCTGTGAACAGTTGCACTAAAATGTTTTTAGGTAAATAATTACCTAATTAGTTAATTCTTCCCATAAAATTATTCTACCTTCGAGTGCAAACAATCTTCAATTCCTCTTTACATCTTTGGAAAAAATCATATTCTTCAAAAATATTATTGCATATTTTAATAATATTTCTTTGGCACATTATTGTAAAAATATCCACCCTTTGTATTGCTTCATCGAGGTGACTTATCAGGATCGAAGAGACTTATCAATTTGTCTTGTCGATATCATGTTTCTCTCCGATAAACTCTTCAAACTATATACTTGGTAAAAATATTTCACTTCTTAGCGAAAACACTTTACAACACCTTCTATGCTTCCATCGATAGTTATTTTCTTACCCGATAAACTTTAATCACATTTTGGGGGCATTGAAGCATCGAAGAGACTTAGAGAATACTCTCTCTGAAATGCCATAGTCTCTTCAATATATATTTTCATGAACATCACTCTATCGGCAAGACCTCGAATTAACTCTTGCCAATATCGTTATCTCTCTTTGATAAATTCATATGCTTTCCATGGTAGTTTGTCATTCTATCGGCGGGACTTTGAAGTGACTCCTAGCGATATGTAAGAGTCCTCTTGATGACTACTTCAGAAGTACTTATTGTTGGAAAATCAAGAAGATTGCATCCATTCAAGGCCAAGAACTCAACATCTTCATCAAATTTTAGGGTTTGCTACTTTACTTCCCGCGTGAATGCAACTTCCAGATGGAAATAGAATCGAACCATGAACATTTTTTGCAAAGCATCATTGTTTTGAATACTTGAATTAGCTTCCCTGAAAGCACTCATGGGCCGTAACATGTCAATCTTGCGCTATTTTTGCTACTACCATCGACACTCATTCACGAGCATGTAGAAATGAATCATATCTTTAGAAACTTTCCTGGTACCTCTTTCACTGTATCAATGATTACTTTCCATGCACAATACATTTATGCAACTTTCCATTTCCTCTACTTCGGCATGTATTCAAATGGCTCTTTTAATGATTTGAGCTCGTCTCTTGGCATTTGAGTTGCATAGTAATTTTCTATTCTCTTATTTGCAAATATTATATTCGTTGTTTCATTGTTTAACTCCAATGTTACTCATTTTCGAGCTAAAATAGAATAGAGCTTGCTATCCTGCATGGGATCTAAGCAGAGACTGTTGCCTTTGAATTCTTTAGATTGTGCATGCAACGCAGTTGTCAGTGCATTTGTATAAAATCTCTTCCATTTTGTCATCCTTTATTGGCAGCATCCACTAAAATCCTTTTTTTTTGAATGTGGGCATGTTGTGTTCATTTGTGGAGCTTTCTTATATAGATCTAATATCTCTTTCAATTTTGATTTTTGTTTTCTTGTTCTTTGGTTTCATGAATCCATTAGAATCATTCCTCTTACTATATAAGACCATAAATGAATTATTCCTTGTTCATCCTCAAAATACGTGTCTCCAAGATACTCACAATATTATCTAATTTATCTAATCCATTCAAATCACCTCCATCTAGAGTGCCTATCATTCCCAATAAATGGAGCTTGTATCTACCTTTTGTCAATATTCGCATAATTATGCATTTTCCAGCAATCTCAATATCTAACAAATTTACTCACTCCTTTATGCTTTGATGGAATTTTACACCTTGTTCTAAAGCTTCCATCTTTGGTAGAGGCACAGAGGATATTGGCAGGGGTCATTGGGTCCACCAATTCCGTTTTGGGAGTTATGAAATATTCTCAACAAATATGTTTTATGCACAACCCGAAATCATTGTACTTCCTGAGACTAAGTCTCTCTGTTAAACAGTTGGTAATCTTTGTATGTGCTTCCATTCTTATTACAGGCTTGTGAGGTATCTTCTCCTTTCTTAACTGTCTCCTTTCATTCAGAAATATGTAGCTTTGGGGTAATATTTTGGAGGGAATGCTAAATATACTGCTCTTAATAATGTTCTTTTATAATCTTACCACTGTTCTGTTTCATAATACATTCAAGCTATATATGCCAAAATTTGGGTGTCCCATTTTCTCTTGTATTAACATCTAGTCTCCTTTGGTTGCTTCGCTTTTCATCATCAAAAAATTTGTTGTATTATATTGGGCTCTAGGTACTAATTTATATAATGGAGCATTATCTTCCTTGTTGCTCACCCAACTACATCATGGCCTTGCTCACCGTTTCTTTTTTCATCAATAGATGTTTTCCGCTCCTCACAATCTTTGGAGGAAAAATGCAAGTCTCGAGGAACTCGTAGAGTACTGTGGAAATGCAAACTAAAGACCTCATGGACTCTTCTATATTCATTTCCAAAAATCAATGGGGAGCCTTCGATTTAGGGAAAAGCCAAGGTGCCTCTTCGCGCCTTTGTTCATTATGCATCTCGTTGAAAAGAAAAGACTTATGCTCAAAAACCTATCACTCTTAAGGTCAATGTTTACAATAATGGCCTTCATGGCCTCTACACAATCCATTCTCCTTTTGCAGCTACCTCCTTAAGTGTAGAGGTAGGAATTCTTTGAGACTTCAAAACTTGGTTTTCCATCAATGTCATTTATAGGGACACTACAAGCACAATGACTTCCCACCTTCTATTGGTATGAGACAAAAGAAATCCTTCCCCTAAAAAATAGTTTCTCCTCTTGATAAAGACCTTTTTTATGGTGGAAACAGTGCAAAAAAAAATTCATTGTGAATATTGAATATGCTCTCACCAAAAGTGAAGAATTTCCTTTTGACCCAACAGTAACCATAGTCTTCAAACTGTTACTCTCATGAGATGAATTCTTTATGCATTGTTTCCCCAAATTGCTTATCTCGAACAGCCTTAAGAAGTTGTCTGAATTTTGGTTTTGAAATTATTTCATTGATAACTTCTATGGTTGTGAATTCCTTGACTATGATGTGTCATGAAGAGTGGCAATGTTTTGCTTGCATGTTTTAAGGTACTATGTCCCAATTTTAGATTGTTGATGTTATCCAAATCTCCTGTCAGAGTGTTTCTTAAAGGTCTCTTCTCCAACTAATCAGATTTTCATGACACCTTTATCTCTAACTTGAAATGGGTAGTGCTATAAACTTGTTTTCTAATTTTTTCACTATGATCAAAACAAGCCAGGTAGCCTCCAAAATTATTTTGGAAAACTAGTCAGGCATTCTTCCAGAGCCACAAAAATTCACCAGTATGTTAATTGATGGTAGGGGAGTGTGGTTGAAAGATATATTGGTATGAAGTTGTCAGAATTGCAAAATGTAAATGTCCAAAGTTGCTTATTTAGTATTTTCTGAAAAATTGCCACTGTCAAAAACCAACTAAAACTTATCAACCTGCCTCTTTGGAAAAATATAAAACCTAAACCTGGCAAGCTATAACTTGGAGGAATGGTTTATTTAGGATCCATGAATATGTATGCAAAAGGGTTTTTTGCAAAACATCTTCCCTCATAAAATATCAAGCGTCAAAGTTGACTTTTTTGCAGTTGTTTTGGAAATGCAGTCTTCAAATTGGGTAAAATCCATTTGGTTTTGGTTATGAAAAAATACCAAATGAGATGTTGGGGTTCTAAAAATTGGCATGAAGGCACATTAAGGTGGGAAGAATCTAATGCATGAATTGGTTCATGAAAATCTTCCAGATGATCAATGTTGTCCTCCAAAGTTGACACTTTTGGCAGATTTAACACTGTGTAGCCAACAAACCTTCACAGAACCCTTCAACTTGGTATTTTGAAACCTTGTCAAAACTGATCGTACGAAGCTGAAATTAGGTGTGCACATTCGCATATGTCAGATAAACATGCTTGCAAGGTGGTTTTGCATGAAATTGAATGGGATTCAAATTATGATTTTTCAAAGTAGGAACTTGAGACAGTTTTACTAATGCATTTTTTAGTGCTGCTTGATGCATTTTTTTATTATGGGAATCTCAAGATAGCCTAAAATTTGTATGAATTTTTAGGCTCCAATAGGGTCATTTTTTGAAGTTTTTTGAAGAAAGTTATGTGGATTTTAAAATCCTTAAAGCTCCCTTTGAGTGGTTATTGTTGGTTTTGCATCAGCCTTGACCCGTGCTTCATATGTTTGAATATTTTTGGCCCCCTTTTTGTAGCGCCTTCGTTCACTTGTGCCATGTGTCAGCTATGCATGCCTTTAAAAGTTTTATTCCTTTGTTTCTCCTCTGAGCTCCACCCTTAAGCCACGTGTTTGCAGCATGTGCCTTTAAGGATCCTCTCTCTATTTTTTCTTCGAGCTATGCCCATGTGCCACATTGCATCTTACCATGGTCAACGCTTGAAGTACAGACTACACCATGCCTCACCTCCGTGAGGATCATAGTTGCAAAAGAGGTAAGAATGAGCAAGAGTCCCCGCCACTACGCTATGTGTCATCTCCGCGGGGACTTCATTCTCAAATGAAGGATGAATGAATGTGAAGCCTCATCATTGTGCCATGTTTCCTAACCAACTTTGTGGGTGGGAAACACGTGTCATCTAGATATTTTTGTTGCTTTCACCTTTGGACTACATTCATCACTACAGGAGGGCACATTTTGTTCAAGGCAACTGAATACCATGTTTCATAATCTTTATGTTGCAACAGTCTTTGAGAATCATTATGACGGGCAGCATAGCCCGTGCCTGGGGAATATTTTTAGTTATTGGCTTTCAAACGATGGAGGAATCTATATATTGCTTTGACTCTCTGAAAAAGGGTTCAAAAATACATTAAAAAAAGGATTGAAAGACTATAGTCCTTTGTATTGTTTTAATTATTGTATTAAGACTCACAGACTGTGCCAATTTGTTTGGTCTCTCTATTTCTTAGTTAATTGATAATACATTATACTATGTTGTTTCTTGTACTTAGTAGTTTATCTGCAAGACTTCTATAATTTCAATATAAATTTGTTGATTTAGATCATGTCTTGAACTCTTCTTGTTCAATGAATGTGTATGGAAGTTATGTTATTTGATGGAATTCTTAGGGTTTTCATCTATGTTTTATGTTATTTTCGGGCATGCAGATTGTTGAATGGGCCCTCAAATCTCATTTCAGAGGAAGATTTCCCGTGTCTACATACTTGAATCTTGGTGCATCGCCTTAGATTAATTTTATTTTATATATCTACTTCCTTTTCCCTTTCTAACCCCCCAAATACAAGAAGAGTCAACTTCCTTAAAACTTGGAGGTCACTTAGTTTAGCGCAATTGGTCCCCCCATTAACTGAGTTTCCCATATGGTTGTTTTCCTAGAAATTTTAGGCATCAACAGTTCTTTTTGTGGCACACCCGATGGGACTGCATTTAAATGTATCTAAATTTAAAGTGGGTGTATGAGCCATAGACCTGTTACTAGATCCTAAATAGTGAACAACCCTAGCCTGCTAGTGCCACCGCTGGTAACATTACAAGCAAGAAATCATCCAGTAAACGTCCCCACCCCTCCTCCAGTCCCATTACCGATGACTAACAAAAATTTTGTAGCATGGGACGCCAGAAGCCCTCTCATATAACCAATAGCACCAGCTATTTGGGTCCTATCCTAACGTCTACTTTAAAAGCTTTACTAAAATTCACAAGGGAAGGCTCAAAAACACCATCTGATCATCTACAAGATGTGGCGGACATGTGTTTGGTGCATGGTGTAGCCAATCAAAATGTAGTATTGAGATTTCTTACAACCTCTTTCAAAGGAAAGGCACCCAATTGGTACCGCACTTTGGAAGCCAATACTATCAGTACCTGGGATCAGCTTGGAGATCCTTTTTACGAGAGATTTTCAAACAATGGAGATCAGTCTTCGCTATTTCAGCAGCTAGCGACCATAAAGTGGGCTCCTCAGAAGGCCATGGCCGACATTAATGCCCTATTTCACATAACTTGGAAGAGGATCTAGCCTGTTATCCATCCACTACCAATTTGGCATTCATGTTCTATCTAAAGTCTCTCAACATCGACATTTCAGTGATGATCCAGTCCCTTGGTGGGAACACCTTACTGGATGCATATAACATCGATATTAAGGAAAAGAATAATTTGTTCGATGCTGGAAAGTTATCGCCTTGGCCTGCTATGTCTATATTTGCAAAGTTGTCAATTCCCACCCAGGAGATAGCCTCTACCAATGCGTTTTCTCCTCCCCAATCTATGTACGCATATCCAAGCGCACCACAAAATGTTGCTTCTACATCTAACTCTTCAAAAGATGAGATGAGTGATGTTAAGCAGTTGTTGCAGAACATATCGAATGAAATAACTAGTATCAAGTGGCAACAGTCCATGCCTCTAAAGCCAGCTTACCAAAATTATCAAGGTGGAAGATCTTCCTACCAACAAAACCAGTTCCAAAGAGGTGCACACATGAATCCGCAGACTCAAAAAAATACTCAGATAGTGCTAGTGCCTACTCCATTACAAAATTTTCACCTAAGTTTGAATAGAGAACTAGTAGCGAGGCAAAATAATCTCACTAATGACATCAATCCTTGGTGCTTCCCCTGCAACGAAGCCCATATGCCCTGAAATTTCTCACGTGACAATCTACAACAAAGAGTGGTAGAACAGTGCAGTCAAGGCATTGCGTCAGATTCAAGAGGTTATGTATATACCTCTCCACAAAAGTAAAATGCGGTACTCACCACGCAAATGCAAGGAATGTCCCTAGAGAAAGAAACAGATATAGCTCCCAATCATGCACTCTTCTTATGGATGGAAGAAGAAGAGGTGGTGTTTGCAAATGATGCATCCACATCAAAGGCCCCGCAAGTGCAATCAAATTATAAAAATCGCTCAAAGAGGAGATTCACGAGCGAACCAGTCACTCAACAACCTAAAAGTGTTCCCATCCAAGCTCCTAGTACCTCCGCAATTGTACAACAATCTAAACCACGCAAGGAGATTGTTATGACAAGGTCTAAGGAACAAAAGTATTTGAATCTGCCGACATTCAATGTGGTGGAGCAATTGAAGAAATCCTCTCCTAATGTATATCTTTTGGATATCCTAGCTAATTTGGAGCAGAATTCGTTGTTGCAGAAGGCCCTACTAGAAGATGCAAGCACAGAGCCAACAGAGCAACCATCCAAAGGAAAGGCCATCGATTCACCATCTCAGTCCAAAGTCCTCACAAATAATGGAGAGGAAGCCTCTACCGAAAGTAAAGGTAAACCTAAATCAAAACCCTTCTTCTTGACTCTCATAGTGGGTAAGAGATTATTGCACAATTTTATGATTGACTCTAGTGCCAACACCACAATCATGCCCAAGCAAATAGTTGAAGCCTTAGGACTTAGTTATGAACCTTTAAATAGAGTGGTTATGCAACTTGATGGGAATAAGGTTGAAACTTTAGGTGTCATTAAGAACCTCCCCTTGACTATATTCTCTTGCCCTAGTATCATTGTTCCACGAGATACTGTGATTATTGACATCCCCCCATGTTTGGTCTTTGCTTATCTCGAGAGTTCACCACCAAAATAGATGGGTATCTTTCTTTAGATTGGTCACACTTGATTCTTAGGACCAAGCATGGAGCTAAGATGAAGATAGTGTCTGAACCTTTACATTTGGAACATGTAGCGGATGAAGCCATGATAAATTTTTAGGCTACTCATACCTCTATCACCAAAGATGAGATGTATTGTATTGAGTTACTTGAGGATTTAAAGGTGACTAGAGACCAAACTAATGAAGAAGAGGTCCTCTTGAGTGAATTTATAGACATTGATCCTTTCAGTAATTATCATGCCACCGAATTGGGAAATTATGTCATCTATGATGAGGATCAAGTGATTCTAAAGGTGATGAAGGAATCTGAGGGTGGTCAAGCCTCAGAGCTGTGGACACTGCATTTTGATGGAGTAACATGTAAAGTTGGTACATAAGCTGGGATATGTTTGACATCCCCATCCAATGAAAAGACACTCAGACCTTTTCACTTTCAGTTTTCCTATTTGAACAACAAAGTTGAATATGAAGGCCTTGTGCAAGGTCTAAGTCTTATGAAGCAAATGGGCATTAAAAAAATAATGATGTTCGGAGATTCTGAGCTAATAGTCAATCAAGTCTGAGGAGTCTCTGTAGAAAACAATGTTTGCATGAGATCTTATAGACATAGATTATGAGACCTGATTGAAATCTTTGAAGCCTTTAATATCCAAACAATCCCCAGAGAGAAAAATGTAGTTGTGGATCACATGACGATGATAGGATCTCAATTTGACCCTATTTTTGACCTAACTGATAGCATACACTCTATGCAAGTGACTGTTCAACCTACAATTCTAGATAATGACCATAGTTTCCAAGTGTTTGAAATTGATGAACATATCGTCTCATTCATTTAGCATTCAAGAGAATTTTCTAATCAGCTACAACCAAAAATTGTAGAAGCTTATGAAGGGAAAATTATTCAGCTAAGGTCCAACAAGCTTCCAAAAGGACTGGTCACTCTCAAAAATCTATTTGATTGTGACGATGGAAGGAATGACAAGAGAAAGTTTGTTGCGGACAAAGCTGACTATGCAGATCTTCAGGGTGGAGATGGAAGGAAGCTTAAGGTCGAAAAGGATGTTTCGCAACATGATAAAGAAAGGATCATATATTTTTGTGAAAAATATGGAGTAGTAGCTTGGTCATATGATGGCCTCAAGGGATATGATCCTGAAGCCATCCAACATACCATAGAACTGACGGAAGGGGAAAAACTTGTCCGCCAGAAGAAAAGGCCAGTAAATTTAAAGATTGAGGCATTAATGACACAAGATTTGACAAAGATAATTCACTCTCAGTTCATCTTCTCAATCAAACACAGTACATGGGTGTCCAACCTGCTTGTTGTCTGAAAGAAGAATGGAGACATCTGCCTATGTGTTGATTTTCAAGATCTGAATAGGGCATCCCTAAAGGACCACTACCCATTGCCTTCTATGGAGTCAATCTTGCAAACAGTTGCTAGCTTGGAAATGTTTTCTCTGTTGGATGGCTTCTCCGGTTACAACCAAATCTAGGTCAAAGAGGAGGACCAACACGAAACAACATTTACTACCAAGTGGGGAATGTTTTCCTATGCAAAAATTCCCTTCGACCTCTTAAATGTTGGAGCTACCTTCCAACATGCAATGGATATTTCCTTTAGAGAATTGATCAATAAGATCATCTTGATCTATTTGGATGATCTTATGGTATTCTCTAAATTGAAAGACGATCATTTTGATCATCTTGAAATGGTTTTTAAAAATGTCAGGAGTTTGGGATATCCCTAAACCCAAAAAAAAATGTTTTCAAAGTGACACAAGGAAAATTTTTGGGACATGTAGCGTCTAAAGATGGAATTGCAATTGATCTGGAGTGGGTGAAGGCAATCAAGGAACTTCCCCTACCAGTTAACAAAAAGGGAGTTCAGTCCTTTCTAGGAAAGGTAAATTTTGCAAGAAAATTCATTTCTAATTTTGTAGGTTTAATTAGACCTATCACCCTAATGCTCAAGAAGGATCAATTATTCAAATGGAAAAAAGAGGCTAGAGAAGCCTTTGAAAAGGTTAAGAAAGCTATTTCTTCAACTGCTGTGTTGGTAAACCCATACCTATCAAAGGACTTCATAATGTATGTGTTTAGTAGCAAATATAGCATCACTATTGTTTTAACCCAGAAGGATGATGAAGGAAAGGAAGAACATTTGATAGCCTTCTACTCCCAGACCTTAAAGGACTATGAGATGAACTATAACTTCATTGAGAGGTAGGCATTCGCTATTTTGAAAGGACTCAAAAAGTTCTGACACCTCATAGCTTGCAATAAGGTGGTTGTATATGTAGCACATTCCAGTGTGTGTGAATACATTATGGAGGGGGAAATCACATAAAAAAGGGCCAATTGGATTACTAAGATCCTCGAATATGACATTGAGTTCAGGCCCACGAAGACCATGTGGAGAAGAGGATTATGCGAGTATTTGGCATGTGATGAAGAAATGGCAGCTAAGGAGGAACAACCCGACCTATTTCTACTTAATGAATTTGAGTCTGAAGGTTGTTGGTTGGTACATAGAATGAGATTCATGTAGATTTGGAAATATCCAGCGGGCCTATCTTCTTAGAACAAGAGGTTTTATAGGTTGCATAACATTGGATATGTGCTCATTGAAGGGGTTCTTTTCAAATGGAACTTCAATGGCATTCTTCAGTGGTGTCGGGTACTTCTGGCGTACATTATTCAATGACTCACACTCTCTGGTTAAATCCTGCAAAGAATACCATTTCTTCACAGGAAGGAAGAAGAACTCAACAATGCCTCTGAATCTGATAGTGGTTGAGGAACCCTTTGCACAATGGGGCCTTGATTTCATCGAGATGATTAATCCCACCTCCAGTGTTGGGCATAAACAGATCCTCACAGCCATGTATTACTTTACCAGATGGACCAAGGCCATTCCCTTGAATAATGCGACCAAGGCAGAGATTGTGAATTTCCTCGAGGAACTAGTAGCAACGTTCGGCTGACCAAAGAACATCATCTCTGAAAATGTGAAAGCCTTCCTAGGCTAGAAGGTATGTCAGTTCACACTTAAGAATGGCATATTCCTAAGGAAATATTTGAACTATTACCCGCATGGAAATGGTTTGGCTAAGTCAACTAATAAGAATTTATTCAGACTCATCAAAAGAATCGGATTGGAGCACCAAAGTGAGTGGAATTTGAACGTTAAAGCAGCACTCTGGGAAGACCGCATAACCCCCAAGAAAGTCTTAAAGACTTCACCATATGAGCTAGTATACGGGAAGGAAGCGCTATTGCCTATATCTATGGAAATTCCCGCACTACAGTTGCTCAAGTCTCTAGAGGTTGAACAAAACGGTGCCATGGAGGTTCAGTTGGCTGAGTTGTTGGAGGTACAAGAGAAAAGAGAAAAAGCTTTGACGGCCATGTGGGATCGTCAACAGGTGGTTAAGAAGTGGTTTGACAAGAAAACCTCTGACTAGGGTCTTAAATGCAGAGACTTAGTGTTGAAATTCAATGAGAGAGTCACAAAGCCTGGAAAACACGAAAAATTTGATAGTCTGTGGGAAGGCCCTTTTCAAATTATTCAATGCAAGAAGCATAATGCATTTGAATTAGAGAATATGGAAAAAGAAGCATTGGGAATTCTTGTCAATGGAATTCACCTAAAATTGTTTAATTAGCTTTATTAATCATTTTACCAGTGTAAATATGTAAATATTTTGTGTGTGTTTTGTTCAGCTAAGTCTTTATTCAATGGAACCCATGAAACATGAAAGAAGAAGAGAAAAGAAAAATAGACATAAATTTGACAAAAATAGCTATATATTCATTATATGGTAATATATACTTTCAAATATTACAATGTACAATGGCTCTTAGGCTAGGCTTTTTGAGTATATATATTAAAATATTTTTGAGACATATATACAAAAATGAGGAGAAAAGTTTTCATTCATTCAACTGGGGAAATAGGAGCTCTGTCTTCAACAAGAGCAGCAAGTTCAACAGGAACGACAACAAGAGCAGTAGGAGCATCAACAATAGCAATAGCAAGTGGAGGAAACACCAGGTTTATGAAGTCAGTATACCACTCCACATCGTAGAAAAGCAGTATGTTGTAGCATCTCAGTAAGGAGTGGTAGGCATGTTAAACCATTTGGTGATGTTCCCTAATAGTCATAATGTGAAATCCACTCAGAAATGGCACCCAAGGCACCACTACATCCTCTTCAATATGTCAGCAGAGATCACTTGCTATTCAAATTCCAAGGCCATAGATTGCATTTGTCACATTTTCACCAAGGCCTCTGAGGTAGCACTTTGGGAAGATTTCCATGGTAAGCCTTAGTATCATCTATTTTGGCACCTGAATATCAAGCAAAGATGCAAAAAAATGAGAACAAATATCAATGTTCACAAGATACTTGTCCTCATACTCTATACAGTCCCTCCCCAATACCCATTTCATTGCAATTATGACCAAAGAATTCTTATTCTTGGTCATATGCTTTAAACGCCTATTGGAAATTTTCCCTAGGAAAGCTTCGTGAGATCTATTGCTAGTATCCATCACCCTTACCAAAAATCCCAATTACCAAGTGTAAATTTTGTTGTTATCTTTAGGTCTATTTATAGATGTAGTCAGGGTACAATGCGTGCAATAAGCATGATGTTGATTGAGGTGCAAACTCAAAAATCCCACCAAGTTGTGTTTGTTGCGTGCGAGTTGTTGCTTGCAAATTAAGAAGAGGTAATTAATTAGCTAAAACCGGTGGCATGCACAAGTGATAGTCTACATGGTCAAGTGCTAAGTGTCACATTATGGAAACTTTTTAGTCTCCTAGGATGAACTCAAATCTTTTGTGTAATTATTACACCCTCTTGCTTAATCATTCTTCTAAAGTTATTAATTGAAAAATCATGTGAAAAGTCTCGTATGCCTTCAATTTGTGGCTCAATTTCCCAAGAGATGGTTTTGTAAGACATGATGGCTAATTGTCATTATGAATTGTTGTCTTTTCAAAAAGTGAGAATTCATTTCGCATGAACAAAAGAGTTGGCAGTACATGCCGAATTTATTGCAAAAAGGAAACCATTGTCTCCAACTCCAATTCAAGAAAAGGCTAGTGTTGCATGCAAAAGAACAACACTGTGAAGAGTTTTGAGTGCATAATTTGTTGTGAAAGAGCCCAAGTGAGAATTGCAGAGGTTGAGCATTTTCAAAAGTTTACAGAATCCTAAGATGGAAGCACAAGGGGAAGCGGTTGGGAGCTTATCTAATGTCGTATTGACAGCACCAATGGCCAATGTTTTCAATAATATCTCTTACGCTTCGCTTGGGATGCCAAAAAATCCAAAGTGTCCTCACACGTAGGCTGTGCAGAAGACAAACCATAGGAACAAAGCCCAAATAGCGGAAGATTGGGACAATATTCATGATCCTGAACTCAAAACTAACCCTAAGATTCTTAGGGAAGTAGCCTACTAGAGAATGAAAAAGACTAATAACAAAAGATTTCCTGGTGTACAAGCTATGGTTTTACGGTCTTCCATAGTATATGGTCCCTTTCGTGCATCACTGCTTGAAACTAGTTCATGAGTGCGCTAAAATTTTTGATTCAGATACCAGCGTCATAAGAGGCCAGAACCTAAGGGTGGTAATCAACATTTAAGCTATTAGGGATATGTTATGCATCCCTACAAGACAAGGGACAAGTGCGCCAGAGAGAGTCATTGTAGGTGGCTTGGAAAATCTCTGGAGAGCCAGAAAATAGGACTAAGCTTTTATAATCAAGAAACCAAAAGGCCTAAGGAAGATAATCACCCACCATAGTTTCCGGTTGGGCACAATGTTTTCAACTCAGACCTCTAGGATGTCTTTTATATGTTCAATTTTGTTTGTAGCATGGACAGTGACAGGGAGGTTCAGGAATTTCAAATGGGTTTGGGGTTTCAATTAAGAAGACAACATTCTTTATTCTAGTATGACTTTGTGGAGATCATTGTTCGCGAGATGTTGGACCAATTCAAGGAATACCACACACAGTATAGGTTTAGGTTTTCTTCTCTCCTTTCTCACATGTTTTTTTGCACCAAAACCCTGATTTCTTTAGAAACTGTATGGGTTTGTCTATATTCGATGAAAATGAGGTAAGAAAGTCAGTTTCTGTGTGGACTCTTCTCCTTTCTGTAACTCATGATTACTATGAATTTTCTGATTTTTTCCTAACTCCAATATTGCAATATTTTAATAAGGAGGGTGAGGATGGCTTTTATAATCAATTGGCCAAGAACTACCAGTGGAGTGATGATAAAATCGCCCAATTTTGGATTTATCATCAAGAGACTAGGTGTCTTGATGCCAAGTTTTAGGAGCCTGACATGGATGACAGATTTGAAAATCTCTGGAACAAAGAGCATGATGATATTGATGCAAGAAAATATAAGGATGTAGACCCAGAGGAAATGACTGCAATAATGAAAAGAAAATAGGAAAAAAAGGCCCAAATATAGGAAGTTGAGAAGCATCAGAACAACCCGACAAAGCTCCACTGAGCACACAAGTGACTGCATCCCATTCGGTGGCCATCCTACTACATACATGGGCTACAAAGAGACCCAGAGCAACACAACAATATTAGGAGGTCATAGAGGTGGAAAATTCTCCACCCGAGAAGAGGCCACGCACCGATGCTTGCAATGAGCCAAGGATCAGATCCCACATCAATTCAAGTGTCTTTCTCTCCCTCCCTTCTTGTTTCTTAACTTCTTTGGTTGACCTTGTTGCATCCACGTCTCCAATTACTTCCAGTGTCAACCTTTCATTTTGTACTTCCTCACCTGCGGGAGGTTTCTCCCAATCTCCCTTCTCTCAAATCGGGCAGGCAGCGTTTACTCCCCCACAATTTGTTCCATATTTTGTCAGGGCCCAATCTGGACCTACCATTTCTAACCCCTTTGCTTCTATTGTGTTAGCTCTGACTCAGCTTTCCCAATAGATGGTAACCTCTGCATCTCTGATGCCACCACCACTCCCTATGAGTCCTTTCGCTACTTCCCCAACTGGACCCTACCATAACATTCCCCCTTTCTCCCCATTGACAGACACTCTACCAAAGAAAACATCATCTGACACTGCAATGATTTCATTCCCTTTTTCTCTCCCTCCTGATGCACCCTTTGTCGGTGAACTGATTAGGTCACCTGTAGATTTTATTGGGAAAAATATCAGGACTAAAGCAGCATAGGCTATAAGATCCCAAAAAAGAAAAGAAAAAGATGCAGCAAAGCCTGCCGAGCCATGCGTGTAGACCCTATTTAATGAGGTTTAGGGGTCGTTAACATTTTCAACCATGACTCCTAGCATCACTAAACTGCAAGGGAAAATGCAACTTGGGGATTATACAATCCATGTTGTAGGGATCGATCTAAACGCAACCCGACCACAAGATAAAGTAGAGCTAATGGAGGAGACTCAATAGGTGGGGACTACCAACTTTTTGAAGCATAGTCACCAACTGAAAAAGAGGGAAGAGGAGCTCAAGAAAGTTAAGGAAAGAGTGGAGATCCTATAGAAAAGGGAAAAGGCTAAGGACGCTGAAATTGCATGCTTGTCTCAACAAGCACAGGCAGAAAAGGCCAAGCTACAGGAAGAACTTGCAAGGTTCCAGTCCCAGGATCCCAATCTGGTTACCGGATTGCAATAGAAAAACCAGGAGCTTCAAGACTAGTTGGCTCAATTAGAGAGGGAAATGCAGCAAAAGGTCAAGGAGCTCTAGGACTGACAGGCTCAATTCGGAAGGGAGATCCATGAAATAAAGCTCTCCCTGGAAAAGGAATCTGGAACACGAGGTCAAGTTGAGGAGCTATTGAAAAGAAAGGATGCTGAGTTGGGAACTCTATAGGAACAACTCACCGCATCTACCAAGAAAATTGATGAACTGGTGGAAGAGCTAGGGTCAAAGGAGTTGGAGATAAGTCTTTTGAAACTTCCTCCCCCGCCCCTTGTTCCTCAATCAGATCTCCTTTTGGTGGCTCAGCAATTATATGCCTCATACTGGGGGAAGGTTAAGTCTTTCTATTTGACCCTGCAACCAGCACTCTAATTCATGGCGGATGTAATAAATTTAGGTAGGTTGGTGTGTGGAATGGTTGAGAAGGTTCCACAGTTCATTGCCGAAAGGGTGCCTGAGGCCAAGAAGTTGCTGGACAAATTATACATTGTGGAAAATGCAGACTTGGTAAAGGTAGGGATTGATGACCAGAGGTCAGCTGCCAAAAAGGTGAAGAAATTCATCTGTTGTCATGCAACCATTCTCTAGGCTAGCAATTTCTCAGTAATATTGAGTCAAACTATGAATAATATGCAGATCCTATTCTCCCAATTGACTCAAATGGGCTTGCCCTCCCCCTTTCTCTCTGATGATTCAATAGCCATGGTGGAGCACATTGCAACAAATATTGAGGAAAAGCGATGGGATCTATCCACTTTCCAATCATTCAATCAACCTCCCACAACATCAGACATTGAAAGCGCCACCCATTAGATAGTGCGGCTTCTTTTTCAGCTTGAGTCCAGGACTAGGATCTCCATGCAGCTGTCGTTCAAATAAATTATCGATCTACAAGAGGTGCAAGAGAATCTGCACGCCTTATTGATACCATCTAATGCTAACTGGATTCCTCTGCAGACTGCACTTTCAAAGCTATGATCGTTGCCCAATGAATAAGGCTATGTTCTTCAAACCAGAAATTTTGTGTTACCATTCCGTAGTTGAAATGCCCTTGATAGTCACCAAAAGCTATGGATTTTAAAATCCTTAAAGCTCCCTCCAGGTGGCTATTGTTGGTTTTGCATTGACCCCGACCCACACTTCATATGTTTGAATATTTTTGGCCCCCTTTTTGTAGTGCTTTTGTTCGCTTGTGCCACATGTCAATGATGTGCGCCTTTAAAAGTTGTATTCCCTTGTTTCTCCTTTGAGCTTTGCCCTTAAGCCACGTGTCTGCAGCACGTGCCTTTGAGGATCCTCTATCCTTTGTTTCTCCTCTGAGCTTTGCCCATGTGCCAAGTTGCATCCTGCCATGGGCATCTTTTTGGGCGGGCCCCATGATCAATGCTGGAAACACAGACTGCACCATGTGTCACCTTCACGGGGATCATAGTTGCAAAATAGGTAAGAATGAGTGAGATTCCATGTCACTGCACCATGTGTCATCTCTACAGGGACTTTAATCTCAAATGAAGGATGAATGAGCGTGAAGCCCCATCGCTACACCACGTGTCCTCACCAACTCTATGGGTGGGCAACGCGTGTCATTTGGAGATTTTTGCTACTTTCGCTTTTGGACCGCATTCATCATTATAGGAGGGTGCATTTTTTTTAAGGAAACTGAATGCCATGTTTCAGAATCTTTCTGTTGCAACAATCTTTGAGAATCACTGTGATGGGTGGCATAGCCCATGCGTGGGGAATATTTTTGGTTATTGGCTTTCAAACAGTGGAGGAATCTATATATACTGCTTTGACTCTCTGAAAAAGGGTTTGAAAATACATAGAAAAAAGGACTGAAAGGTTGTAGGCCTTTGTATTGTTTTAATTATTGTATTAAGACTCACATACTGTGCCAATTTGTTCGGCCTCTATGTTTCTTAGTTAATTGATAAGACATTATATTGTGTTGTTTCTTGTACTTAGTAGTTTATTTACAAGACTTCTATAATTTCAATATAAATTTGTTGATTCAGATCATGTCTTGAACTCTTCTTGTTCAGTGAATGTGTATGGAAGTTATGTTATGTTATTTGATGGACTTCTTAAGGTTTTCATCTATGCTTTATGTTATTTTCAAACATGCAAATTGTTGAACGAGCCCTCAAATCTCATCTGAGAGGAAGATTTCTTGTGCCTAGATACTTGAATCTTGGTGCATTTCCTTAGATTAGATTTTATTTTATATATCTACTTCCTTTTCCCTTTCCAACCCTCCAAATACAAGAAGAGTCAGCTTCTTTAAAACCTAGAGGTCACTCAGTTTAGCGCAATTGGTCCCCCCATTAACTGAGTTTTCCTAGCAATTTTAGGCACCAGCAAGCTACCTTTCAAGAGAGATAGAACACTTGTGTTTCATCTTATTTGTGCAGCTCTAAAACACTCATCAAAAAAATTGGTGCTAGAGGGAGGGTTGAGCATAAGCAACAAATCTGGAAGTTGAATGAACCTTCATGTTGAAGATATGAGATGATATATCTCTTTATATACAAAATAATTAGAAAATTTAAAAATATAACATCTGAGTCAAGATAAAAGGACAACAATCTTACATCTCTAGTTGTAAGGATAGTCCTTGAGTTGATATTTCTCAAATTCAAGATTCTTTGAATAGGAAATTGTATCCTAAGAGTTTGCATCACCTTGCATTAACAAAAAAATGTAGAATTCATAATACCTCTAGGTACAATGAGCTTGAATGTTTAACCTATTTGTATAGAATGGAGATGGCTTTGTAGGGGAAGATCTTCTTCTGGGAAGTGTGTGAACCACTAGCTTCTACAAATTTGGAAGAAGAGCTTGTTGATGTTGTAACTGAGGCCTTCACAGGATTGGTCAAAGATCATTTGAGTAGTGAAAATGGATTAGGTTTAAAAGACATTCTCTTATCCGATTGGTGCAGGGTGCATAATGCATCTCATTCAGAACTCACTTGCCCCTCATGTGAAGTAATTATCAGACAAGTTAAAAGTCATTTAGGGATGATAAAACTACCATGTGCAAATGAGACTGAATCATCCAAAGGATATGTGATAGAGAAACCAACAAGCATTGAATCTGAAGAGTATGTTGTAGTAGATGTTGAGACAGTTGTAGGACAGGAGAGTAAAATGATGAGTGTCCAAGATAAATGCATTCTGCAAAAATAAGATATGTTGTTGAAGTGAATGAACCACAAGAAAAGAAGGTTACCAGCCAAACTTCCCCTACTCAAGATGAAGATCCACTACAGATAAGATACGACAAGTTCACCATGAATTTTACAAAGGATTGGTCAAGCTTATAGTATAAAATCCATTCAAAAGAGTTGTTACTACCTAGTTGGTGTGGGATACACAAATTGGTACATGTTGAGTTCACATGTCCATTGTGCCAAGCAATGATTATGCAAGTTAAAGAACAAATGATATTGTCAAAATAATTTGAAAGAGAGTTCCATGCTTCCCTTGCAAAGGACACACAAGAAAATATACCAAATGGATCTTCGACAATGGAATTTTAAGAAGAAGTTATTGATGATTGTCTAGTGGAGTAAAAGGAAGGATTAGATGAAATTGGTGTTCCTGACTACTCTGATCAAGAACCTGAGCCAAGATCAATAAAGAATGAAATAAGGGAGTTTTCTTTGTTGTCAATTTTTTTCCCTTCACATTTTGATGAATTTATTATGAATAATTTGCATGTGTCATGCATTGATAATGATGAAACTTATGGTGGTCATACTAATGTGCATAAAATCTCAAGTAGTGCTAAGGAAAATGATCCTACAATTATGACTGATGGATATGATCACACTATTATAAGTGAAAGGGTGTTAGGAGATCAACCTATGATGTCTCTTGATGGACATCCAATTGAAGGAATTGTTGTGCATGAGGATGTTCCTATAGTTTCATTTCCATCACCAGATGAAGACATCCAACTGGGTGAAATATGCCATGACCTTCAATTTAAACATGTTCAATCTCATTTTCACCTTAGGCTATTTGCTAATAACTCTAACTCTACTTTGCATTTTTTGAGTGCAAGAGGAATGATGCATCACTAGTTGAGACCTCCTGACGACATGGATATTAGCTCACAAGGAATGTTAGTGGGCGATAAACTTGACATTATGTCTGAACAAACAACACATTAGATTGTTTATTTCCTTACCATAAATTTTGAAACTTTTCAATTTGATTATGGAAGCTTGGGAAGAATTACATGTATCTGGATTAATCATGGTCCTAAGTATTTCCCTCAATTACTATATTTTTTCTTGGTTTTTCCACTGAATATGAAAGTAATGCTACAAGAATACATTTTTCTAAGTATAAGGACAAACTTTCAAAGTTCAAAACCATAGCATGTTCCTTGTTACTACTGAATGTTCTGAGGAACCATGTGAGGTCATGTATCTTTCCATGTTCTCCAAATCTTGCTTACTCAAATTTTTTTCAATAATTAGATTAGGATTGAATTTCTTGCTTTTCTTTTCATTCTGCTATAGGTTTAGGTTTGGTTTGGTTTGGTTTGGTTTGGGTTTCGTTTGCTTTGTGGTCTGGTCAAGGTTTCCCTATTTTTTGGGAGGATGTCTTGCATGCACAAAAATAATTTAATTATTTAAAAATGTTCTGAATATTTATTTGAGACACACCAATCATTTTTTTCAGAATAGATGGTGAAGGTCTCCTATTAGCATCAGATAGTTGGGATATTTGATCTAGGAGGATGAATCATTGGTTTAAGTTGACATCAAGCATTCTAAAATCTTATATCTTTCACATATTTCAAGAATTCTTAGGTTACTATGGGTTTCTTTTTGAAGACATGTTAAGTGAAAAATCTTAGATTTTTGCTTCAATGTCGCTGTGATTCTTAGCCCTAAATACAAGCTTCACTACTTGCGGGTTGAAATGAGAAAGAAAAGAAAATAGAAAAAACAATGAAAATTCAAAAAGATTCATCTTTCAATAGGATTCAAATAACTCTACTGAGGCTATGGACGCCCAGATATGTTTGAGAGAATCATAACAACCTTGTCGAGTTATGGATGCATGCCTAACTGGCAATGAGGCAATGTCCAGGTTTATTTTGAAGTAGAATCCTTCATGTAGCTTAGCATGATGAAGCATGGGTTCATGTGGTCACTTAAGGAGAGAAATTAATGCACTTTCACAAACTTGGATTTTGAACATATGGAAGGTTAGATCTATTACTAGTTTTGATTGTTTGATCATATGTTCTAATTTATTTGGCCTAGTGTGGAGACAGGAACCAAAGATTTTGGGTTCATGATTCTTGATTGTCATTGAAATGCTCTTGAGCATTTTGCTAGCAGAGTTGCCATTTGTTGTGCCTTATTTGCACACACGCCCCGCTAAAGGAAAGGACCCCCTTTCTCTTTTTTGTGTCTCCGCATTTATTCTTTTGTTTATTTTTAGTTTTTCTCTTCTTGGAAGGTTATTTTGAGATTAAATATGGATTTGATTTGATTAAAGCAATATTTCATAAGCGTCTTGGGGACCTTAAAGTAAATTTTTGGATGTCATATGTAAATTTTTCTTGCACCTATAGATAGGGAATGAAAAATTTGGCTAGGTTGATTTTTGAATTTTTGAGAAATTCCTTCTAGGTCAAAAGTTATGGAGTTTCAGAGATTTTGATCAAGTGAGAAATTCAAAAATTTCCTAACCTCAAGAAATCCTCAACATCCAAAAATTTAGAAATTTCCCAACCTCAAGAAATCTACGACTGGAAGAAACATCCGGAAATATCCTAACCCCAAGAAATCTGCGACAAGAAGAAATCTGTGACAGGGAGAAATCCACAACAGGAAGAAATTTGCAACAGGAAGAAAATTTCAGAAATTTCCTAACCTCAAGAAATCCGCAACAGGAAGAAAAATCCAAAAATTTCCTGACCTCAAGAAATCCACAATAGGAAGAAATCCTCAACAAGAAGAAATTTGTGACAGGAAGGAATCCGTGACAAGATTTTGAAATAAAGTTGTGGCCTTTCAAAAATCGAGGAGCTATTATAAAATATTCTTGGAAAGAGATTAAATAAATCAAAAAGGGGAATTGCATATGGATTCGTGTCAGTGCTTGTTGGCCTAGGAGGTGTTGTGTATATCAAGGTGTTAAGAGGAAAATCTGGGAAGGATTGTGATTGAATATCAAGTGTAACCTCAAGATTTAATCTTGATCTACATATGAATCTGTTCCCTACTAGCTCAAAAATATTTCAAGAAGACAACATGTGAAGCAGTTTATTCCTTCTAAAGGGGATGTTTGTTTTTCTTTCGTCCAAAGATGTAACAAATTCATATGATTGGATAACATTGAGGCATGTGTTTCCAAATTCAATGTAACCTCCTAAGGGTTTTAGAGATGCAATCTAGGCCTTTGATTTTGATTTAATCTAGTCCATTGATTCAAAATGTAAAATCTATAAAAGGCCAGTGCCTTCTCATTTGTAAGGAGTTAGTTCTCAACTTAGTTTAGGAGAGGATAAAACTGGAAATTGTTAACAAAACGTTGGAGAAATTAATATAGTTAGGTCATTGATTTGGTGAATTTATGTGTTAACTTTGAAAGTGTTATGGTTTCTTGCTTCTTATTCTCATATGTTAGTTTCAATTCTTTCATATTAATGGTGAAGTGTTGAAGATATTGATCGATCTCCGATTCATACTATTAGTGACTTGTTGATTGTAAGTTGCTATGTATAGTTAGTATGAGCCTTTCTATTGTGCTAGTTTAATTGTGAATGTTTATGCATACTATGCCAAGAATTGGATGTGTATGGATGTTTACAATCTGAAAATATTTGAATATTCCTTTGAAGATTGCATTGTTTCTGTGATACTATAGATTTAATCTTGGTTAAGCAGGAATTGGTTTATTGGGGGATCTACCTGTCTGAAGCACTAATCATTATTATGATTGATCTTAGGTGGTAGATTATAATCTCTCTCTAGACCCTATATCTTTTGATATTTCTTTGTGCTAGTGTTAGGAGGAAATAGAATCACTATATTGCCACATTTGATGATAAAATCATTTTCATATTTCAAATATGATAATATTTAGGGTTTTCCTTCATATTCAAATTTCACAAAACCCTTATTTGAGTCTTATAGCTTTTAGTATTTGTTACCATAAATTCCCTTTGTGATTACAAGCAATTCACAACACTACTGAGCTATTTTTGCATTGTTAAGACCTAACCTTCAAAACCTTGGGGTCATTTTCTAAAGTTTTTTGAAGAAGGTGTTGGTATGTGGCAACTGATCATGCTATACTGTACACCCTAGCATGTATCATTGTTGAGGTCTCGGGCTAGGCCAGACCTCAGTT
>VDFB02000008.1:178115654-178211642 GCA_007258455.2 Sequoia sempervirens | reverse complement strand
TATTACGCCGCTTCTCCCAGTATGGTCGGGAAACACGCGTAACTCTCATATGCGGCTCAGGTAGGTCATTGAAAGGGTTGTAATCCCACTTATCATTTACTAATACTAGCCCTAGGTGTGCCAGCTTGTCGCCTAGCAGCTGATGAGATCGCTTTTTGACAAGCGTTATTGACTTGAGACTCTTCGGGCAACTGAAGAATCCCTTCTTTTTGACCCTTTTGCTGCTACAAAACATGAAATCAATGACGCATACCTGCCGGTAAACCTCCAGCGCGAGCACTCTATCGGTGATGCAAGCCGGGAGCAGGAAAGGCCTGTCAATAAAGCCCCTCATTCGAAGGATCGTGAAATCCTTGCCCAGGAACCAGTCGCAAGCGGGGATGTAGCTTTGCAGAAATCCAGTCTGCTCAGTGTTAAGCCGGACGATATCACCCTCTCCGATCAAATCATTCAGGACCGGGGCTATGAAATAGTCCGCGAAGGCATAGTAGTCATATGTTGCGAAAAGGTAGGGTGTCCATGTAGATACCGGCTTTCTTTTATTCTGCTCATCAAAAATTGATAGTGGGAAAAATCGGGCGAAGAAATCCGGATTCTGATGCAGGAACATGTGGACCAGGTAGGAAAGAAATCTAAATTTCGTCTCCGCCTGATAATTCTCTATTTGCTGTATCATTTCCTCGACCATGAACTCGGCAAAATCATACCAGAAAGATTCATGTTGCCTGCGAAACTGTATTGCAGGGACCAGCTGAAAAGCCTCGATCTTTTCATCAGAATCACGGCCGCAAACAAATGCCAGCATGGATATGGGGTCCTGAAGGTCGTCGCGGAATGAACCGCGCAACAATGGGATGCTTGGTGCCTTAGCGGACACAATACCCTTCTTTTTAGTCTCCTCTAATAGGAAATCGGAGCCGGTTTTCATCCTTTTCCATATCTTTTCCCCTTTGCTTGGGCGGAAATATTCGATTTTCTCCTTTCTTGTCCTGGGGTCAGGAATGCATAACATATGCCAGATGGCTTCCTGGCCGATATGAACCCTTAAATTGCGCCCCTCAATGCAGTGGGTTTTTGGATTATAGCGTTGAACAGCTGCGTCGACCACCTCCGGGCAATAGTGCACGAATGAGACCATGTATTGTGGCAAACCGCTATACCAGACTCTACCTGTCGTTGCCTTCTCCGCCGCTGGTGCTGATAATCTTGCACAAGCCGCCTCTCTAAGAGACTTAGGGTTCCTAGCAAGCTTTGGATCATAGATATTAGCCCACTTTTCTCCAACCTTTTTAGGGTTATTCCACTCTTTGGGCTTCTCTAGCTCCTCTGTGTTGGGTCTCCTCACCTTCTGGGGTATACCAGGAGTGGCATACGCTACATCATCGTACACGTAGACCTCGGCAGAAGAACGAATAGCCGAATACAGTTCCTGGCTAATCCCTTCCTCTGCTGGCTGAGCTGAAGATTCCGCCATCTTTCTTCGCGGCAGAACTTGAAGGTTCGCTGGCCTTTGAATACGCTTGCACTGGAAAAACAGACAGAAAACACTTCACGCACTCCTTAGCTTTTTGGGAAAAGACTTAGGAACAATAAGCGTTATCATGCAATAATAGCAACTTCCCTCAAGGTGGTAGGCGAGCGCGAGCCCTTGCATTTAATTCGGCATGTACCGTTAACTCCACAACTCGTGCAAGATGAGCTGATTGCTTTTTCTGAGGTGGCCGGATTTCATCATTGCTTTTAGGATATCGTGTGATACGCCCTAATTTTTCTTGGAAATTGAGCTTGCAACTGGCCTCCTCGCGTTGTGTTAGCATGTACCGGTAATTAATATCCCAGGCCGGAATGATTACGCTAAGCAAACGATCATCTCCTGAAAGAGATACGAATATCGCCTTGGGCTCTGGGATGTGCTTGAGATTTGACACCATAGCATACGGCCATACGTCCCTTCATCAGCAAGTGCCACCCTTTTAAAGCTCAATTAATTAACTTGATTTAATTAAGCATGCCTTGAGCCGTGCTACCAGGCGTGTGCCAGCTCAAAACGTGAACAAATGCAGACTCGGCCCTCGAGATTGTAGCCAATATACATCACGTTGCTTACGGCGGACTGGCGTATGTCTTGTCAATTTTCTATAAATAGGCCAGTAGATAGCAAACATATACACTTTGCGTCGAGAAGTGATAGGCAAGTAGAATACTGCTAAGCGAGTCTTTTCATAGGTTAGGTAATAAGCAGCTTTCGGCATACTTAGCAGATTTAGGAATAGTCCTAGGAGAGATGGATACTCCCATTCGCCTGACCTCCTTCAAATCACAAACAACATTTGTAGGTGAAATCTCCACCAGGAGGCTTAAGAGAATGACGAAGAACAAGCACTCGCTGGTTTTAGTAGCCATTAAGTGGGTTCTCGGCAAAGACTGTGTGGAGTATGAAGATAAGCATCGGGTGAACACCGATGTGTGCTCACACTTTGTGGCGCCTATGCTAGACATTTGTGTCCCTCGACCTCTTGTATTGAAGCTAGTCAAAGAAATCTTCCCGAAGAAGTATCTGAACGGGCTTGGCGAGGTTGTCACACACGCTGCGTATGGAATCGGCCTGCCATCAGCCAGCGACCTACGTCGCTATATTGAAGAAGAAGCTGTCGTGGCTTGGCTACCATTCCTTAGCGGATTCTTCCTGCAGACCCGTGGTCAGCATCAGCAAAGGGTTACCCAGGCTCTTCACTTCCTGTTCAGAAGCTACAACGTGATACCATTCTACGACGTAGAGTGGTATACTGACTTCAGGGACCTGGTGTACCCACCACCGACGACAGCCGCGCTTCATGATGCTGCCAGTGCCGCCGAGGAACCTGTTGCTGAGGAAGAAGCGGACGCTGTCTTGAATGCATCGGTTGCTGCTAGCCACTCCTGCGGATAGATGGTCCCCTTGCCCTGGTGTTTGTTGATGTAACCCCCTTGCTCCGTATCAGCCTGATAAAAGGCCAACGTATATATATATGCTCTTATACTTTGTATATTTGAAAATCGGAATTCATGCCATTTTGTAACTCAGAAACATGTATATAAAAATATACGCCTCTTTTTGTTGTGAAATTTTATGCTTCTGTTTGCTTCTGCGTGCAATTTTTCTGGGTTTGCCAATTTTGTATGTTTTGTCTCTGTTTATGAGCATACTTTTGTGTTTTAAGAACTCCGGTGCTTCACCTACCAATGATGATAAGCGAATACATAACAAGTCAATTGGTTTTAGCAAAATGATAGGCCAAAAACAGGAAAGGAAAAAGAAAAAGCGTTATTTACAACTGTACAGGGTAGGGCTTGACGCTTAATGGAACAATTTAAGGTGAATCCCATTAACCGGGATTCCTAGGGGCTCATGTTCCATATTTTCCAGCTCGAAGGCATTGTGTTGCATGCACCGAATGATTTTGAAGGGTCCTTCCCATAGGCTATCAAACTTACCATGCTGACCTGGCTTCGCAGCCCTGCTGTCATATTTTAGCACCAAATCTCCACTTTTTAGGCCTTGGTCGGAAGCCCTTTTGTCAAACTACCGTTTGACCACCTGTTGACGGCCAGTCATGGCCTTTAGGGAATTCTCCCTTTTTTCTTGTACTTCTAATAGTTCGGCAAGCCGAACTTCCATGGCGTCATTTTGTTCTATCTCAAGAGATTTCAACAACTGTATCGCCGAAATTTCCATAGAGATAGGTAGCAGCGCTTCTTTCCCATATACTAGCTCATAGGGCGAAGTCTTGAGGACTTGTTTAGGAGTTATGCGGTTGGCCCAGAGTGCTTTTCGGAGATTTTTGTGCCATTCCCTTTGGTGTTCTGAGCCCACTTTTTTGAGAAGTCGGACTAAACTTTTGTTTGTTGACTCAGCTAGGCCATTTCCCTGTGGATAGTAGTTTGAAGATGTTTTCAGGAATATGCCATTTTTCAATGCAAAGTGACATATCTTTGTGCCTACAAATGCTCTAGCATTGTCCGAAATGATCGTCTTCGGAGGGCCGAACCTCGTCACCAGAGCCTCGAGGAAATCCACAATCTCTACCTCTGTTGCCTCTTTAAGGGGAACAGCTTCAGCCCACCTTGTGAAGTAGTCTGTAGCTGTTAAAATCCATTTATGTCCCGAACTGGAAACCGGGTTGATCATTCCGATAAAGTCCAAGCCCCATTGAGCAAATGGTTCATCCGCCACGATAGGTTTCAGGGGCATCGCTGAATTCTTCCTTCGATCGGAGAATAACTGACATTTTTTGCAAGTCTTTACCAGAGAGTAGGAATCATTGAAAAGTGTGGGCCAGTAATATCCAGCCTGCAGGACCTTGATGGCTGTGGTTTTAGCGGAGAAATGTCCACCTTCGTCGCTATTGTGAAATGCGTCGAGGATCTTCTGCGCCTCCCCTGAAGTAACACACCGTAGGAGCACACCATTAAAATTTCTTTTGAAAAGGACTCCTTCTATCAGCGTGTATCCGCAATTCTGGAGCCGGTAATACCTTCTTTTCTGGGATGAGAGGCCTAGCGGGTACCTTCCGGTTCGCATGAAATTCATTCTATCTTTCAGCCAATCGTCCTCCGATCCCGATCTGTTTATCAGGACAAGTTCTGACTGTTCCTCTTTAGCAGGCATCTCCACTTCCTGTGTCATATACTCACACAGACCTCTGCCTTTAATAGTCCTGGTGGGCCTGACCTCAATGTCATATTCTAGGATCTTAGTGATCCAATTAGCCCTTTTTTCTGTGATTTCTCCCTCCATGATGTATTCTCGCACACTAGAATGTGCGACATATACCAGGACTTTGCTACAGGAAATTAGATGGCGGAACTTTTTAAGCCCCTTCACTATTGCGAAAGCCTGTCTTTCAACGAAGTTATAATTCACTTCATATTCCTTTAAGGTTCGGGAATAGAAAGCAACTGGATGCTCCCCTTTTCCTTCTTTATCCTTTTGAGTCAGAACAGTAGCGATACTTGACTTGCTACTGAAAGCATACATTATAAAATCTTTATGTTGATCTAGATTGATCAACACTGGGGCTGATGAGATAGCTTCCTTGACCTTCTCAAATGCCTCCCTTGCCTCCGTTGTCCACTTGAAAATTTGATCCTTTTTCAGCATTAGGGTGATCGGCCTAATCATTCCCGCAAAATCAGAAATAAATTTACTGACGAAATTTACTTTGCCCAGAAAAGACTGGACACCTTTCTTATTCACCGGGAGAGGAAGCTCCTTTATAGCCTTTACTCATTCTGGGTCAATTGAAATACCTTTCTTCGACACAACATGTCCTAACAGCTTACCCTGAGGTACTCCGAACACACATTTCCTCGGGTTTAAGGAAATCCCGAACTCTTGGCACTTTTGAAACACTAACTCCAGATGATCGAAATGATCATCTTTAGATTTGGAGAACACAGTAAGATCATCCAAATAGATTAGGATAATCTTATTGATCAGCTCGCTAAATGCGACGTCCATAGCTCTCTGGAAGGTTGCCCCTGCATTAGATAAACCAAAAGGCATTTTAGCATATGCAAACGTCCCCCACTTGGTGGTGAACGTAGTCTTGTGCTGATTCTTCCTCTCTTACTCGAATCTGGTTATAGCCAGAGAAGCCATCCAGTAGAGAGAACATTTCCGATCCCGCGACAGTTTGGAGGATCGACTCCATAGAAGGCAAGGGATAGTGGTCCTTCAGAGATGCTTTATTTAGGTCTCGGAAATCTACGCATAAGCGTATATCACCATTCTTCTTTCGGACTGGTACCAGATTTGATACCCAAGTACTATGTTTAATTGGGAAAACAATACGCGACTCAATGAGCTTGGTTAGCTCTTGTGCCATCAAGGCTTCAACTTTAGGGTTGACCGGCCGCTGTTTCTGTCGGATTGGCTTCGCACCTTCTGTTAGCTCAATAGTATGTTGAATGATACTAGGATCATAACCTTCTAGATCATCGTAGGACCAGGCTACTACTCCATATTTCTCACAGAAATTC
The DNA here is from genome assembly GCA_007258455.2 of Sequoia sempervirens. NCBI lineage: Eukaryota > Viridiplantae > Streptophyta > Pinopsida > Cupressales > Cupressaceae > Sequoia > Sequoia sempervirens. Next base: position 178,205,621 of record VDFB02000008.1, on the reverse strand, counting down.
ATAAGCCTTTCTCTATCTTGCTGTGAGACATCTTTTCCGACCCGAAGGTTCCTGTCATCGGAGACCCGAAGATTCTCATAATCACCTTTTTCCGCCACGAACTTCCTCTTATCATTTCGGGCGTCACTACAATCGAAAAATTTTTTGAGAGTAACCAATCCTTTCGGAAGCTTATTTGATTTCAGCTGCATAATTTGTCCCTCGTAGGCCTCAGCGATCTTTGGTTGGAGTTGATCGGCAAATTCCCCTGAGTTTTGAATAAACGAGGCGATGTGTTCATCGCTCTCAAAGACTTGCCAACTTTGGTCATTATCGGGTATTGCTGGTCTAACCAGCACTCGTACTGAATATTTGTTCCGAAGCAAGTCGGAGACAGGATCAAACTGAGCTCCGATTACTGCCATGCGGTCTGCATCGCCATTCTGAGCTCGGGGAATGGTCAGGATGTTGAAAGCTTCAAAACTTTCTATAAGGTCCCAGATTCGATGCCGATAGGATCTCATGCGGATATTCTTTGCTGCTGAGACTCCTCGGACCTGATTAACTACCAGTTCTGAATCTCCGAATACAATCAATTATTTGATACCCATTCGTTCCGCTAGGCTTAGACCTTGGACTAGACCCTCATATTCAGCCTCATTATTTGAACAAGCAAATTGGAATCGGAAGGCCCTCAGCAACTTTTCATTCTGTGGGGATATTAGACATATCCCTGCTCCAGCTCCAACTTTGCTCCTTGCTCCGTCAAAATATAATGTCCACAGCTCACTTGCTTGGTCATCGTCGGGCTCTTTGACGACCTTCGGAAGAACTTGGTCTTCGTCATAGATCACATATGTGCCTAAACTGGTAGCATGATAATTTCCGAAGGGATCATTATTTATATGTTCACTCAACAGAGCGTCTTCGCTATCACTTCGGTCTCCGTTGACCTTCTCCTCCTCCAGCAGTTCAACATTGTACATGTCTTGCTTGGTGATGGAGGTATGTGCTGCTTCAAAGTTAATCAGGGCCTCGTTCGCCACATGTTCGGAATGCAGAGCCTCCGATTCTATCTTCATCTTTGCGCCATGTTTGGTCCTAAGTATTAGATGTGACCAATCTAAAGACAAATAGCCGCCCACCTTTGAAGTAAACTCTCGAGAAAGGCAAAGACCAAACATTGGCGGAACATCTATGATCACTGTATCTTGCGGGACCGTGATACTCGGGCAGGCAAATAGAGTCAACGGAAGTGCTTTGATGACACCCACAGTATCAACCTTATTTCCATCTAGCTGCATCACCCCTTTCTTCATAGGTTCGTAGCTGAGTCCCAAGGCTTCGGCTATTAGTTTTGGCATAACCGTGGTACTAGCGCCAGAATCAATCATAGCGTTGTGTAATAGTTTCTCCCCTATAATGAGAGTCAAGAAGAAGGGTTGAGGTTTTGTCCTACCTCCGCCTTCTGCATGGGATTCCATCGCTTTGTTTGCGACAACCTTAGTTGGTGGCATTTGATAAACCGCCTCGGTACTGGCCAAAGGCTCGGTTAGTGTTGGGTCCATCTGTTGCTGAAGCGCTTTTGGAGTATGGTCTTCTGCTCCGGGATAGCTAGAATGTCCCATAAAGACATATTAGCAGGTGATTTCTTCAACTGCTCCACCACATTAAGAGGTGAGGAGCTCGGAGATTTCTGCTCCTTGGCTTTTGTTATAATAATTTCCTTCCGCCGTTGAGGAGACAAGGATTCGGTCAGGCCACCAGGAATTTGATCCGAAACGTCCTTGCACTGCGGATTGTCCGAAAGTGAAACCACGGCCTCACCGGTGAATCTTCTCTTGGAGCGTGTATTATAGTCAGACTTTACCCGCGGCGTTTCGGCAGTGGACGTGTCATTCGCAAACACCGTTTCCTCGTCTTCCATCCATGAGAAGAGCGCATGATCAGGAACAATGTCGGACTCTTGCTCCAGGGACATTCCTTGTATTTGCGCGGTAAGGACCGCATTCTCCATTGCCGGGGCATATTCGTATTCTTCGCTCTCTGTCGCAATCCCTTGGCTACGTTGCTCTGCTATCCTTTGTTGTAAGTTGCCACGCTGACAATTTCGGGGCATATGCGCATCGTTGCAAGGGAAGCACCATGGATTGATGTCATCAATAAGATTATTTTGTCCCGCGGTTAATTCTCTGCTAGAGCTTGGCGACGCTCCTGCCAGTGGCGTAGGCACCGGAACTATTTGGTTCATAGCCGCCGTTGGTGAGTTAGTGCGATGCGCATTCTGATATTGATTCTGCTGATAGGTAGGCCGCCCACCTTGGTAGTTCTGATACGCAGGCCGCGGAGGCATTGCTTGATTCTGCTTGAGTGTTGTTATATCATTCGCCATAATCCGTAGCATCTCCTTGAGGTCGCCCATTTCATTCTTCGGAGAACTTGATGTAGAGGCCAAGTTTTCAGGAGCGGCTGTATATGAGTACGCTGACTGGGGAGTCGCTGGCGCACTGGTCGACGCCACCTCTTGTGCCACGTTTGATATCTCAGGAAATATCGGCATAACAGGTCGAGGAGGCAATTTTCCGCAGTCTATCAAGTGATTTTCTGCTTTGATAGCGGTGGCATATGCATCTGGTAGAGTAGCTCCTCCCAGAGACTTGATCATCATAGAAATGTCGGGATTGATGGACTTCAGATAGAACATGAACGCCAAATCTGGGGTAGGGCGGATGGTCACGGGAATCCTCCGCCAACTCGAGTGAAATCGGGCATTGAAGTCCGTCAGAGCCTCCTGGGGTGCTCGTTTGATGACGGATAACTGATAATATAGCGAAGAACGATCTCCGTCATTTGAAAACCTTTCATAGAATGGATCTCCGAGGTCATCCCAAGTGCGAATGGTATTAGGAGTCAGTGTTCGGTACCACTCCAGGGCTTTCCTTTGAAGGACGCAGCAAGGAGCCTTAGGGCTACATTCTGCGCTGTGATACCATGTACTAGGCATACATCCGCTACATCCTGCAATGCTCTGCTGGCGTTTTTGTGTTATCTCCAGCGAATTTGGGAAGAGCTTTCAGGGCCGAAACCGGAATGGCACCCCAAACAGCAGGTGCTACCGGAGCTACCAGGGGACTCCCAGCATCCCATGCTACATAATTTCTGTTCGCGGCCGGCAACATGGTGAGAGGAAAGGGTGGTGGGAATGGAACGTTACTAACTGATTTGCCTAGACTGTCCTAATGGAGGCACTAGTAAACCTGGGTTATTTGCAGTTTGGGATCTAATTACGGCTATACCCCGACTTAGTCCCAATAGTGGACAACCGCTGACGCCAAAATTGACGAGATAACAAAGGTTTTATGGAAACTCACCAAGGGACCCTTTTTCAAACCGAAAGGACTCCTCCGATTTAAAGAAGCCTTCTTCTATATAATAATGGTTTTGAAAGGAAAAGGAAGCGATATAATGAAACAAATATTAATCTAAGGCGTCGCCAAAGCTTTTGATAGGCACGATAAATCATAGACTCAAGGGCCCGAATGTTATTGATATGTTCCAAACACCTAAGCTTAAAGCAATAGCATAAATAGTTCATTTAATTGACATAAAACAGTATCGCATACATTCTTACTGCTAAGAAGAGTCATTAAGACATGATTTAGACCAGCAAGTTTGCGTTCAATATATAGAAGTCTCCTCAAATGAAATGCTTAAGACAATAAAAAGCACAGTTCACAGTTTAATCAAGACATAAAAAGCAGAAAGGCCGAACAATAGGCATAGTCTGAAAGTATCTTGCAAATAAACATGCAAAAGAGGCCTGGCGTCTCTTGCTAAAAACCAGTATTCTTCCTGTCAAATTTGGACCATTTTCCCTCAACAGAGGGAGTATATATAGCCGGAGAGCAAAATCCCACCGCCTAGAGAGTTGTAACAGAATGATTCCACAATCCCCGTAATGATGCCCGGATAAGAATATTCCCAATGCCGTTATGAGAGCAGCCAATCAGGGTACAGCATCCAGTTGGTTAGTTATAGGCGTGCCCTTTGAAATGATGGCAGTGGTCCCAACCAGGCTTCGAAGCGACGAGTGTCGTCCACCGCCTTAGAGAACCATGGCGAGCAGCAGTCAATGACACCATCCCGCTCGGCCATCTCACAGCTTGCTTTGATAATCGATGTAAGGCACGTGGCAGCAAACCGCGGCCCGAATGAAAACTCCTTCTCCAGTGACCGGGAGCTTGCGGAGAAGTGACACGTGTTCAGGGGACGGAGGCTACTTTGAAAACGGGGAAAGGCCGCATGAAAAGGGGGCGAAAGACGCGTGGCCGCGTTTCGCAGCCCGTGGTGCTCTCGTCCCTGCTGTTGTTTTAAAAGCCGCGAACCGCTGACACGTGAGCGAGGGTGGGCCCCGCCAGGAAATAAAGAAGGCCAATAGAAATCCTTCGCAGCCCGCCGCAGCATACTCTACTCCTGCTAGGGAAAGATTGCGCTACACCGCCACGTATAGAGATGTGGGCCCTGCTTCGCATCCCGTGGTAAACATAAAGCAACAGAAAATGAAAAACCCCGCAGGCGTGACACGTGGGCGCTCAGCGCAGCATCTCAAGAGCCAAAAGGGAAGCCGCCCAAAGTTGCGAAGCGAGGAATGCACACAAAGGGAAAGATCAAAAACCTGCCGGGAAGCCGAAGAAACGCGGAGACGCGCAGGCCAGCGCATGAACATGCAAAAAAAGGGAACCCGAAGGGAGCTGAGTGGAATATTATTTCAGCGTATTCTGCAAAAAGACAATAAGAAAGGGGTTGCTGAGAAGTCTTCCAAAGTTGGGAGAAAGAAGGACCTGGAAAAAATAAAGATGACAGGGGAAACTTTGGTGGAGTTTGGATCTATTAAGACCATGGATTCCCATTTTTCTAACCCTCCAAATTGATCATCCTTTCTTGGAATGTAAGGGGCTTGAATAGTGGGGCTCGACAAAAAGTTGTTTGTGAATTAGTGAGAATTCATTCTCCTAATGTTCTTTTTTTTACAGGAGACTAAGTTAATTGTAGAAAGTATGATTGGTTTGTTGCCAAAGTTGTGGGGGTGGGGTGATTTCCATTGTATTGGGGCTCATGGTAATGTAGGGAGTGTGGCTTTCCTGTGGAACCCAGTGAAGATTCGTCCTCTTTGGTGGATGTCCTCTAAGTCTTCCATCTCTGTGGTTGCTTCAAGTCTGGAGTCAGGGGAAAATATTCTTCTTTCAAACATCTATGCACTTACTGATTATCTTGGTAAGTAGTTATTGTGGTCTCATATTAATTTCATTCGGAGCCTTGCTCTTTATTTCCCTTGGATTATTGTAGGTGATTTTAATGCCATTATTAAGTTGGATGATAAGAAGGGTGGTATTGCGAGATTGGATCCCTCTACTTTCCTTCTTAATGATAACATATCTTCTTTGAATCTGTTTAACATTAAGCCCCATAATGGTCAATTTACTTGGAACAATAGGAGAATGGGAGAGAACTATATTGCTGAGAGACTTGACCATTTCTTGGTTTCCTATTTCTGGGTTGGAGGATTGTGGTCTACTTGCTATGATATTTTGGATTGGAGGGCCTCAGATCACTAGCCTATTAAGTTATCTACTACTTCAACACGTGTTAATCAATCCCTCTCTTTCAATTTTCAGCTTATGTGGTTAAGAGATTCATCCTTGCAAGAGTATGTGGTTGAATGGTGGTGGAGGGGAAGACTTGCTTATGATACTGCTATGTATTCTTTTTTCAAACTACTGCAATATGTGAAATATCAACTCAAAAGGTGGAATAGGTAGTGTTTTGGTAATATTTTTCATGCTGAGGTTGTTGCTCAAGTTGACTTGGATGTCATCACTTGGGAGATAATGGAGTTTGGTATTTCTGACGATTCACTTAGGGAGGAGGCAAGGGCTTTGAAATCTTTGGAAGAGTGTGAGTTGCGCAAGGAAATTTATTGGAAATAAAAGGCTCGTGTTGAGTGGTTACATGAGGGAGATAGAAACACTACTTTCTTCTTCAACTCGGTGAAATCTAGGAGACATGGTAATTCTATGCTTGTTATTGTGAATGACAAGGGTGAGAATTTATCTTCTTTGTAGGATATCTCTAGAGAAGCTTCGCAGTTCTTTGCTTCTTTATTTAGAGAGGATTCTTAGGATGGTTTGGTAGAAGAGATCCATGTTTTATCTTGTATCCCCTCTTTGGTTATTGGGGAGATGAATGAGCATCTTTTGGGATATATCTCGCTAGAGGAATTGGAGGCTACTATTTTCTAGATGAAGAAAGGGAAAGCCTCGAGCCCTGATGGATTTCTGGTTGAATTTTATCAAGAATTTTGGGATAACATTAAGTTGGACCTTTTGGAGGTGATCCATGAGTCTTAGAGGAATAAGAAAATGTTGTGGGCTTTGAACTCTACTTTCCTTGCTCTCATTCCCAAAAGTGAGGGGGTGGATTGTCTGAGTCAATTTCGGCCTATTTCCCTTTGTAATGTGGTTTATAAAATCATTTCCAAGTTGATTGCTGAAAGGATGAAGTGATGGCTTAGAGAGCTTACCTCTGAGGAACATAGTGGTTTTGTGGAGGATCAAAATTTTTTGGATGGGGTGGTCATTGCTACTGAAACCATTCATTCTATGGAATCCTCGAAAGAAAAGGCTATGTTCATCAAGCTAGATATGGCAAAGGCCTATGATAGAGTTAAGTGGTCCTTCTTGCAAAAAAATATTATTGCTTTTGGTTTTGTTGAGGAATGGGTCTAGTGCTTTATGTGTTGTGTTACTTCCACTTCTTTCTTAGTGTTGATAAATGGTGAGCCTTCTTCTCTTTTTAGTGCTTATAGAGGCCTTTGTCAAGGGGATCCTCTCTTCTTATTTATTTATTCTTCTTGCTGAGGGCCTAGGGAGATTGGTGAAATGTAATGTGGAGTTGGGTTTTATCCAGGGATGGGGTGGGGAAATAATTTTCTTCCTCAATATCACCTAAAATTTGTGGATGATACTACCTTGATGGGTATGGATAAGATTAGAGAAGCTACGAATTTGCGCAAGGCTTTGGATATCTATCTTGTTGCTTTTGTTCAAAGGATTAATGAAGATAAATCTTCCATTTTTTTCTTCAATACTCTATGGCTTATTCAACAAAGGATTGCTCGAATCTTGAGGTTTCAGATTGGTTCTCTCCCTTTAACTTTTCTTGGAATTCCTATCTCTTCTGGTAGTCTTCCTAGGGAGTCATAACAAAATATTCTAGACAAGTTTTGTGCAAAGGTTAATCATTGGACTCATAGATGGTTGTCCTTTGTTGGTTGTGTTCAATTGCTTAAATCTATGGTGCAGGCTCTTCCTACTTATAGGTGCATGCTACAGGTGGCTCTGGTTGGGTTTGTGAAGGATTTGGATTCTCTAGCTAGAAAATTCTTATGGGCAGGTAGCTTGTCCTCTTCTAAGTGGAGCTTGGTGAAGTGGTATATTGTGTGTAGTCCAAAGCAGTTTGGGGGTCTTGGATTGCGACAATCGACTTGGTTCAGGTTGGTGTTGGATGCAAAGCTTTATTAGAGGTGGTGTGTGGAGCAGGATCATATATGGGCTAGGATTTTATCTCATAAGTACCTTCCAGGGGTTTTGAAGGAGGAGCTTCCCAAGTATCCTCTAGTGGGGAAATGTTTTGTGATTTGGGGAACACTTAAGAAAGTGGTTGCGTTGATCAGGGAGGGCTTGTTTTGGATATGTAATAGGGGGTTGAGGCTCTCTTTTGGTCTGATTCTTGGGATGGATTTTCCCCCATTTTGCACTAGTATCCGAATTTGTTGAATCTTTGCCGGTGCTTCTTGGAGGCTGGTTGGTCAAGGGTGATTGATTTTAAGACTTCTTATCCTTGTGGGAAGATGGAGGTGGCTAGGTGGAAGGATCCTTCTGATTGGCCTGTTGTCGGGTTGGAGGAGGATTGTGCTGAGCTTCAAAATATTTTGGCTAGTAGACAATGTAGTTCCCTTAGGGATAAGGATATTTTGGCTTGGAGCCTGAATCTTAAGCCCCTAGTTATTTCATTGTGGCTAGTGGGTATCAGGAGTTGTTATCTCATAAGTTTGGTGGGGTGGAGGTTCCTTGGTGGAAACACATGTGGAACAATTTTTCATGGCCAAAGTGTAATTGTTTTGTGTGGACTCTAGCTTGGAATATATGTTTGACTTGGGATAATCTTCGAAGCAAGGATTCTAGGGTCCCTCTATTTGTGTTTTGTGCGGCTATAGTGAGGAGGATTCTTCCCATTTGTTTTTTCGTTGTTCTTATTCTATGTTGCTCTGGAATTTATGGTGGGGTGTTTAGAAACATCCACGTGTTCATGCTTCTTCCCTTATTGAGTTCTAGAACAGTCTAGTAAGACCCCCTACCCAGGCCTCTTTCCTCCAAATTGTGTGGTGTGTCGGTCCTAGGTTCATCCTTTGGAAAATTTGGTTTGAAAGGAATTGTGGGATTTTTCGTGGGGATAGGCTAATGGTTCAATAGGTTTGGAAAATAAGTTTTGGTATGATCCAAGAGATGGTGGATGCCAAAATGTGAAGTGGCATATCCATTGGAAAAGAGTGATGATGAGATTGTGAATAGATTGGGTTTGCAGGGGTTGACTTCAGTCTCTGCTTTTGTCAGAAGAGGTAGACGTGCTAAAAAGAAGGTTCAAAGGGTTGGAAGATGGTTGCCTCCTCTGACAGGTTTTCTGAAGATCAATACAGATGGTTCCTCTAGGGGTAGTCTTGGGCTTGCTGGGATTGGTGGAGTTGGTAGAGACTGTTCTGGATCGGTTATTTTCTTTTTCTCCATTCATAAAGGGCAACATTCTAACAACTTTATGGAGGCATTGGCGATTCTATAGGCTATTGAATGTGCTTGTTCCTTGGGTTGATATAGGATTATTTTTGAATTTGACTCATAGATTGTTGTTAATATGTTGCAAGAGAAAAAGGTGGTTGAGGTTAATTGGTAGCTTGTGTTGGTGGTTTGACAAATTTTGCAGATGTACTTTATGTTGGAAGTGGTGTCTTTTTCCCATATTTCATGTGAATGGAATATGGTTGCTGACTGTTTGGCTAAGTGGGCTTCAAAGCATGCAGATGACTGGAAGGTTGGGGGGTGGGGACAGATATCCCTTGATTATTGTCATGAATTAGAGAGGGTCATTGCTGATGATATGGAGGGATAATGCGTTGGTGATTGTATGGGTGGTGGTTTTTGTCTAGGATGGATGTTTTGGTGCTTTCTTTCTTAGGAGCCTATGGGTTCCTTGATCCCTATGTATTGTTAACTTCTTGATTTCAATAAAGTTTTTACCCCTTTTATTTAAAAAAAAAGGTTTTGTAATGTATACATGATTAAATATCAAACATAAATAAAAACTAAAATTAAATGTGTACTTGATTTTGGAGAGAGGGAGATTTAAAAGATTATTATATATGACAATTACATAATGTTGGGAACTAGATCTAAGAAAAATAAATAAATTTGCATTTAGTGAAATATATTACTACACTTAAACATAGGTCAACTCCACACCCATGGAAATAATCCCCACATTTATAGTTTTGAATTGATATTTGTGGTTTTAAGCTTCTTCTATAATATTAAACCTACGTATTCACAACTTTAGTGCTTACAATATAATTTGTGCTTATGCCTATACTTTCTAAGAGAATATTTGGTGGTGTTAAAGAATACTATTGGAATTTTCCATGTTAGGAGAGGAAGGAAATAACTTTAGACTATTTTCCTTAGTCGAGCCTCTTTGATATATTCAATTATTTTTATAAAGTTGGAAGGTACACCAAGCAACAAATATAATCGACTATGATGTGATTATGATGAAACTAATTATTTGATACTTTAATGCAATTGGGTTCATTGCAATCAATGTAGGAGTTACCTAATGCATGACCTAAGGTTTTTCTATTTGTTGAAACAAGGGCTATTGTAGTTGGAGAGGTTGATGAAAAAGGCTAAGTAGTGAATTTTAGATCCTTTTGATAGTTAGGTGAAAAGGAGTTATAATAACTAAGGATTATTGAAATGACCCAAGTATGATGTACTTTTATATATAAATCCTAAGTGCACAATTTGAAATTAAGAGCTAACAAATAATGACTAGTTTGGATCAAGTTGTCTTAGGGCCACGATTAATTTTAAAAGTGGAAAAAGTGGGTCAAAATCATACCTAAAACCCTAAACTAGTTCAAGAAATCATGTATGATTTTGAACTCAATAGAGGAGCTTGTAATTTAAGAGAGATATTTTGAAGTAAAATATGGTAATTTTGAGTGTAGGATTAAATTTTGGGTGAATGAGAGCGCCAATTTGATCAAAATCATGTGCTAAGGTAATGCATTTTTTAAAACTACATAAAGTGGTTTAAAATGAAGGATAAAAATGTAAGGGACACATCTTTCAGCCTCACACTACTAAAGGTAAATAATTTACACCTTTTACTTTTGAATCAATATAGTGAAAAGTTGTTATATTTTAGGCATTTATGATATTATGTTGGTTCTCTTTGGAGATATAGATGAGATCATCTTTGATGAGTATAAAAATTATTCATGAAAATCAACCTTGACATTACAAGTAGACAAGTCATACAACCTAAACATTTGTACAAATTAAAAATAAAGGAAATTATATTAGATAAATTGAAAAAGAGATTGATATTAAATATAAATAGTTTAAGAGAAAGACAAGTGATCCAATGATGAGAAAAATCCCTAAAAAACTTATATATGAAAATAAATATATTGTAGGTGACACCTATCTCCAAGGAAAAATTCCACCAGTAAAATAGGAACTTTTAGTTATCTCAAGTATTTTCTTCTTGATAGTATTTTACCGTGTTTCCATTTCTCCTACGAAATTTGTCTTTTATATTATGATGAAATTATTTCTTTGAATGGATGAGAAAAATATTTTGTTTGTAGTGATTTCACTTTCACAATAATTATTTTTCCACTATTAAAATTGATGATTTTGTACGATGATTCTATCTTGGTGAATTTAATTACTTCAAAAACATGAGTTTCTTTTGTGTGTCCTTTTCTATTTCATCCAATTTAAATCTAATTTTTTTTCTATCACCACCCAACAATATTATGATAAAAAACATACCAATCTAATCATTCTCAAGGTGTGTAAGAAATTTATAAGAAACAAACTATACCAAATTTCTTTGTAACCTCATACTCAACCATTATTTTTCATACCATCTTATTTTCCCACTCTATTTACCTTGCCTTCAAGATAACCCCATTTAGTTGTAGATAGGGAAGGAGCCACAAGAAGAAGAAGAGATTTGTATCTTACAATAACCCAACCGATAAAAAATATGTTTTGCACTTGTAACATTCAACATTGAGTGTGGATTTTCCTATATTTTCCTTTTTTATTAGATTTTCTTGCTTTAACTAGTTTAGAATATGTTGTCTATTTAGATTAGATTAATTCTTTTTATAGATATGTATCCAACATAGAATAGCGCCTTTTCTATTAAATGAGATATAATAATGATTACAGCTCCGTGAAAATTCAAGTAATTCATCATCGAAATCACCGCAAGGAAAATTCACCACCAGCAATTCACCAGAAAATTCATCACAATAACATTTTTAATATATATTTCCAAGACTTTGAATTTTTTTTAATAAAAATACAGACCTCCATTATTCTTTTGCAATTTTATTTTCAAAGTCTTGGAAATATATATTAAAAATGTTAATGCATGAATTTTCCTTGCAGTGAATTTGTCATGGCGGTGAATTGCTGGTGGTGAATTTTCCTTGTGGTGAATTTGTCATGGCAGTGAATTTTCTTGGAGTGAATTGCTAGCAGTGAATATTTCGACGATAAATTGTTGGCGGTGAATTTCCCTGATACCAATAATTACATAACATCATAAAAAGTGATTACTATGAAATGACCATTTATGATCGATGATGGATTAGGAAGTGTATCGTATCCCTTCTGAAACTCAAATTCTTGCACAATCTACTCAAGTGATATGAATTCACTCATTTGTACAATTTAGAATTTGAAGACCTCCATGTTTTCTTGTTCAACACCTTTCTAAAGTCCCTATGAGGCTTCCACTTTGAGGCATTGACTGCATCCATTGCCTTCTATTTCAGATGGCCCTTAATGAATCCATCCACAACAATCACACTCCAACTTTTCTTCCTGGATGTGCTCTCCTTGAAAGAAATTGTTATCGATCACCTTTTGAATGGAATTTTCTTCGTCGTTTGTGGATATGTTGAATAATATTCTGATTTGAGTGGAGTAGTTCAGTCCATCACATGGCCATTTGATTTCATCCGTCTTCATATTTTTCTTGCATGTTGAGTGGTTTGAATGCCATTATAAGGCCTTAGTTGGTGATTTTTGAGGGAAGATTAGTAGTGAGAGCGTCAATAAAGATGTGGTCATGATGTAATCTCTATTTTATATGCTAGTTACTTAGAGCTAGTCATCTTTGTAGGGGCAGGCACATGATTCTCTGATCTCTTTGTTGTAATTGGTCCGTGATCAACTATTTTTTTGTTACTGTGATATCATATTGGGATGCTGTCCCAACCATGTGTATTTTTTTGAGACCACCTCCTTAGTCTCCAATTCACAAGCCTTGTTTGCTAGAAATTCTACTATTCTATTACCTTCCCTATAACAATGAGAGATAGATATGTTTCCCATGTTTTCTGGAATTGATCATATTGTTTTTTCTATGTTCTTTAATTTTTCAGTTTGGTGCTTTCAACTACATATGGGGTTGATGCATATTTGAGAGTATTCTTCGATGTCAATGTATGAACTAGGTTATTTTTTTCTTTCATATTTATAGTCTTGTTATAAGATCCCTAAACTCTGCTTCATTGTTTGTGTCTTCTAGAAGTTTCTTGGCTATCACCTAGATCAAATCCCCTTTGTCATTTCATATTTCCACTCCCACCCCAGAGTTTCCTGAGTTGCCCTTGTCAACCCCATCAAAATTCATTTTTAATTGTTCACATGGTGGGGGGAACCAGTTAATTTTAGATCTTTTAATTGCATTGGGGACAATGGTTCCAATTTTGAGGGATATGAAGGGAGATCTATCTTTTCATTTTCATGATCTCTTCATCCCAAGATGTGAAGGGTTTTGAAGAGGAAGAAAATAATTTTGTCCTTACCACTGCCACATATTCATTTTTTAATTTTTTTAATCATCACTTCTATTGAGTTCTCTTTTTCATTGAATATTATGTTGTTTTGTTCCTTCTAGAATTCTTATATCAATAATGATGGGCCAAATATCCATATTCCTTCCCAAGTTGATTGACAAAGGCTTGACCAACCCATAAAGAGCTTATAAATGTCATTGTGGAAGGGTTTGTTCCAATTGAGGCAATTGTGAAGCCAATCCCACTAATGAATGGTGAAAGTACAACTAAATAGGAGGTAGTTGAAAGATTCTTCATTGTTTTAGATGATCAAACTTTAGAATTCATTTATGAACAACAAACCATGCAAAGGCCTTGCCTTTAGTAAATTTTCAATTTGCTCCAACAAAGTTCTATTGGCCATTTGGTGGCTTGTTCCAAGAACGTTTGGAGCTTATAACCTATCTTAACTAAATATAGATCCTTTCTTAGATCCAGTCCAAATTATTTTATCACAATTTTTGTTTGGAAGTATATTTCTTCTTTCTAACTCTACCATGAATTGTTGCCTACAATTGGCCGAGATTGATACTTTGTTGATTTCCACCAAATTGGACACTCGAAACCATTTGGAGACTATTTGAGATAGTCTTTAACCAACTTGTCTTTGATGTTTGGGATTTGATCTCAATAAATAGAAATGAATGGGAGTTTTTTCAGCAACAAATGGGCATTCTATGATTTCCAATTAGCCTCTTGCTTTCCTTGTTATCTGTGTGCATGATGTTAATTTCTTATAACCCAGCTACAAATTAATTGCACAATAAATTCACATAAAAGAAATCTGATTTATAGCAATTAATACACTAGGTTAAATAACAACTAATAACAATGGAAGCAAAAATAACAAGAAGCCAATCACAAAAAGATAATAACACAGATATACCCAGGAAACCCTAATGTGGGGAAAAACCTGCAAATGTTGGATCTTCTATTCAGCCTAACAACAAAATTTTCTTTCGAAAATACAATATAAGTTTGCTACAACAATTTTACATTTATAGAGCCTAGCTGCTTTACTTAGTGTGCAAGGAAAGAATCTTTCCTTGATTTCTTTGGCTTTAATTACACATAAAATCACTCTTGGATTTATCTTATCCTCACAAACAAACTCGAAAAAATTCTATTAAAGAATAAAAATCCTGCTATTGTTGAAAATCCAACTCGAATTGTTTTAAAGCATATCTAACTCGAGTTGCTTTAAAGTGATTTAAAGCATATCCAACTCAAGTTTCTTTAAAACAACTCCACATCCCACCTTTCGAGCTACAAAAATCAACACTCCCTCTTAGCGAGGAAGGTGTTATGCACCACACCCAACTTGTCCATGAAGAATTCAAACTTGCTCTTCATCAAGGCCTTCGTCAAGATATCTGTTATTTGTTCATCTGTAGGAATGTAATTGAGCTTCACTATCCCCTTCTCCACACAATCTTTGATGAAGTGGTACTTGATCTCAATGTGCTTTGACTTGTCATGAAACACTGGATTCTTAGAGAGTCTGATACAACTTTGATCATCACAGTAAATGACTGTAGGATCCAACTCTTGATCAAAGAGCCCAACTAGAAGTTTCTTAAGCCAGATAGCCTCACATGTAGCCATACTGACTTCCATATACTCGGCCTCTGCAGAACTCAGTGCAACTGACTTCTGTTTCTTGTTGTACCAAGAGACTGCTCCTGATCCCAAACTAAAACTGCACCCTGAAGTGCTCTTCCGATCAGTTGTACTGCCTGCCCAATCTGCATCGATAAACCCCTCGAGCTTCAGTCCATCTTGTTGAACATACTTCATCCATAATCAACTGTGCCTTGGAGATATCTCAAAACATGCTTCGCAGCTATCCAGTGCACATGTTTAGGTTCCACCATAAACTGACTAAGTGAGTTCACTGCAAAATAAATGTCTGGCCTAGTTTTGACCAGATACATAAGAGAGCCTATCAATTGTTTGTATAAAGTTGGGTCCATTGCCTCTAATCTAGAAGCATCAATCTTCTTCCAATTGGTCACAAGTGGCGTTGACATAGGCTTACAGTTTTCCATCCTGAATCGCTTCAAGATATCAATTAAGTACTTCCCTTGTCCAAGGAAGATCTCTCCCTCTTTCTGCCACAACTCCAATCCTAGAAAGTAGTGCATCAAGCCCAAGTCCTTCATCTCAAACTCTCCTGCAAGATCCGCTTGCAGTGTGCTATGAGCTCCTCTGACCCTGTGAGAAATAGGTCATCAACATATAACACCAATATGAGAAGTTCACCTTTCACCTGAACATAGTACAGGTTTGGATCTGCCTCACTCTTGATGAAGCCCACACTTTGCAAGTAACTGTCAATACGTGAATACCATGCCCTGGGAGCCTGCTTGAGTCCATACAAAGCTCTTTTCAACCTGCATACATGAGAATCCCTCTAATGTGTTTCAAATCCTTCTGGATGCTCTATGTAAATCTCTTTGTCAATCACTCCATTAAGGAAGGTCGTCTTTACATCCATCTGGTGAATCCTCCAAACCATTTGTGTTGCTACATAAATGATAGCTCTTATGGATGAGTACCTGGCTACTAGAGTGAAAGTCTCATCATAGTTGACTCCTTCCTTATGAGAAAACCCCTTAGCCACAAACCGGGCTTTGAACTTTTCCACACTACCATCTGCAACATGCTTAATCTTATACAACCATCTTGAGCCCACCATAGGCTTATCTTCTGGTCATGGTACTACCTCCCACACACTATTCTTCATGATGGAAGAATACTCTTCCACCATGGCATCCCTCCATACTTGGTGTTTGGACGCCTCTTGAAAGTTGGAAGGCTCTACTTCAATTAATTCACTCATAAGTGCCACATACTCAGAATAACATCTGGGAGCCCTTCTCTATCTGACTAAATCTTGAGGATCACCTACATATTCTTGAGCCTCTCTCAATGTCTGCTTAGTTTCCTTGTTTCTCTTCTTCTCAGTAATAGGAATCTGAGGTTGAGGAATTATTTTTTCCTCTGTCTGATCACCCTGCTCAACCTACTTGCTCTACTCTCCAGCTTGCATGACTGAAGTTTGAGGAATTTGTGCTACCTCAACCATGGGTGAGTGTTCCTCCTCATTCATCAAGTTGCTTGACTTCTGAAGAGCCCTCTCTTCCTTGAACTTCACATCTTTGTGAACCACTGTTTTCCTGACAACAGGAATGTAAACCCAATAAGCCTTAGAATTTTCACTGTACCCAATAAGGATACCCTTCTCTACAGTAGGTTCTAGCTTGGTTCTCTTCTCAATAGGAATGTGACAATACACAAGGCATCCAAAGATGTAAATGTGCCCCAAATCTAGTTTCTTACCCGTGAATGCCTCTTCTGGAGTCAACTTACCCAACACTTTGTGAGGGCTCCTATTCTGCAAATACACAACTGTATTGCAAGCTTCTTCCCATAAGAACCAAGGAATATCCTGATCATGAAGCATGGCCTTGGCTCCTCCAACTATAGCCCTATTCTTCTGTTCAACAACCCCATTCTGCTGAGGGTTGTACAAAATTGTCAACTCTTTCTTGATACCTTCCTGAGAACAAAAATATTTGAATGCATTCAAGGTATACTCGCCTCCATTATCATACCTCAGTATCTTGATCTTCCTCCCTATTTGGTTCTCCACGAGAGCCTTAAAATCTTTGAACCTACTAAAGAACTCATCTTTATTCTTCATGAAATATATCCACATCTTCCTAGAGAAATCATCAATGTAGGTAACATAATACTCATATCCATTCAAGGATGTTGTTGAAATGGGCCCACACACATCTGAGTGTACAAGATCCAAAATCCCTTTGGATCTAGTGTCGCTGCTTGGAAAACTGGTCTTGGCATATTTCCCAAGAGCACAACCCTTGCATACGTCATGCTTTTTTGTCTTCATCTCAAGCAACCCCATCACTATTTCCTTAAGAATATTAAGTGCTCCATGGTGAAGGTGAGCCATCCTCCATGCCATAATTATCCTATCCCTTTGTAGCTACTAACCAATGCATGTGTTGGCTCAAACTATAACCGAAACAAGTTGCCATGCCTGACTCCAATCACTTTTGAAATCTTGGAATCTTTGGGACAAATATAGACTTTTCCCCTCTCAAAGGTCATGATGTAACCCTTGTCTTCCAAAGCAGAAACTGAGATTAAATTCTTTGTCATGCCAGGGACATACAACACATCCTCCACCAATAAAGATTTTCCAGACTCCCTCTGAAACTTGATGGTGCCAATACCAGTTGCATGGTACTTGGCATTGTCTTCGAGCTCAATATATAAATCTAGCTTCTTCTCCTCCAACTTGGTGAAACATTCTCTGACTACCGTCATGTGGCGAGAAGCCCCACTGTCAATATACCATACCCTGTTGGCAATTGAACTTGAGAGATAGGCAATGCGTGAAAACTCATTCTCAAATCGTGATGCAAACTTGTCCACCTTTGTTGTAGCAGCAAAATGCTTCTTCTGCTTGTCCTTATTTTTCTTATTCAAACATTGATTGGCATAGTGACCCATCTGATGGTAGAAAAAACATTTAATCTTGCTCAGATCTTTCTTCTTCCCACTCTTGGAAGAAGAACCTTCTGATTGCTCTTTATTGGACTTCTTCTTACCCTTGCTTGCAAGAGCAAGATTTTTCTTCATCTTGATCCTTCTTCGTCTGATCTCCTCGATGAGCACCTTCATGGATCTCCTCCCGAACAAAATCATCCCAAAGTCTTTCCCAATCAGGTAGCCAATCTCTACCGACAACACACTTGACAAACACTTCCCAATGCTTCGAAAAACCATTCAAGGCTATACGCACCAACTCATCTTCATCAATTCTCTCTCCAACAACAACAAGCTCATCCCTAACCTGTGTCAGCTTGGACAAGTAAGAGGTCACACTCTCACCTTTGGACATCTTGGTATTATGAAATTTATCCTTGAGCATCATCCTACGACTTTGATAGTCACTCTAATAAAGTTTTGTGAGTGTATCCCACATATCCTTGGTGGTGTCTTTCCCTGATAAATGAGGAATTAAATGATCTCTTACTCCATCCAAGATAATCCTCTGAGCCTTGGCCTCTTTGACTTCATATGAATCTAAGGCAACAGGATCATTTGTTGGTGGTGTCACTTTTGTACTAGCATAGATCCACAACCTGTTCTCCTTGAGAACAGATGTAATCCAAACCTTCCACTGCAAGAAGTTAGACGCACCCTCAAGCCTATCCTCGTATTGAACACTGGTTGCCATAGCCACAAAAAAAAGAACTGGAGATGAAAATATGATTTTTTTTCTTGAAATTTGTGTCACAAATCTTGGCTTCGTATTCAGAGTTTAGTGCTATGATACCATGTTAATTTCTTATAACCCAACTACAGATTAATTGCACAATAAATTCATAGAAAAGAAATCTGATTTATAACAATTAATACACTGGGTTAAATAACAACTAATAACAGTGGAAGCAAAAATAACAAGAAGCCAATCACAAAAAGATAATAACACAGATATACCCAGGAAACCCCAATGCAGGGAAAAACCTACAAATGTTGGATCTTCTATTCAGCCTAACAACAAAATTTTCTTTCGAAAATACAATATAAGTTTGCTACAAAAATCTTACATTTATAGAGCCTAGCTGCTTTACTTAGTGTGTAAGGAAAGAATCTTTCCTTGCTTTCTTTGGCTTTAATTACACATAAAATCACTCTTGGATTTATCTTATCCTCACAAACTCGAAAACATTCTATTAAAGAATAAAAATCCTGTTGTTGCTGAAAATCCAACTCGAATTGTTTTAAAGCATATCTAACTCGAGTTGCTTTAAACTGATTTAAAGCATATCCAACTTGAGTTGCTTTAAAACAACTCCACATCCCACCTTTTGAGCTACAAAAATCAACACATGATAAATGGAATATTGGTATAGCAGAAATGACCACTCTTATCATTTGGATTTTCCCAGGCAAGTTTAACCACTTCCCTTTCTTAGATGAAGCTCTGTTCTTGCATTTATTAACTGTTTTGTCCCATAGACTAATTTTAATTGCACTTTTGAAGAGTGGGACACCAAAATACTTGCATGGAAGGTCAACTTTATTGAAGCCCAAGATTGACAAGATATGTCTTTTTGAGAGATTTCCTTGTGTTAAAGAATAAAATATTTGATTTTTTTATTTATTAACGATCTGATATGAGGCTACAATATATTTCTCAAAGAGGGACTATATTGTAGTAGCTTCTTGTATTTTTTCTTCACCGTATAGTATAGTATCATCTGTGAACTATTAGTGTATGATTGTTGGGAACTGATCCACACCACATCTACCCTGTGCAGAGCATAAATTAGTTTCTCTACCCAATGCTTCAATAATAATTTCAAAAAGGAATGGGGAGAGAGGATCTCCCTGTCGTAGACTACCTGTTGGCTCAAAGAATCCACATGGGGATCTATTAACCAAAACTGAATATCTCACATTAGAAATGCAATTAAATATCCAATTTATCCAATCCATTTGAAATACAAATCTCCAAAAAATTCATCATAAATCTCCAATTCAATCTACCATAAGCCTTACTGATATCCAATTCCAATATCACATGTTGCTCTTGTTATTTGTTGAGATAGAGTGTAGTGACTCTCAGGTAATTAAAATGCTATTGATGATGTCTTTTTCAGGTGTAAATCCACTTTGCTCCTCAAAGATAATGATTATAAGGATTGATTTGAGTTGGTTTGAAATTATCTTGGAGATTATTTTGTATTATGTATTGCAAAGGGAAATCGATCGAAAGTACTTAAAAGTGTGGGGGATGTTTTCTTTGAGTTTAAGGCTATGAAAGTTGACTTTATTTCCTTCATAATCTTCCCTCACTTTATTAGATTTTCAACAACTTGCCACAACTCTTCATTGATTATGTCCTAATATTCCTAATAAAATAATGTCGGGAATTCATCAGGGCCTAGTGACTTGTGAGAGGGCAATTGAAATGTAGCTAACTTGACTTCTTCCCTGGTTATTAGTTCCAATAGTCGTGGATTGTTTGTGTCAGTGATTAAGGGTGGTATGACACTTAGAAATGTTTCCTAATCAAGTGGATTGGTGGCATTTGAGTTAGCTAATAGGATCTAGAAAATCTAAACACATTCTCTTGAATCTCTTTTTGTTTATTTAGTTAAGAGTCGTCCTCTCTATGGATTGAAGTGATTTCATTTTGTACTCTTATTTTTATGGAATTGTGAAAGAATTTTATATTGAGATTTCCTTCCCTTATCCAAGTTTTCTAGTGAGGGTGATTTTGGTCACACACAATGTGCCAGGAAATAATGGTTTATTTCCTCTCTTGAAAAGTAATAAATACTATTCCAATGTTCCTGTAAGTTAGGTCATGACTATGTGGGTAGCACAGTTGTGAGCTCAATATAGTTTCACAAGAGGATCTAGAATTTAGATAACATGAAATTATATGCAATCACAAAAAATAATCTTAACAATTCAAACACCATATTACATTTCAAAGTACAACATATTTGAAATCATATTTGAAATCAGTTTGTTGCTATTTCAACACAATGTATAAACCATTTATAAAATAAAGTAAAAAAAGAAGTAGGGTAACAAGGAATAATGTAAATCTATTCTAATTAGACAACAACAATAAATATTTCATCAATCACTTTTATGCGTTTAAACGAGATCTTCCAAAATGATCATTAACGTAAATAACATCACACACATTTACAATTATCAATAATGCAATATTTAGAGGAAATAGAATCATTCACAAGATTTTCATATTTCCTACAACTAAAACACCATCAAACATGCGTAGATTTGGCAAGAAACCTTACTTAATTCCACGGTTACAAATGAGATCTCATTAATTTGACAAGTGCAATTAAAATAAAATATTCATACCATCACCATAGCTCCAAATTTAAATTTATGCAACCTAGGCACCATCCTTAGATGAACAAAAATAAACTTTGCACAAAGATCAGTAAGTAAATTCCACACTAGGATTGTATTGTTTTGTTGTAGAAATTACATAAAAATTGGATCCTTTGTAATGACCTAAAATTTAACATATCTAGAAAATATGTTTCCCATAATTGTGGATCTTCATAGAAAATTAATTGGAACCAACTCCAACACTTGAGTCTTTTACTAAAATTAAAATATAGAAAAATTGGGCATCACCCAGTTGTGGTTTAGTCTCTTGCTAAAATTTGGGAAAGCATAAAAAATAAATTAAATAGAACTAAAATGTAACTGCAATCAAACTAGCAGCTTCAAAATTTCCACAACCCTCTAATTCCTTCATCTGGGTGTATGATTTTCATCAAAACTTATTGCAATTCTCATGCCAATCTTGGCATCCTTTAATCTGGTCGTAGATTTGGAGAAGCGTTATCCTTGCAGCAAAAACACTCAAACAAGTGACAATAATCTTCATCCTATCTACAGTCATTTTGTAAAGTTCCCAGTCCATGTTGGCACTACTTCATTCATTTTTCCATTGATGGCCCCTTACGGAATTGGATTTTGATCTTCCGGTCGAATGTGGTCCTTTATATCTGTTGTTGTATCTTGGCAAAAGATTCCAACTCCTCTTGAAGAGATTGAAGTTTTACCTTTTTGTTGACCATCTTGTCAATTACTTCCTAAGTGACCTACCCCTGCATCAAATTTCATAGTTCCTCAATCATCTTCTTAGGCTCTCTCACCAATACTAGACTGTCCCAAAATGTACATCCCATGTATTCTATTGCTTTGTGGATGCCACTCACTGCCTTTCCCGCTTGGCTCCTATCATTTTTTTTTTTTACATTTATTCAAGATTTTGGCATGAAACTCTATTGCTCTTATCGAAACAAGAATTAATTATTGTTCTCCTTCTTCACTTATAGCAACTTTGAGGAGTTCTTTAGTTCCATTCATCTAATGAAGGATTGGAATGTACTCCTCCCATACAAACAATTCTTCATCAAGGCTCAGGGCAATTTTCTAAGCGTTACTATCATTAATTGAATGGCATGATTTGACTAGTTGCTTCAAAATTGTATCTGCTAGTTCCAAGAAGTTATCTTTCTATTTTTGTACATCCAAAATCTATCCATCTAGGTCAAAGTATCTAACTTCACCTTTCAAATCCACATGGAGTGAAAACTAAAGATCTTTATCATTCACTAGATCGATGAGATTAATAATGTAGGCAGTCAATTGTTTAACTTGATCCTTTAGCTCATCTTTTGTATTCACATACTTCTACATTCTTTTTAGAATAGTAGAAACTGACATCTATAAATAATGCTACTCTCCACCTCTTGTTTGCACACCCAAATCCACTTGGCAGATTTGGTAGTCATCGATTGTCATTTCAAATTCCATTTTGTCCACCAAAGCAATTACTATCTCAACTACCCTATTACCCTGCTCATCCATAGAAATAGTATAAATCCTTCAAGCTCTCTTTCTTCTTCTTCCAGGAGACTGGAAGGCCTCTGATATCACACTCAATCTTGGCTTAGGAGTTTCTACATATGTCCTTTGTCTCTTCTTACTAGTTTGGTTCAACCACACTAGTATATCTATAAATGTTTCCCTTGGAGGTGTGGAGACTGTTCTTGTGTCGTGAGACTTTTTTCAATATTCACCTTTGGTTCATCCTGACCAGGCTCTTGAGTCTTCGTTACTTCTTCATGAGCTTCTTGGTTTGCCTCTTACTCAACCTCTTGTTGTTTCAACACCTCATCTTGAGAAATATGCTCATCTGTATGCCCTGTATCTCTATCTACTTCTTCTTGAAATAATTCTTCAACATTCACATCAAGTGGAACATTTTGAAACACATCATCAACTTCCTTTTGCACTTCCTCTTCCCTGGGAGGCTCCTTCTCCATTTCTCCTTCTTAATGAACATCTTTAGCAGGAACTCCTTCTCCAAGATGTAGTTCACTTGTCGAGAGGGAAGAAATTGGTGGTGGAGGTTGAGATGGATGGATAGGTGTTTCATCCTTTGGAGGTTATGGAGGGGGAGTTGGTAGTGGTGACTCATGAGGAGGAGTCAAGGAGTATGTTTCTTCAGTTTCATGTTGAGCTACCCTTTCTTTAGTGGCCTCTTATGTTCTCCTTCTTCGATATAACCTTTCACCTTCTTCTAGCTCTTCTTCTTCTGAAGCAATGTTTATTGGACCCCTTTCTTTTCTTTTCTTCCCTACTTCTTTAGCAGGTTCACCCTTGTCTTTCTTCTCGGCAGTAGGGGTACTAGAGGAAGGTTTCTCCTACTCTTTCTTTATAGTTGTTTTGGCTGAAGTTTCTCCTTTCTTCTTCTCAATATCCTTTGGATTCTCTAGCAATGTAACCATGGAGAAAGGCATATTCAACCAACAGAGAGAGCATGAATTGTTGAGCTCTATCCTTAATACTATCATTTTCCTTAATAGAACATTGCACATTGAAAATTGGAATATCATCATTTTTTTGGGCTGCATAAGCAGGATCCAAAATCTTTCCATCTTCTATTTTTTTCTTTGGGAATCTAAACCTTTAGACAATGTCTCATCTAAAATATTATAAATCGACAATAATCTTTCATTCTCACTTCAAATTCCTCTTCACAGTTTTCCCAAGATCTTCAAGCTTGGGCTCATAGATGAAGTATGCACTCATCACTTTACTGATATTCCCAATGGGGTCAAATCTTCCCCAAGCATTGTTGTACAAGTTAAAAATGTTATCTTGACATCTCAATTTCTACATTCTTGGCATTTTGCGTGTTTTCACAAGAATACACTCCTATTTGAATTGGAAAACCATATCCATGCTTGTGTTTCCCTGCAATAAGTTGCTACATTTCCATAATCTATCTGCAAAATTCTAGCAAAATCAATTTATCTGATGGATATTGAGGAAGCTTGTATGGAATTTTGTGAAAAACTACCACCCTAATGTAAGTGAATGTCTTATACTAGATAAACCAGTATCCAATTTCTTTGATCACTGTCATGGCTTCATTGGAGATCCTCCTGGAAAATTCTCCCTTCAAACCCTGAATTATCATATAAATGAAATTATCATTAACACAAAAATGGTGAAAACTTGCCTCCAATTCCAACCGAGGATAATGTTGGTAAATAGTCACCTCCTCAAACTCAAAAGAGCCCACCTTGATAAGTCTTGGGAATGAGGCTTGTGAAACTAGTACATAAATAAGGTATGAGGTCATGTAAAACTTGGATTTTGAAAGAACATTGCACATCTATTCATGGATGGTGTCACTGATAAGCTAACCCCAATCAATTTTCTTCTTGTGGGAGGAATCGATAATTTTGATAAATCTCACCATCCATGGATAGAAATCCTTTACATTTGGTTTCCCAAACACCTCGCTCAATAATATAATCAGGTCCTTGACATCTTCTTTATATTTACTCCTTTTTGTACCTTTGCCAGTTTAGCAGCCACCTTTATAGGATTCTCCAATAAGTGGTCATTTATGCAATTCAAATTATTAGTTGAAGAGTCATCAAAGTACTTGACTGCTTTCGACAGATCTACTGCTTCATATTCAGTGTGAGAAGGAATTATGAAAACCCTCTCTATCATTTCAAGATTCAAATCCCATACAATCCCTCCATTGGACCCCTTGACCTTATGGATCTTGTGACTGTAATTTTAGGCACATGTCAATACCAGTTCTGGAGATTGAACTGTAACCAAAAAAGTAGAAGCTTCGACCAATCCTGACTTGGAAAGAGCTCTAGCCATTGAATTCTTGGCACTAGTGTTATTGGCCCTTCGATTAAACTCATCTAGGTTGACGTGTCCAAGGTCAGTGTCTCCAATCTCATTGTATAGGGAAAACATCTTAGAAGATGGATGCTAACCTTTGTATTGGTATTTCATCTCCTCTAGATCCTTAGGTGGCATCCTTTCTAGGAACACAAGTACCACATATAACATTTACATATTCAAGAAAAGGAACCCTACAAAACAATCCAAGTTAGATAACATAAAGTTTGCATTTTTCATCTCAAAGTTACAACTTGTCAAAAAAGAAAATATGTACAAGCTTCAAGGATCGGGCTTTGGGCTTACTGCTTACTAATGTAAGTGCTTGTACTTAAGAGTTTAGTTTTCCTTTATTCACCTTTTAGGGCATTAGGGATCGAGGATCCCTTATACCCCTTGCTTTACTGTCTAAGTCCATTCAGGTTATAACTATATTCCATTCAGAGGTCAGGGATTGAGAATCCCCTTTACCTCTGGCTCATAAGGTGAATTATTTTATTAAGCTTTATCTCACCAAGAATTGGAGATCAAATAACTCCTTTACCCCTTGCTTGCAATAAGGATGATTCCTTAAGGATATTTTTATGCTTGATCGGGCATCAAGGATCGAGGATCCCTTCTACCCTTTTCATGGTTGATATCGACACTATTTAAATGGTATTCCCAACTCATAAAGCCTAAAAGAATTTTGGGGATCGAGGATCGGTTTTCAGTATTTTGTATTACTCTGTTCTTGATATTTGATCAAAATCTAAAGAGTAAACTCAATTTTCTAAGTCTGAAAGGATTTGGGGATTGGGGTTTAGAGTTTCACCTTTCAACTTACCATTTAGTTCTAGCATTGGTTAAGGCAAAACTTTGACCCTCGAATTCCAATTAGCATTTTATGCATCTAACTTGTTCTTTTAAAAATAGGTTTAATGAAGGAACACTTTTCAATCTTATCATTTGGATGAAGGGAATTACCTCATGCTGGTGAACATCATGAATTAGAGTTTCGTCACACCTCCTACCTCTATAAGCAAGCATGTAAATGGTACCTTCAAAACTCGAAGTCCAAAAATGCTTTAAGCGCAAAAGGTTTTGCTAAGTGTTTGGTTGCATTGTCAAGGATTGGAGACTGAGGACACCCTTTACCTATTCCACCTTTATAAGAAAGTGGTAAGAGACATCCCCGATGGCCAAAGTCCAAATGTGTTAACATTTTTAGTGAATTTCTAAAGCATGATCGAGGGGTTGGGAATTAGAGGTTCTGTTGATGAGTGCTTTAGCACTGCACAACATAGATAAATATAAGTGTTCTATCTCTCTTGAAAGGTAACCTTCTGTTAGGGTTAGAAAGGTAGATATCTAACAATTAAATGCAGATTTAATTAATAAACAGAGAGACTAAAACACACACAGAATAAATCATAACACAAAGAATTTAACGTGGTTTACCCAATCCGGGCTACATCCACGAAACCGTAGCCATCCAATACTTTTATTATCCAGTGCAAAACTTATTACAATCTTGCGAATAATCACGTTTTTCATCATACTATAATACCCATCTAATCCCCTTTTTAACAAGCTTAGAAGCTTCCAGATTTTGGGTTCTACAAAATCAGATTTTTCCTTTTTCGTTGATTTTTCCCTTTTTTGGTGATGACGCAAAAAAGTAGGATACGTGCCGAGGTGTATAGTATACCATAGGCTATATAGTATAGCATGATCAGTCACCACATACCAACAATCTCCCACTTGGAGACTGATCCTGGATGACACTACTACAATTACAGCTCCCACTGGAAATAAGTACCTTGGACCCTGCTGCTTTGTTATACTTGAATTCAACCTTGAAGGCCAACCAAAGCTGAAGAGGAGTTCAACTTCTCCCTTGTAACCACCTTCATAAACATATCTGCTGGATTGACATCTATATGTATCTTGTCCAGCTTGACCTATCCATCCTCCAACACCGACTGAATGAAATGATATCTCAACTGTATGTGTTTTGTTTTAGAATGCAAGGCATAATTCTTTGAGATGTATAGCACTTTGGCTGCCTAAACAAGTAATTTCCAGCCTGTTTGCCCAAATCGTCCATGAAAAATTGCAGCCATATCATCTCCTTTGCCACCTCTGTTGCAGCAACATACTCTGCCTCTGTGGTGGATAAAGCAACCACCTTTTGCAATCGAGAATCCAACTCACTGTTATCCCACCAACTGTAAAAACATAACCTGTGGTACTCCACTTGGTATCTATATCCCTGCCAAATCTGAGTCAAGTCATAGCCTTTTAAATCAGTATTAGAGCCCCCAAAACATAAACATTTATTGGATGTACCTCTCAAGTACTGGAATCCATTTTACGCGATTCAATGCTCACCAGGATGATAAATGCACGCTTTAACAGCTCCTATAGATGTGCAATGTCACGGTCTCATGCATGCCATGGCGCACATTCATGCCTACAAGTATTGCTGAAGCATATAGGTGCCTTGGACATTTTTTCTTCCTCCTCTTGTGTCTTTGGACACATATCCTTAGTCAATTTGACATGACTAGGAAAGGTGTGCTGACAGCTTTTGCATTCTCCATATGAAATCTCTGCAACACCTTTTCAACATAATTAGCCTGAGATAAAAACAATTTTCTGTTTTGCCTATCTCTACAAATTTTCATACCAAGGATTTGTTTTGTTGCCCCCAAATCCTTCATAGCAAAATAATTTGCTAATTGTTGTTTTAGCTCACTCATGTGATCCATGTTAGACCTAGCTAAAAGCATGTCATCAACATATAAACATAAAATAATGTAGTTGTCATTATCCAACCTCTTAAAATAAACACAATGGTCGAATTACCGTTTGTAGCCTTGCTTTCCGTCGCCAGAACCTCCAGAATTTCGAGTACCATTGTAGAGGTGCTTGCTTGAGCCATATAAACTTTTCTTCAATGTCACTGCTAGTTTCTCCTGCTTACCTTTGACCTCAAATCCTTGTGTTTGGTCATATATATTTCCTCTTCCAAATCACGTGGAAAGTTGTTTAACATCGTGAACTACAAATACGGAAATCTTCCATTAATACAATACTCAAAACAATGCAAATAGAAGTCATTTTAACAAGCTGGAGGAAAAATTAAATCAGAATCGGCCCTTTTTACTGCAAATCCTTTACAACTAATCTAGCTTTAAAATCTTTTCTTACACCTCCATCCTCCTCTTGACCTATAAACCCATTTGTTTTGTAAAGCCTTTTTGTAGGCAACTTGCATAATGAATTCGGTTTTAGGCCGAGGAGTCCATTTCTTCTTCCATTCCATTCTCCCACTGAACCTTGTTATCCACCTACATAGTTTCATTATAATATTATGGTTCACCAACATCAGTTAACAAAATAGTATACAAAGAGGGAGAGAATATTTTAGGAGGTCTACTTATCCTTGAAGATCGTCTAATAGGAGTTTGTGGTATTTATTTGTTGCTGTTATTTTGTATGAGGAACCAACGAAACATCATTGTTTGGAATATCATCCAACTGCTTGCGTAATCATTTTCTTTCTTCTCATCTTTGGAAATAGCGGATGTGCTATTACATATATTGAATATGACATCCTATAACATACCAATTTTTTGATTTTCAAAATCCCAAACCCTATAACAAAATTCATCTTCATACCAACAAATATACATTTCTTTGAATTAGCTTCCAACTTGGTTCTATTTTTAGAATCTACATGTGAAAATGCTTCACAACGAAAGGTTTTAAGAAAATAATAAATCACTTTCTTACATATCCATCCTCCCTCTAGAATACCACAACTGAAAAGTTAGAGGGACCTCTATTAATTAAAATAAACAACAGTGTTCCTGATCTGCCTTACATTTTAAAAATGGCCAACATGCGATCATGAGTAAGTTTGCAGCCTCCATTATTGTTTCTGTTCTTTTCGGCCCTCCATTTTTACGTAGGTCCTTGGAACCATTTTAACGTGAATACCATTAGAGGAACAATAATCTTCAGCTCTTTGCTGCAATACTCACCATATTATCGGATGGACATTTTATCTTTTACCCTCATTCTCAACCAAGCTTCTCCATTTTTTAAAAGTTTCAAATACATGATTTCTACCTAGGAAATAAATCCATACCTTCCTAGTTGCATCATCAATGAATGTAACATAATACGAGAGCCACCGAGAGAAGATACCTAAGCTAGTCCCCATACATCCGTATGCACAAGCTCCAATTTCTCATCTTTCTTTTTGCTTCCTCATCCTTGAAAACTTTCTTTGTTTCCATACACAACTTTCGAAATCAATATTAACACATTTTAGACTGGTAAAACATTATTTGAATGAAATTCTTTACCTTTTGCACTCATATGCCCAAGTCTATTATGCCAAGTGTTGATTGAGTCCACATCAATTGTATGATCGCTTTTGAACTACAACGATGGCTGATTTCTTGAACATTGACCATTTTACGTAACAATTAAAGTAGAAGGAACAATATGACCTGTACAAAGATATAAGGTGCCTACTTTCACACCTTTTGCTACTACTAAGGCACCCTTTGTGACCTTCCAATTTTTATCACTAAATGTAACAACACAACCTTCATCATCTAGTTGCCCTGCTGAAATTAAATTTCTGCTTAACTTTGGAACATGCCTTACCTCACGTAGTAGCCAATGATTCCCATTATGCAACTTAATCTTGATTCTTCCCTTTCCAACAATCCGACAGGGTTCGTTATCTCCTAAATAAACCAGCCCAAAATCCCCTTGGACATAATCAATAAAGTAACTTCTATGGGGGGTAGCATGAAATGAAGCCCCTGAATCTAACACCCAAGAATCATCAGCATTATCAAGGGAAAGAATCAAAGCATCCTCATCAGATTTATTACTTACCACATTTGCCTCTTTACTTCCTTCCTTTTTATCTCTTTCTTTATTTTTCCGAGACCAGCAATCTTTCTTTAGATGACCCGACTTACCACAGTACCAACA
This sequence comes from Sequoia sempervirens, assembly GCA_007258455.2. Classification (NCBI taxonomy): domain Eukaryota; kingdom Viridiplantae; phylum Streptophyta; class Pinopsida; order Cupressales; family Cupressaceae; genus Sequoia; species Sequoia sempervirens. The sequence goes on along the minus strand of VDFB02000008.1, from coordinate 178,175,572 downwards.
ATCCCTCTTGTCTCTAGATTGAGACATTTTGTCCTTTGATTTTCCTCGTGACTTCCCATGATTTCTATAATTATTTCCTCTCTCCTTTGTTCTGCCCTTGCTTTCTGCATTCAAAACACTACTTGATGTGGATGTTCCACCTGAGATTTTCCTACGAATTTCCTTGCTCAAAATAACACCAATAACATCATCAAATTTCAATGTATTTGAACTAGAAACAGAATTGCTAACAACCATTACCAAGCTATTCCAGCTTTTAGGCAAAGAACACAGAATCAAAAGAGCCCTAACTTCTTCATCAAAGTTTACTTTTACAGAAGTTAATTGACTGGTGACCATATTAAAATCATTTAAATGATCAATAACTGACCCACCTTCTACCATTTTCATATTAAATAAATGCTTCATAAGAAATACCTTATTTGAAGCAGAAGGCTTTTCATATAACTTCGCCAGGGTTTCCATCAACTCTTGATTTGTCTTTGCTGTTGTAATATTGAACGCCACCGATTGTGCCAAGCATAAACGAATACTACCAAGAGCCTTTCTATCCAAAATTTCCCAGTCCTCATTAGACATTGTTGCAGGTTTCTTGGTTTTCCCTTCCAATGGTCGCCATAAATCCTTCGGATAGAGATAGTCCTCCATCTGCATCTTCCATAACTGATAGTTCTGCTCATTAAACTTCTCAACCTTCTTACCCTCATCTTCCATTACTCCCACTCAACCGTGAGACCTTCCTATAGACAATAATCGAAAGACAACCCACTCTGATACCACTTGTTAGGGTTAGAAAGGCAAATATCTAACAATTAAATACAGATTTAATTAATAAATAGAGAAACTAAAACACACACATAATAAATCATAACACAAAGAATTTAACGTGGTTCACCCAATCCAGGCTACATCCACTAAACCGCAGCCATCCAATACTTTTATTAGCCAGTGCAAAACTTATTACAATCTTGCGAATAATTGCGTTTTTCATCATACTATAATACCCATCCGAACCCCTTTTTAACAAGCTTAGAAGCTTCCAGATTTTGGGTTCTACAAAATCGGATTTTTCCCTTTTTCGGTGATGACGAGAAAAAGTAGGAGGAAATTTTTTCTCGGGGGCTACCGCCCCCAAACCCCCAACTGAGGTCTGGCCTAGCCCGAGACCTCAACAATGATACATGCTAGGGTGTACAGTATAGCATGATCAGTTGCCACATACCAACACCTTCTTTAAAAAACTTTAGAAAATGACCCCAAGGTTTTGAAGGTTAGGTCTTAACAATGCAAAAATAGCTCAGTAGTGCTGTGAATTGCTTGTAATCACAAAGGGAATTTATGGTAACAAATACTAGAAGCTATAAGACTCAAATAAGGGTTTTGTGAAATTTGAATATGAAGGAAAACCCTAAATATTCTCATATTTGAAATATGAAAATGATTTTATCATCAAATGTGGCAATATAGTGATGCTATTTCCTCCTAACGCTAGCACAAAGAAATATCAAAAGATATAGGGTCGAGAGAGAGATTATAATCTACCACCTAAGATCAATCATAATAATGATTAGTACTTCAGACAGATAGATCCCCCAATAAACCAATTCCTGCTTAACCAAGATTAAATCTATAGTATCACAGAAACAATGCAATCTTCAAAGGAATATTCAAATATTTTTAGATTGTAAACATCCATACACATCCAATTCTTGGCATAGTATGTATGAACATTCACAATTAAACTAACACAATAGAAAGGCTCATACTAACTATACATAGCAACTTACAATCAACAAGTCACTAATAGTATGAATCGGAGATCGATCAATATCTTCAACACTTCACCATTAATATGAATGAATTGAAACTAACATATGAGAATAAGAAGCAAGAAACCATAACACTTTCAAAGTTAACACATAAATTCACCAAATCAATGACCTAACTATATTAATTTCTCCAACGTTTTGTTAACAATTTCCAGTTTTATCCTCTCCTAAACTAACTTGAGAACTAACTCCTTACAAATGAGAAGGCACTGGCCTTTTATAGATTTTACATTTTGAATCAATGGACTAGATTAAATCAAAATCAAAGGCCTAGATTGCATCTCTAAAACCCTTAGGAGGTTACATTGAATTTGGAAACACATGCCTCAATGTTATCCAATCATATGAATTTGTTACATCTTTGGACGAAAGAAAAACAAACATCCCCTTTAGAAGGAATAAACTGCTTCACATGTTGTCTTCTTGAAATATTTTTGAGCTAGTAGGGAACAGATTCATATGTAGATCAAGATTAAATCTTGAGGTTACACTTGATATTCAATCACAATCCTTCCCAGATTTTCCTCTTAACACCTTGATATACACAACACCTCCTAGGCCAACAAGCACTGACACGAATCCATATGCAATTCCCCTTTTTGATTTATTTAATCTCTTTCCAAGAATATTTTATAATAGCTCCTCGATTTTTGAAAGGCCACAACTTTATTTCAAAATCTTGTCACGGATTCCTTCCTGTCACAAATTTCTTCTTGTTGAGGATTTCTTCCTATTGTGGATTTCTTGAGGTCAGGAAATTTTTGGATTTTTCTTCCTGTTGCGGATTTCTTGAGGTTAGGAAATTTCTGAAATTTTCTTCCTGTTGCAAATTTCTTCCTGTTGTGGATTTCTCCCTGTCACAGATTTCTTCTTGTCGCAGATTTCTTGGGGTTAGGATATTTCCGGATGTTTCTTCCAGTCGTAGATTTCTTGAGGTTGGGAAATTTCTAAATTTTTGGATGTTGAGGATTTCTTGAGGTTAGGAAATTTTTGAATTTCTCACTTGATCAAAATCTCTGAAACTCCATAACTTTTGACCTAGAAGGAATTTCTCAAAAATTCAAAAATCAACCTAGCCAAATTTTTCATTCCCAATCTATAGGTGCAAGAAAAATTTACATATGACATCCCAAAATTTACTTTAAGGTCCCTAATACACTTATGAAATATTGCTTTAATCAAATCAAATCCATATTTAATCTCAAAATAACCTTCCAAGAAGAGAAAAACTAAAAATAAACAAAAGAATAAATGCAGAGACACAAAAAAGAGAAAGGGGGTCCTTGCCTTTAGCGGGGCGTGTGTGCAAATAAGGCACAACAAATGGCGACTCTGCTAGCAAAATGCTCAAGAGCATTTCAATGACAATCAAGAATCATGAACCCAAAATCTTTGGTTCCTGTCTCCACAGTAGGCCAAATAAATTAGAACATATGATCAAACAATCAAAACTAGTAATAGATCTAACCTTCCATATGTTCAAAATCCAAGTGTGTGAAAGTGCATTAATTTCTCTCCTTAAGTGACCACAGGAACCCATGCTTCATCATGCTAAGCTACATGAAGGATTCTACTTCAAAAGAAACCTGGACATTACCTCATTGCCAATTAGGCATCCATAACTCGACAAGGTTGTTATGATTCTCTCAAACATATCTGGGCGTCCATAGCCTCAGTAGAGTTATTTGAATCCTATTGAAAGATGAATCTCTTTGAATTTTCATTGTTTTTTCTATTTTCTTTTTATTTTTTATTTTATTTTCTTTCTCATTTCAACCCGCAAGTAGTGAAGCTTGTATTTAGGGCTAAGAATCACAGTGAAGTTGAAGCAAAAATCTAAGATTTTTCACTTAACATGACTTCAAAAAGAAACCCACAGTAACCTAAGAATTCTTGAAATATGTGAAATATATAAGATTTTAGAATGCTTGATGTCAACTTAAACCAATGATTCATCCTCCTAGATCAAATATCCCAACTATCTGATGCTAATAGGAGACCTTCACCATCTATTCTGAAAAAAATGATTGGTGTGTCTCAAATAAATATTCAGAATTTTTTTAAATAATTAAATTATTTTTGTGCATGCAAGACATCCTCCCAAAAAATAGGGAAACCTTGACCAGACCACAAAGCAAACGAAACCAAAACCAAACCAAACCAAACCAAACCTAAACCTATAGCAGAATGAAAAGAAAAGCAAGAAATTCAATCCTAATCTAATTATTGAAAAAAATTGAGTAAGCAAGATTTGGAGAACATGGAAAGATACATGACCTCACATGGTTCCTCAGAACATTCAGTAGTAACAAGGAACAGGCTATGGTTTTGAACTTTGAAAGTTTGTCCTTATACTCAGAAAAATGTATTCTTGTAGCATTACTTTCATACTCATTGGAAAAACCAAGAAAAAATATAGTAATTGAGGGAAATACTTAGGACCATGATTAATCCAAATACATGTAATTCTTCCCAAGCTTCCATAATCAAATTGAAAAGTTTCAAAATTTATGGTAAGGAAATAAACAACCTAATTTGTTGTTTGTTCTGACATAATGTCAAGTTTATCACCCACTAACATTCCTTGTGAGCTAATATCCATGTCGTCAGGAGGTCTCAACTAGTGATGCATCATTCCTCTTGCACTCGAAAAATGCAAAGTAGAGTTAGAGTTATTAGAAAATAACCTAAGGTGAAAATGAGATTGAACATGTTTAAATTGAAGGTCATGGCATATTTCACCCAGTTGGATGTCTTCATGTGGTGATGGAAATGAAACTATAGGAACATCCTCATGCACAACAATTCCTTCAATTGGATGTCCATCAAGAGACATCATAGGTTGATCTCCTAACACCCTTTCACTTACAATAGTGTGATCATATCCATCAGTCATAATTGTAGGATCATTTTCCTTAGCACTACTTGAGATTTTATGCACATTAGTATGACCACCATAAGTTTCATCATTATCAATGCATGACACATGCGAATTATTCATAATAAATTCATCAAAATGTGAAACGAAAAAAATTGACAACAAAGAAAACTCCCTTATTTCATTCTTTATTGATCTTGGCTCAGGTTCTTGATCAGAGTAGTCAGGAACACCAATTTCATCTAATCCTTCCTTTTACTCCACTAGACAATCATCAATAACTTCTTCTTAAAATTCCATTGTCGAAGATCCATTTGGTATATTTTCTTGTGTGTCCTTTGCAAGGGAAGCATGGAACTCTCTTTCAAATTATTTTGACAATATCATTTGTTCTTTAACTTGCATAATCATTGCTTGGCACAATGGACATGTGAACTCAACATGTACCAATTTGTGTATCCCACACCAACTAGGTAGTAACAACTCTTTTGAATGGATTTTATACTGTAAGCTTGACCAATCCTTTGTAAAATTCATGGTGAACTTGTCGTATCTTATCTGTAGTGGATCTTCATCTTGAGTAGGGGAAGTTTGGCTGATAACCTTCTTTTCTTGTGGTTCATTCACTTCAACAACATATCTTATTTTTGCAGAATGCATTTATCTTGGACACTCATCATTTTCCTCTACTGTCCTACAACTGTCTCAACATCTACTACAACATACTCTTCAGATTCAATGCTTGTTGGTTTCTCTATCACATATCCTTTGGATGATTCAGTCTCATTTGCACATGGTAGTTTTATCATCCCTAAATGACTTTTAACTTGTATGATAATTACTTCACATGAGGGGCAAGTGAGTTCTGAATGAGATGCATTATGCACCCTACACCAATTGGATAAGAGAATGTCTTTTAAACCTAATCCATTCTCACTACTCAAATGATCTTTGACCAATCCTGTGAAGGCCTCAGTTACAACATCAACAAGCTCTTCTTCCAAATTTGTAGAAGCTAGTGGTTCACACACTTCCCAAAAGAAGATCTCCCCCTACAAATCCATCTCCATTCTATACAAATAGGTTAAACATTCAAGCTCATTGTACCTAGAGGTATTATGAATTCTACATTTTTTTGTTAATGCAAGGTGATGCAAACTCTTAGGATACAATTTCCTATTCAAAGAATCTTGAATTTGAGAAATATCAACTCAAGGACTATCCTTACAACTGGAGATGTAAGATTGTTGTCCTTTTATCTTGACTCAGATGTTATATTTTTAAATTTTCTAATTATTTTGTATATAAAGAGATATATCATCTCATATCTTCAACATGAAGGTTCATTCAACTTCCAGCTTTGTTGCTTATGCTCAACCCTCCCTCTAGCACCAATTTTGTTGATGAGTGTTTTAGAGCTGCACAAATAAGATGAAACACAAGTGTTCTATCTCTCTTGAAAGGTAACTTGCTGGTGCCTAAAATTGCTAGGAAAACTCAGTTAATGGGGGGACCAATTGCGCTAAATTGAGTGACCTCTGGATTTTAAATAAGCCGACTCTTCTTGTATTTGGAGGGTTGGAAAGGGAAAAGGAAGTAGATATATAAAATAAAATCTAATCTAAGGCGATGCACCAAGATTCAAGTATCTAGGCATGAGAAATCTTCCTCTCAGATGAGATTTGAGGGCTCGTTCAACAATTTGCATGTTTGAAAATAACATAAAGCATATATGAAAACCTTAAGAAGTCCATCAAATAACATAACATAACTTCCATACACATTCACTGAACAAGAAGAGTTCAAGACATGATCTGAATCAACAAATTTATATTGAAATTATAGAAGTCTTGCAAATAAACTACTAAGTACAAGAAACAACACAATATAATGTCTTATCAATTAACTAAGAAACATAGAGGCTGAACAAATTGGCACAGTCTGTGAGTCTTAATATAATAATTAAAACAATACAAAGGCCTACAACCTTTCAGTCCTTTTTTCTATGTATTTTCAAACCCTTTTTCAGAGAGTCAAAGCAATATATATAGATTCCTCCACTATTTGAAAGCCAATAACCAAAAAGATTCCCCACGCATGGGCTATGCCACCCGTCACAGTGATTCTCAAAGACTATTGCAACAGAAAGATTTTGAAACATGGTATTTAGTTGCCTTAAACAAAATGCACCCTCCTACAATGATGAATGCGGTCCAAAAGCAAAAGCAACAAAAATCTTCAAATGACACGCGTTGCCCACCCATAGAGTTGGTTAGGACACGTGGTGCAGCAATGGGGCTTCACGCTTATTCATCCTTCATTTGAAATTAAAGTCCCTGTAGAGATGACACATGGCGTAGTGACATGGAATCTCACTCATTCTTACCTATTTTGCAACTATGATCCCCGTGAAGGTGACACATGGTGCAGTCTGTGCTTCCAGCATTGATCGTGGGGCCCGCCCAAAAAGATGCCCATGGCAGGATGCAACTTGGCACATGGGAAAAGCTCAGAGGAGAAACAAAGAATAGAGGATCCTCAAAGGCACGTGCTGCAGACACGTGGCTTAAGGGCAGAGCTCAAAGGAGAAACAAGGGAATACAACTTTTAAAGGCGCGCGTCATTGACATGTGGCACAAGCGAACAAAAGCACTACAAAAAGGGGGCCGAAAATATTCAAACATATGAAGTGTGGGTCGGGGTCGATGCAAAACCAACAATAGCCACCTGGAGGGAGCTTTAAGGATTTTAAAATCCACAGCTATTGGCGACTATCAGGGGCATTTTGCCTACGGAATGGTAACACAAAATTTCTGGTTTGAAGAACAAAGCCTTATTCATTGGGCAGCAATCATAGCTTTGAAAGTGTAGTCTACAGAGGAAGCCAATTAGCCTTAGATGGTATCGATAAGGCATGCAGATTCTCTTGCACCTCTTGTAGATCGATAATTTATTTGAACGACAGCTGCATGGAGATCCTAGTCCTGGACTCAAGCTGAAAAAGAAGCCGCACTATCTGATGGGTGGCACTTTCAATGTTCGATGTTGTGGGAGGTTGACTGAATGATTGGAAAGCGGATAGATCCCATTGCTTTTCCTCAATATTTGTTGCAATGTGCTCCACCATGGCTATTGAATCATTAGAGAGAAAGGGGGAGGGCAAGCCCATTTGAGTCAATTGGGAGAATAGGATCTGCATATTATTCATAGTTCAACTCAATATTACTGAGAAATTGCTAGCCTAGAGAATGGTTGCATGACAACAGATGAATTTATTCACCTTTTTGGCAGCTGACCTCTGGTCATCAATCCCTACCTTTACCAAGTCTGCATTTTCCACAATGTATAATTTGTCCAACAACTTCTTGGCCTCAGGAACCCTTTCGGCAATGAACTGTGGAACCTTCTCAATCATTCCACACGCCAACCTACCTAAATTTATTACATCCGCCATGAATTAGAGTGCCAGTTGCAGGGTCAAATAGAAAGACTTAACCTTCCCCCAGTATGAGGCATATAATTGCTGAGCCACCAAAAGGAGATCTGATTAAGGAACAAGGGGCGGGGGAGGAAGTTTCAAAAGACTTATCTCCAACTCCTTTGACTCGAGCTCTTCCACCAGTTCATCAATTTTCTTGGTAGATGCGTTGAGTTGTTCCTATAGAGTTCCCAACTCAGCATCCTTTCTTTTCAATAGCTCCTCGACCTCGTGTTCCAGATTCCTTTTCCAAGGAGAGCTTTATTTCATGGATCTCCTTTCCGAATTGAGCCTGTCAATCCTAGAGCTCCTTGACCTTTTGCTGCATTTCCCTCTCTAATTGAGCCAACTAGTCTTGAAGCTCCTAGTTTTTCTATTGCAATCCGGTAACCAGATTGGGATCATGGGACTGGAACCTTGCAAGTTCTTCCTGTAGCTTGGCCTTTTCTGCCTGTGCTTGTTGAGACAAGCATGCAATTTCAACGTCCTTAGCCTTTTCCCTTTTCTATAGGATCTCCACTCTTTCCTTAACTTTCTTGAGCTCCTCTTCCCTCTTTTTCAGTTGGTGACTATGCTTCAAAAAGTTGGTAGTCCCCACCTGTTGAGTCTCCTCCATTAGCTCTACTTTATCTTGTGGTCGGGTTGCGTTTAGATCGATCCCTACAACATGGATTGTATAATCCCCAGGTTGCATTTTCTCTTGCAGTTTAGTGATGTTAGGAGTCATGGTTGAAAATGTTAACGACCCCTAAACGTCATTAAATAGGGTCTACACGCATGGCTCGGCAGGCTTTGCTGCATCTTTTTCTTTTCTTTTTTGGGATCTTATAGCTTGTGCTGCTTTAGTCCTGATATTTTTCCCAATAAACTGTACAGGTGACCTAATCAGTTCACCGGAAAAGGGTGCATCAGGAGGGAGAGAAAAAGGGAATGAAATCATTGCAGTGTCAGATGATGTTTTCTTTGGTAGAGTGTCTGTCAATGGGGAGAAAGGGGGAATGTTATGGTAGGGTCCAGTTGGGGAAGTAGCGAAAGGACTCATAGGGAGTGGTGGTGGCATCAGAGATGCAGAGGTTACCATCTGTTGGGAAAGATGAGTCAGAGCTAACATAATAGAAGCAAAGGGGTTAGAAATGGCAGGTCCAGATTGGGCCCTGACAAAAAATGGAACAAACTGTGGGGGAGTAAACGCTGCCTGCCCGATTTGAGAGAAGGGAGATTGGGAGAAACCTCCTGCAGGTGAGGAAGTAGAAAATGAAAGGTTGACACTGGAAGTAATTGGAGACGTGGATGCAACAAGGTCAACCAAAGACTAAGAAACAAGAAGGGAGGGAGAGAAAGACACTTGAATTGATGTGGGATCTGATCCTTGGCTCATTGCAAGCACCTGTGAGCTTTCTCCAGAAGTTGCATCGGTGCATGGCCTCTTCTCGGGTGGAGAATTTTCCACCTCTATGACCTCCTAATATTGTTGTGTTGCTCTAGGTCTCTTTGTAGCCCATGTATGTAGTAGCATGGCCACCGAATGGGATGCAGTCACTTGTGTGCTCAGTGGGGCTTTGTCGGGTTGTTCTGATGCTTCTCCAACTTCCTATATTTGGGCCTTTTTTGCCTATTTTCTTTTGATTATTGCAGTCATTTCCTCTGGGTCTACATCCTCATATTTTCTTGCATCAGTATCATCATGCTCTTTGTTCCAGAGATTGTCAAATATGTCATCCATGTCAGGCTCCTAAAACTTGGCATCAAGACACCTAGTCTCTTGATGATAAATCCAAAATTGGGTGATTTTATCATCACTCCACTAGTAGTTCTTGGCCAATTGATTATAAAATCCATCCTCACCCTCCTTATTAAAATCTTGCAATATTGGAGTTAGGAAAAACTCAGAAAATTCATAGTAATCATGAGTTATAGAAAGGAGAGGAGTCCACACAGAAACTGAATTTCTTACCTCATTTTCATCGAATATAGACAAACCCATACAATTTCTAAAGAAATTAGGGTTTTGGTGCAAAAAAACATGTGAGAAAGGAGAGAAGAAAACCTAAACCTATACTGTGTGTGGTATTCCTTGAATTGGTCCAACATCTCTCGAACAATGATCTCCACAAAGTCATACTAGAATAAAGAATGTTGTCTTCTTAATTGAAACCCCAAACCCATTTGAAATTCCTGAACCTCCCTGTCACTGTCCATGCTACAAACAAAATTGAACATATAAAAGAAATCCTAGAGGTCTGAGTTGAAAACATTGTGCCCAACCAGAAACTATGGTGGGCGATTATCTTCCTTAGGCCTTTTGGTTTCTTGATTATAAAAGCTTAGTCCTATTTTCTGGCTCTCCAAAGATTTTCCAAGCCGCCTACAATGACTCTCTCTGGCGCACTTGTCCCTTGTCTTGTAGGGATGCATAGCATATCCCTAATAGCTTAAATGTTGATTACCACCCTTAGGTTCTGGCCTCTTATGACGCTGGTATCTGAATCAAAAAATTTAGCGCATTCATGAACTAGTTTCGAGCAATGATGCACCAAAGGGACCATATACTATGGAAGACCGCAAAACCATAGCTTGTACACCAGGGAATCTTTTGTTATTATTCTTTTTCATTCTCTAGTAGGCTGCTTCCCTAAGAATCTTAGGGTTAGTTTTGAGTTTAGGATCATGAATATTGTCCCAATCTTCCGCTATTTGGGCTTTGCTCCTATGGTTTGTCTTCTGCATAGCCTATGTGTGAGGACACTTTGGATTTTTCGGCATCCCAAGCGAAGCGTAAGAGATATTATTGAAAACATTGGCCATTGGCGCTGTCAATACAACGTTAGATAAGCTCCCAACCGCTTCCCCTTGTGCTTCCATCTTAGGATTCTGTAAACTTTTACAAACGCTCAACCTCTCTGTAATTCTCACTTGGGATCTTTCACAACAAATTGTGCACTCAAAACTCTTCACAGTGTTGTTCTTTTGCATGCAACACTAGCCTTTTCTTGAATTGGAGTTGGAGACAATGGTTTCCTTTTTGCAATAAATTCGGCATGTACTGCCAACTCTTTTGTTCATGCGAAATGAATTCTCACTTTTTGAAAAGACAACAATTCATAATGACAATTAGCCATCATGCCTTACAAAACCATCTCTTGGGAAATTGAGCCGCAAATTGAAGGCATACGAGACTTTTCACATGATTTTTCAATTAATAACTTTAGAAGAATGATTAAGCAAGAAGGCGTAATAATTACACAAAAAGATTTGAGTTCATCCTAGGAGACTAAAAAGTTTCCATAATGTGACACTTAGCACTTGACCATGTAGACTATCACTTGTGCGTGCCACCGGTTTTAGCTAATTAATTACCTCTTCTTAATTTGCAAGCAACAACTCGCACGCAACAAACACAACTTGGTGGGATTTTTGAGTTTGCACCTCAATCAACATCATGCTTATTGCACGCATTGTACCTTGACTACATCTATAAATAGACCTAAAGATAACAACAAAATTTACACTTGGTAATTGGGATTTTTGGTAAGGGTGATGGATACTAGCAATAGGTCTCAGGAAGCTTTCCTAGGGAAAATTTCCAATAGGCGTTTAAAGCATATGACCAAGAATAAGAATTCTTTGGTCATAATTGCAATGAAATGGGTATTGGGGAGGGACTGTATAGAGTATGAGGACAAGTATCTTGTGAACACTGATATTTGTTCTCATTTTTTTGCATCTTTGCTTGATATTCAGGTGCCAAAATAGATGATACTAAGGCTTACCATGGAAATCTTCCCAAAGTGCTACCTCAAAGGCCTTGGTGAAAATGTGACAAATGCAATCTATGGCCTTGGAATTCCAATAGCAAGTGATCTTTGCTGACATATTGAAGAGGATGTAGTGGTGCCTTGGGTGCCATTTCTGAGTGGATTTCACATTATGGCTATTAGGGAACATCGCCAAATGGTTTCACGTGCCTGCCACTCCTTACTGAGATGCTACAACGTAGTGCTTTTCTAGGATGTGGAGTGGTATACTGACTTTAGAAACCTGGTGTTTCCTCCTCCACTTGCTATTGCTATTGCTATTGTTGATGCTCCTACTGCTCTTGTTGTCGTTCCTGTTGAACTTGCTGCTCTTGTTGAAGACAGAGCTCCTATTTCCCCAGTTGAATGAATGAAAACTTTTCTCCTCATTTTTGTATATATGTCTCAAAAATATTTTAATATATATACTCAAAAAGCCTAGCCTAAGAGCCATTGTACATTGTAATATTTGAAAGTATATATTACCATATAATGAATATATAGCTATTTTGTCAAATTTATGTCTATTTTTCTTTTCTCTTCTTCTTTCATGTTTCATGGGTTCCATTTAATAAAGACTCAGCTGAACAAAACACACACAAAATATTTACATATTTACACTGGTAAAATGATTAATAAAGCTAATTAAACAATTTTAGGTGAATTCCATTGACAAGAATTCCCAATGCTTCTTTTTCCATATTCTCTAATTCAAATGCATTATGCTTCTTGCATTGAATAATTTGAAAAGGGCCTTCCCACAGACTATCAAATTTTTCATGTTTTCCAAGCTTTGTGACTCTCTCATTGAATTTCAACACTAAGTCTCCGCATTTAAGACCCTAGTCAGAGGCTTTCTTGTCAAACCACTTCTTAACCACCTGTTGACGATCCCACATGGCCGTCAAAGCTTTTTCTCTTTTCTCTTGTACCTCCAACAACTCAGCCAATTGAACCTCCATGGCACCATTTTGTTCAACCTCTAGAGACTTGAGCAACCATAGTGCGGGAATTTCCATAGATATAGGCAATAGCGCTTCCTTCCCGTATACTAGCTCATATGGTGAAGTCTTTAAGACTTTCTTGGGGGTTATGCAGTCTGCCCAGAGTGCTAATTTAACGTTCAAATTCCACTCACTTTGGTGCTCCAATCCGATTCTTTTGATGAGTCTGAATAAATTCTTATTAGCTGACTTAGCCAAACCAATTCCCTGCGGGTAATAGTTCAAAGATTTCCTTAGGAATATGCCATTCTTAAGTGTGAACTGACATACCTTCAAGCCTAGGAAGGCTTTCACATTTTTAGAGATGATGTTCTTTGGTCGGCCGAACGTTGCTACTAGTTCCTCGAGGAAATTCACAATCTCTGCCTTGGTCGCATTCTTCAAGGGCATGGCCTTGGTCCATTTGGTAAAGTAATACATGGCTGTGAGGATCTGTTTATGTCCAACACTAGAGGTGGGATTAATCATCTCAATGAAATCAAGGCCCCATTGTGCAAAGGGTTCCTCAACCACTATCGAATTTAGAGGCATTGTTGAGTTCTTCTTCCTTCCTGTGAAGAAATGGTATTCTTTGCAGGATTTAACCAGAGAGTGTGAGTCATTGAATAATGTACGCTAGAAGTACCCGACACCACTGAAGAATGCCATTGAAGTTCCATTTGAAAAGAACCCCTTCAATGAGCACATATCCACTGTTATGCAACCTATAAAACCTCTTGTTCTAAGAAGATAGGCCCGATGGATATTTCCAAATCTACATGAATCTCATTCTATCTACCAACCAACAACCTTCAAACTCAAATTCATTAAGTAGAACTAGGTCGGGTTGTTCCTCCTCAGCTGCCATTTCTTCATGACATGCCAAATACTCGCATAATATTCTTCTCCACATGGTGTTCGTGGGCCTGAACTCAATGTCATATTCGAGGATCTTAGTAATCCTATTGGCCCTTTTTTATGTGATTTCTCCCTCCATAATGTATTCACACACACTGGAATGTGCTACATATACAACCACCTTATTGCAAGCTATGAGGTGTCAGAACTTTTTGAGTCCTTTCAAAATAGCGAACGCCTACCTCTCGATGAAGTTATAGTTCATCTCATAGTCCTTTAAGGTCTGGGAGTAGAAGGCTATCAAATGTTCTCCCTTTCCTTCATCATCCTTCTGGGTTAAAACAATAGTGATGCTATATTTGCTACTGAACACATACATTATGAAGTCCTTTGATAGGTCTGGGTTTACCAACACAGCAGTTGAAGAAATAGCTTTCTTAACCTTTTCAAAGGCTTCTCTAGCCTCTTTTTTCCATTTGAATAATTGATCCTTCTTGAGCATTAGGGTGATAGGTCTAATTAAACCTACAAAATTAGAAATGAATTTTCTTGCAAAATTTACCTTTCCTAGAAAGGACTGAACTCCCTTTTTGTTGACTGGTAGGGGAAGTTCCTTGATTGCCTTCACCCACTCTAGATCAATTGCAATTCCATCTTTAGACACTACATGTCCCAAAAAATTTCCTTGCGGCACTTTGAAAACATTTTTTTTTGAGTTTAGGGATATCCCGAACTCCTGACATTTTTAAAAACCATTTCAAGATGATCAAAATGATCGTCTTTCAATTTAGAGAATACCATAAGATCATCCAAATAGATCAAGATGATCTTATTGATCAATTCTCTACAGGAAATATCCATTGCATGTTGGAAGGTAGCTCCAACATTTAAGAGGTCGAAGGGAATTTTTGCATAGGAAAATGTTCCCCACTTGGTAGTAAACGTTGTTTCGTGTTGGTCCTCCTCTTTGACCTAGATTTGGTTGTAACCGGAGAAGTCATCCAATAGAGAAAACATTTCCAAGCTAGCCACTGTTTGCAAGATTGACTCCATAGAAGGCAATGGGTAGTGATCCTTTAGGGATGCCCTATTCAGATCTCGGAAATCAACACATAGGCAGATGTCTCCATTCTTCTTTCAGACAACAACCGGGTTGGACACCCATGTACTATGTTTGATTGAGAAGATGATCTGAGAGTGAATTAGCTTTGTCAAATCTTGTGTCATTAATGCCTCAATCTTTGGATTTACTGGCCCTTGCTTCTGGTGGACAAGTTTTTCCCCTTCCGTCAGTTCTATGGTATGTTGGATGGCTTCAGGATCATATCCCTTGAGGCCATCATATGACCAAGCTACTACTCCATATTTTTCACAAAAATATATGAGCCTTTCTTTATCATGCTGCGAAACATCCTTTTCGACCTTAAGCTTCCTTCCATCTCCACCCTGAAGATCTGCATAGTCACCTTTGTCTGCAACAAACTTCCTCTTGTCATTCCTTCCATTGTCACAATCAAATAGATTTTCGAGAGTGACCAGTCCTTTTGGAAGCTTGTTGGACCTTAGCTGAATAATTTTCCCTTCATAAGCTTCTACAATTTTTGGTTGTAGCTGATTAGAAAATTCTCTTGAATGCTAAATGAATGAGACGATATGTTCATCAATTTCAAACACTTGGAAACTATGGTCATTATCTAGAATTGTAGGTTGAACAGTCACTTGCATAGAGTGTATGCTATCAGTTAGGTCAAAAATAGGGTCAAATTGAGATCCTATCATCGTCATGTGATCCACAACTACATTTTTCTCTCTGGGGATTGTTTGGATATTAAAGGCTTCAAAGATTTCAATCAGGTCTCATAATCTATGTCTATAAGATCTCATGCAAACATTGTTTTCTACAGAGACTCCTCAGACTTGATTGACTATTAGCTCAGAATCTCCGAACATCATTATTTTTTTAATGCCCATTTGCTTCATAAGACTTAGACCTTGCACAAGGCCTTCATATTCAACTTTGTTGTTCAAATAGGAAAACTGAAAGTGAAAAGGTCTGAGTGTCTTTTCATTGGATGGGGATGTCAAACATATCCCAGCTTATGTACCAACTTTACATGTTACTCCATCAAAATGCAGTGTCCACAGCTCTGAGGCTTGACCACCCTCAGATTCCTTCATCACCTTTAGAATCACTTGATCCTCATCATAGATGACATAATTTCCCAATTCGGTGGCATGATAATTACTGAAAGGATCAATGTCTATAAATTCACTCAAGAGGACCTCTTCTTCATCAATTTGGTCTCCAGTCACCTTTAAATCCTCAAGTAACTCAATACAATACATCTCATCTTTAGTGATAGAGGTATGAGTAGCCTAAAAATTTATCATGGCTTCATCCGCTACATGTTCCAAATGTAATGGTTCAGACACTATCTTCATCTTAGCTCCATGCTTGGTCCTAAGAATCAAGTGTGACCAATCTAAAGAAAGATACCCATCTATTTTGGTGGTGAACTCCCGAGATAAGCAAAGACCAAACATGGGGGGATGTCAATAATCACAATATCTCATGGAACAATGATACTGGGGCAAGAGAATATAGTCAAGGGGAGGTTCTTAATGACACCTAAAGTTTCAACCTTATTCCCATCAAGTTGCATAACCGCTCTATTTAAAGGTTCATAGCTAAGTCCTAAGGCTTCAACTATTTGCTTGGGCATGATTGTGGTGCTGCAACTAGAGTCAATCATAAAATTGTGCAATAATCTCTTACCCACTATGAGAGTCAAGAAGAAGGGTTTCGATTTAGGTTTACCTTTACTTTCGGTAGAGGCTTCCTCTCCATTATTTGTGAGGACTTTGGACTGAGATGGTGAATCGATGGCCTTTCCTTTGGATGGTTGCTCTGTTGGCTCTGTGCTTGCATCTTCTAGTAGGGCCTTCTGCAACAACGAATTCTGCTCCAAATTAGCTAGGATATCCAAAAGATATACATTAGGAGAGGATTTCTTCAATTGCTCCACCACATTGAATGTCGGCAGATTCAAATACTTTTGTTCCTTAGACCTTGTCATAACAATCTCCTTGCGTGGTTTAGATTGTTGTACAATTGCGGAGGTACTAGGAGCTTGGATGGGAACACTTTTAGGTTGTTGAGTGACTGGTTCGCTCGTGAATCTCCTCTTTGAGCGATTTTTATAATTTGATTGCACTTGCGGGGCCTTTGATGTGGATGCATCATTTGCAAACACCACCTCTTCTTCTTCCATCCATAAGAAGAGTGCATGATTGGGAGCTATATCTGTTTCTTTCTCTAGGGACATTCCTTGCATTTGCGTGGTGAGTACCGCATTTTACTTTTGTGGAGAGGTATATACATAACCTCTTGAATCTGACGCAATGCCTTGACTGCACTGTTCTACCACTCTTTGTTGTAGATTGTCACGTGAGAAATTTCAGGGCATATGGGCTTCGTTGCAGGGGAAGCACCAAGGATTGATGTCATTAGTGAGATTATTTTGCCTCGCTACTAGTTCTCTATTCAAACTTAGGTGAAAATTTTGTAATGGAGTAGGCACTAGCACTATCTGAGTATTTTTTTGAGTCTGCGGATTCATGTGTGCACCTCTTTGGAACTGGTTTTGTTGGTAGGAAGATCTTCCACCTTGATAATTTTGGTAAGCTGGCTTTAGAGGCATGGACTGTTGCCACTTGATACTAGTTATTTCATTCGATATGTTCTGCAACAACTGCTTAACATCACTCATCTCATCTTTTGAAGAGTTAGATGTAGAAGCAACATTTTGTGGTGCGCTTGGATATGCGTACATAGATTGGGGAGGAGAAAACGCATTGGTAGAGGCTATCTCCTGGGTGGGAATTGACAACTTTGCAAATATAGACATAGCAGGCCAAGGCGATAACTTTCCAGCATCGAACAAATTATTCTTTTCCTTAATATCGATGTTATATGCATCCAGTAAGGTGTTCCCACCAAGGGACTGGATCATCACTGAAATGTCGATGTTGAGAGACTTTAGATAGAACATGAATGCCAAATTGGTAGTGGATGGATAACAGGCTAGATCCTCTTCCAAGTTATGTGAAATAGGGCATTAATGTCGGCCATGGCCTTCTGAGGAGCCCACTTTATGGTCGCTAGCTGCTGAAATAGCGAAGACTGATCTCCATTGTTTGAAAATCTCTCGTAAAAAGGATCTCCAAGCTGATCCCAGGTACTGATAGTATTGGCTTCCAAAGTGCGGTACCAATTGGGTGCCTTTCCTTTGAAAGAGGTTGTAAGAAATCTCAATACTACATTTTGATTGGCTACACCATGCACCAAACACATGTCCGCCACATCTTGTAGATGATCAGATGGTGTTTTTGAGCCTTCCCTTGTGAATTTTAGTAAAGCTTTTAAAGTAGACGTTAGGATAGGACCCAAATAGCTGGTGCTATTGGTTATATGAGAGGGCTTCTGGCGTCCCATGCTACAAAATTTTTGTTAGTCATCGGTAATGGGACTGGAGGAGGGGTGGGGACGTTTACTGGATGATTTCTTGCTTGTAATGTTACCAGCGGTGGCACTAGCAGGCTAGGGTTGTTCACTATTTAGGATCTAGTAACAGGTCTATGGCTCATACACCCACTTTAAATTTAGATACATTTAAATGCAGTCCCATCGGGTGTGCCACAAAAAGAACTGTTGATGCCTAAAATTTCTAGGAAAACAACCATATGGGAAACTCAGTTAATGGGGGGACCAATTGCGCTAAACTAAGTGACCTCCAAGTTTTAAGGAAGTTGACTCTTCTTGTATTTGGGGGGTTAGAAAGGGAAAAGGAAGTAGATATATAAAATAAAATTAATCTAAGGCGATGCACCAAGATTCAAGTATGTAGACACGGGAAATCTTCCTCTGAAATGAGATTTGAGGGCCCATTCAACAATCTGCATGCCCGAAAATAACATAAAACATAGATGAAAACCCTAAGAATTCCATCAAATAACATAACTTCCATACACATTCATTGAACAAGAAGAGTTCAAGACATGATCTAAATCAACAAATTTATATTGAAATTATAGAAGTCTTGCAGATAAACTACTAAGTACAAGAAACAACATAGTATAATGTATTATCAATTAACTAAGAAATAGAGAGACCAAACAAATTGGCACAGTCTGTGAGTCTTAATACAATAATTAAAACAATACAAAGGACTATAGTCTTTCAATCCTTTTTTTAATGTATTTTTGAACCCTTTTTCAGAGAGTCAAAGCAATATATAGATTCCTCCATCGTTTGAAAGCCAATAACTAAAAATATTCCCCAGGCACGGGCTATGCTGCCCGTCATAATGATTCTCAAAGACTGTTGCAACATAAAGATTATGAAACATGGTATTCAGTTGCCTTGAACAAAATGTGCCCTCCTGTAGTGATGAATGTAGTCCAAAGGTGAAAGCAACAAAAATATCTAGATGACACGTGTTGCCCACCCACAAAGTTGGTTAGGAAACATGGCACAATGATGAGGCTTCACATTCATTCATCCTTCATTTGAGACTGAAGTCCCCGCAGAGATGACACATAGCGTAGTGGCGGGGACTCTTGCTCATTCTTATCTCTTTTGCAACTATGATCCTCGCGGAGGTGAGGCGTGGTGTAGTCTTTACTTCAAGCGTTGACCATGGTAAGATGCAATGTGGCACATGGGCATAGCTCGAAGAAAAAATAGAGAGAGGATCCTTAAAGGCACATGCTGCAAACATGTGGCTTAAGGGTGGAGCTCAGAGGAGAAACAAAGGAATAAAACTTTTAAAGGCATGCATAGCTGACACATGGCACAAGTGAACAAAGGCGCTACAAAAAGGGGGCCAAAAATATTCAAACATATGAAGCATGGGTCAAGGCTGATGCAAAACCAACAATAACCACTCAAAGGGAGCTTTAAGGATTTTAAAATCCACATAACCTTCTTCAAAAAAATTCAAAAAATGACCCTATTGGAGCCTAAAAATTCATACAAATTTTAGGCTATCTTGAGACTCCCATAATAAAAAAATGCATCAAGCAGCACTAAAAAATGCATTAGTAAAACTGTCTCAAGTTCCTACTATGAAAAATCATAATTTGAATCCCATTCAATTTCACGCAAAACCACCTTGCAAGCATGTTTATCTGACGTATGCGAATGTGCACACCTAATTTCAGCTTCGTACGATCAGTTTTGAGAAGGTTTCGAAATACCAAGTTGAAGGGTTCTGTGAAGGTTTGTTGGCTGCACAGTGTTAAATCTGCCAAAAGTGTCAACTTTGGAGGACAACATTGATCAACTGGAAGATTTTCATGAACCAATTCATGCATTAGATTCTTCCCACCTTAATCTGCCTTCATGCCAATTTTTAGAACCCCAACATCTCATTTGGTATTTTTTCAAAACCAAAACCAAATGGATTTTACCCAATTTGAAGACTGCATTTCCAAAACAGCTGCAAAAAGGTCAACTTTGACGCTTGATATTTTATGAGGGAAGATGTTTTGCAAAAAACCCTTTTGCATACATATTCATGGATCCTAAATAAACCATTCCTCCAAGTTATAGCTTGCCAGGTTTAGGTTTTATATTTTTCCAAAGAGGCAGGTTGATAAGTTTTAGTTGGTTTTTGACAGTGGCAATTTTTCAGAAAATACTAAATAAGCAACTTTGGACATTTACATTTTGCAATTCTGACAACTTCATACCAATCTATCTTGCAACCACACTCCCCTACCATCAATTAACATACTGGTGAATTTTTGTGGCTCTGGAAGAATGCCTGACTAGTTTTCCAAAACAATTTTGGAGGCTACCTGGCTTGTTTTGATCACAGTGAAAAAATTAGAAAACAAGTTTATAGCACTACCCATTTCAAGTTAGAGATAAAGGTGTCATGAAAATCTGATTAGTTGGAGAAGAGACCTTTAAGAAACACTCTGACAGGAGATTTGGATAACATCAACAATCTAAAATTGGGACATAGTACCTCAAAACATGCAAGCAAAACATTGCCACTCTTCATGACACATCATAGTCAAGGAATTCACAACCATAGAAGTTATCAATGAAATAATTTCAAAACCAAAATTCAGACAACTTCTTAAGGCTGTTCGAGATAAGCAATTTGGGGAAACAATGCATAAAGAATTCATCTCATGAGAGTAACAGTTTGAAGACTATGGTTACTATTGGGTCAAAAGGAAATTCTTCACTTTTGGTGAAAGCATATTAAATATTCACAATGAAATTTTTTTTGCACTGTTTCCACCATAAAAAAAGGTCTTTATCAAGAGGAGAAACTACTTTTTAGGGGAAGGATTTCTTTTGTCTCATACCAATAGAAGGTGGGAAGTCATTGTGCTTGTAGTGTCCCTATAAATGACATTGATGGAAAACCAAGTTTTGAAGTCTCAAAGAATTCCTACCTCTACACTAAAGGAGGTAGCTGCAAAAGGAGAATGGATTGTGTAGAGGCCATGAAGGCCATTATTGTAAACATTAACCTTAAGAGCGATAGGTTTTTGAGCATAAGTCTTTTCTTTTCAACGAGATGCATAATGAACAAAGGCGCGAAGAGGCACCTTGGATTTTCCCTAAATCGAAGGCTCCCCATTGATTTTTGGAAATGAATATAGAAGAGTCCATGAGGTCTTTAGTTTGCATTTCCACAGTACTCTATGAGTTCCTCGAGACTTGCATTTTTCCTCCGAAGATTGTGAGGAGCGGAAAACATCTATTGATGAAAAAAGAAACGGTGAGCAAGGCCATGATGTAGTTGGGTGAGCAACAAGGAAGATAATGCTCCATTATATAAATCAGTACCTAGAGCCCAATATAATACAACAAATTTTTTGATGATGAAAAGCGAAGCAACCAAAGGAGACTAGATGTTAATACAAGAGAAAATGGGACACCCAAATTTTGGCATATATAGCTCGAATGTATTATGAAGCAGAACAGTGGTAAGATTATAAAAGAACATTATTAAGATTACTATATTTAGCGTTCCCTCCAAAATATTACCCCAAAGCTACATATTCCTGAATGAAAGGAGACAGTTAAGAAACGAGAAGATACCTCACAAGCCTGGAATAAGAATGGAAGCACAAACAAAGATTACCAACTGTTTAACAGAGAGACTCAGTCTCAAGAAGTACAATGATTTCAGGTTGTGCATAAAACATATTTGTTGAGAATATTTCATAACTCCCAAAACAGAATTGGTGGACCCGATGACCCCTGCCAATATCCTCTGTGCCTCTACCAAAGATGGAAGCTTCAGAATAAGGTGTAAACTTCCATCAAAGCATAAAGGAGTGAGGAAATTTTTTAGATATTGAGATTGCTGGAAAATGCATAATTATGTTAATATTGGCAAAAGGTAGATACAAGCTCCATTTATTGGGAATGATAGGCACTCTAGATGGAGGTGATTTGAACGAATTAGATAAATTAGATAATATTGTGAGTATCTTGGAGACACGTATTTTGAGGATGAACAAGGAATAATTCATTTATGGTCTTATATAGTGAAAGGAATGATGCTAATGGATTCATGAAGCCAAAGAACAAGAAAACAAAAAGTAGAATTGAAAGAGATATTAGATCTATATGAGAAAACTCCACAAACGAACACAACATGCCCGTATTCAGAAAAAAGGATTTCAGTGGACGCTGCCAATAAAGGACAGAAAAATGGAAGAGATTTTATACAGATGCACTGACAATTGCGTTGTATGCACAATCTAAAGAATTCAAAGGCAACAATCTCTGCTTAGATCTCATGCAGGATAGCAAGCTCTGTTCTATTTTTGCTCGAAAATGAGTAACATTGGAGTTAAACAATGAAACGATGAATATAATATTTGCAAATAAGAGAATAGAAAATTACTGTGCAACTCAAATGCCAAGAGACGAGCTCAAATCATTAAAAGAGCCATTTGAATACATGCCGAAGTAGAGGAAATGGAAAGTTGCATAAATGTATTGTGCATGGAAAGTAATCATTGATACAGTGAAAGAGGTACCAGGAAAGTTTCTAAAGATATGATTCGTTTCTACATGCTCGTGAATGAGTGTCAATGGCAGTAGCAAAAATAGCGCAAGATTGACATGTTACGGCCCATGAGTGCTTTCAGGGAAGCTAATTCAAGTATTCAAAACAATGATGCTTTGCAAAAAATGTTCATGGTTCGATTCTATTTCCATCTGGAAGTTGCATTCACGCGGGAAGTAAAGTAGCAAACCCTAAAATTTGATGAAGATGTTGAGTTCTTGGCCTTGAATGGATGCAATCTGCTTGATTTTCCAACAATAAGTACTTCTGAAGTAGTCATCAAGAGGACTCTTGCATATCGCTAGGAGTCACTTCAAAGTCCCGCCGATAGAACGACAAACTATCATGGAAAGCATATGAATTTATCAAAGAGAGATAAGGATATCGATAGGAGTTAATTCGAGGTCTTGCCGATAGAGTGATGTGCATACAAATATATATTGAAGAGACTATGGCATTTCAAAGAGAGTATTCTCTAAGTCTCTTCGATGCTTCGATGCCCCCAAAATGTGATTAAAGTTTGTCAAGTAAGAAAATAATTGTCGATGGAAGTATAGAAGGTGTTGTAAAGTGTTTTCACTAAGAAGTGAATTATTTTTACCAAGTATATAGTTTGAAGAGTTTATTGGAGAGAAACATGTTATCGGCAAGACAAATTGATAAGTATCTTTGAATATTTTTACAATAATGTGCCGAAGAAATATTATTAAAATGTGCAATAATATTTTTGAAGAAAATGATTTTTTCCAAAGATGTAAAGAGGAATTATGTAAAGAGGAATTGAAGATTGTTTGCACTGGGAGGTAGAATAATTTTATGGGAAGAATTAACTAATTAGGTAATTATTTACCTAAAAACATTTTAGTGCAACTGTTCATGGAGGAGGTGAGAAGAAGATGTAAAATCTTGAGACAGGTAATTACTCTACTCAAAGGGTATATTTTGGGTAAAAGTGCAAGTGAAACATTTTTACCGAAGGGTCACAAGATGAGTAATTATTTTTACCCTAAGATTATTTTTTTGATTGGGTGGAAATAAAGTTTCCAACAAAAGAAGGATTATAACTATAATGGCAATTAATTTTATGGAGATACAATAATGAAGATTAAAATATTTTTAATTTGTTAGAGACAACTGATTAAATGAAGAGTTGCAATAGAAGGGCGAGTAAAGGGTCATAACCCTAGAAGATATAATGTATATATGCCAAATGAAATCAAATAAAGAAATTATTAGCATTAGAGATTAGAAATTAGATAGTAGGTTAGAAAAATCACCAGTACTAGATAGGTTTATCCATTCCACTCATCCATTTTCATATTTCAAAGACTTATGCAATTAATGTATATATTTTGAAGCAATATAATGGAGAAGACTGTTCTTAAATGGTGATCTATTTTCAGTGTTCAACTGTTGTGTTGATTTTGATGTTTATATGTTGTTGTGCTATCTCCAAAGTGGTTCTCTTAAGTTATTCAAATTTACATAATTTGTCAGGACATATTTGATGTTGTTGTGTGGTTATCTTGATTGGTTTTTGGTTGGAGTGAATTAACATCCTTTCAAATAATTCATTTTGATTGGTTCCTGCCAAGGATTAAAATCCTTTTAAAGTGATTATTATGATTGGTTTCCCTCAGGTTGAGAATTAAAATTCCTTTCATGAGATCACAGTAATTTATGAGAATAT
This sequence comes from Sequoia sempervirens, assembly GCA_007258455.2. NCBI lineage: Eukaryota > Viridiplantae > Streptophyta > Pinopsida > Cupressales > Cupressaceae > Sequoia > Sequoia sempervirens. The sequence goes on along the minus strand of VDFB02000008.1, from coordinate 178,150,958 downwards.
CACTAGGATTACTAAAGAAGAGTACAATAGCTTATAGACCTGTATGTTTGTACAAGGAGCAAACATTTAAAAGTGCCTAACAATTAGAGTTAAGGTAAGGAGTAGATCCACCTATCCTACAAATCTGTCTCCATCATCACCATCCACCTCTCAACTCCATTCACCCAATAGATTAGGCACTTGTCAACTTTAGAACATTTTTATACAAATTCAACTCACTCTTGATTATTCAAACACTTTCAGTAGGAACTAGTTAGTAAGCTTTGCATCTACTTCACCTTGCATTCTATAGTGAGTAGATTTCCAAAATTAGAGATCATATCCAAACACTCAAATCTTCCTTGTCATTTAGGTACACCCACCTAGGTCTAGCAAAGCCTAAAGAGCAAGGGGTGATTAACCGCATTCACCCTGATTTTTATCCAAAAACGTATTAAGAGATTGGCGCCCTCTTATGGTTTAGAACCAGCATTTTTGAGACCTAACAGACTCCAAGGTTTTGAAGGCCAAGTCTTGACAACGCAAAAATAGCTCAGTAGTGATGTGAATTTTTGGTAATCACAAAGGGAATTTGTGGTAACAAAGAATGGAAGCTATAAGACTCAAATAAGGGTTTTGTGAAATATATAAATGAAGGAAAACCTTAACTATATTCTCAAATTCTAAATCTAAAAATGATTTTATCATCAAATGTGGCAATATAGTGATGCTATTTCCTCCTAACGCTAACCCAAAGTAAGATCAAAAGATATATGTTTTAGAGAGAAATTATATTCTACCACCTAAGATCAATCATAATAATGATTAGTGCTTCAGATTCCCACTCAACCAAGATTAAATCTACATTATCACAGAAACAGTGCAATCTTCAAAGGAATATTCAAATATTTTCAGATTGTAAATATCTATACACATATCCAATTCTTGGCACAGTATGCATAAACATTCAAAATTGAACTAACATAATAGAAAGGCTCAAACTAAATATACAATCAACTTACAATTAACAAGTCACTAATAGTATGAACTAGAGATAAATCAATATGTTCAACACTTCACCATTAATATGAATGAACTAAAACTAATAGATGAGAATAAGAAGCAAGAAAACATAACACTTTCAAAGTTAACACATAAATTCACCAAATCAATGACCTAACTGTATTAATTTATGTAGTATTTGCTTAACAATTTCCAGTTCTATCCTCTCCTAAACTAACTTGAGAACTAACTCCTTACAAATGAGAAGGCACTAGCCTTTTATAGATTTTATATTTTGAATCAATGGATTGGATTAAATCCAAATCAAAGGCCCATATTGCATCTCTAAAACCCTAGGATGTTACATTGAGTTTGGCAACACATGCCTCAATGTTATCCAATCATATAAATTTTTTACATATTTGGACCAAAGAGAAACAACATCCCCTTTTGAAGGAATAAATTGCTTCACATGTTGTCTTGAAATATTTTCCAGCTGGCAGGGCATAGATTCATATGTAGATCAACATGAAATCTTGAGGTTACACTCGATATATTCAGTTACAATCCTTCCTAGATTTTTCTCTTGACACCTTGAGATACACAACACCTACTAGGCCAACAAGCGATGACACAAATCCATATGCAAGTCCCATTTTTTATTTATTTAATCTCCTTCCAAGAATATTTTATAATATCTCCTCGATTTTTAAAAGGCGACAACTTTAATTCAAAATTCTATCATGGATTCCTTCCTATCGTCGGGGATTTCTTCTTGTTGTAGATTTCTTCCTATCGCAGATTTCTTGAGGTCAAGAATTTTTTGGATTTTTCTTCCTATCATGAATTTCTTCCTATCGTGGATTTCTTGAGGTCAAGAAATTTTTGAATTTTTGGGTGTCCGGGATTTCTTGAGCTCAAGAAATTTTTGGATTTCTCCCCTAATCGAAATCTCTAAAACTCCATAACTTTTCACTTATAAGGATATTTCCAAAAATTAAAAAAGCAACCTAGCCTAATTTTTCATTCCGTATCCATAGGTGCAATAAAAATTTACATATGACATCCCAAACTTTACTTCAAGGTCCCCAATATTCTTTTAAAACATTCCCTTAATCAAATCAAATCCAAATTTAATCTCAATATAACCTTCCAAAAAGAGCAACACTAAAAATCGACAAAAGAAAAAATGCGAAGACACAAAAAAGAGAAAGGGGTCCTTGATTTCAATGGGGCGTGTGTGTGAAAAATTAACAACCGGTTCCTCTTACCTCTTTAGATGTTTTAAAGCACTATGTAAGGGAGATTAGCGGTACTCAAAGCCCAAAGTTTATCAATTTGAAGCTATCAAAGGTAAATAGAAAGAAACCTCAAGGAACTCAAAGTTTGATGCCTGATGATGACGTCATAAATGACATTGATCGATGCACTAAATGGACACTCGATCCGATGTGGTAAAAAACCCCAAAAAAAGGAAAGAGCAAAAAGAGAAAATGAGGATGGAGAAACACATAAAGGAATACCCAAACACAAACCGAGAAAAAAAGTAAACAAAGGAAACATGACAAGAAAATCAAATAAAACCAAACACAACCAAGTGCATCAAAGAAGAACACAAACTAGGTAATCACAAAGTAAATGATTTGAATCGACCAACCTGATAACACACAAAATGAGTGGGAGAACAAACATAAATGAACACAAAAGCACAACATGAACAAAGAAACCCATGAACATGAACACACACCAACAAACGAATGACACAAATGAGATCACAAGTGCACGAACACACAAAAGCAAACAAATGGTGTAAATGAGCACATAGGCACACAAACACACAAGAGAAAATGAACAGTACAAACGAGAACACAAACATTGGTGAAAAACAACAATAAAAAAGCATGCCAAAGAAGTTGTAGAGAATTGGAATACAAATCATAGGATGAGTAATTCACAAATGATTACAATACCAATATAAAAGACCCCTCTATTCATCACATTAATTTCATACCAACCTAGGTGCATAAACATTTAATTCTGGCCACTCTTCATTAAATTCAAATACCTGAATGATTTCCTGACATGATGTGATGTCGCATGCCAAATGAGGCACTGCCATCATACCATACAAGTGGATGTATGTAGAAAGAGAAATATAATCCATCAAAATCAATGATGGTGAAACAAACAAACAACAAAGACCAAAGAGGGAAGGGTTGAGGATCAGGCCCAGTAAGGAAGGTATACCATTCCTTGAAATTTCAAAATCCTAACCCCGAAAGCAAACAAAGACCAAGGAAAAGAAAAAGGGAGAAGGAAGAAAAAGGGAAAAATGATGAAAGGGAATTCAAGACACCGAAAACGAGGACGAGGGGTCTCCATTTTGATAAAAGAAAAAAGGGGCGTGATTGCAAAGGCACAAAAAATAGCAACGAACAAATGAAATGTTTGAAAAGAATTTCCATCCTAAAATATTTTCAATAGGCTTAAACCCCAAAGACATCGCAAACCCAAGATTAACCTATATAGGAGTGAATTTGTACCCCTTGTGTAAATTCCCCTTTTGCATACCCTCACCTTAGAAAATCAAATTCGAAGGAAAAATTCCACATCACCCTTTTAAAATGCATCCACTTGGAATGTGTTTTGTGTGTCCATGCGGGAATTTTCATCAGGGATGCAAGCACGATGCATGGACATCTGTGCAGCACGCTGTTGTCCTTGACAGATTCCTACCCCTAGAGTCTGTAGGGACATTACGCTCCTCATTGGGGACGATTCATAATGCCTCTGTGCCACCAACCAACTGGAAAATGACCCCTTTTTTCCTTCAAAGGCATTCATTTCACACTCACTTCATCTCTTTTACACTTCTTGATCTTCTTAGCAATTCTACAATCTCTTGAGCAATTTCACTCCATTTTCTTCACACTTTGGGATCTCTTGAGCATTCTACTAGCATTTTCACAACTCCATTGAGCATTGCAGCAGTTGGTTACTCCGTCAACTTCATCCTTGCACATGTTTCTCTACCATAGAACCCGTGAGCTTGGAGTCTTGCGAGACCTCCCTTAGTCACTAATGCAGCTGTGGCAAATTTTCCAAGTTCGTTACCTTGCATTCTCCCTTCATTGGCCTTGAGTGCCTTTGGGTCGAGGTGGTATTGCATCCCTTTACTTTTGAATTGCGATTTGATAGAGTAGCTTTGTATATTTTGTAGTGTTCAATGCATTCATTCCTATTTCCTTTATCATACTTTCTACTTCATGGCTTTTCTGGCTATTCGTGGAGGTGGAAACACCAAAACAGGGGTTTGATTGAGGCAAACCCCTATATAGCCCCAACAGTTTTTCCTTCTTACTTGTGTGTAGGTAAATGTGTGTGTGGAACTTATTGGAAAACTGAAGCTTTAGTGAGTTGACATTCGTCACCCTTACTTTCATCTACATCCTCTTCCATTTATATAGTTATTTATCATATTTCCTCATTCTGTTTATTTCATTAAAGTTGATTAGCTAGGAAGTTAGTAGGCTTTTGTGTTTTCTTTATTGTAATTTACATTTTTTGGTAGTACGGATGCGAGTGTGCTGAGAGACGCCAATGCACCACACTGTCATCCCAGACCCAAGCTGCTATCCTCAGATAGAGAGCTATCTGAGGTGCAGTTTGGACTCTAGAAACTGACTCGTCTAGCCCCAATTAGATTTTCGGATCTGTAGAGTGATAGAAGAACTTGAGAGTGATCTTCATTCTCAATTCTATCCTTGAGCATCCATTAGAGTGAGGTAAGTTAGGGTAGCCCTCCGCTCTCAAATCTTCGTGACTTGGAGCCTTCATGTGGTTGGTCCCCCTCTTACATTTTTGATGAACTCGACATGAACAACATCTATCCATTTTCCTATGTTGAGACTTTTCTCTCACATCTGGTAACTATTGTAAACGTGAGTGTTGTGAAGGTTTATGAGCATCACAACGCAGTCCACAATTTTTAGGTACGTTGTTAGGAGAAGTGTGTGACACCTACCGGTGGAAAAGATGAAGGTCACTTCTAGTTTCACCTCCAATTTTTCCACTAGTATGGCTACCAACTTTACCACTAGTTTTCCTATAAGTTTTACTAATGAGATGGGTTTCATAGATAAGCCACCCATGCTCCTACCCCTCGAGCATCCCCTATGACTTCATTCATAGACGAGGATGATGTTCTGCATATCCCTGCGTAAAACCTTTTGGCATTGGATAACAGACTATCAGACCTTGTGAGTCATTTGGAGAGAGCACCAAGCATGGAAAGAGATGCTAGGCTTACTAGCAAGGTGAGACATCTTACGGGTATAGAGTTCTTACGTGGCCTTGCCAATCTAACCGAAGCTTATATTCCATCGTATAAGTCTAGATCAAGTACTACCCGAGGAGAAGTGCTTGATGCTTATGAAAGAAAAATAAGCGTTTCAATGCCCACCACATTCATATGCATGGCTGAAACAAGCCCCTCGATTAGTGTCTCTTATGCTTCTCAAATGCCTAACACTCTCAAGGTGAGTAGAATACCCCTTGGGTTCATTTTCACCCCTCCTACTGCCTCTGGCGATGGGGGCTTTGGTGGAATTAGCAGTGGTGGCTTTGGTAGCGAAGGTGGAATTGGCAGAGGTGGATTTAGTGGAGGCCATGGTGGTGGCTTTAGTAGTGGAGGTGGCTCTGGTGGAGGCCCTGTTGGTGGTGGTGGCTTGATGGTGGTCACAATGGTGGCTTCAAAGGTGGTTCTAGTAGTGGTTGTGTTGGAGGTTCCACTAGGCCTTTGTCATCCTGTGATCTTGTACTGAATGCCCTTCTTCAGAATATGGGTCGAATGCAGAACCAGTTGATGAGCCTTTCCTAGGCCTACGCCCAACCTATTTTTCAACCCTTTTTCTGACATAGCCCATTGTCAGTAGCAATCTTGAGTACTCCCTTCCCACAAGGAATGGAGATTCCTAAGTTTGAGAAGTATGATGGAAAAGGGGATCCACAAACACATGCGTCAACCTTCAATTCCATGTGTACGAATTTCTTCCATCACGATGCCTTGATGGAAAAACTATTTCCTCGATCTCTCAAGGACACAACACTTGAGTGGTCCTGTTCCTTGCTCGATAATTTGATATTTTCATTTGATCAGCTTGTGAATCAATTTCTCTGCTAGTTCCAAGCTAACATTAGTCTGAAGATGACCTTCTCAGATCTTGTCCGATGTAAGTAGGGAGATTAAAAGAGGATAAATGATTTCATAATGCGATACCAAGAACTCTTTTCACAGATCTCATACTCGCTGCTCGATTTTGCTGTGGAAAAGGTGTTCATAGGAAACTTGCAGAGAGCCCGACAAGATAAGTTTTCCTTAATGAAATACCCTTCTTTCATGCATCTGTGTGTCGCGTTGCGAGAGTACTAGCAAATGGTAGTCTAGTTCGGGGGACCTTCCTCGTGCTCCCATTCAGAAGGGAAATCTATTGTATCTATCTTAGGAAAAGGTAAAGCTATTGTGACTATAGTCGCTGTGATAAATGATAATGGCCTCAGACGCAACAAAAAGTTCACAAAGTTGGCAGAATCTTATTCTTACATCTTGAGAATTTTATTAAAGGATAAGATCATAGATTTGGAAAACCCTCAACCTGTTAAGGAACCTTATTTTGATTGGTATGATGCGAATGCTTTTTGTCAGTACCATCGGGTTAACAGGCATGATATTGAGTGTTGTATGCACCTACATCATGAGATATAGGATCACATCGATGATGGTACCATTTTTCTTGATGGGATGAAACAAAATGCAAAAAAATCAGTAGCAAAGGCCAATAGTGAGTTGCAAATATTCACAGAGCCATTTTCATCTCACTCTACAAACTTGATTATTGACCCCTCTGATGCTTCTACTCAGCCCTCAACGTATGTTAATATGGTCACAAATACTCCTTCCTTGTAGCCTGTGACTAGTTTGCCAGATGTGACATTCACCTCACAGAACACACCCTTGAATAAAAAGCCCACTCACCTCAATGGAAACATTGTGATAGGGGTCCTAGTTGATCCCATGAGCCGAGTGAATATTATTACAGAGGATACATTATGGTTAAATTAATTACAGAGGGAGGAATATGAAGAGATAAAGTATAGCATTCATACACACGATGGTCTCTCTCGTAAGCCATATGACTCAACAACTCTTTCTGTCCTAGTTGGACCTAGGGTTGTGAATACAACCTTTGATGTTATTCTAGAATCCAATTTATTCAGGGTGAAGTTAGGAATCCTATGGCTAGCTTCCATGAATGGAGTCACTTCTGTTATTCATAAATGCTTAAAGTTCTCCCATGAAAGTGATGTGCACATCGTGCATGACACTAGATATCAACCATTGATATCCTATGGGGGTTATTCATTGGATCATTTTTGGCCCACCTTGGCCAATCTGCTTCCCCCTAGAATGGGCCTGCTTTACTGAAACTATTTCAAATATAAAACCAAGGGCAAGGGACAGTTGAAAATGACCCTTTCGGTAGTGCAGCAACAAGCTGCCTCCTCTTCTCAAAAGGGAAAGGAGAGGTCGTCCCATCTTCAAGGTGCCTCTTCTGCTCCCCTTTGTGAAGAAGAATTTTGGATGTCTACTCTTCGATTCCACATAAGAAGTTTGATAGTGCCTGCTTGGCGTAAAGCCAAGATTAGGATATCGGACCTTCCTACTGTGCCTCCTGGGCCTTAGACCTACTTGTATGGTAGAGGGAACGGTCACTATGGGGAATCCTCTATGTCTTAGCCTTGGCGGCCTCCTACCGCTCCTACTCCTAAAGTAGTGAATGGGAAGAGGCCTGCCACTGAGGCACTTGAGTTGACTCCCCCATTGTCTCTCAACCTCATCCTCCTGATCCCATCTAGGAGTCTGTCCCTTCACCGGAGACGACCATGATGGACACTCTTGTTAGCTCTCAAAAATGCAGGCGAAATGCCTCAAGAGGTTGCCAATCTCTTGATATGTTTTAGGGTAACAAACAAGGCCAAATGATTTGAACCTTCTTCTCTTTAGGTGCTGCAGGACCTAGGCGGGTATACCTATGTGAATGAGCCAGACTTAAAACTGTATGACTTGATTGAATTGATGGATCTATTACGATGGAAAAAAGTGTAATAGATGAAAGCTTGCTGATTACTCCTACTGAAATGTGAGATGTGAATGTTTGAATAATATTTTATAAAATTCTAAAATGGAATTGGTGTGACCAGTGCCTACTTTTGTTGGGCTAATGAAGTCAAGAGGTAAATGATATGTGTTTCCCTCTTTTGGCTTAACTCTAGTTGCTAGGCACTTTGAGAATGAGGTTCTATGATTGGCATAAAACTTCACTAAATTTATGACTTGCATAAATTGTGTTGGAATATTTTCTTACCAGGTTCTTCTTCAATTATCCAAAAGAAATCTTTAAATCGCTATGATTCATCCAAAAGAATTTAAATCTGACTTGCAGACACCAATTGATTAACTCACACAAAATGGGAATACATTTTGATAAATCAGAAATATGCTTGATATACTGATTTAAAAGATTAAAAGACCTCAAGTTGGAAACAACTAGATAAAAATGTAAATAATTGCATCACAACAACTGAACACCAAGAAAGGATTTCACCAAATTTATATATTCTTCTCCATTATATAATTTTAAAGGATTTTGCAATATACACCATGATATTTTGTTTCAGCAATAGTTCACCCTATCCAAGTACCTAACCTCTTGATTCTTATCTCCTAAATCTCATCTCATTCTTTTGATTTTATTTGACATATATACATTATTTTAGGGTTACAACTTTTCACGACATCCGTTTGATGCAACACTTCTTTTCGATGCAGCACCTCGCTTAATTATTTTCGACAAAATAAAATATTTAATTAGTTTCCATTTGGAAAATTAAATATTTTAACTTGAATCTTTATTTGTGCATCTTCGTGAAAAATCTACTCCGATAATTATCCTTTCATGGCAACTTTTGTATTTCCACCAAAAAAATAAAAATTACCCGATCTCGTAGCTTCTTCAGTGAAAAATATTCCATTTTATTTTGCTTGATTGAAATATTTCACCCGATTTAAATCATTCCTTTGGGTAAAATAATTATATATCCTATTGGTGAAAATATCTCAACTCCTCGTGCGAATATTTTATAATGTTTTACCCCTTGTACATTTTGTGTATAAATAGTTATCCTCTTTATAATCCTTTGGGTAAAATATTCATTGTATTCATCCCTGGAGAAATTCGTTATCTCTTAAAATGGTATTATCTCCAAAATATTCAACTCACATGATAATAACATTTCATCTCTCTTTCTGTGATGCCACACTCATCAGAATGATCTCATTATTTTGTAGCTTCTCTTGTGAAAATATTTCACTTCAAAAATACTTCATGACCATCACTATGATTAAAATGAATCTTCAATTTATTTTTCCTTTCGCTTTTATGCAATGTTAATATTTATCACATTTGAGCATCCATCGATATTCCTATGTATGGAGCATCGAGGTGACCTGTCGCATTGAGAAGACTTTCCTTTTTCCCACCGATATTGGTTTTCTCGCCGATGGAATTCTCAATGTTGTCGGGCAATCGGAGTAACCTGTATTCTCTCACCTATATGCAGTTCATCAGAGTGACCAAGACTGTCGGAGAGAACTAAAAAAAAACTTGCTATAATCATGCATATCTCACCGATACATTTAGGGCTCCTATTTTGGCTCCAGTGATGGCATGATTCCTTGCAACAACATTCATCAATAGTCTAGGCAGAGGTCCCTTGCTTCTTGTTTCATTCAAATCAATGCTTAAATGCGAGCATGTTTTTATATTTTATCAATTCCAATGACAACACCAATGAGTGAATGCAGCCCGATATGAAGCTTCCTCCACAACCATCCTTAAAATCTATAGATTTCTAAATGTTTCAGCGTTACCTTAAATCCCTATTCCTGTCTCAGATTTCTAAACTTCTATATTACCATCTTCTTGATTTCGGCTATTTGGAATGTCTCATTTATTGAATTCATTCTTCAATTGGATCAAATCAAATCTTTGATTAATAATATTAGAATTAATTCCGTCTTCATATCCATTCTATTTGCAATATATTTTTCTTTTCATAGTAACTATCTTTGTTTTCATGGGAACATGGTAACAAATATGGCCTTGTTGAAGGAGAATTTTGCAGATGATGATGTGCACTTCCGAGACATGTTTTAGTTATGAAGCCTTAACAAAATGCATATATTTAACACCACCTTCCTAATGTATCATTTTTAGGAATCTGCAGGAGTGTATAAATTTGTCTTTTCAATTATGTATATAACTTTATAGTGCACCAATTTTATCATCTGCTCCAGTTTAGTGCTTGAAGTAGGCATTTGAGTGAGTAACTAATCTGTGGTGCTAGATAATAATGGTATTCTAGGAGATCCTTATGCAATCAAATTCCATAACACTCTATTCTTTTTTGTGATATTTTGAAATGCATTGAAGTAAGTATTCCTCAGATTTTATCTTTCTGATTTTTCACATTATGAAAAAATAGATTAAGTAGCCTCCAAAATGGCTTTTGAAAACTAATCAAATGATCTCCAAAAATTATGAAATTGCACCAGCATGTTGAGCTATGGTAGGGAAGTGTGGATGCAAGAGTGTTCGGCATGAAGTTATTGGGATTGAAAGCTGTTCACACTCGAAGTTACTTGTTCAACCATTTTTGCAACTGTTTAGACTGAACTATAACTTGCCAATTTGTCCTTTTGGAAAAATATTAAATGTGATTTTGAGAAGCTGTAACTTGGAGGATTGGTTCCTTTAGGTCACATGAACATGTAGGAAAATGAGTTTTTCATAAATCCTCTTCCTGAGAAAAATATTAAAAATCAAACTTGACACTTTGTAGCTGTTCGGGGAATGCAATTATAAAACTGCGCAAAATCAGTTTGGTTTTGATTTTGCAAAAATACCAAATGATGTTCAAATGCCTTGAAAATTGGCATGGATGCACCTTGAGATAGGGAGATTCAAGAGCACCAATTGGTCTATCATAATATATTTTCAGATGCTTAATATTTTCCTTCAAAGTGGGCCACTTTAATAGATTTCACTGTGCTGACAACAAATTTTCTAAAAAACCCTTCAACTTGTCGCTTCGAAAATTTGTCAAAAGAGATCGTATGAAGCTGAAAATTTGCAGAATACTCCCATATGATAAATGAACATGAATGCAAAGTAATTTTGCTTGAAATTATACTGACTTTGTTCTATGATTTTTCAAAGTGAGCCACTTGAGCAAATTTTTCAACTGAACTCCTGAGTGTTAAAATCAACTTTTTGAATATGGGGACTTAAAATTTGTATGAAATTTTAAGTCCCAACAGTGGCTCCGTCTGGAAATGTATGTTCCTTGTGAGCATAGCAAGAATCCAGGTCTCTGGGAGAGCAGACCAAACATTTGTTCCTTGAACAACAGATTCAAATTTTTTCCTGTCATGAACTGATGTGTTTTTAACAAATCTACACCTCAACTGATGGCACAAGACCACCAAAAAATAATTGCCCCTATTTTCCCCTGTCAAATACCTTGCTCTGTTTTGTTTTCATCAAATTCTTTTTAAGAACACTCATGCAATCAACCTTGCCACTGTCATTAAAAACCTTCAGAAGATCATTATGTTCAGCTTGACCCAAATTCCTTTTACCATTCTACAGTTCATATTCTCCACCATCATGGGATAAATCTTTGTCATCTTCACCATACAATCTGTACGCATATTTAATGCAAAATTTCTCATTATTCTGCTCACTATTATGTATTACTGAATGATCTCCCAGCTATATAAAAACTTTACCATTAGAATGCCATTATTGTAAGTCTGAAAATTCTTCTATATCAACATTTTTTGGAACAACCAGATTTGAAATATTTTTTACTTCCTCCATATTACTAATTGGTAGTGACACAAAAATCTGATCCACACAACCATCATCACGCATATTTGAATCAATTAATGCTAGAGATGAATTTTTTGAATCTTGATGTGTATATTTTTTATACTCTGCTGCCAGTAAGTCTGAAATTTGTTCACTATTGAGTGAACATGCCTATGTATCCATATTATTGCTGCTGTATTCATCATCAAAAAGTGGCAATTCAAGTGCTTTGATCTCACATTCAATTGTTTCACAAATTGGTACATCATTTTGATTATCAGAAAACACTTCATCTTCAACATAAAGTGGATTTGAAAACACATAAAATTGGTTTTCTGGCACACCTTGGAAAAATCTCATCTGATCTTCTTCTATCTTCTCATCATATAATGAAAAAAAATGGAAAATATTTTCAAGTGTACAAACCTCTTTATTATCAACTGTCCCTATGGTTCTCATCTGCAGCTGGAGGTGTTATTTGTTCACTGTCAAATGAACTTGCATCTTCAATTGCTTCTTCATGTAGATCTCTATAAGAACTGCAAGAATCATTTTGCAAATCAAAATACACAAGTTCATCTTCACCATCTGAATATTCAATGGATCCCTCATAACATGCACTTCTTTCCCTGTCACAATCTGTTATGCAAGAGAGATCTTTTGTATCTTCGTCTTCCTCATGTAGGCTATCATAGGAATCATTTTGACTTGCACATGTCTCATCTTCTATTGGATGCATCGTCTGATCAATTTCTCCATCTTCATCAATGATGTCACCATTGTCTTCATACCTTTTCTTATCTACAATACCAGTCCATTCATCTAGTTGATTAAAAGAAACAGGTATCCATGATTCGGGCCAATAAATTGTAAGGAGATCTTAGGTGCGGAAAACACTTTCCTAATGTCAAAACCATAGGGAAGAATGCAATGCAGTGCTTTTATTTTTCAAATTACAATCTAATTAAGACACACATGAAAGATTTACAGAAATAGAGCAAAAACTCAAAGACAACTGAACAACAAATTTACGTGGGAAACCCTTTCGGGAAAAAACCCACCAAACCAAGCTGAATCTCTTTGTATTACAGTAACAACAATTACATACAATGAGAAAAACAACTCTCTGATATTTCACAGTAGCTACAACATTCACTGTTCAAATTCTCTTAGAAAAGCTCTCAACAAATTCGATAAACTCATCATCATCTCAAATCAGAATCGATCTACTTTTATTCTATCCACATTCTAATTTTGTCTTCTGTGCATCCTTATCTGCCAGATCTCCATCGAAGAAAGTTTCCATGCTGTTTCAGATTTTTCCGTGCAAGTTGTTTAGTTCCAGCATCGCAACAGTTACAAAAAATCCAACCATCATTAGTTTGAAAACCGCTTCCGTTGATTGGTCCAGAAGGATGCCACATAGGATGGTCTCACGGTCAACGACATTCAACTTAGTTGGCATATCGGTGAGACACTCACAGTGTCTCCCTGATGCCACAAAGTTTCTCTATTGATATCGGCTTTAAGTCTCTAGTAGTCGGCAAGACAATAAAGAAGTTATACCAAAACCATCGATGTCCATTTTGTTCCTATCGGCAAAGGTTTCCCTTATCAGCGAGACTCATATCGAATGCACAAGTCACAGCGATCAAACATTCCATTGGCAAGACATTTCATTTTTCGGAGAGACTCATATCGAAGTCTTCAGTCACAGCAATGAGTTAGTCCATTCGACAAGACATACCAATCTCGCCAAGACTTTTTGCCGACAACCTTATGTTACTCCGAAGCCTTTCACCTATCGGCAAGACCCCATGATTTTGGTGAGACATCATACCGAAACAAAGCTTCCACTGAAAGTCACACTGTCGCCAAGTCTCGTGTCTATCGCCGTGACCTTTCTTCGAGCTCCCTAAGTCTTACCGAAGACTTCCTGTCGGCAAGACTCAAGACTTTCGCCAAGAATTTTCAATGAAGTCTTTTGTCACCGCGAAGACCATGAGACATCTCCCGTCAGCGTGACCTGACCAAGTCACCAGGACTTCCCAGCGAAGTCTTTTGTCACCGCGAAGAACTCCCACCGGTGTGACCAAGCTGCATCATTGAGACATCTCCCCGCGACCTCTGTGTTACCTCGATAGCTTTAAGCTATTGGTGAGACATCCACCAATCGCTGGGACCTCTCCCCGACACCTGAGTTAGCCTGATAAGATCACACTGTCGCCTGAAGAAATCCATTTGCCAAAAGGTCATGCTGAAAGCACAAAGTCACAATGATAGACTTTGTCGACAAGACTTCAACCCTGTCATAGCGATAGGATCATTTCAAGAGCTTCAGAACTGTTAGTCTCCCAGACATGAAAAATGTCATAGCGACTTTTCCCTTAAAGAGTTCCATGTCAGTAAGGATTGAGGCACATATTCCAACAAGCTCCCACTTGACGAAGATCTTACTGACACCTCCAGCGCATAAACAAACTATTGAAAAACATGGGCCAAGAGGCCCATTGAACTGGCACACCACCTAAACTTGTATGTGCTCACAGGCTTCGTCAATGCATCTGCAACATTCTCCAGAGTATCCACTTTCTCCAAGGAGACCTTCCCATCCTCCACCATATCTCGTACAAAATGATACTGTACATCTATATGTTTCGTCCTGGCATGGAAAGTAGGATTCTTTGCCAAACATATAGCACTCTGGCTGTCATAGTAGATAGTAATCTTTTCTTCATCAAAGCCAATGTCAGAACAAAAATGTTTTAACTAGATTGCTTCTTTACAAGCATGTGTGGCTGCCATGTATTCTACCTCTGTAGTAGACAAAGCGACTATAGCCTGCCACTTGCTCATCCAACTCACTACACCACCATTCATCATGAAAATATATCCACTGGTGGATCTTCTGCTGTCAATGTCCCCTGCCCAATCAGAGTCCACACAACCTCGAATACTGAGAGTTCTCTGTGATTCAACCAAGTTACCATGGTAACACAAAGCATAGTCTGAAGTTCCCTTCAGATATCTAAACACTCTCTTCACAGCATCCCAATGTGTTCTTCTAGGATTAGCCATAAACTGACTAAGAACTCCCATTGCTTGGGCAATGTCTGGCCTTGTACAGACCATTGCATACATAAGACTGCCAACTGCACTTGCATAAGGTACACTGGTCATGTCCTCCATCTCAGAAGAAGATTTTGGACAATCCTCAACAGATAGATTCGTTCCCTATGTAACTGGAACAACTAGCTATTTGCACTCAGTCATACAAAATCTCTCTAGAACAGTCATGATATACTTACTATGACTGAGCCAATTTTTTCTATTCTTTCTGTTCCTGGTTATTTCCATTCCCAAAATATACCCTGCTGCACTAAGATATTTCATTTCAAACTTTGCAGACAACTGGGACTTAAGATCAGAAATCATTAGCTTACTATTGCCTATAAACAACATATCATCAACATATAGAGCAATAATGAGAATTTGATCACTTTCAATTTTGTAATAAACATAGTGATCACATTTAGATCTTACAAATCCCAATGACAAGACAAAAGTGTCAAACTTTTGGTACCACATTCTAGGGGACTGTTTTAAACCATATAGAGATTTCTTTAACTTGCATACCAGTCTTTCTTTACCTTTTTCCACGAAGTGCTCTGGCTGGGACATATAAATTTCTTCTTCAAGATCACCATGAAGAAACGCTGTTTTCACATCCATCTGTTCAATCTCTAAATCATATGCTGATGCAAGTGACAAAAGAAATCTAATAGATGTCAGCTTAGCTACAGGAGAAAATATTTCTCCATAGTCAATTCCCTCTACCTGGGAATAACCTTTTGCAACCAGCTTTGCTTTATATTTTTCTACACTGCCATCTAGACCTATTTTCTTTTTGAATATCCATTTGCAGCCTACAGATTTTTTTCCTTTAGGCAATGGAACCAAACTCCGGGTGTCATTCTTTTCTAATGATGCCATTTCTTCATTCATGGCTTCCAACCAAGAGTTTGAATCAGACATTTTAAATGCCTCTTTCACAGTCCTAGGTTCATCAGTGATAGAAATTAAAGCATAGGCACAAGTAGACTCTATTAAAGAAAACCCATACCTTTCAGGTTGCTTTCTTTCATGAGTTGACCTCCTCACAGGCTGAGGCTGAGGTGGTTCTTCATCATCTTCAGAACTTTCAGAACTATTTGAGCTCTCCTCAATATCAGGTACATTTTGATTTTTCAATTCCTCTTTATCTGGTGTCTGAGGAATTGCTGCTACATCCTTTTCATTTTCTAATTTCTTCTCTGACTACAGATCCAATGTAGAAGGTTTCAGCTCACAAAAGATAACACTTCTGTTGTACAAAACCTTCTTAGTCTCAGGATTCCAAAGCTTGTATCCTTTTATTCCAGTGCTATAGCCAATAAAAATACACTTCACAGCTTTGTTTTCCAACTTAGATCTTTTTTCAAATGACACATATGCATATGCCTCATAGCCAAAGACACGAATATGTCTCAGAGAGGGCTTCTTTCCAGACCATGCTTCCAAAGGCATCTTCTCAACAAGAGCAGAGTTAGGGGAGTGATTTACCAAGTAACATGTTGTAGAGATTGCTTCAGCCCAGAACTTCTCCTCCAAGCCAGCACTGCTTAGCATACTTCGTGCTCTTTCCATTATTGTCCTGTTGAACCTTTCAACAACTCCATTTTGCTGTGGAGTGTAAGGTGTAGTCTTGTGTCTTTTGATCCCATGATCTTTACAGTACCTTTCGAATTCATCTGAACATAACTCACCACCATTGTCAGTCCTTAAACATTTTATTTTTCTACCAGTCTGATTTTCTACAAGGTTTTTAAATTCCTTAAACCGACTGAACACTTCTGATTTACTTTTCAGAAAATATAAAATGCTCTTCTTAAATAATCATCAATGAATGACACATAGTATCTTAATTTAGACAAAGAAGGAACATTCACTGGACCAAACACATCAGAATGTATATAATCAAGCAAATTAGAAGTTTTGTGAGGACTAGAATAAAATGAAACACGGTGCTGCTTTCCATACATGCAATGTTCGCAAAAATTGAACTAAAGGTTACAATCTTCAAGCCCTTCTACCAGGTTTTTATTTTCAAGGTTTTTAAACCTTTTATCACCAATGTGGCCAAGCCTATGATGCCAGAGCATAGTCTTCTCTGCTGGAAGTTTAACTTCCATGGAGTTTACACCATCAGGAACGTTTTCCTTCTTTTCTCCATGAGCAACCATAAGTGACTTTGTAGAGACACTGTTGCATTAAATAGCTTGTGCATCCAGCTTGTACAAGGTACCAATTCGAGCACCCCTAGCCAGCACCATAGAGCCTCTAGTCATCTTGCAGCCATTTCTAGAGAACGTGACCTGCACTCCGATATCATTAAGCTTATTTACAGAAAGTAGATTTCGAGCCAGACCTAGTATGTGCATCACATCATTGATTCCCTTCACTCTTCCATCAGGGAATTGAATTCTGAATCTTCCACGACCAACAATTTCAAAAGATGAATCACTTGCCAAATACACCTTTCCACTGTTGTATTCTTCATACTTCATGAACCATTCTCTATGAGATTTCATGTGGAAAGATGCTCCAGAATCAATCAGCCAGACATCATCTGATGCCCATGTAGCCAAAGATGCAATGAAAGCGTCTGCATCACTATGAGAAGAATCATTTCCAGAAGAGTTCTTCTTTTTCTCCTTCTTGCAATCCCTTCGGACATGACCAGGTTGCCCATAGTTCTAGCACTTCACCTTTGACTTCTTGCCAGGAGACTTTGATCTCCCTTTTGATTTCGATCTGGACTTCTTGTCCTTCTTCTTGCCTTTCTCCTTTGGTCTACCTCTAATAGCCAAAGCCTCCTTTGTCATCTTAGAATATTTTCTTCTCATTTTTTTTTATAACAGAGAAGCAACATCTTCCATCTTGAATGTGGATGTTGTACTCCCAATGGCCATCACTAGATGATCCCAAGAATCAAGCAGAGAACACAACAACAACATGCAATGATCTTCATCTTCAATCTTCACACCAACAGATGTCAACTGAGCAATCAACATGTTGAAAGCATTTAAGTGATCAGCAACAGACCCTCCTTCCTGCATTCTCAAAGAGTACAGCTTCCTGAAGAACAACTTGTTCACCAAGGACTTGCCTTCTTAAATAGATGCTAATCATTTCCACAAGGAAGATGCAGTCTTTTCTTCATGCATGTTCAGAAGAACAGAGTCTGCCAAACAGAGCCTTATCAGCCCTTTAGAATTTCTATCTGCAAGGTCCCAATCCTCTTACTTCATGCCTTGAGGCATTGTTCTAGACACAACAGTCCAAAGATCTCGGTCTACTAACAGATCTTCCATTTTGAGTTTCCACAGCTCAAAGTTGCTTCCATTGAATTTCTCTATATCCATCCTTCCGGATGTGCTCGCCATCTTAATTTTTAATTAAACTAAAATAACTATACAAAACTCCCACTGGAAAAGGATTGACACAAAAAACCCAACCCACTCACAAGGACAACACAACTGGCCAGGCTCTGATACCACTTGTAAGGAGATCTTAGGTGTGGAAAACACTTTCCTAATGTCAAAACCACAGGGAAGAATGCAATGCAGGGCTTTTAATTTTCAAATTACAATCTAATTAAGACACACATGAAAGATTTATAGAAATTGAGCAAAAACTCAAAGACAATTGAACAACAGATTTACGTGGGAAACCCTTTCGGGAAAAAACCCACCAGACCAAGCTAAATCTCTTTGTATTACAGTAACAACAATTACATACAATGAGAAAAACAACTCTCTGATATTTCACAGTAGCTACAACATTCACTGTTCAAATTCTCTCAGAAAATCTCTCAAAAAATTCGATAAACTCATGATCGTCTCAAATCAGAATCGATCTACTTTTATTCTATCCACATTCTAATTTTGTCTTCTGTGCATCCTTATCTGCTAGATCTCCATCGAAGAAAGTTTCCATGCTATTTCAGATTTTTCCCGGCAAGCTGTTCAGTTCCAGCGTCACAATAGTTACAAAAAATCCAACTGTCATCAGTTTGAAAACCGCTTCCGCTGATTGGTCCAGTAGGATGCCACACAAGATGGTCTCATGGTCAATGACGTTCAACTTAGTTGGCATATCGGTGAGACACTCACAATGTCTCCCTGATGCCACAAAGTTTCTCTATCGATATCAGCTTTAAGTCTCTAGCAGTCGGCAAGACAACAAAGAAGTTATACCAAAACCATCAATGTCCATTTTGTTCCTATCAGCAAAGGTTTCCCTTATTGGCGAGACTCATATCGAATGCACAAGTCACAACGATTAGAAATTCCATTGGCAATACATTTCATTTTTCAGAGAGACTCATATCGAAGTCTTCAGTCACAACGATGAGTTAGTCCATTCGGCAAGACATACCGATCTCGCCAAGACTTTCTGCCGACAACCTTATGTTACTCTAAAGCCTTTCACCTATCGGCAAGACCCCACAGTTTCGATGAGACATCATACCGAAACAAAGCTTCCACTGAAAGTCACACTATCACCAAGACTCGTGTTTATCGCTGTGACCTTTCTCCGAGCTCCCTAAGTCATACCGAAGACTTCATGTCAGCAAGACTCAAGACTTTCGCCAAGACTTTTCAGTGAAGTCTTTTGTCACTGCGAAGACCATGAGACATCTCCCATTGGTGTGACCTAACCAAGTCGCCAGGACTTCCCAGCGAAGTCTTTTGTCACTGCGAAGAACTCCCATTGGTGTGACCAAGCTGCATCGTTGAGACATCTCCCCGCGACCTCTGTGTTACCCCGATAGCTTTAAGCTATCGGTGAGACATCCACCAATCGTTGGGACCTCTCCCTGACACCTGAGTTAGCCCGATAAGATCACACTATCGCCCGAAGAAATCCATTCGCCAAAAGGTCATGCCGAAAACACAAAGTCACAGCGATAGACTTTGTCGGCAAGACTTCAACCCTGTCACAACGATAGGATCATTTCAAGAGCTTCAGAATTGTTAGTCGCCCAGACATGAAAAATGTCACAATTACTTTGCCCTTCAGGAGTTCCATGTCAGTAAGGATTGAGGCACATATTCCAACATAAATTGGGTTTGGCTCATACACTTTCATGAACTGTTGAATGATCTCAAACATACTAGGTGGGAAATTAATAGGTATTTTCCTACAAATATCTGCCATTCTGTAGAGCAAAGAGCACCCAGATTCTCCTCTATATCTCCTTATGTCAAGAAAGGCATCCAAAAGATTTTTGAAATATTCATCATTTTTCTTCACAGATTGTTGGTTCTGATATGTACCCTGCTGCAGATTTTGACTGACATTTCCAAGTGGGATGGAATTGTGTTGCACTTGACATTGATTATATTGATAATCTTGATAGCTTACCAGTCTTTGTCGAGGAGGGACTGGATAAGCATTTATTTGCTTTGATGGTTGTAGTGAATAAATGTCCTCCTGTGCATGATATGCATTGCCTCCATTGTGAAAATTCAGAATTTTATTATGAGGCGCTTGTGGAGTCCAAGGACCACTTGCATTTGAATATCCTTCCTCATCGGAGAATGGTATATATTGTGGTGTATCTAAAGCAGGCAAGATACCCAATTCACTCAACTCTTGAAGTAATGCTCTCTTTCCCTCTACTTCTACTTTCAATTTGTTTATTTCATCACTTAGCTCAGTCAAAGGCATTGCTAGAATGTTGTGCATTCTTCATAAGACATTTTTTTTACTAGAGTCGCCACTCACTTTTTTCAAAAGTGAGAAAATGAAATTGATTTTGAAATTGTTATATTTTTTTTTTACCCCAGCGGAATCACTTTTCCTCAAAACTCCTCAATTATGAATCTTTCTTCAATGACTCTATATGATGGTCTTCAATTGGATATTCTGAAATAATCCCCAGTAGAGTCGCCAATTTGTTAGCTCTCAAAAATGCAGGCGAAATGCCTTAAGAGGTTGCCAATCTCTTGATACGTTTTAGGGTAACAAACAAGGCCAAATGATTTGAACCTTCTTCTCTTCAGGTGCTGCAGGACCTAGGCGGGTATACCTGTGTGAATGAGGCAGACTTAAAACTGTATGACTTGATTGAATTGATGGATCTATTACGATGGCACAAAGTGTAATAGATGAAAGCTTGCTGATTACTCCTATTGAAATGTGAGATGTGAATGTTTGAATAATATTTTATAAAATTCTAAAACGAAATTGGTGTGACCAGTGCCTACTTTTGTTGGGCTAATGGAGTCAAGAGGTAAATGATATGTGTTTCCCCCTTTTGGCTTAACTCTAGTTGCTAGGCACTTTGAGAATGAGGTTCTATGACTGGCATAAAACTTCACTAAATTTATGACTTGCATAAATTGTGCTGGAATATTTTCTTACTAGGTTCTTCTTCAATTATCCAAAATAAATCTTTAAATCGCTATGATTCATCCAAAAAAATTTAAATCTGACTTGCAGACACCAATTGATTAACTCACACAAAATGGAAATACATTTTGATAAATCAGAAATATGCTTGATATACTGATTTAAACGATTAAAAGACCTCAAGTTGGAAACAACTAGATAAAAATGTAAATAATTGGATCACAACAACTGAACACCAAGAAAGAATTTCACCAAATTTATATATTCTTCTCCATTATATAATTTTAAAGGATTTTGCAATATACAACATGATATAATGTTTCAGCAACAGTTCACCCTATCCAACTACCTAACCTCCTGATTCTTATCTCCTAAATCTCATCTCATTCTTTTGATTTTATTTGACATATATACATTATTTTAGGGTTACAACTTTTCACGACATTCGTTTGATGCAACACTTATTTTCGATGCAGCTCCTCGCTTAATTATTTTCGGCAAAATAAAATATTTAATTAGTTGCCATTTGGAAAATTAAATATTTTAACTTGAATCTTTATTTGTGCATCTTCGTGAAAAATCTACTCCGATAATTATCCTTTCCTAGCAACTTTTGTATTTCCACCAAAAAAATAAAAATTACCCAATCTTGTAGTTTCTTTAGTGAAAAATATTGCATTTTATTCTGCTTGATTGAAATAGTTCACTTGATTTAAATCATTCCTTTGGGTAAAATAATTATTTATCCTGTTGGTGAAAATATCTCAACTCCCCGTGCAAATATTTTATAATGTTTTACCCCTCGTATATTTTGTGGATAAATAGTTATCCTCTTTATAATCCTTTGGGTAAAATATTCATTGTATTCATCCTTGGAGAAATTTGTTATCTCTTAAAATGGTATTGTCTCCAAAATATTCACCTCACATGATAATAGCATTTCATCTCTCTTTCTGTGATGCCTCACTCATTAGAATGATCTTGTTATTTTGTAACTTCTCTCGTGAAAATATTTCACCTCGAAAATACTTCATGACCATCACTATGATTAAAATGAATCTTCAATTTATTTTTCCTTTCACTTTTATGCAATGTTAATAGTTATCACATTTGAGCATCCATCGGTATTCCTATGTATGGAGCATCGAGGTGACCTGTCGCATCGAGAAGACTTTCCTTTTCACCACCGATATTGATTTTCTCACCGATGGAATTCTCAATGTTGTCGGGCCATCAGAGTAACCTATATTCTATCTCACTAATATGCAGTTCATCGAAGTGACCAAGACTGTCGGAGAGAACTAAAAAAAAACTTGCTCTGATCATGCATATCTCACTGATACATTTAGGGCTCTTATTCTAGCTCCAGTGATGGCGCGATTCCTTGCAACAACATTCATCAATAGTCTAGGCAGAGGTCCCTTGCTTCTTATTTCATTCAGATCAATGCTTAAATGTGAGCATGTTTTTATATTTTATCAATTCCAATGACAACACCAATGAATGCATGCAACCCAATATGAAGCTCCCTCCACAGCCATCCTTAAAATCTGTAGATTTCTAAATGTTTCAGTGTTACCTTAAATCCCTATTCCTGTCTCAGATTTCTAAACTTCTATATCACCATCTTCTTGATTTCAGCTATTTAGAATGTCTCATTTATTGAATTCATTCTTCAATTGGATCAAATCAAATCTCTGATTAATAATATCAGACTCAATTTCGTCTTCATATCCATTCTATTTGCAATATATTTTTCTTTTCATAGTAACTATCTCTATTTTCATGGGAACATGGTAACAAATATGGCCTTGCTGAAGGAGAATTTTGCAGATGATGATGTGGACTTTCGAGACATGTTTTAGTTATGAAGCCTTAACAAAATGCATATATTTAACACCACCTTCCTAATGTATCATTTTTAGGAATCTGCAGGAGTGTATAAATTTGTCTTTTCAATTTTGTATATAACTTTATAGTGCATCAATTTTATCATCTGCTCCAGTTTAGTGCTTGAAGTAGGCATCTGAGTGAGTAACTAATCTGTGGAGCTAGATAATAATGGTATTCTAGGAGAGCCTTATGCAATCAAATTCCATAACACTCTATTCTTTTTTATGATATTTTGAAATGCATTGAAGTAAGTATTCCTCAAATTTTGTCTTTCTGATTTTTCACATTATGAAAAAATAGATTAAGTAGCCTCCAAAATGGCTTTTGAAAACTGATCAAATGATCTCCAAAAATTATGAAATTGCACCAACATGTTGAGCTATGGTAGGGAAGTGTGGATGCAGGAGGGTTCGACATTAAGTTATTGGGATTGAAAGCTGTTCACACTCGAAGTTGCTTGTTCAGCCATTTTTGCAACTGTTTAGACTGAACTAAAACTTGCCAATTTGCCCTTTTGGAAAAATATTAAATGTAATTTTGAGAAGTTGTAACTTGGAGGATTGGTTCCTTTAGGTCACATGAACATGTAGGCAAATGATTTTTTCATAAATCCTCTTCCTGAGAAAAATATTAAAAATCAAACTTGACACTGTGTAGTTGTTTCTGGAATGCAATCATAAAACTGTGCAAAATCAGTTTGGTTTTGATTTTGCAAAAATATCAAATGATGTTCAAATGCCTTGAAAATTGGCATGGATGCACTTTGAGAGATAGGGAGATTCAAGAGCACCAATTGGTCTATCATAATATCTTTTCAGATGCTTAATATTTTCCTTCAAAGTGGGCCACTTTAACAGATTTCACTGTGCTGATAGCAGATTTTCTAAAAAACCCTTCAACTTGTCGCTTTGAAAATTGTTCAAAACAAATCGTATGAAGCTAAAAATTTGCAGAGATATTCCCATATGATAAATGAACATGTATGCAAAGTGATTTCACTTGAAATTATACTGACTTTTTTCTATGATTTTTCAAAGTGAGCCACTCGAGCAGATTTTTCAACTATACCCCTGAGTGTTAAAATCAAAATTTTGAATATGGGGACTTAAAATTTGTATGAAATTTTAAGTCCCAACAACTCCTATGGACGAGCAAGAGCCTTATGTTTTGTCTCAGCTCCTAGCCTCTAGCTCCAAGAGTAACAAAAACTACCTTACACACGAGCGTAAGCATCGATGAAAGGCTCTAGTGGCTGAGCAGGCTGCTTTATAGAGGAAGGGAAGTCGACTACCCCTATTTTAGGGCCTCCTTCTGTGTCCTCCTCTCTCATTCCCTCTGCTTTGGTTTAATCAAATTCGGTTCTACTTTCAGCTCCTGTTGTGAGCATGAATGCATTTGACCCTAAAAAGTTGCAGGTGTTCAATGCTCCTTTAATAGAGCCACCTCTTTGATGTCCCTACCAAACATCTTGCCATTCTCAAAGCCCGTGGACATACCGAACACTTTCGTGGTGTATGATGCGGTCTCCTCCTCCTCCTCCATGCCTCTCGCCTCGTCCATGGGGAGTTCACATCCCTCGATGAAGTAGAAGGTGAAGGTTGGTCCTTCTAGCAATGGGGGCGTAAGAGGAGTGCACCTTCTTTAGAGGGTGGTCTTGCATTAGCATGTGTTGTCCTGGTTATAGAGAAATTTTTGGCTTCCCTTGAGTTCGTCACTGCTCCCGAGTCACTCGATGAGCCTAGCAATGAATCTTGGGTGCTTCCTTCCCCGTCCATTGAGGTAACATATAACACTCCCGTGAAGTGCATGTTTAACTCTTTGGACGAGGTCTCAGCCTTATTAGTGATCTTCATGAAATCACTAACATTTTCTCCACAAGAACCGAGCAGAGAAGACCTTGCGAGGCCTTATTCCTTAGCCCTTTTTGTGGGAGGGTCAGAGGGTTCCCCCCTTAATATTCCACCATTGCAGGCTCATCCGCCTTCCCCGTATAATGATCTAGATTGGGATGCAGATGACCTCTTGGTCGATGAGTACTATGGGGGCACCTCTTCTTTACATTTAGATTAGGTGTGTGTTTGTTGTGATGTGTTCCCCTGTGCTTGCATTATGTGTTCCTGGATGACTCTTTTCACTCTTGTAGGTGCTTGGATATAGGAGTGATTGTGTCATAAAATTCCTCTATTTGTGGTATCATTCTTCCTCTATTATGTGTATTGATTTTCAGAAAATTATGGATGATGCAAAGTGTTGGGGGCATTTAGGCCTCCCTTCCATGTTGACCCAATTTTTTATTTTTATTTTTCTCGTTCATTCTTCATATGGTGCGATATAGTAGGGGGTTGATGATAGTTCATCTATATACTATTATCATACTTATATATATTTATGAGCAACTCTAACCCCAAAATATCAGATTTCCCTTGTGACCTTTGTCTGTGATGTTGTTTCTTTTTGCAGTTTTGTTATCTTTCTCTCCTCTTTGCTTGAGTTGTGATGTTGTGGTGCCTATGTGTTGTCCCCCATGTGTGTGAAAACATCACCACGGTGACATCTCGCTATGTCCTGCAAGCCACAACATCACTTAATTTTTTATTCATGCCTTTGTCTCCTTAGGATGTTGCATGCCTCTACATTCAACACACACCACCCTGAGGGGGGGCTACCATGTCAACTTTGATTTTCAGAAAATGCATTCAATTGCCAACGAATCTTCTCTTGAAAATATTTGAAAACTTTTTAAAAAATGGCATTCTCAACAAGGACCCCCTAGCGGAGCGTGTTTTCTTCGTCATGCGTTCGCAAATAAAGAACTTGAAGAACTTTCCTCCAAGGAGGGAGCAAATTTTCCTACCGGAGAAGTTGCGACCTTCCCCTCGTGAGGGGGAATTTTCTTCCTTTCAAATTCCTTGATGAAGTGATCATCTTTTGAAAGGTTTCCTTGATGGTGAATTGATTTGCGAAAAATATTCTTACACTTTCAAATAGCACATCCCTTGAGTGGACCCCTCTTCTTTTGAAGGGTTCCCGAGGGATCCCTTTGAAAGCTTTTCAATTTGTTGTCTATCTGTATGACTGTCTATTTACCTGCATGGCTAGTTTTTGTCTTCTGACATGTTTTATTTGTGGATTAACATGTTGCTTTGCAGGTGCACTTGTGAAGCCACTTTCCAGTCCAACTCTACGGAGTCCCCTTACATTGGGATTCCTTCATGAGAGAGTACTTGGGGGGATTCCTTCTTTGCAGGTTCAAGGGCCTGTGAAGCACTTGCATCCTATAGGATTTGTCCATAATTGTTCTGTGGGCCTTTGGTGTACTTTGTTACTTCATAGTTCCGTGGAGCTATGGAGTCCTTTTGTTTGAACCTCCTTAGAAGAGAGTACCTGTGGAGTCCTTTGCTTGCCCTGCAATTTTGAGTTCGCCAAATTGCAGTCTACTTCCTCGACGGTTCAGGTATACATTTCTAACTCTTCGATCTACTTTACCGAATGCTCATCGATGGGTGGGTGCATGAAGATGGGTAGCAATTTTGTGGCCACTTTTTTAAAACAATTGAAAACTCATAACACGAACGCATTATAATGCGCTCGTGTTATGGCTTGGTGTGTCAAGCCTGAGGCTCAACCACCACAAGCCCATAACGCACTCACGACTCGCGTTATGACATGTTAAAAGCAAAAAAAAGTGGTCAAATTCATTTTCATTTCTGACTATGTTTTTCTTGTTGCTCGCAACCAAAAACCCCAAAATTCTACGCTTGCATTCTAGGAGGAGTTTTTTTGCAAAAATATTCATCGACGGTTGTTGATTCATCACCAGGATGCCGCCACATCGACGAGGTCAAAGAGGTAAGGATTGTTTTTTTTTTGAATTTGTTAGTTTTAGGTTGTATTTGATATTTATTTTTTGAATTTGTAGGAGATGTTAATTAACCTAGAAACCCTCCTCAAAATCCACAGCAAGAAAAAAATCCTCAACCACAACAACAACCTCCTCCACCAATCCCTCAATACCCTCCTGGCACTCAATAAAATTTAAACGGTTCAACTGCAGAAAGAATGACCCTGACAACTTCACTGCAAGATATGTTAAAAAATGTAGATTCAATCAACAAACAATTAACTAGTTGGCAGGATAGGAGGTAGGCAGCTAGGGATTTTTACAAGGATAAATTATCATGTAAAGAAGTAAAAGATTTAAAAATTACAAAAGGTGATTTGTGTGCATTATTCACTGACCCACGATCAAATGGAAATCTCTCCCTCAATGCGAAGAGGTTTCCTATTCATTGGTGCCACCACCAAGAGATTAGGAAATATTTTTGGGATAGGTGGTACATGGTTTTTGATGACCCACCATGCAACGATTGTGAAGTCCCATAGTATTTCCTCAGGAAACTATATGCTGAGTTCATCTTGAAAAAAATCCCAAATTATTTTGATATGAGGGACTTCTAGGGGAGAGGTGGGGGGTCGACACAAGATAGACCTAGTGCACAGCCGAAGCCTACACAACAAGTGAGATGACCTCTCGCTAGGCCGCCTCATGAGCAGATCATCATCCCTTTTGTCACGAAGGAGAGTGCCAACATAGAGACTCTATAGGCCATCAGCTCTTTGATGCATAGTGTCATCTAGCATGCTATCCCTCTCGTATAGCGCCATCCATGGGAGTCTTCGATAAGTGGGATTCAATCTCATGTGTGTCAATCTTGCAGAGCGAATTGTTCATATGACCCCGCCGACACTCAGGAGGCTGCTGCGCAGGATTCGTCTGTAGCTATGGAGATGGAGAGGGCAGCTAACATTTTGCACGATGCGTATGGCATTAATACTTAGGTAAAAGTTAGCATGTTCATTGAATTTAATTTATTAAATTTAAATTTTGAAATGCAAGATTAACTAATTTAGTTTTATGATTTTAATAAACTTGTAGGGTCACACTGTTGATACTCTATACACTGGCCTTACACCTACTTATTTCTGTAGTACACCTATCGGTGGGGTATGTAACTAGTAAACAATTATAAATTTATTATATGTTAATAGCATTGTTTTATGAATGAGATTTTAATAGGTCATTTTGGATGTTGAATAGGCTAATATTGGAGGTTTCGAGGGAACACCTCCCAGTGCTAGTGGATTTAGTCAAACCTTCATGCAGGTAATAGAATAAAGAGTTTAACTAATGAATTTTACTTAATAGATTTGTGTATTTTATATTCATATTGTTGATTACGTTGCATTGCACATCATTCAAACTCAAAGCATTACTTCACATTCCATAACTAATAACTAGATGTTGATAGATGACAAATTTTCAACTACAATATAGTTGTTTAGAAAGTCAACATAAGTAGTGATGCAATTACTTCACATAGCATAAGTAATAAGTCTAGGAGAAACTTTCAATTGCATTTGCTTGTCATGGTATTCCATGAGACCACATTTTACTGAGGCATCTTTTCAAACACTGCCTTGTCTATGCTCCAAACTAGGCACCCATTATGGCTTGCTCTCACAGATCTGAAACTCACTTGCAACTCTTTTTGAGTAACTATCCCAAATCTAGCTTTTAATGCTGAATTAGGCCACAATTAGGCCTCTTTTTCAAAGAGACACCTCTCCAAACACACAACCAATACTTGAAACCTCCAAAAATTCAAAAGAAAACCAAGAAAACCTCAAATTATTCAACTTTC
The DNA here is from genome assembly GCA_007258455.2 of Sequoia sempervirens. Taxonomy (NCBI): domain Eukaryota; kingdom Viridiplantae; phylum Streptophyta; class Pinopsida; order Cupressales; family Cupressaceae; genus Sequoia; species Sequoia sempervirens. Next base: position 178,121,932 of record VDFB02000008.1, on the reverse strand, counting down.
AGGTCTCCTCTCACTCATTTAGACCCCTTTTCATAAAACCCTCACTTTCCTTGCAATCAATTAGGGCTTATTGAAATTCTCATGCCCTGACCTCTCACAAGCTCATAATCACTTCAATCAGGCTTATTTATGCTTGTACATGATCATTCCAACCTCAAATAGTCCTGCCCCATTCTACATACACTTCCTTCACAAAATCACTCTTTTTCACTAGTTTTCACCCTCTTTCACCTAGGGTTTCTCACTTATTCACTTCTCTGACCACTTACAACCTATAAAATATTCTAAACACCCTCCAATTCACCTACTCTCATAGTTTTCAAGGATTCTATCCACTTCTAAACTCCTATCCTCTTTTCACTCACTCTAGCCTTGTTTAAAAGGCACCAAAACTGGTTTTTCACTAGGGCAGTGAGGAGACCTCACACAAAAAATTCACCAAACAAATTCCTTACCTTCTACACCTACTCCTACTTCATACCAGTCCATTCCACCAAGAAACAATTGCTACAGAAAGGTGGAATGGACTATTTTGTTCATTTGGGCAATCAAACCCTTAGTCCCCATTTTTTGACCACCTAGAGAAATCAGGCCACCAAAAGCTTGAAACTCAATATCAAATGCTCAAATTAGTCTTAAATTGATGCCAACACCTAACTCCTTTAGTTCACACATATTATAGATGCACTACCACCTGCACGGAACCATACACTGGCAGATGATGGAGGAAAACACAAAAAATGGCAGTATAGCAGTGATATTTTATTAGTTTTCTCCTTCAAAATGCTTCAACAATAGCTAACAACGATGAATCACATCTTTTAAACAATTTTCCAATAATTTCAACTTCCTAAGCGCCTAATATTTTCTCTACAACTACCTTGACTCTTCACATTCCTCCACTTGGAACCTTTTTGCATTTTTACATTGATTGACAACTTTTGTTAAGATTTTGGAACTTTACAATTTATGCCTAAAATGACTACCAAAGACCATTACAAACTCAAAAATGACTATTTATGCCTTATTACATCATGAAAATACCTATACAACCTCAAAATCCTAAATTTTCGTCATGGAGGCATGCTCTTGTAAAGGTGCACCTGCACCACTTTTTCAAACAACTCATCGCCTTTTCTATGCTACCACATTTTCCATACATGTCTACCAAAGAATTTTATCAAACAATTCATATCCTCAATGCTATGGCTAAAAGATTATAAAAGTTTCTTTCCAACAAACTATGGATTCTTGGAAAAAATCTATCAAAACATAATAGTAAGCAATAACATAGAGAAGGCAGTTAGTAGGTTGGAAAAATGCCGTGAAGAAATGCAGTCTCATGGTGATGGAATGCCATTCCATCACCATGAGACCACATTTATTTGAGGCATTTCTTCAAACAAATCACCACCTTTTCTATGATACCACATTTTCCATAAATGTGTACCAAAGCATTTTATCAAACTACCCACTTCTTTGCTGCTATGGCTAAAAGCCTAAAATAGGTGCTTTCCAACAAACAATGGATCCTTGGAAAAATATCTATCAAAGCATAATAGTAAGCAATAATACCATAGAGAAGGAAATGAACTGTCTAAAAAAATTCTTGAAAGAAATGCGGTCTTATGGTTATGGAATTCCATGATGTGCATTTGTTTGTAATGGCATTCCATCACCATGAGACCCCATTTCTTTGAGGAATTTTTTCAAACAGTTCACTGCCTTCTCTATGCCACCACAATTATCATACATGTCTATGAAATCATTTGATCAAACAGTTCACTGACTTGTTGCTATGGGTAAAATCCTAAAAAAAACATCCTTTCAAACAAGATATGGATAGGGAAAATAGTAAGCATGATAGTCAAAAATATATAGTTTAATAAGTACTAAAAATTTTGTTTATTATCTCATACATTATAAGTCATGACGTGGATTTATATTGTAGTTTTTGTGATTGAATAATTTGTAGTTTTATTTTTAGATGTTGCAAGCGGAAACACCTCCGAATGTGATGAGGGCAATGGAAATCGGTGTTTCATCTGCTATAGAATCCTTGATGGCTTTGACATGAGAGGTATGAGGCAAATTACTAAATTTTGATTTACATTTGTTGTTATAGATGTTAGTTAGTGAAAAAGAAAACCATTATTGATTCGTAGTTTCATTTCTATTTGGATGGTTTATAGAGGACTTCAACACACCTCAACCTGGGTGTGTGAATATTTCCCTCGTGGAGAGTGATCATTAGATGGCGGTAAGTGATTATTTTGTTAAATATATCATATTTTATAATATAATTTCTATATATTAATGTATTTACTTCTTATTGTAATAGATAAAACTTCACCAAGAACTAACACTAGGAGGAGCAACAGGAGCACTCCTCGAGTGCAGTAAAAATGAGTGACAAATGTATCACCATCCGATCGACAAGCAAAGGGAAGGAGTCTATTTCGTGAGCATGGAGAGCAATGACTTTTGATTCCAGAGCCCTTTGTTGTATGCCTACATGGTATTTTTGTACATATTTTGTATTGGATATATTTGACATTGTATGCCTATATGGCATTCTCGTAAGCCTATATGGCTATTTTGTACCTATATTTCATACTTATATTGATTTATATTGATGTATGCCTACATGGCTATTTGGTTAATACAAATCTTTTTTATTGATGGTGTCCATATTTGCATTCTAAATTCATGGTTCAATAGATATGAGTTAAGTGTATTCAAGTGTATACTTTACAACTTAAGTGTATACTCTCAGGACTTCTGTGTGTCCAATGTATACTTTGTGACTTACGCGGTTTTCATGTATACCTTGTATTCTGCATATACTTTGTATTAATTTGTGTATACTATGTATTTGTGTATACTTCAAGGCTTACATGTTTTTGAGTACTTGTGCTTCCCTTATTCACATGTACATGCTTGACTTATTCACATGTATACTTATTAATTGGTTAGCCCTAACATTGATCATTGTTGTCCTTCATGGTTTGTCTTGAATATTAATTGATTGATGCTAAACAACTTTATCTAAAAGCCAAGAACATGTTTTCAATTGGTATTCCATGAAATGATTCATAAAATATTTCAAAAGTATCCTTGATATTACAAAAGATATGTGTTTATACACTTCAATTGTAGTAGTCACCCTTTGGTTCTTTCAAATAAAAATCTGCCTATGCCATGTTAATGCTAATCGCAGGTAAACCAAATTTTGTATTGTGGAGCTATATTAAGCTACCACTCTCAAGACTAATGTAAAAATGATACAAAATAATGTTTGAGACTCAAGAAGACATCAAAATGGCTAATGTACAACAAATTCTGATTTCAAGAATGCCTATAACTCTACTGGGCCATTTTTTCAAAAATCATACAAATTGAACCTCGACATCATTAGACGTGTATATCAAGCTACTACAATTCAAGTTTCAACGATGAATATTTATCATGCATGTTTTAAATAACATTCAAGTTTATGGTGGTTTTGTTGTTTATATGATGTTATGTGATATTCTAATCCTAATTCATGCTTCTAGCTTGCATATATATATATATATATATTTTGTTTTTACAATTTTTTTGTACTAACGAACCCAAAACGAACCGAACCCCCAAACCTGAACTCAAACCTCATACAACCTCAAAAACTCTTCCAATCTCTTCATTATGCCTGCAAAAACTTAATTAACCACCAAATTTTTCTTCCCCCTGACTTTACCCACTTTTACTCCCTCAAACCTCTCTTTTTCACTGAAAACCCCTCTTTTCCCAACTAGGGCATCATGTCATAACATAATTTTGACCTTCCTTGTGCTTGCAAACCTTTTGAACACATCAAAATCCACAACCTCACTCTATTTCCAACCTATTCTAACTTATTCTCAAGCAATTTATTCTTTTCACCTCTTCTAGCCTTGCTTTTAAGGCCTAAATTCTGAATTTTCAACAGGGGCAACATTAGTAATCTTTTCCAATTCCTTTACCAATGATATTTTCTTATTCCTACTTCCTATCCTACTTACATTAGCCCCATTCCACCGAGACACAACTTGAACAATAGGTGGAGTGGCCTATTGCAACATATTACACTCAAACCCTTGTATGAGCAAGTTCAAACCTGTTTCAGAAATCTACTTCTAAGTTGCTTGGAACTTAATAGAATTCTACAAGAATGGATTCTAATCAAAGATAAAACCATTCTACAACAGATTCAGATCATCTTAGAGCAGACTCCTACTTTACGGACTCGTACACAGGCTGGAAATGAAGAAAATGCACAAAAATTAACAAAGAAACAGAGATGTTTGATTGATATTCTCCTTCAAACTCTTCAACAACCACTAACTTCAAGTTTCCAATGATCATACACTTTTTGTGTGGAAAACTCAGACTTCTCAACCATCGTGAGTATGTTTCTCTTTTCAATTGTTTTGCATGCCATCATAAGGGATCAAGCCGGTTGAATGTAGCTCAAAGAAATTCTGTGTGTTTGGGTGCGAAAGAGGACCATGCCTAGCATAAACGTACCTATCAAGATGCGTTGGAGAAATTTTTTTGGTCACATGAATTGCAAAACGAAAGTTGCACCACTTTGCAACTTTACACTGCTTGCATTTGACACTTTTTCCATCAAATGAAAACTGAACACCACAGGAAAATGACTCTGAGATAACAAAAAACGAGAGAGATTATTCTAGAGGGGCCCAACACGATCTCATAGGCTTAGACATAAAGTTTGTAAGCATCATAGTTTCTAAGTAATAGCCTGTCAAAGATTGCTTCCCTTTTGCACTTTGGACCCTTAAGGGATCAATCCAACTGAACATAGCTCGGAGAAATTCCACATGTTTGGGTGCAAAAGAGGACCATGTATAGTGTAAATGTACCCATTCAGACGTGTTGGAATAGTTCATTTGGTCACACGAGTTGCAGAACAAAAGTTACACCACTTTGCAACTTTCAACTACTTGCATTTGACAACTTTTTCCCCAAGTGAAAATTTTCCACATGGGAAAATGCCTTTGAGATAGAAAAAATTGAGAGGTTATTGTAGAGTGGCCCTATGTGATCCCATAGGATCAGACGAAAAGTTTCTAAGCATCATGGTATCTGAGTAACAACATGCTAAAGTGTGCAGCCATTTTGCTCTTTGGACCCTTAAGGGATCGATCCGGTTGAATGTAGCTTAGAGTGATTCTGCATATTTGGGTGTGAAAGAGGACCGTGCCTAGTGTAAAAATACATATTCGGACACGTTGGAATAGTTTTTTTGGTCACACGAGTTGCAGAACAAAAGTTGCACCACTTTGCAACTTTCAACTACTTGCATTTGACAACTTTTTCCCCAAGTGAAAATTCGCCACCATGGGAAAATGCCTCTGAGATAGCAAAAACCGAGAGAGGTTATTGTAGAGGGGCCCAAAGCGATCCCATAGGATTAGATGAGAAGTTTCTAAGTGTCATGGTATCAAGTAACAACATGCTAAAGTTTGCAGCCATTTTGCACTTTGGACCCTTAAGGGATCGATCCGATTGAATGCAGCTCGGAGCAATTTCGCGTATTTGGGTGTGAAAGAGGAACATTCCTAGCATAAACATACCTATTTGAACACATTGGAACAGTCTGTTTGGTCACACGAGCTGTAGAACGAAAGTTGCACCACTTTGCAACTTTCAACTACTTGCATTTGACAACTTTTTTCCCAAGTAAAAATTCACCACCATGGGAAAATGCCTCTAAGATAGCAAAAACCAAAAGAGATTATTGTAGAGGGGTCAATGCGATCCCATAGGATTAGATGAGAAGTTTCTAAGCATCACGGTATCCGAGTAAAATCATGTTGAAGTTTGTAGTCATTTTGCACTTTGGACCCTTAAGGGATCGATCAGGTTGAATGTAGCTCGAAGTGATTCTGCATGTTTGGGTGCAAAAGAGGACCATTCCTGGCATCAACATACCTATTCAAACGCATTGGAACAGTCCATTTGGTCACATGAGTTGCAGAACAAAAGTTGCACCACTTTGCAACTGTCAACTACTTACATTTGACAACTTTTTCCCCAAGTGAAAATTTTCCACCATGGGAAAATACCTTTGAGATAGCAAAAACCGAGAGAGGTTATTATAGAGGGGTCCAACGCAATTCCATAAGATCAGATGAGAAGTTTCTAAGCATCATGGTATCTGAGTAATAATATGTTGAAGTTTGCAGCCATTTTGCACTTTGGAACCATAAGGGATTGATCCAGTTGAACGT
>VDFB02000008.1:178057071-178115554 GCA_007258455.2 Sequoia sempervirens | reverse complement strand
GGTTGTCTTTTGCGGGGCGGGTTCAGTTTCTCAAGTCGGTGGTGCAGGCTCTCCCTACCTACAAATGTATGCTTTAGGTGGCTCCAATGGGTTTTCTGAGGGAGTTGGATTCTCTTGAAAGGTAGTTCTTATGGGCGGGAAGTTTGTCATCCTCCAAGTGGAGCCTAGTCAGGTGGGATGTTGCGTGCAGCCCAAAGCAATTTGGTTGTCTTGGTCTTTGACAGTCTACATTATCCGGAGTGGTTGTGGCTGCTAAGCTATTTTGGAGATGGTGTGTGGAATAGGATCAGTCGTGGGCTAGGATATTATCTCATAAGTATTTCCCGGGGATTCCATGGCAGGATCTCCCTCGTTACCCTCTTGAGGGGAAAGGTTCAGTGATTTGGAATACTCTTCAGAAGGGTGCAAAGCTTATTAAGGAAGGTTTATTTTGGATTTGTAGATGGGGAATTGAAGCTCTCTTTTGGTCGGATTCTTGGGATGGATTCCCTCCACTTACTTCTCAGTTCCCCAACCTACTTCCTTTGTGCCAAATATTTCTCGAGGCTCGCTGGGCTAGGGTGAGTGACTTCAAGTCTGTTGCTTCTTTTGGTCAGTTGGAGGTAGCTCATTGGAAGGATCCTGTAGTGTGGCTAGATTTGGGACTTTCGGAAGAAAGTTCTGAGCTTCACAAGATTCTTCATAGTAGGAGTTGTAGTTCTCTTTTGGAAGAGGATATTCTTGCTTGGACCCATAATCCTAAGGGATTTTACTCTTTTGCTTCTAGTTATCAGGTGTTATTGGCTCAGAAGCTAACTGGGGCAGAGGTTCATTAGTGGAAAAGGGTGTGGAATAAACTCTTGTGGCCTAAATGCAACTGCTTTGTTTGGACTTTGGCTTGGAATAGGTGCTTGACCTGGGATAACATTCGTAAACGGGGATTTCAAGGACCTTCAATTTGTGTTTTGTGTGGGGGAGCGGAAGAGGATTCTTCACATTTGTTCTTTCGGTGCCCCTTTGTTGTGCAGCTTTGGCATTGGTGGTGGGAGGTGTGGAAGCTTCCTTGTATTCATGCGTTCTCTTTGGTTGAATTCTGGAATAGTATGGGAAGACCTCCTTCTATGGCTTCCTTTTTGCAGGAAGTTTGGTTCGTGGGCCCTACCTTTCTGCTTTGGCAGATTTGGCTAGAGTGGAACCGCTAAATTTTTCATGATCAAAAGTTGGTGGGTTGGCAAGTTTGGATGCGTATGCTAGGAATGGTGCAGGAGTCAGTTTTAGCTAAATGTGATGTGGTTTTCCCCTTGGAGAGAGGTGATGCTGAGTTGGTGGCTAGACTGGGTCTTAAAGAAATTCATTCATCTTTTGTCAGTTCTAGGAACTATAGGCATGGGAAAAAGAGGGTTCAACAGGTTGGAAGGCGGTTACCTCCTCCCAATGGATTTTTAAAGATCAATACTGATGGTTCTTCTAGGGGAAATCTTGGGCCTACTGGAATTGGTGGGGTTGGCAGGGACTCGGCTGGGTCGGTGATTTTTCTATTCTCTATACATGAGGGAGTGAAGACTGTTAACTTCATGGAGGGTCTGGAAATTCTTCATGCTATTGAGAGGGCCCTTGCTTTGGGATGGAGAAAGGTTATATGTGAAGCTGATTCACAGATTTTGATTAATCTCTTGAATGAGCGAAAGATATCTGATATAAATTGGTAGTTGGCTTCGGTGGTTCAGTAGATTCTTCAGGTTAGTTCTCGGATGGAGGAGGCATCCTTTGTTCACATCCTAAGGGAGTGGAATCGTGTTGCCGACTGCTTGGCCAAATGGGCCTCTAAGCATGATAGTGGTTGGAAGGTTGAGGATTGGGATCAGGTTAACCCTGAGCTGCATCTGGATTTAGACCGATTCTTGGAGGAGGATAGGAGGATACATGGGGATAGTTGATGTTGTTTTATGCTATGGGGTTTTTTCCTTGTTTTCTGGGGCTGGGTCCCTTGGTTATTATTGTAATACTCTTTTCTGATTTCTAATAAATTTTTTACCCCTTTGTTTTAAAATATATATATATATATATGCATTATATGGTGAGCCCTAATTTTTTGCAAATGTTATTTTCTAAAAACTAGTTTCAAGGGAGATGGAAAAGAAGTGTAATCCCATTCTAGAAATTTTGAAAAAATATATTTAGAATCTACGTAAAAAAAATTTCCATGAAACTCTAGTTTGCATCATCTTCAAATTCCTCACAGTTTAGCCGCTATAGGTGCTCGAAAGTGAAGATTTAGTTAAAAAAAAATATTTCAGTGTCCAATTTGGCCAAAAATTGTAAACCACTATTGTGGGATCACCCCGTGATCTCTTAATACATTTTTGGATAATAAACAGGGTGAATGTGGTTGATCACCCCCTGCTCTTTAGGCTCTGCTAGACCTAGGCAAGTGTACCTAAATGACGAGGCTGATTTGAATGTTTGGATATGATCTCTAATTTTGGAAATCTACTCACTATGGCATGCAGGGTGAAGTAGATGCAAAGCTTACTAACTAGTTCCTACTAAAAGTGTTTGAATAATCAAGAGTGTGAGTTGAATTTGTATAAAAATGTTCTAAAGTTGACCAGTGTCTAATCTATTGGGTGAATGGAGTCGAGAGGTGGATGGTGATGATGGAGACAGATTTGTAGGATAGGTGGATCTACTCCTTAGCTTAACTCTAACTGTTAGGCTCTTTTAAATTTTTGCACCTTGTACAAACGTGCAGGTCTGTAAGCTACTATACTCTTTTTTAGTAATCCCAGTGATATTCTCATAAATTACTATGATCTCATGAAAGGAATTTTAATTCTCAACCTGAGGGAAACCAATCATAATAATTACTTTAAAAGGATTTTAATCCTTGGCAGGATCCAATCAAAATGAATTATTTGAAAGGATGTTTAATTCACTCCAACCAAAAACCAATCAAGATAACCATGCAGCAACATCAAATATGTCCTGAAAAATTATTTAAATTTGAATAACTTAAGAGAACCAATTCAGAGATAGCACAACAACATATAAGCATGAAAATCAACACAACAGTTGAACACTAAAAATAGATCACCATTTAAGAATAGTCTTCTCCATTGTATTGCTTCAAAATATATACATTAATTGCATAAGTCTTTGAAATATGAAAATGGATGAGTGGAATGGATAAACCTATATACTACTGGTGATTTTTCTAACCTACTATCTAATTTCTAATCTCTAATGTTAATAATTTCTTTATTTGATTTCATCTGGCATATATACATTATATCTTCTAGGGTTATGACCCTTTACTCGCCCTTTTGTTGCAACTCTTCATTTAATTAGTTGCCTCCAACAAATTAAAAATATTTTAATCTTCATTATTGTATCTCCGTAAAATTAATTTCCATTATAGTTATAATCCTTCTTTTTCTGGCAACTTTATTTCCACCCAATCAAAAAAATGATCTTTAGGTAAAAATAATTACTCATCTTGTGACCCTTCGGTGAAAATGTTTCACTTGCACTTTTACCCAAAATATACCCTTTGAGTGGAGTAATTACCTGTCTCAAGATTTTACTTCTTCTTCTCACCTCCTCCATGAACAGTTGCACTAAAATGTTTTTAGGTAAATAATTAGTTAATTCTTCCCATAAAATTATTCTACCTCCCAGTGCAAACAATCTTCAATTCCTCTTTACATCTTTGGAAAAAATCATATTCTTCAAAAATATTATTGCACATTTTAATAATATTTCTTCGACACATTATTGTAAAAATATCCACCCTTTGTATTGCTTCATCAAGAAGACTTATCAGGATCAAAGAGACTTATCAATTTGTCTTCAAACTATATACTTGGTAAAAATAATTCACTTCTTAGTGAAAACACTTTACAACACCTTCTATACTTCCATCGACAATTATTTTCTTACTTGATAAACTTTAATCACATTTTGGGGGCATCGAAGCATCGAAGAGACTTAGAGAATACTCTCTTTGAAATGCCATAGTCTCTTCAATATATATTTGTACGCACATCACTCTATCGGCAAGACCTCGAATTAACTCCTGTCGATATCCTTATCTCTCTTTGATAAATTCATATGCTTTCCATTATAGTTTGTCGTTCTATCGGCGGGACTTTGAAGTGACTCCTAGCGATATGCAAGAGTCCTCTTGATGACTACTTCAGAAGTACTTATTGTTGGAAAATCAAGCAGATTGCATCCATTCAAGGCCAAGAACTCAACATCTTCATCAAATTTTAGGGTTTGCTACTTGATTTCCCGCGTGAATGCAACTTCCAGATGGAAATAGAATAGAACCATGAACATTTTTTGCAAAGCATCATTGTTTTGAATACTTGAATTAGCTTCCCTGAAAGCACTCATGGGCCGTAACATGTCAATCTTGCGCTATTTTTTCTATTGCCATCGACACTCATTCACGAGCATGTAGAAATTAATCATATCTTTAGAAACTTTCCTGGTATCTCTTTCACTGTATCAATGATTACTTTCCATGCACAGTACATTTATGCAACTTTCCATTTGCTCTACTTAGGCGTGTATTTAAATGGTTCTTTTAATGATCTGAGCTTGTCTCTTGGCATTTGAGTTGCACAGTAATTTTCTATTCTCTTATTTGCAAATATTCTATTCGTCGTTTCATTGTTTAACTCCAATGTTACTAATTTTCGAGCTAAAATAGAACAGAGCTTGCTATCCTGCATGAGATCTAAGCAGAGACTGTTTCCTTTGAATTCTTTAGATTGTGCATACAACTCAGTTGTCAGTGCATATGTATAAAATCTCTTCCATTTTTCCGTCCTTTATTGGCAGCGTCCACTGAAATCCCTTTTTTGAATACGGGCATGTTGTGTTCGTTTGTGGAGTTTTCTCATATAGATCTAATATCTATTTCAATTCTACTTTTTGTTTTCTTATTCTTTGGTTTCATGAATCCATTAGCATCATTCCTCTTACTATATAAGACCATAAATGAATTATTCCTTGTTCATCCTCAAAATACGTGTCTCCAAGATACTCACAATATTATCTAATTTATCTAATCCGTTCAAATCACCTCCATTTGGAGTGCCTATCATTCCCAATAAATGGAGCTTGTATCTACCTTTTGCCAATATTCGCATAATTATGCATTTTCTAGCAATCTCAATATCTAACAAATTTCATCACTCCTTTATGCTTTGATGGAAGTTTACACCTTGTTCTGAAGCTTCCATCTTTGGTAGAGGCACAGAGGATATTGGCAGGGGTCATCGGGTCCACCAATTCCGTTTTGGGAGTTATGAAATATTCTCAACAAATATGTTTTATGCACAACCCGAAATCATTGTACTTCTTGAGACTGATTCTCTCTGTTAAAGAGTTGGAAATCTTTGTCTGTGCTTCCATTCTTATTACAGGCTTGTGAGGTATCTTCTCCTTTCTTAACTGTCTCCTTTCATTCAGAAATATGTAGCTTTGGGGTAATATTTTGGAGGGAACGCTAAATATACTGCTCTTAATAATGTTCTTTTATAATCTTGCCACTGTTCTGCTTCATAATACCTTCGAGCTATATATGCCAAAATTTGGGTGTCCCATTTTCTCTTGTATTAGCATCTAGTCTCCTTTGGCTGCTTCGCTTTTCATCATCAAAAAATTTGTTGTATTATATTGGGCTCTAGGTACTGATTTATATAATGGAGTGTTATCTTCCTCGTTGCTAACCCAACTACATCATGGCCTTGCTCACTGTTTCTCTGTTCATCAATAGATGTTTTCCGCTCCTCACAATCTTTGGGGGCAAAATGTAAGTGTCGAGGAACTCGTAGAGTACTGTGGAAATGCAAACTAAAGACCTCATGGACTCTTCTATATTCATTTCCAAAAAACAATGGGGAGCATTCGATTTAGGGAAAATCCAAGGTGCCTCTTCGCACCTTTGTTCATTATGCATCTCGTTGAAAAGAAAAGACTTATGTTCGAAAACCTATCGCTCTTAAGGTCAATGTTTACAATAATGCCCTTCATGGCCTCTACACAATCCATTCTCCTTTTGCAGCTACCTCCTTTAGTGTAGAGGTAGGAATTCTTTGAGACTTCAAAACTTGGTTTTCCATCAATGTCATTTATAGGGACACTACAAGCACAATTCTATTCCATGTAATAGCAGGGTTTGGTAGCACAATGACTTCCCACCTTCTATTGGTACGAGATAAAAGAAATCCTTCCCCTTAAAAATAGTTTCTCCTCTTGGTAAAGACTTTTTTTTTATGGTGGCAACAGTGCAAAACTTTTTTCATTGTGAATATTTAATATGCTCTCACCAAAAGTGAAGAATTTCCTTTTGACCCAACAGTAAACATAGTCTTCAAATTGTTACTCTCATGAGATGAATTCTTTATGCATTGTTTCCCCAAATTTCTTATCTCAAACAACCTTAAGAAGTTGTCTGAATTTTTCTTTTGAAATTATTTCATTGATAACGTCTATGGTTGTGAATGCCTTGACTATGATGTGTCATGAAGAGTGGCAATGTTTTGCTTGCATGTTTTGAGGTAGCATGTCCCAATTTTAGATTGTTGATGTTATCCAAATCTCTTGTCAAAGTGCTTCTTAAAGGTCTCTTCTCCATCTAATCAGATTTTCATGACACTTTTATCTCTAACTTGAAATGGTTAGTGCTATAAACTTGTTTTCTGATTTTTTCACTATGATCAAAACAAGCCAGGTAGCCACCAAAATTGTTTTGGAAAACTAGTCAGACGTTCTTCCAGAGCCACGAAAATTCACCAATATGTTAATTGATGGTAGGGGAGTGTTGTTGCAAGATAGATTGGTATGAAGTTATCAGAATTGCAAAATGTAAATGTCCAAAGTTGCTTATTTAGTATTTTCTGAAAAATTGCCACTGTCAAAAACCAACTAAAACTTACCAACCTGCCTCTTTGGAAAAATATCAAATCTAAACCTGGCAAGCTATAACTTGGAGGATTTGTTTATTTAGGATCCATGAATATGTATGCAAAAGGGTTTTTTTGCAAAACCTCTTCCCTCATAAAATATCATGTGTCAAAGTTGGCCTTTTTGCAACTGTTCTGGAAATGTAGTCTTCAAACTGGGTAAAATCCATTTGGTTTTGGTTTTGAAAAAATACCAAATGAGATGTTGGGGTTCTGAAAATTGGCATGAAGGCACATTAAGGTGGGAAGAATCTAATGCATGAATTGGTTCATCATGAAAATCTTCCAGTTGATCAATGTTGTCCTCCAAAGTTCACACTTTTGGCAGATTTAACACTGTGCAGCCAACAAACCTTCAGAGAACCCTTCAACTTGGTATTTTGAAACCTTGTCAAAACTAATTGTACGAAGCAGAAATCAGGTGTGCACATTCGCATATGTTAGATAAACATGCTTGCATGGTGGTTTTGCATGAAACTAAATGGGCTTCAAATTATGATTTTTCAAAGTAGGCACTTGAGGCAGTTTTACAAATGCATTTTTGAGTGTTGCAATGCAATTTTTTTATTATGGGAGTCTCAAGATAGCCTAAAATTTGTATGATTTTTTAGGCTCCAACAAGGTCATTTTTTGAAATTTTTTCAAGAAGGTTATGTGGATTTTAAAATCCTTAAATCTCCCTCTGAGTGGTTATTGTTGGTTTTGCATCGGCCTCGACCTGTGCTTCATATGTTTGAATATTTTCGGCCCCCTTTTTGTAGCACCTTCATTCGCTTGTGCCATGTGTCATCCATGCGCACCTTTAAAAATTTTCTTCCCTTGTTTCTCCTCTGAGCTCCACCCTTAAGCCACATGTTTGTAGCATGTTCCTTTGAGGATCCTCTCCCCTTTGTTTTTCCTTCGATCTTTGCCCATGTGCCACATTGCATCTTACCGTGGGCACCATTTTGGATGGGCCCTGTGGCCAATGCTTGAAGCACAGACTGCGCCAGGCCTCACCTCCATGGGGATAATAGTTGCAAAAGAGGTAAGAATGAGCGAGAGTCCCCACCACTGCGCCACGTGTCATCTCCGTGGAGACTTCAGTCTCAAACGAAGGATTAATGAATGTGAAGCTTCATCATTGTGTCATGTGTCCTAACCAACTTTGTGGCTGGGCAACACGTGTCATCTAGATATTTTTGTTGTTTTCACCTTCGGACCGCATTCATCACTATAGGAGGGCACATTTTGTTCGAGGCGACTGAATACCATGTTTTAGAATCTTTCTGTTGCAATGGTCTTTGAGAATCATTATGACGAGCAGCATAGCCTGTGCCTAGGGAATATTTTCAGTTATTGGCTTTCAAACGGTGGAAGAATCTATATATTTCATTTGACTCTCTGAAAAAAGGGTTCGAAAATATATTAAAAAAAAGGATTGAAAGACTGTAGTCCTTTGTATTGTTTTAATTATTGTATTAAGACTCACAGACTATGCCAATTTGTTTGGTCTCTCTATTTCTTAGTTAATTGATAAGACATTATACTATGTTGTTTCTTGTACTTAGTAGTCTATCTGCAAGACTTCTATAATTTCAATATAAATTTTTTGATTCAAATCATGTCTTGAACTCTTCTTGTTCAATGAATGTGTATGGAAGTTATGTTATGTTATTTGATGGAATTCTTAGGGTTTTCATCTATGATTTTTGTTATTTTCGGACATGTAGATTCTTGAACGAGCCCTCAAATCTCATTTGAGAGGAAGATTTCCCGTGTCTACATACTTGAATCTTGGTGCATCACCTTAGATTAATTTTATTTTATATATCTACTTCATTTTCCCTTTCCATCCCCCAAAATACAAGAAGAGTCAGCTTCTTTAAAACTTGGAGGTCACTCAGTTTAGCACAATTGGTCCCCCTGGGATTAACTGAGTTTCCCATAAGGTTGTTTTCCTAGCAATTTTTGGCATCAATAGTTCTTTTTCTGGCATGCCTGGTGGGACTACGTTTAAATGTATCTAAATTTAAAGTGGGTGTATGAGCCATAGACCTGTTACTAGATCCTAAATAGTGAACAACCCTGGCTTGCTAGTGCCACCGCTGGTAATAGTACAAGCAAGAAATCATCCAGTAAACGTACCCACCCCTCCTCTAGTCCCATTACCAATGACTAATAGAAATTTTGTAGCATGGGATGCCAGAATCCCTCTCATAGAACCAATAGCACCGGCTATTTGGCTCCTATCCCAACGTCTACTTTAAAAGATTTACTAAAATTCACAGGGGAAGGCTCAAAAACACCATCTGATCATCTACAAGATGTGGCAAATGTGTGTTTGGTGCATGGTGTAGCCAATCAAAATGTAGCATTGAGATTGATTACAACCTCTTTCAAAGGCAAGGTACCAGATTGGTACCACACTTTGGAAGCCAATACTATCGGTACCTAGGATCAACTCAAAGATCCTTTTTACTAGTGATTTTCAAACAATGGAGATCAATCTTCGCTATTTCAGCAGCTAGCGACCATAAAGTGGGCTCCTCAGAAGGCCATGACCGACTTTAATGCCTGGTTTCACACAACTTGGAAAAGGATCCATCCTACTATTCATTTGCCTACGAATTTGGCATTCATTTTCTATCTAAAGTCTCTCAACACCGACATTTTGATGATGATCCAGTCCCTTGGTGGGAACACCTTCTCGGATGCATATAACATTGATATTAAGGTAGAGAATAATTTGATCGATGCTGGAAAGTTATCGGCTTGGCCCACTATGCCTATTTTTGCAAAGTTGTCAATTCCCGCCTAGGAGATAGCTTCTACCAATGCATTTGCTCCTCCCCAATCTATGTACGCATATATGAGTGTGCCGCAGAATGTTGCTTCTACATCTAACTCTTTCAAAGATGAGATGAGCGACGTTAAGGAGTTGTTGCAGAACA
Organism: Sequoia sempervirens; assembly: GCA_007258455.2. Taxonomy (NCBI): domain Eukaryota; kingdom Viridiplantae; phylum Streptophyta; class Pinopsida; order Cupressales; family Cupressaceae; genus Sequoia; species Sequoia sempervirens. The sequence goes on along the minus strand of VDFB02000008.1, from coordinate 178,105,665 downwards.
TCTCGAATGAAATAACTAGTATCAAGTGGCAACAGTCCATGCCTCTGAAGCTAGCTTACCAAAATTATCAAGGCAGAAGATCTTCCTACCAAAAAAACCAGTTCCAAGGAGGTGCGCGCACGAATCCGCAGACTCAAACAAATACTCAGATAGTGCTAGCACCTACTCCAATACAAAATTTTCACCCAAGTTTGAATAGAGAACTGGTAGCGGGGAAAAATAATCTCGTTGATGAAATCAATCCTTGGTGCATCCCCTACAAAGAAGCCCATATGCCCCGAAGTTGCTCGTGTGGAAATCTACAACAAAGAGTGGCAGAACAGTGCAGTCAAGGAATTACGTTAGATTCAGGAGGTTAAATGTATATACCTCTCCACAAAAGTAAAATGTGGTACTCACCATGCAAATGCAAGGAATGTCCCTAGAGCAAGAAATAGATATAGCTCCCGATCACGCACTCTTCTCATGGATGGAAGAAGAAGAGGTGGTGTTTGCAAATGATGCATCCACATCAAAGGCCCCAAAAGTGTAATCAAATTATAAAACTCACTCAAATATGAGATTCACGAGCGAACCAGTCACTCAACAACCTAAAAGTGTCCCCGACCAAGCTCCTAGTACCTCCGCAATTGTACAACAATCTCAACAATGCAAGGAGATTGTTATGACAAGGTCTAAGGAACAAAAGTCTTTGAATCCACTGACATTCAATGTGTGGAACAATTCAAGAAAGCCTCTGCTAATGTATCTCTTTGGGATATCCTAGCTAATCCAGAGTAGAATTCGTTGTTGCAGAAGGCCCTATTGGAAGATGCAAGCATAGAGCCAACAGAGCAACCATCCAAAGGAAAGGCCATTGATTCACCATCTCAGGCCAAAGTCCTCACAAATAATGGAGAGGAAGCCTCTACCAAAAGTAAAGGTAAACCTAAATCGAAACCCTTCTTCTTGACTCTCATAGTGGGTAAAAAATTGTTGAACAATTCTATGATTGACTCTAGTGCCAGCACCATAGTCATGCCCAAGAAAATAGTGGAAGCCTTAGGACTTAGCTATGAACCTTTAAATAGAGTAGTTATGCAGTTTGATAGGAATAAGGTTGAAACTGTAGGTGTCATTAAGAACCTCCCCTTGACTATATTCTCTTGCCCTAGTATCATTGTTCCACAAGATATCATGATTATTGACGTCCCCCCCATGTTCGGTCTTTGCTTATCCCAGGAGTTAACCACCAAAATAGATGGGTATCTTTCTTTAGATTGGTCACACTTGATTCTTAGGACCAAGCATGGAGCTAAGATGAAGATAGTGTCTGAACCTTTACATTTGGAACATGTAGTGGATGAAACCATGATAAATTTTGAGGCTACTCATACCTCTATCACCAAAGATGAGATGTATTGTATTGAGTTACTTGAGGATGAAAAGGTGACTGGAGACCAAATTGATGAAGAAGAGGTCCTCTTGAGTGAATTTATAGACACTAATCCTTTAAGTAATTATCATGCCACCGGATTGGGAAATTATGTCATCTATGATGAGGATCAAGTGATTCCAAAGGTGATGAAGGAATTTGAGGGTGGTCAAGCCTCAAAGCTGTGGACACTACATTTTGATGGAGTAAGATGTAAAGTTGGTGCAGGAGCTAGGATATGTTTGACGTCCCCATCCAATGAAAAGACACTCAGACCTTTTTTCTTTCAATTTGCCTATTTGAACAAAAAAGTTGAATATGAAGGCCTTGTGCAAGGTCTACGTTTTGCGGAGCGGATGGGTGTTAAACAAATAATGGTGTTATGAGATTCTGAGCTGATAGTCAATCAAGTTTGAGAAGTCTTCGTGGCAAAGAATTTTCGCATGAGATCTTATAGACAAATTATGAGACTTGATTGAAATCTTTGAAGCCTTTAATATCCAAATAGTCCCCAGAGAGAAAAATGCAACTGTAGATCACATGACAATGATAGGATCTCAATTTGACCCTATTTCTAACCTAATTGATAACATACACTCTATGTGAGTGATTGTTCGACCTGCAATTCTAGATAATGACCATAGTTGGCAAGTGTTCGAAATTGATGAACATATTGTCTCATTCATTTAGCATTCAGGAGAATTTGTTGATCAGCTACAACCAAAAATTGCAAAAAGGGAAAATTATTCAGCTAAGGTCCAACAAGCTTCCAAAAGGACTAGTCACTCTAAAAAATCTATTTGATTATGATGATGCAAGGAATGACAAGAGGAATTTTGTTGTGGAAAAAGGTGACTATGTAGATCTTTAGGTTGGAGATGGAAGGAAGCTTAAGGTTGGAAAGGATGTTTCGCAGCATGATAAAGAAAGGCTCATAGATTTTTGTGAAAAATATGGAGTAGTAGCTTGGTCATATGATGACCTCAAGGGATATGATCCTAAATCCATCCAACTTACCATAGAACTGATGGAAGGGGAAAAACTTGTCCGCCCAAAGCAAAGGCCAGTAAATCCAAAGATTGAGGCATTAATGACACAAGATTTGACAAAGCTAATTCACTCTCGAATCATCTTCTCAATCAAGCACAGTACATGGGTGTCCAACCTGGTTCTTGTCTGAAAGAAGAATGGAGACATCCTCCTATGTGTTGATTTTCAAGATCTGAATAGGGCATCCCTGAAGGACCACTACCCATTTCCTTCTATGGAGTCAATCTTGCAAACATTGGCTAGCTTGGAAATTTTTTCTCTATTGGATGGCTTCTCCTGTTACAACCAAATCTAGTTCAAAGAGGAGGACCAACACAAAACAACATTTACTACCAAGTGGGGAACGTTTTCCTATGCAAAAATTCCCTTTAGCCTTTCAAATGTTGGAGCCACCTTCCAGCGTGCAATGGATATTTCCTTTAGAGAATTGGTCAATAAGATCATCTTGATCTATTTCGATGATCTTATGTTATTCTCTAAATCGAAAGATGATCATTTTGATCATCTTGAAATGGTTTTTTAAAATGTCAGGAGTTTGAGATATCCCTGAACCCAAAAAAATATGTTTTCAGAGTGCCGCAAGGAAAACTTTTGGGACATGTAGTGTCTAAAGATGGAATTCCAATCAATTTGGAGCGGGTGAAGGCAATCAGGGAACTTCCCCTACTAGTCAACAAAAAGGGAGTTTAGTCCTTTCTAGGAAAGGTAAATTTTATAAGAAAATTCATTTCTAATTTTGCAGGTTTAATTAGACCTATCACCTTGATGCTCAAGAAGGATCAATTGCTCAAATGGAAAAAAGAGGCTAGATAAGCCTTTGAAAAGGTTAAGGAGGCTTTTTCTTCAGCTCATGTGTTGGTAAACCCAAACCTATAAAAGGACTTCATAATATATGTGTTCAATAGCAAATATAGCATCACTATTGTTTTAACCCAGAAGGATGATGAAGGAAAGGGAGAACATATGATATCCTTCTACTCCCAGACCTTAAAGGACTATGAGACGAACTATAACTTCATCAGAAAGTAGGCGTTCGCCATTTTGAAAGGACTCAAAAATTTCTAACACCTCATAGCTTGCAGTAAGGTGGCTGTATATGTAGCGCATTCCAGTGTGTTTGAATACATTATGGAGGGAGAAATCACAGAAAAAAGGCCAATTGGATTACTAAGATCCTTGAATATGACATTGAGGTCAGGTCCACGAAGACCGTGTGGGGAAGAGGATTATACAAGTATTTGGATGTGATGAAGAAATGGCAGCTGAGGAGGAACATCCTGAGCTAGTTCTACTTAACGAATTTAAGTTTGAAGGTTGTTGGTTGGTAGATAGAATGAGATTCATGTAGACTTGGAAATATCCAGTGGGCCTCTCTTCTCAAAAGAAGAGGTTTTATAGGTTGCATAATAGTGGATATGTGCTCATTGAATGGGTTCTTTTCAAATAGAACTTCAATGGCATTCTTCTGTGGTGTGTATCTCAAGAGAAAGCACAAAAAATTCTAGATATATTTTATAGCAGTCTCGCGGGTGGACATTTCTCTACAAAGACCACTGCCATTAAAATTATGTGTGTCGGGTACTTCTGGCCTACATGATTCAATGACTCACACTCTCTGGTTAAATCCTGCAAAGAATACCATTTCTTCACGGGAAGGAAGAAGAACTTAGCAATGCCTCTGAATCCGATAGTGGTTGAGGAACCATTTGCACAATGGGGCCTTGATTTCATCGAGATGATTAATCCCACCTCTAGTGTCAGACATAAATGGATCCTCACGGCCAGGTATTACTTTACCAGATGGATTGAGGCCATGCCCTTGAAGAATGTGACCGAGGCAGAGATTGTGAATTTCCTCAAGGAACTAGTAACAAGGTTCGGCCGGCCAAAGACCATCATCTCTAACAATGTGAAAGCCTTCCTAGGCTCAGAGGTATGTCAGTTCACACTTAAGAATGGCATATTCCTAAGGAAATTTTTGAACTATTACCTGTAGGGAAATGGTTTGGCTGAGTCAACTAATAAGAATTTAGTCTGACTCATCAAAAGAATCAAGTCGGAGCACCAGAGGGAGTGGCATTTGAACCTTGAAGCAGCACTCTAGGCAAACTGCATAACCCCCAAGCAAGTCTTAAAGACTTCACCATATGAGCTGGTATATGGGAAGGAAGCGTTATTGCCTATATCTATGGAAATTCCCGCACTATAGTTGCTCAAGTCTTTGGAGGTTGAACAAAACGGTTCCATGGAGGTTTGGTTGGCTAAGTTATTGGAGGTACAAGAGAAAATAGAAAAAGCTTTGATGGCCATGTGGGATCATCAACAGGTGGTTAAGAAGTGGTTTGACAAGAAAACCTCTGACTGTGGTCTTAAATGCATAGACTTAGTGCTGAAATTAAATGGGAGAGTTGCAAAGCCTGGAAAACACAAAAAATTTGATAGTCTGTGGGAAGGCCCTTTTCGAATTATCCAATGCAAGCAGCATAATGCATTTGAATTAGAGAATATGGAAAAAGAAGCATTGGGAATTCTTGTTAATGAAATTCACCTGAAATTGTTTAATTAACTTTATTAATCATTTTTCCATTGTAAATATGTAATTATGTAAATATTTTGTGTGTGTTTTGTTCAGTTGAGTCTTTATTAAATGGAACCCATGAAACATGAAAGAAGCAAAGAAAAGCAAAAGAGACATAAATTTGACAAAATAGCTATATATTCATTATATGGTAATATATACTTTGGAATATTACTATGTACAATGGCTCTTAGGCTAGGATTTTTGAGTATATATATTAAAATATTTCAAAGAAATATATACAAATATAAGGAGAAAAAAATTTATTCATTCAATTGGGGCAACAAGAGTTCCATCTTCAACAGGATCAACAGGTTCAATAGGAATGACAACAAGAGCAATAGGAGCATCAACAACAATAATAGCAAGTGGAGGAGGAAACACCAGGTTTCTAAAGTCAGTATACCACTCCACATCATAAAAAATCACTACATTGTAGCATCTCAGTAAGGAGTGGTAGGCACATGAAACCATTTGGCGATGTTCCCTAATAGTCATAATGTGAAATCCACTCATAAATGGCACCCAAGGCACCACTACATCCTCTTCAATATGTCAGCAGAGATCACTTGCTATTGGAATTCCAAGGCCATAGACTGCATTCATCACAATTTCACCAAGGCCTCTAAGGTAGCACTTTGAGAATATTTCCATGGTAAGCCTTAGTATCATCTATTTTGGCACCTAAATATCAAGCAAAGATGCAACAAAATGAGAACAAATATCAGTGTTCACATGATACTTGTCCTCATACTCTATACAGTCCCTCCCCAATACCCATTTCATTGCAATTATCACCAAAGAATTCTTATTCTTGGTCATACGCTTTAAATGCCTATTGGAAATTTTCCCTAGGAAAGCTTCTTGAGACCTATTGCTAGTTAGCCTAATGGAAGTATCCATCACCCTTACCAAAAAGCCCAATTACCAAGTGTAAATTTTGTTGTTAGCCTTAGGTCTATTTATAGACATAGTTAGGGTACAATGTGTGCAACAAGCATGATGTTGATCGAGGTGTAAACTCGAAAATCCCACCGAGTTGTCTTTGTTGCATGTGAGTTGTTGCTTGCAAATTAAGAAGAGGTAATTAATTAGCTAAAACTAGTGGCACGCACAAGTGATAGTCTGCATGATCAAGTGCTAAGTGTCACGTTGTGGACACTTTTCATTCTCCTAGGATGAACTCAAATCTTTTTGTGTAATTATTACGCCCTCTTGCTTAATCATTCTTCTAAAGTTATTAATTGAAAAAGCATGTGAAAAGTCTCGTACACCTTCAATTTGCAGCTCAATTTCCCAAGAGATGGTTTCGTAAGACATGATGGCTAATTGTCATTATGAATTGTTGTCTTTTCAAAAAGTAAGAATTCATTTCGCATGAACGAAAGAGTTGGCGATACATTCTGAATTTATTGCAAAAAGGCAACCATTGTCTCCAACTCCAATTCAAGAAAAGGCTAGTGTTGCATGCAAAAGAACAACACTGTGAAGAGTTTTGAGTGCACAATTTGTTATGAAAGAGCCCAAGTGAGAATTGTAGAGAGGTTGAGCATTTGCAAAAGTCTACATAATCCTGAGATGGAAGCACAAGGGGAAGCGGTTGGGAGCTTATCTGACACCGTATTGACGGCGCTAATGGCCAATTTTTTCAATAACATCTCTTATGCTTCGCTTGGGATGCCGAAAAAGCCAAAGTGGCCTCACACGCAGGTCGTGCAGAAGACAAACCATAGGATCAAAGCCCAAATAGTGGAAGATTGGGACAATATTCATGATCCTAAACTCAAAACTAACCCTAAGATTCTTAGGGAAGCAGCCTACTAGAGAACAAAAAAGACTAATAACCAAGAGTCCCTGGTGTACAAGTTGTGGTTCTATGGTCTTCCGTAGTATATGGTCCCTTTGGTGCATCATTGCTCGAAATTAGTTCATGAATGCGCTCAAAATTTTGAATCAGATACCAGCATCATAAGAGGGCGGAACCTGAAGGTGGTAATCAGCATTGAAGCTATTAGGGATATTCTATGCATCCCTACAAGACAAGGGACAAGTGCACCAGAGAGATTCATTGTAGGCAGCTTGGAAAATCTCTGGAGAACCAGAAAATAGGACTAATCTTTTATAATCAAGAAACCAAAAGGCCTAAGGAAGATAATCGCCCACCACAGTTTCCGGTTGGGCACAATGTTTTCAACTTAGACCTGCAGGATGTCTTTTCTATGTTCTCTTTTGTTTGTGGCATGGACAGTGACAGGGAGGTTCAGGAGTTTCAAATGGGTTTGGGGTTTCAATTAAGAAGACAACATTCTTTATTCTGGTATGACTTTGCAGAGATTATTATTTGAGAGATGTTGGACCAATTCAAGGAATACCACATACAGTATAGGTTCAAGTTTTCTTCTCTCCTTGCTCACATGTTTTTGCACCAAAACCTTGATTTCTTTAGAAACTGTATGGGTTTGTCTATATTCGATGAAAATGAGGTAAGAAAGCCAATTTCTATGTGGACTCCTCTCCTTTCTGTAACTCGTGATTACTATGCATTTTTTGAGTTTTTCCTAACTCCAATATTGCAAGATTTTAATAAGGATGGTGAGGATGGATTTTATAATCAATTGATCAAGAGCTACCAGTGGAGTGATGATAAAATTGCCCAATTCTGGATTTATCATCAAGAGATTAGGTGTTTTGATGCCAAGTTTCAGGAGCCTGGCATGGATGACAGATTTGACAATCTCTAGAATAGAGAGCATGATGATACTGATGCAAGAAAATATGAGGATGTAAACCCAGAGGAAATGATTGCAATAATGAAAAGAAAAGAGGCAAAAAGGCCCAAATATAGGAAGTTGGAGAAGCATCAGAACAGCCCCGCAGAGCTCCATTGAGCATGCAAGTGACTGCATCCCATTCGGTGGCCATGCTACTACATACATGGGATACAAAGAGACCCAGTGTAGTGCAACAATCTTAGGAGGTCATAGAGGTGGACAATTCTCCACTCGAGAAGAGGCCACGCACCGATGCAACTTCTGGAGATAGCTCGTAGGTGCTTGCAATGAGCCAAGGATCAAAGCCCACATCAATTCAGGTATCTTTCTCTCCCTCCCTTCTCGCTTCTTAGTCTTTGGTTGACACTATTGCATCTAGGTCTCCAATTACTTCCAATGTCAGCCTTTCATTTTTTGCTTCCTCACCCGCGGGAGGTTTCTCCCAATCTCCCTTCTCTCAAATCGGACAGGCAGCATTTACTCCCCCATAGTTTGTTCCATCTTTTGTCAGGGCCCAACTGGACCCTGGCATAACATTCCCCCTTTCTCCCCATTGACGAACGCTCTACCAAAGAAAACATCATCAAGACCGCAATTATTTCATTCCCTTTTTCTCTCCCTCCCGGTGCACCCTTTTTCAGTGAACTGATTAGGTCACCTACAAAGCTTATTGGGAAAAATATCAGGAGTAAGGCATCACAAGCTATAAGATCCCAAAAGAGAAAATAAAAAGATGCAGCAAAGCCTGTCTTGCCATGCGTGTAGGCCCTATTTAATGAGGTTTAGGGGTCATTAACATTTGCAACCATGACTCCTAACATCACTAAACCACAAGGGAAAATGCAACTTGAGGATTATACAATCCATGTTGTAGGGATCGATCTAAACGCAACCCTACCACAAGACAAAGTTGAGCTAATGGAGGAGACTCAACAGGTGGGGACTACCAAATTTTTGAAGCATAGTCACCAACTGAAAAAGAGGGAAGAGGAGCTCAAGAATGTTAAGGAAAGAGTGGAGATCCTATAGAAAAGGGAAAAGGCTAAGGATGTTGAAATTGCATGCTTGTCCCAACAAGCATAGGCAGAAAAGGCCAAGCTATAGGAAGAACTTGCAAGGTTCTAGTCCCAGGATCCCAATCTAGTTACCGGATTGCAATAGAAAAACAAGGAGCTTCAAGACTAGTTGGCTCGAGCGGAGAGGGAAATGCAGCAGAAGGACAAGGAGCTCCAGGACTGATAGGCTCAATTCAAAAAGGAATCCATGAAATAAAGCTCTCCTTGGAAAAGGAATCTGGAACTTGAGGTCAAGTTGAGGAGTTATTGAAAAGCAAGGATGCTAAGTTAGGAACTCTATAGGAATAACTCACCGCATCTACCAATAAAATTGATGAATTGATGGAAGATCTTAGCTCAAAGGAGTTGGAGATAAGTCTTTTGAAACTTCCTCCCCAGCGCCTTGTTCCTCAATCGGATCTCCTTTGAGTCTGAGACCAGGATCTCCATGTAGTTGTCATTCAAATAAATTATCGATCTACACGAGGTGCAAGAGAATCTACACGCCTTATCGATGCCATCTAAGGCCGACTAGCTTCCTCTGTAGACCACATTTTCAAAGCTCTGATTGTTGCCCAAAGGATAAGGCTCTGTTCTTCAAACCAAAAATTTTGGGTTCCCATTCTGCAGGAAAAATGCCCCTAATAGTCACCAAAAACTATGGATTTTAAAATCCTTAGAGCTCCCTCCGAGTGGTTATTGTTGGTTTTGCATCGACCCTGACCCGCACTTCATAGGTTTGAATATTTTTGGCCCCCTTTTTGTAGTGCCTTTGTTCGCTTATGCCACATGCCAATCGTGCATTCCTTTAAAAGTTTTCTTCCCTTATTTATCTTATGAGCTTCGCCCTTAAGCTAGGTGTTTGCAGCACGTTCCTTTGAGGATCCTCTATCCTTTGTTTCTTCTTTGAGCTCTACCCATGTGCCAAGTTGCATCCTATCGTGTGCACCTTTTCGGCTATGCCATGTGTCACCTTTGCGGGGATCATAGTTGCAAAAGAGGTAAGAATGAGTGAGAGTCCCTACCACTGCACCATGTGTCATCTCTGTGGGGACTTGAATCTCAAATGAAGGATGAATGAGCGCGAAGCTGCATCGTTGCACCACGTGTCCTAACCAACTCTATGGGTGGGCAACGCATGTCATCTAGAGATTTTTGTTGCTTTCACTTTTAGACCGCATTCATCATTGTAGGAGGGTGCATTTTGTTTAAGGAAACTAAATACCATGTTTTAGAATCTTTCTGTTGCAACAGTCTTTGAGAATCACTATGACAGCTGGCATAGCCCGTGCCTGGCGAATCTTTTCGGTTATTGGATTTCAAACGGTGGAGGGATCTATATATACTTCTTTGACTCTTTGAAAAAGGGTTCGAAAATACATAGAAAAAAGGACTGAAAGGATGTAGGCCTTTGTATTGTTTTAATTATTGTATTAAGACTTACAGACTATGCCAATTTTTTTGGCCTCTTTGTTTCTTAGTTAATTGACAAGACATTATATTGTGTTGTTTCTTGTACTTAGTAGTTTATCTGCAAGACTTCTATAATTTCAATATAAATTTGTTGATTCAAATCATGTCTTGAACTCTTCTTGTTTAGTGAATGTGTATGGAAGTTATGTTATGTTATTTGATGAACTTCTTAGGGTTTTCATCTATGCTTTTTGTTATTTTTAGACATGCAGATTGTTGAACGAGCCCTCAAATCTCATCTGAGAGGAATATTTCTCGTGCCTACATACTTGAATCTTGGTTCATCACCTTAGATTACATTTTATTTTATATATCTACTTCCTTTTCCCTTTCCAACCCTCCAAATACAAGAAGAGTCAGCTTCTTTAAAACCAGGAGGTCACTCAGTTTAGCACAATTGGTCCCCCGATTAACTGAGTTTTCCATAAGGTTGTTTTCCTAGCAATTTTAGGCACCAACAGTTTACCTTTCAAGAGAGATAGAACACTTGTGTTTCATCTTCTTTGTACAGTTCTAAAACACTCATCAACAGAATTGGTGCTAGAGGGAGGGTTGAGCATAAGCAACAAAGCTAGAAGTTGAATGAACATTCATGTTGAAGATATGAGATGATATATCTAGATTTATATACAAAATAATTAGAAAATTTAAAAATATAAAATCTGAGTCAAGATAAAAGGACAACAATCTTACATCTCTGATTTTATGGATAGTCCTTGAGTTGATATTTCTCAACTTCAAGAGTCTTTGAATAGGAAATTGTATCCTAAGAGTTTGCATCACCTTGCATTAATAGAAAAATGTAGAATTCATAATACCTCTAGGTACAATGAGCTTGAATGTTTAACCTATTTGGATAGAATGGAGATGGCTTTGCAGGGGAAGATCTTCTTCTGGGAAGTGTGTGAACCACTAGCTTCTACAAATTTGGAAGAAGAGCTTGTTGATGTTGTAGCTGAAGCCTTCATAGGATTGGTCAAAGATCAGTTGAGTAGTGAGAATGGATTAGGTTTAAAAGACACTCTCTTATCTGATTGGTGCAGGGTGCATAATGCATCTCATTCAGAACTCACTTGCCCCTCATGTGAAGTAATTATCAAACAAGTTAAAAGTCATTTAGGGATGATAAAATTGCCATGTGCAAATGAGACTGAATCATCCAAAGGATATGTGATAGAGAAACCAACAAGCATTTAATCTGAAGAGTATGTTGTAGTATATGTTGAGACAGTTGTAGGATAGTAGAGGAAAATGATGAGTGTCCAAGAGAAATGAATTATGCAAAAATAAGATATGTTGTTGAAGTGAATGAACCACAAGAAAAGAAGGTTACTAGTCAAACTTCCCCTACTCAAGATGAAGATCCACTATAGATAAGATACGACAAGTTCATCATGAATTTTACAAAGGATTGGTCGAGCTTACAGTATAAAATCCATTCAAAAGAGTTTTTACTACCTATTTAGTGCAGGATACACAAATTGGTACATGTTGAGTTCACATGTTTGTTGTGCCAAGCAATGATTATGCAAGTTAAAGAAAAAATGAGATTGTCAAAATAATTTGAAAGAGAGTTCCATGCTTCCCTTGCAGAGGACACACAAGAAAATATACCAAATGGATCTTCGACAATGGAATTTTAAGAAGTTATTGATGATTGTCTAGTGGAGAAAAAGGAAGGATTAGATGAAATTGGTGTTCCTGACTACTTTGATCAAGAACCTGAGCCAAGATCAATAAATAATGAAATAAGGGAGTTTTCTTTGTTGTCAAATTTTTTTCCCTTCACATTTTGATGAATTTATTATGAATAATTTGCATGTGTCATGCATTGATAATGATGAAACTTATGTTGGTCATACTAATGTGCATAAAATCTCAAGTAGTGCTAAGGAAAATGATCCTGCAATTATGACTGATGGATATGATCACACTATTGTAAGTGAAAGGGTGTTAGGAGATCAACCTATAATGTATCTTGATGGACATCCAATTGAAGGAATTGTTGTGCATGAAGATGTTCCTACAGTTTCATTGCCATCACCACATGAAGATATCCAACTAGGTGAAATATGCCATGACCTTCAATTTAAACATGTTCAATCTCATTTTCACCTTAGGCTATTTTCTAATAACTCTAACTCTCCTTTGCATGTTTTGAGAGAGGAATGATGCATCATTAGTTGAGACCTCCGGACGACATGGATATTGGCTGACAAGGAATGTTAGTGGGCGATAAAATTGACATTATGTCCGAACAAATAACACATTAGGTTGTTTCTTTCCTTGCCGTAAATTTTGAAACTTTTCAATTTGATTATGGAAGCTTGGGAAGAATTACATGTATCTGGATTAATCATGGTCCTAAGTATTTCCCTCAATTACTATATTTTTTCTTGGTTTTTCCACTGAGTATGAAAGTAATGCTGCAAGAATACATTTTTCTGAGTATAAGGACAAACTTGCAAAGTTCAAAACCATAGCATGTTCCTTGTTACTATTGAATGTTCTTAGGAACCTTGTGAGGTCATGTGTCTTTCCATGTTGTCCAAGTCTTTCTTACTCAGTTTTTTTTCAATAATTAGATTAGGTTTGGATTTCTTGCTTTTCTTTTCATTTTGCTATAGGTTTAGGTTTGGTTTGGTTTGGTTTGGGTTTCGTTCGCTTTGCAGTCTGGTCAAGGTTTCCCTATTTTTTGGGGGGATGTCTTGCATGCACAAAAATAATTTAATTATTTAAAAATGTTCTAAATATTTCTTTGAGACACACCAATCATTTTTTTAAGAATAGATGGTGAAGGTGTCCTATTAGCATCAGATAGTTGGGATATTTGATCTAGGGGATGAATCATTGGTTTGAGTTGACATCAAGTATTCTAAAATCTTATATCTTTCACATATTTCAAGAATTTTGAGGTCACTGTGGGTTTCTTTTTGAAGTCATGTTAAGTGAAAAATCTTATATTTTTGCTTCAATGCCATTGTGATTCTTAGCCCTAAATACAAGCTTTACTACTTGTGGGTTGAAATGAGAAGAAAAGAAAATCAAAAATAAAAATAAAAGAGAAAAAACAATGAAAATTCAAAGAGATTCAACTTTTAGGAGAATTCAAATAACTCTATTAAGGCTATGGATGCCTGAATATGTTTGAGAGAATCATAAAAACCTTGTCGAGTTATGGATGCCTAACTGGCAGCGAGGCAATGTCCAAGTTGCTTTTGAAATATAATCCTTCATGTAGCTTAGCATGATGAAGCATAGGTTCTTGTGGTCAGCTAAGGAGAGAAATTAATGCACTTGCACACACTGGGATTTTGAACATATGGAAGGTTAGATCTACTACTACTTTTGATTCTTTGATCATATTTTCTAATTTATTTGGCCTAGTGTGGAGACAGGAACCAAAGATTATGGGTTCATGATTCTTGATTGTCATTGAAATGCTCTAGAGCATTTTGCTAGCAGAGTCACCCTTTGTTGTTCCTTTTTTGCACACACACCCCGCTAAAGGCAGGGACCCCCTTTCTCTTTTTTGTGTCTCCGCATTTTTTCTTTTGTTGATTTTTAGTTTTTCTCTTCTTGGAAGGTTATTTTGAGATTAAATATGGATTTGATTTTATCAAAGCAATATTTCATAAGTGTCTTGGGGACTTTAAAGTAAATTTTGGGATGTCATGTGTAAATTTTTCTTGCACCTATAGATAGGGAATGAAAAATTAGGTAGGTTGCTTTTTGAATTTTTGAGAAATTCCTTCTAGGTCAAAAGTTATGGAGTTTAAGAGATTTTGATCAGGTGAGAAATCCGGAAATTTCCTAACCTCAAGAAATCCTTGACATCCAAAAATCCAAAAATTTCCTGAGCTCAAGAAATCCACGACAGGAAGAAACATCCAGAAATTTCCTAACCCCAAGAAATCTGTGACAGGAAGAAATCTATGATAGGGAGAAATCCACAACAGGAAGAAATATGCGAAAGGAAGAAAATTTCAGAAATTTCCTAACCTCAAGAAATCCACAAGAGGAAGAAAAATCCAAAAAAAAATCGACTTCAAGAAATCCACAATAGGAAGAAATCCTCAACAAGAAGAAATCTACGACAAGAAGAAATTTGCGACAAGAAGGAATCCACGACAGGATTTTGAAATAAAGTTGCGGTCTTTCAAAAATCGAGGAGCTATTATAAAATATTCTTGGAAGGAGATTAAATAAATCAAAAAGGGGACTTGCATATGGATTCATGTCAGTTCTTGTTGACCTAGGAGATGTTGTGTATCTCAAGGTGTTAAGAGGAAAATATGGGAAGGATTGTAATTGAATATCAAGTGTAACCTCAAGATTTAATGTTGATCTACATATGAATATGTGCCCTGCCAACTTGAAAATATTTCAAGAAGACAACATGTGAAGTAGTTTATTCCTTCTAAAAGGGATTTTTTTTTTCTTTGGTCCAAAGATGTAACAAATTTATTTGATTGGATAACATTGAGGCATGTGTTGCCAAACTCAATGTAACCTCCTAGGGGTTTTAGAGATGCAATCTAGGCTTTTGATTTGGATTTAATCTAGTCCATTGATTCAAAATGTAAAATCTATAAAAGGCCAGTGCCTTCTCATTTGTAAGGAGTTAGTTCTCAACTTAGTTTAGGAGAGGATAGAATTGGGAATTGTTAAGAAATTGTTGGAGAAATTAATATAGTTAGGTCGTTGATTTGGTGAATTTACGTGTTAACTTTGAAAGTGTTATGGTTTCTTGCTTCTTATTCTCATATGTTAGTTTCAATTCATTCATAATAATGGTGAAGTGTTGAAGATATTGATCGATCTTCGATTCATACTATTAGTGACTTGTTTATTGTAAGTTGCTATGTATAGTTAGTAAGAGCCTTTCTATTGTGTTAGTTTAATTGTGAATGTTTATGCATACTATGCCAAGAATTGGATATGTGTATGGATGTTTACAATCTGAAAATATCTGAATATTCCTTTGAAGATTGCATTGTTTTTGTGATACTGTAGATTTAATCTTGGTTAAGCAAGAATTGGTTTATTGGGGGATCTGTCTGTCTGAAGCACTAATCATTATTATGATTGATCTTAGGTGGTAGATTATAATCTCTCTCTAGATCCTATATCTTTTGATATTTCTTTGCACTAGCGTTACAAGGAAATAGCATCACTATATTGCCACATTTGATGATAAAATCATTTTCATATTTCAAATATGAGAATATTTAGGGTTTTCCTTCATATTCCAATTTCACAAAACCCTTATTTGAGTCTTATAGCTTCTATTATTTATTACCATAAATGCCCTTTGTGATTACAAGCAAATCACGGCACTACTGAGTTATTTTTGCATTGTCAAGACCTAACCTTCAAAACCTTGGGGTCATTTTCTAAAGTTTTTTGAAGAAGGTTACCTTTCAAGAGAGATAGAACACTTATATTTTATCTATGTTGTGCAGTGCTAAAACACTCATCAACAAAACTTCTAATTCGCAACCCCTCGATCATGCTTTAGAAATTCACTAAAATTGTTAACACATTTGGACTTTGGCCATCGGGGATGTCTCTTACCGCTTTCTTATAAAGGTGGAATAGGTAAAGGGTATCCTCGGTCTCCAATCCTTGACAATGCAACCAAACACTTAGCAAAACCTTTTGCGCTTAAAGCACTTTTGGACTTTGAGTGTTGAAGGTACCATTTACATGCTTCCTTATAGAGGTAGGAGGTATGATGAAACTCTGATTCACGATGTTTTCCAACATGAGGTAATTCCCTTCATCCAAATGATAAGATTGAAAAGTGTGCCTTCATTAAACCTCTTTTTAAAAGAACAAGTTAGATGCATAAAATGCTAATTGGAATTCAAGGGTCAGAGTTTTGCCTTAACCAATGCTAGAACTAAATGGTAAGTTGAAAGGTGAAACTTTGAACCCCAATCCCCAAATCCTTTCAGACTTAGCAAATCAAGTTTACTCTTTATATTTTGATCAAATATCAAGAACAGAGTAATATGAAAGACTGAAAACCAATCCTTGATCCCCAAAATTCGTTTAGGCTTTATGAGTTGGGAATACCATTTAAATAATGTCGATATCAACCATGAAAAGGGTAGAAGGGATCCTCAATCCCTGATGCCCAATCAAGCATAAATAGATCCTTAAGGAATAATCCTTATTGCAAGCAAGGGGTAAAGGAGATATTTGGTCTCCAATTCCTGGTGAAATAAAGCTTAATAAAAGAATTCACCTTATGAGCCAGAGGTAAAGGGGATTCTCGATCCCTGACCTTTGAATGGAATATAGTTATAACCTGAATGCACTTAGACGGTAAAGCAAGGGGTATAAGGGATCCTTGATCCCCAATGCCCTAAAAGGTAAATAAAGGAAAACTAAACTCTTAAGTACAAGCACTTACATTAGTAAGGGGTAAGCCCAAAGGTTGATCCTTGAAGCTTGTGCATATCTTCTTTTTTGACAAGTTGTAACTTTGAGATGAAAAATGCAAAGTTTATGTTATCTAACTTGGATTTTTTTGTAGGGTTCCTTTCCTTGAATATGTAAATGTTATATGTGGTACTTGTGTTCCTAGAAAGGATGCCACCTAAGGATCTAGAGGAGATCAAATACCAATACAAAGGTTAGCATCCATCTTCTAAGATGTTTTCCCTATACAATGAGATTGGAGACATTGACCTTGGACACGTCAACCTAGATGAGTTTAATCGAAGGGCTAGTAACACTAGTGCCAAGAATTCAATGGCTAGAGCTCTTTCCAAGTCAGGATTGGTTGAAGCTTCTTCTTTTTTTGTTACAGTTCAATCTCTAGAACTAGTATTGAAATGTGCCCAAAATTACAATCACAAGAGCCATAAGGTCAAGGGGTCCAATGGAGGGATTGTATGGGATTTGAATCTTGAAATGATAGAAAGGGTTTTCATAATTCCTTCTCACATTGAATATGAAGCAATAGATCTGTAGAAAGCGGTCAAGTACTTTGATGACTCTTCAACTAATAATTTGAATTACATAAATGACCACTTAGTGGAGAATCCTAGAAAGGTGGTTGCTAAACTGGCAAAGGTACAAAAAGGAGTGAATATAAAGAAGATGTCAAGGACCTGATTATATTATTGAGCAAGGTGTTTGGGAAACCAAATATAAAGGATTTTTATCCATGGATGGTGAGATTTATCAAAATTATTGATTCCCCCCACAAGAAGAAAATTGATTGGGGTTAGCTTATCGATGACACCATCCATGAATAGATGTGCAATGTTCTTTCAAAATCCAAGTTTTACATGACCTCATACCTTGTTTATGTACTAGTTTCATAAGCCTCATTCCCATGACTTATCAAGGTGGGCTCTTTTGAGCTTGGGGAGGTAACTATTTACCAACATTATCCTCGGTTGGAATTGGAGGCAAGTTTTCACCATTTTTGTGTTGTTAATGATAATTTCATTTATATGATAATTTACAGTTTGAAGGGAGAATTTTCCAGGAGGATCTCCAATGAAGCCATGACAGTGATCAAAGAAATTGGATATTGGTTTATCCAATATAAGACATTCACTTACATTAGGGTGGCAGGTTTTCACAAAATGCCATACAAGCTTCCTTAATATCCATCAAATAAATTGATTTTGTTAGAAGTTTGCAGATAGATTATGGAAGTGTAGCAACTTATTGCAGGGAAACACAAGCATGGATATGGTTTTCCAATTCAAATAGGAGTGTATTCTTGTGAAAACACACAAAATGCCAAGAATGTATAAATTGAGATGTCAAGATAATAGTTTTAACTTGTACAACGATGCTTGGGGAAGATTTGACCCCATTGGGAATATCAATAAAGTGATGAGTGCATACTTCATCTATGAGCCCAAGCTTGAAGATCTTGGGAAAACTATGAAGAGGAATTTGAAGTGAGAATGAAAGATTATTGTTGATTTACAATATTTCAGATGAGACACTGTCTAAAGGTTTAGATTCCCAAAGAAAAATTAGAAGATGGAAAGATTTTGGATCCTGCTTATGCAGCCCAAAAAATTATGATATTCCAATTTTCAATGTGGAATGTTCTATTAAGGATAGAGCTCAACAGGTTATGTCATGCTCTCTCTGTTGGTTGAATATGCCTTTCTCCATGGTTAAATTGCTAGAGAAGCCAAAGGATATTGAGAAGAAGAAAGGATAAACTTCAGCCAAAACAACTGTAAAGAAAGAGCAGGAGAAACCTTCCTCTAGTACCCCTACTGCTGAGAAGAAAGACAAGGGTGAACCTGCCAAAGAAGCAGGGAAGAAAAGAAAAGAAAGGGTTCCAATCAACATTGCTTCAAAAGAAGAAGAGCCAAAAGAAGGTGAAAGGTTATATCGAAGAAGGAGAACAAAAGAAGCCACTGAAGAAAGGGTAGCTCAACAAGAAACTGAAGAAACATACTCCTTGACTCCTCCTCATGAGTCACCACTACCAACTCCCCCTTCATAACCTCCGAAGGATGAAACACCTATCCATCCATCTCAACCTCCACCACCAATTTCTTCCCTCTCGACAGGTGAACTACATCTTGGAGAAGGAGTTCCTACTAAATATGTTCATGAAGAAGGAGAAATGGAGAAGGAGCCTCCCAGGGAAGAGGAAGTGCAAAAGGAAGTTGATGATGTGTTTCAAAATGTTCCACTTGATGTGAATGTTGAAGAAGTATTTCAAGAAGTATATAGAGATACAGGGCATACAAATGAGCATATTTCTCAAGATGAGGTGTTGAAACAACAAGAGGTTGAGTAAGAGGCCAACCAAGAAGAAGCTCGTGAAGAAGTAAAGAAGACTCAAGACCCTGGTTAGGATGAACCAAAGGTGAATATTGATACAAGTCTCACAACACAAGAATGGTCTCCACACCTCCAAGGGAAACATTTCTAGATATACTAGTGTGGTTGAACCAGACCAATAAGAAGAGACAAAGGACATATGTAGAAAATCCTAAGCCAAGCTTGAGTGAGCTATCAGAGGCCTTCCAGTCTCCTGGAAGAAGAAGAAAGAGAGCGTAAAGGATTTATACTATTTCTATGGATGAGCAGGGTAATAGGATAGTTGAGATGGTAATTTCTTTGGTGGACAAAATGGAATTTGAAATGACAACCGATGACTACCAAATCTGCTAGGTGGATTTGGGTGTGCAAACAAGAGATGGAGAGTAGCAGTCTTTATATATGTTAGTTTCTACTATTCTAAAAAGAATGTAGAAGTATGCAAATAAAAAAGATGAGCTAAAGGATCAAGTTAAACAATTGACTGCCTACATTAGTAATCTCATCAATCTGTTGAATGATCAAGATCTTTAGTTTGCACTCCATGTGGCTTTGAAAGGTGAAGTTAGATGCTTTGACCTAGATGGATGGATTTTGGATGTACAACAATAGAAAGAGAACTTCTTGGAACTAGCAAATACAATTTTGAAGCAACTAGTTAAATCATGCCATTCAATTAATGATAGTAACGCTTAGCAAATTGCCTTGAGCCTTGATGAAGAATTGTTTGTATGGGAGGAGTACATTCCAATCCTCCATCAGATGAATGAAACTAAAGAAGAACTACTCAAAGTTGCTATAATTGAAGAAGGAGAAAAAGAATTAATTCTTGTTTCGATAAGAGCAATAGAGTTTCGTGCCAAAATCTTGAATAAATGTAAAAAAAATTAAATAATGACAGGGGCCAAGTGGGAAAGGCAGTGAGTGACATCCACAAAGCAATAGAAGACATGGGATGCACATTTTGGGATAGTCTAGTATTGGTGAGAGAGCCTGAGAAGATGATTGAGGAACTATGAAATTTGATGCAGGGGCAAGTCACCTAGGAAGGAATTGACAAGATGGTCAACAAAAATTTAAAACTCCAATCTCTTCAAGAGGAGTTAGAATCTTTTTCCAAGATACAACAACAGATATAAAGGACCACATTCGACCAGAAGATCAAAATCCAATTCCATAAGGGGCCATCAATGGAAAAATTAATGAAGTAGTGCCAACATGGACTGGGAACTTTACAAAATGCCTATAGATAGGATGCATATTATTGTCACTTGTTTGAGTGTTTTTGCTGCAAGGATAACGCTTCTCCAGATCTATGCCCAGATTAAAGGATGCCAAGATTGGTGTGAGAATTGCAATAAGTGTTGATGAAAATCATACACCCAGATGAAGGAATTAGAGGGTTGTGGGAATTTTGAAGCTGCTAGTTTGATTGTAGTTACATTTTAGTTCTATTTAAGTTGTTTTTTATACTTTCCCAAATTTTAGCAAGAGACTAAACCACAACTAGATGACGCCCAATTTTTCTTTATTTTAATTTTAGTAAAAGACTCAAGTGTTGGAGTTGGTTCCAATTAATTTTCTATGAAGATCCACAATTATGGGAAACATATTTTCTAGATATGTTAAATTTTAGTTCATTACAAAGGATCCAATTTTTATGTAATTTCTACAACAAAACAATACAATCCTAGTGTGGAATTCGCTTACTGATCTTTGTGCAAAGTTTATTTTTGTTCATCTAAGGATAGTGCCTAGGTTGCATAAATTTAAATTTGGAGCTATGGTGATGGTATGAATATTTTATTTTAATTGCACTTGTCAAATTAATGAGATCTTGTTTGTAACCATGGAATTAAGCAAGGTTTCTTGCCAAATCTACGCATGTTTGATGACGTTTTGGTTGTAAGAAATATGAAAATCTTGTGAATGATTCTATTTCCTCTAAATATTGCATTATTGATAATTGTAAATGTGTGTGATGTTATTTACATTAATGATCATTTTGGAAGATCTCGTTTAAACGCATAAAAGTGATTGATGGAATATTTATTGTTGTTGTCTGATTAGAATAGATTACATTATTCCTTGTTACCCTACTTCTTTTTTTACTTTATTTTATAAATGGTTTATACATTATGTTGAAAGAGCAACAAACTGATTTCAAATATGTTGTACTTTGAAATGTAATTTGGTGTTTGAATTGTTAAGATTATTTTTTGTGATTGCATATAATTTCTTATTATCTAAATTCCAGATCCTCTTGTGAAACTATATTGAGCTCACAACTGTGCTACCCACATAGTCATGACCTGACCTACAGGAACATTGGAGTAGTATTTATTACTTTTCAAGAGAGGAAATAAACCATTATTGCCTGACACATTGTGTGTGACCAAAATCACCCTCAATAGAAAACTTGACTAAGGGAAGGAAATCTCAATATAAAATTCTTTCACAAGTCCATAAAAATAAGAATACAAAATGAAATCACTTCAATCCATAGAGAGGACGACTCTTAACTAAATAAACAAAAAGATATTCAAGAGGATGTGTTTAGATTTTCTAGATCCTATTAGCTAACTCGAACGCCACCCATCCACTTGATTAGGAAACATAGTCCCTCTTCGAGAAATATATTGTAGCCTCATATCAGATCGTTAATAAATAAAAAATCAAATATTTTATTCTTTAACACAAGGAAATCTCTCAAAAAGACATATCTTGTCAATCTTGGGCTTCAATAAAGGTGACCTTCCATGCAAGTACTTTGGTGTCCCACTCTTCAAAGGTGCAATTAAAATTAGTCTATGGGACGAAACAGTTAATAAATGCTAGAACAGAGCTTCATCTAAGAAAGGGAAGTGGTTAAACTTGCCTGGGAAAATCCAAATGATAAGAGTGGTCATTTCTGCTATACCAATATTCCATTTATCATGCACACAAATAACAAGGAAAGCGAGAGGCTAATTGGAAATCATAGAATGCCCATCCGTTGCTGACAAAACTTCCATTCATTTCTATTTATTGAGATCAAATCCCAAACATCAAAGACAAGTTGGTTAAAGACTATCTCAAATAGTCTCCAAATGGTTTCGAGTGTCCAATTTGGTGGAAATCAACATAGTATCAATCTCGGCCAATTGTAGGCAACAATTCATGGTAGAGTTAGAAAGAAGAAATATACTTCCAAACAAAAATTGTGATAAAATAATTTGGACTGGATCTAAGAAAGGATCTATATTCAGTTAAGATAGGTTATAAGCTCCAAACGGTCTTGGAACAAGCCATCAAATGGCCAATAGAACAGAGAGATCAGAGAATCATGTGCCTGCCCCTACAAAGATGACTAGTTCTAAGTAACTAGCATATAAAATAGAGATTACATCATGACCACATCTTTATTGACGCTCTCACTACTAATCTCCCCTCAAAAATCACCAACTAAGGCCTTATAATGGCATTCAAACCACTCAACATGCAAGAAAAATATGAAGACGGATGGAATCGAATGCCCATGTGATGGACTGAACTACTCCACTCAAATCAGAATGTTATTCAACATATCCACAAACGACGAAGAAAATTCCATTCGAAAGGTGATCGATAACAGTTTCTTTCAAGGAGAGCACATCGAGGAAGAAAAGTTGGAGTGTGATTGTTGTGGATGGATTCATTAAGGGCCATCTGAAATAGAAGGCAATGGATGCAGTCATACCTCAAAGTGGAAGCCTCGTAGGGACTTTAGGAAGGTGTTGAACAAGAAAACATGGAGGTCTTCAAATTCTAAATTGTACAAATGAGTGAATTCATATCACTTGAGTAGATTGTGCAAGCATTTGAAGTTTCAGAAGGGATACACTTCCTAATCCATCCTAATCCATCATTGATCATAAATGGTCATTTTGTAGTAATCACTCTTTACGATGTTATGTAATTATTGGTATCAGGGAAATTCACCGCCAACAATTTATCGTTGGAAAATTCACTGCCAACAATTCACTCCAAGAAAATTCACCGTTATGATAAATTCACCGCAAGGAAAATTCACCACCAGCAATTCACCGCCATGACAAATTCACCGCAAGGAAAATTCATGCATTAACACATTTTTTTATATATTTCCAAGACTTTGAAATTTTTTTTGCAAAAGAATAATGGAGGTCTGTATTTTTATTAAAAAAAATTCAAAGTCTTGGAAATATATATTAAAAATGTTATTGTGATGAATTTTAATTGCTGGTGGTGAATTTTTCCTTGCCGTGATTTCGACGATGAATTACTTGAATTTTCACGGAGCTGTAATCATTATTATATCTCATTTAATAGAAAAGGCGCTATTCTATGTTGGCTACTTATCTATAAAAATAATTAATCTTTATCTAAATAGACAACATATTCTAAACTAGTTAAAGCAAGAAAATCTAATAAAAAAAAGGAAAATATAGGAAAATCCACACTCAACGTTGAATGTTACAAGTGCAAAACATATTTTTTATCGGTTGGGTTATTGTAAGATACAAATCTCTTCTTCTTCTTGTGGCTCCTTCCCTATCTACAACTAAATGGGGTTATCTTGAAGGCAAGGTAAATAGAGTGGGAAAATAAGATGTTATGAAAAGTAATGGTTGAGTATGACGTTACAAAGAAATTTGGTATAGTTTGTTTCTTATAAATTTCTTACACACCTTGAGAATGATTAGATTGGTATGTTTTTTAACATAATATTGTTGGGTGGTGATAGAAAAAAATTTAGATTTAAATTGGATGAAATAGAAAAGGACACACAAAAGAAACTTATGTTTTTGAAGTAATTAAATTCACTAAGATAGAATCATCATGCAAAATCATCAATTTTAATAGCGGAAAAATCATTACAGTGAAAGTGAAATCACTACAAACAAAATATTTTTCTCATCCATTCAAAGAAATAATTTCATCATAATATAAAAGACAAATTTAATAGGAGAAATGGAAACATGGTAAAATACTATCAAGAAGAAAATACTTGAGATAACTAAAAGTTCCTATTTTACTAGTGGAATTTTTCCTTGGAGATAGGTGTCACCTGCAATATATTTATTTTCATATATAGGTTTTTTAGGGATTTTTCTCATCATTGGATCACATTTCTTTCTCTTAAACTATTTATATTTAATATCAATCTCTTTTCAATTTATCTAATATATTTTCCTTTATTTTTAATTTGTATAAATGTTTAGATTGTATGACTTGTCTACTTGTAATGTCAAGGTTGATTTTCATGAATAATTTTTATACTCATCAAAGATGATCTCATCTATATCTCCCAAGAGAACCAACATAATATCATAAATGCCTAAAATATAACAACTTTTCACTATATTGATTCAAAAGTAAAAGGTGTAAATTATTTACCTTTAGTAGTGTGAGGGTGAAAGATGTGTCCCTTACATTTTTATCCTTCATTTTAAACTACTTTATGTATTTTTCAAAAATGCATTACCTTAGCACATGATTTTGATCAAATTGGCGCTCTCACTCACCCAAAATTTAATCCTATGCTCAAAATTACCATATTTTCCCTCAAATTATTTCTCTCAAATTACAAGTTCCTCTATTGAGCTCAAAATCATACATGATTTCTTGAACTAGTTTAGGGTTTTAGGTATGATTGTGACCCACTTTTCCACTTTTAAAATTAATTGTGGCCCTAAGACAACTTGATCCAAACTAGTCATTATTTGTTAGCTCTTAATTTCAAATTGTGCACTTAGGATTTATATATAAAAGTACATCATACTTGGGTCATTTCAATAATCCTTAGATATTATAACTCCTTTTCACCTAACTATCAAAAGGATCTAAAATTCACTACTTAGCCTTTTTCATCAACCTCTCTAACTACAATAGCCCTTGTTTCAACAAATAGAAAAACCTTAGGTCATTCATTAGGTAACTCCTACATTGATTGCAATGAACCCAGTTGCATTAAAGTATCAAGTAATTAGTTTCATCATAACCACATCATAGTCGATTATATTTGTTGCTTGGTGTACCTTCCAACTTTATAAAAATAATTGAATATATCAAAGAGGCTCAACTAAGGAAAATAGTCTAAAGTTATTTCCTTCCTCTCCTAACATGGAAAATTACAATAGTATTCTTTAACGCCACCAAATATTCTCTTAGAAAGTATAGGGATAAGCACAAATTATATTGTAAGCACTAAAGTTGTGAATACCCTAGGTTTAATATTATAGTAGAAGCTTAAAACCACAAATATCAAGTCAAAACTATAAATGTGGGGATTATTTCCATAGTTGTGGAGTTGACCTATGTTTAAGTGTAGTAATATATTTCACTAAATGCAAATTTATTTATTTTTCTTAGATCTAGTTCCCAACATTATGTAATTGTCATCTATAATAATCTTTTAAATCTCCCTCTCTCCAAAATCAAGTACACATTTAATTTTAGTTTTTATTTATGTTTGATATTTTATCATTATACATTACAAAACCTTTTCTTAAAATAAAAGGGGTAAAAACTTTATTGAAATCAAGAAATTAACAGTACATAGGGATCAGGGAACCTGTAGGCTCCTGAGAAAGAAAGCACCAGAACATCCATCCCAGACAAAAACCACCACCCATACAATCACCAATGCATTATCCCTCCATATCATCAACAATGACCCTCTCTAATTCATGACAATAATCAACCTTGGATAATTGTCCCCACCCCCCAACCTTCCAGTCATATGCATGCTTTGAAGCCCACTTAGCCAATCAGACAACAACCATATTTCATTCATGCCGAATATGGGAAAAAGACACCACTTCCAACATAAATCACATCTGCAAAAAAATTCGAACCACCAACACAAGCTACCAATTAACCCCAACCACCTTTTTCTCTTGCAAAATATTAACAATAATCTATGAGTCATATTCACAAATAATTATATGCCAACCCAAGGAACAAGCACATTCAATAGCCTAGAGAATCACCAACCCCTCCATAAAGTTGTTGGAATGTTGCCCTTTATGAATGGAGAAAAAGAAAATAACTGATCCAGAATAGTCTCTTCCAACTCTACCAATCCCAGCAGGCCCAGGATTACCCCTAGAGGAACCATCCGTATTAATCTTCAGAAAACTTGTCAGAGGAGGCAACCATCTTCCAACCCTTTGAATCTTCTTTTTAGCTCATCTACCTCTTTTGACTCAAGCAGAGACCAAAGTCAACCCCTGCAAGCCCAATCTATTCAGAATCTCATCATCACTCTTTTCCAATGGATATGCCACTTCACATTTGGCTTCCACCGTGTCTTGGATCATACCAACAATTATTTTCCAAACCTGTTGAACCATTAGCCTATCCCCACAAAAAATCCCACAATTCCTTTCAAACCAAATTTGCCAAAGGATGAATGTGGGACCAATGCACCACACAATCTGGAGGAAAGAGGCCTGGGTAGGGGGTCTTCCCAGACTATTCCAGAACTCAACAAGGGAAGAAGCATGAACACATGGATGTTTCTAAAAACCCCACCATAAATGCCAGAGCAGCATAGAATAAGAACAATGGAAAAACAAATGGGAAGAATCCTCCTCACTATAGCCGCACATAACACAAATAGAGGGACCCTGGAATCCTCACTTCTGAAGATTATCCCAAGTCAAACATCTTTTCCAAGCTAGAGTCCACACAAAAAAATTGCACTTTGGCCATGAAAAATTGTTCCACGCATGTTTCCACCAAGGAACCCCCACCCCACCAAACTTACGAGATAGCAACTCTTGATACCCACTAGCCACAATGAATGCACCAAGGGCTTAAGATTCAGGCTCCAAGCCAAAATATCCTTATCCCTAAGGGAACTGCATTGTCTACTAGCCAAAATATTTTGAAGCTCAACACAATCCTCCTCCAACCTGACAACAAGCCAATCGCAAGGATCCTTCCACCTAGCCACCTCCATCTTCCCACAAGGATAAGAAGTCTTAAAATCAATCACCCTTGACCAACCAGCCTCCAAGAAACACTGGCAAAGATTCAACAAATTCGGATACTAGTGTAAAATGGGGAAAATCCATCCCAAGAATCAGACCAAAAGAGAGCCTCAACCCCTTATTACATATCCAAAATAAGTCCTCCTTGATCAACGCAACCCCTTTCTCAAGCAGACCCCAAATCACAGAACCTTTCACCACCAAAGGATACTTGGGAAGCTCCTCCTTCAAAACCCTTAGAAGGTACTTATGAGATAAAATCCTAGCCCATATATGATCCTGATCCACACACCACCTCCAATAAAGTTTTGTAGCCAACGCCAACCTGAACTGAGTCGACTATCACAATCCAAGACCCCCAAACTACTTTAGACTACACACAATATCCCATTGCACTAGGTTCCACTTAGAAGAGGACAAGCTACCTGCCCATAAGAATTGTCAAGCTAGAGAATCCAAATCCTTCACAAACCCAACCGGAGCCACCTGTAGCATGCACCTATAAGTAGGAAGAGCCTGCACCACAAATTTAAGTAGTTGAACATGACCAAAAAAGGACAACCATCTATGAGTCCAATGATTAACCTTTGCACAAAACTTTTCTAGAATATTTTGTCATGACTCCCTTGGAAGACTACCAGAAGAGATAGGAATGCCAAGATAAGTTAAAGGGAGAGAACCAATCTGAAACCTCAAGATTCGAGCAATCCTTTGTTGAATAAGCCACAGAGTATTGAAGAAGAAAATGGAAGATTTATCTTCATTAATCCTTTGACCAGAAGCAACAAGATAGATATCCAAAGCCTTGCGCAAATTCGTAGCTTCTTTGATCTTATCCATACCCATCAATGTAGTATCATCCACAAATTTTAGGTGATATTGAGGAAGCAAATTATTTCCCCACCCCCATCCCTAGATAAAACCCAACTCCACATTACATTTCACCAATCTCCCCAGGCCCTCAGTAAGAAGAATAAATAAATAAGGAGAGAGAGGATCCCCTTGACGAAGACATCTAGAAGCACTAAAAAGAGAAGAAGTCTCACCATTTATCAACACTTAGAAAGAAGTGGAAGTAATACAACACATAACCTACTAGACCCATTTCTCAACAAAACCAAAAGCAATAAGAATTTTTCGCAAGAAGGATCACTTAACTCTATCATAGGCCTTTGCCATATCCAGCTTGATGAACATAGCCTTTTCTTTCGAGGATGCCATAGAATGAATGGTTTCAGTAGCAATGACCACCCCATCCAAAATTTTCCGATCCTCCACAAAACCACTTTGTTCCTCAGAGCTAAGCCCTCTAATCCATCACTTCATCCTTTTAGCAATCAACTTGGAAATAATTTTTATAAACCACATTACAAAGGGAAATAGGCAGAAATTGACTCAAACAATCCACCCCCTCACATTTGGGAATGAGAGCAAGGAAAGTAGAGTTCAAAGCCCACAACATTTTCTTATTCCTCTGAGACTCACATATCACCTCCAAAAGGTCTAGCTTAATGTTATCCCAAAATTCTTGATAAAATTCAACCAGAAAGCCATCAAGGCTCAAGGCTTTCCCTTTCTTCATCTAGAAAATAGTAGCCTCCAATTCCTCCAGCGAGGTATATCCCAAAAGATGCTCATTCATCTCCCTAATAACCAAAGAGGGGATACAAGATAAAACATGGATCTCTTCTACTAAACCATCCTGAGAATCCTCTCTAAATAAAGAAGCAAAGAATTGTGAAGCTTCTCTAGACATATCCTGCAAAGAAGATAAATTCTCACCCCTGTCATTCACAAGAACAAGCATAGAATTACCATGTCTCCTGGATTTCATTGAGTTGAAGACAAAAGTAGTGTTTCTATCTCCCTCATGTAACCACTCAACACGAGCCTTTTATTTCCAATAAATTTCCTCACGCAGCTCACACTCTTCCAAAGATTTCAAAGCCCTTGCCTCCTCCTTGAATGAATCCTTAGAAATACCAAAATCCATTATCTCCTGAGTGATGACATCCAAGTCAGCTTGAGTAGCAACCTTAGCATGAAAAATATTACCAAAACACTGCCTGATCCACCTTTTGAGTTGATATTTCACATATTTCAGTAGTTTGGAAAAAGAATACATAGCAATGTCATGAGTAGGTCTTCCCCTCCACCATCATTCAGTTGCATACTCTTGCAAGGATGAATCTCTTAACCACATAAGCTGAAACTTGAAAGAGGGGGACTAAGCAACACGTGTCGAAGTAGTAGATAACTTAATAGGCTAGTGATCCGAGCCCCTCCAATCCAAAATCTCATAGCAAGTAGACCACAATCCTCCAACCCAAAAACAAGAAACCAAGAAATGGTCAAGTCTCTCAGCAATACAGTTCTTTCCTATTCTCCTATTGTTCCAAGTAAATTGACCATTACGGGGCTTAATGTTAACCAGATTCAAAGAAGATATGTTATCATGAAGAAGTGAAGTAGAGGGATCCAATCTCACAATACCACCCTTCTTCTCATCCAACTCAATAATGGCATTAAAATCACCTGCAATAATCTAAGGGAAAAAAAAGAGCAAGGCTCCGAATGAAATTAATATGAGACCACAATAACTACTTACCAGGATAATCAGTAGGTGCATAGATGTTTGAAATAAGAATAGTTTCCCCTGACTCTAGACTTGAAGCAACCGCAAAGATGGAAGACTTAGAGGATATCCACCAAAGAGGACGAATCTTCACTAGGTTCCATGGGCAAGCCACACCCCCTACATTACCATGAGCCCCAATACAATGGCAATCACCCCGTCCCCACAACTTTGGCAACAAACCAATCATACTTTCTACAATTAACTTAGTATCATGTAAAAAAACAACATTAGAAGAATGAATTCTCACTAATTCACAAACAACTTTTTGTCGAGTGCCATTGTTCATGCCCCTTACATTCCAAGAAAGGATGATCAATTTGGAGGGTTAGAAAAATGGGAATCCATGATCTTAATAGATCTAGACTCCACCAAAGTCTCCCCCATCATCTTTATTTTTTCCAGGTCCTTCTTTCTCCCAACTTTGGAAGACTTCTCAACAACCCCTTTCTTATTGTCTTTTTGAAGAATACCCAACGAAGGAGAAGCCTTGTTTCCTTTTACTGAATTAGACCCCACTTTCACCAATGGAGTAGAGATTTCTCCCTTCCCCATATTTGCATCTACAAGAGGCTCAGACCTCCCATGAACCACCCAACTCAGATTCGTCTCCACTTGCAAAGCACCAGTCTCCTGAGAAGTCTGGTTGTGATTTGGAATAGATCTTTCCTGAACCCCTTCTGAAACACCCTGATCCATAAAAATCATACCTGGATTCACCTCCTACTAACTAAGATCATCCAAAACCTCAAATATATTAAAGGTATCTCCTTCCTGATGCTCCTTAAGAGTCCTATTTTAACCCTGGTTCCTATTACGAGCCTTAACATGAATAAAACCCTCCTCACCTACAACCTCACTAGGAATGGGGTCCTTGCCCTTGTCGACCTTAGGGGAATTGTGAGGAGGCTGAGTATTATGAGACTCAAAAGATTTATACTTCAGACATCTTCTCTCTAGATGGTCATATTCATGACATAGCTAGCAATGAAAGGGAAATTTCTCATAATCAAGCTGTTGCACCCAAGAATATGAACCCGCACAAATTTCCAAAGAATCTGGAAGAGGGTTATTTAAATCCATTTCAACACAAATGCGAGCAAAACTCATTACCTTTCTATCCTGATTTTGTTGAGAAGGACCCACCAGTTTCCCCAGCAACAAAGCAACTTGATGCAATATGTCATTGCACCAATATTCAACTGGAAATCTAGGGATACAAACCCACATCAGAACCTGATTCAGAAGCGCCTTTGAAGAATCAAAACCCGCATGCCAAGGTTTAATAAATAAACCAATCTAGTTGTAGAAATAAGGCCCACCTTCAAACACTTTATTGTGATCCGTCATGCAATTAAAAGTCACCATGAAGTAATTATTTTATAACAACATTATTTCCATTTTACCCTCCAAGGACCAGGTATGATGAGCCCACGTCTCCAAAAATTGGAGTGAAACCCTCATTACCAAAAATTTGCAGAGTAAAGCATGCTTCGATTAATACTCAATATCCTTCACAATTGATTCAAGTTGAATCATTAGCACCGGCCTATCTTTGATTCATTCCAAGCACCCATTAATTTTTGAGATACGAGGACCTCTAGACGAAGTGAATCCTCCCTTCCTCTAATCATTAGAGAATAGGTTATTATCAAAAACCTTCATTGAAAGTAAAGAAGATTTCATTCCCAAAGCATATCAGAAATCCAGAGCAAAATTGACCCCTGAAGCTTCCCCTTGATCCATCACCGGAGAGGAGATAGGGAAAAACCCTTGAAGAAAGCTCCAAATAAATCACAAAGCAACAGATGGTGAAAATGAACCCAAGAGAAAATAGACGCCCCTCGTACACACCTATAGTGTAGGAAAATGCATACCCTTGATTTTTCACACTTGTTTGGGCCCGCCTTGCTTTATTATGATTGTTTATGGCTTAATTGGTCCTATTTTGTGTCCACAAGCCTTATGAATAACATTTTTTTTGGTTAATCTTTACATTCTCCAATACATAAATGATAATTTAATGACTCCATCGGTGTGTCCCTGATTTTTGGGTTGGGACTAAAATGCCACCTAGGGCATCTTTGTCCCCCAAGGCTCTCGGGACCCTAATTTTGGCATATCCAAATCGGGCCCATTTTTGGTGTCTATGCCCCAAGTTTTAGGACTTGGGGCTAAGACACCACCTAGGAATCTTAGTCATCCTTGAGTCATTTTTGAGATTTAATGTCAAATTTTGGCAGGATTTAGCCTCCTTTATTTAATGAATTCATATGTCAGCTTGGTGTGATATAATTTTGAGATATTAAGCATAAGTAAGTACAAATATAAAGTTCCTTCTCTCATTTTCTCCTAACAAGCAATCCTAAGCAATCTATCAAGCATCCAAGTCTTTTGTGAGGGCATTCAAGAGCAGATTTATCAAGCATTTTGAGTCATTTTCATATCCAAGCATCATATCAAAGAGTTTTCTTGCATCATGTGTGTTGTTGTACTAACATTTGTGATGTAGGGTTTTGATTCAAGCAAAGCAATTCAAATCCTATCTTTCAAGCATTTAAGATCCATATCCATTGCAGCATTGCACACAAGTTTGCAGACTTTATAAGGGTTTTGTGAGTTGTAGCATTGCATGTTGTTCATTCACCATTTCCTTCATTATTTCTATTACATTTCAAGGTTTAATTACCAACAAGGGGTTTGACCAAGGTGAACCCCCATTCACTAACAAACAACAAAATTTTCCATCTTACATATGTGTGATTGTAGATCTAGGTTGAAGACTTGAAGATCACTTGGAGTGCAAAGTTGCATTACAAAGTTGTCATCTTCATGAAAACTCACCTATAGGTCATATTTGGAAGCTTCAAAACTTGAGATCGGAAGGGAAGCAAGTGTAGACCTTAGAGCTTAGGATCCTATTCAGAGTTTGTAGAAATTCAGAACAAGACTAATACACCATCTTGGGCGTCTTAGTCCTCCCAGGCTTATTTTTCAGAGATTTTTTGAGATTTAGTTCCAAGATCCGAAGACTTCATATTTGCCCCGAAAAACAATAGTGGGACTAATATGCCATTCTGGGCGTCTTAGTCCTTCACAACATATTTTGACAACTTCTTCACATTTCTAGAATCCTCACATCTCCATATTTCCCAGGTGCACACATACTATCTCCCTGTTACATAATTTCATCATTTGCATCTTCCATTTAACTTACATTTCTAGTTATAGGTAATTTTGCATATCACAATGTGTTTTCCAACATTTCCTTTTCCAAGCATTTGCTTGGTGGTGAACCCCTTAGAACTTAAAGAACCACTTCCTAGGTCCTTCCTAATTGAAAATTGACTCACCTTGTGAGGTTGTTAGTCAATCCAATTGGGACTCCTAGGACATTAGTGAATGATTGAGTGGGAAAAAGAGTGATATCTAAAAGGGTGTACATTTTTCCACACATCAACACCAAAACCCCTACCTGATAGCTTCAAACACAACACCACCATACCAACATCAAATAGGAACATGCATTGAGAACGGACGACATGCAGTCGTGGCCTCACAGGTTGCGGGTTGCCATGCCCATACAGCTTCATAGACCTCTCGTCGCCATCCTATACATTACAAAACCTAACTCTCTTATACCTAGGTTAATTTAATTATTAGCACTTATTTTGCATTTACTTAACCAAGATATTTATCTAGGGTGTTTTTATTTCCCTATATAAATTGGCGAATTTGCATGATTTTACACCCCTAGGATTTGACCTTAGGGTTTATTTATTTTATTTGTTGTTCATATAATATCTTATTTATATATCTTGATATTTTGGGATCTAGATCCTCCATTACATATGTATTTTCCTCTTTCCTATCAAAGCCCACTTCCTATTCTACTATGATTTATAACCATGATACTTATTTTTTGGCCTATGATAGTGACTTGGCTCCTACTTTAGCCCTATATGCATTTGATGCATCTAGAGATTTTGCTTCATCTGATGGTTTTATATAGTCTAGAATGCATATTCTTTCCATATCTCATGATACTTTTCCTTCTTCATTTATGGATTTTCCTTTACATTTTGATTATTTTTATTCATAATTGTTTGGGGATACTAGATTCGTGCACTTGATAGATAAACATTTATTACCTTCACACAAGGTTACTGTCCCTAATGTATCTCATGCTAGTTCTCCTATTTTTTTTTGCTTACATTTTATTGATGATATATTTAGTGAGAAGCTTAGTAATAGTTATTTTATATTCTTGTGATGAGGTTAAAAAATCTTTGTTTTATATGTATTTATTTTATAATACATGTCTTTTTGGAAGACTAATGATAAAGTAATTTAATCAAAAATTATATGAAATATTGCATGTTATATCATTTTTATCTTCACATTATGAGAATATGCATGATAATGATACATTGATGAATGCATTTGGTGATACATCGATTGAGAGAGAAAACCAATGGTTTGATTCATGTCATTCTCATTAGACATCATTTCATTATTTCTCATGTGATTCAATAGATTACTGTTGACCTTCAAGCACTTGTCTCACAATTTTCATTCTTGGCATTACAATTTCCCCTCCTTAATGGATCCCATGGATTTCTCTATGCATCATAACGATATATCACCTTTGGAGATCGTTGGTAGCTCATTTTTGGATCCTTTTCATATGGTATATCTCTAAGAAAATGTAAAGTGTATGCTTACTCACCTCATATTGAATAAATAAATGGCATGGGCATGCATAAGTAAGGGAAACATGAGGATCTCTTACAATTTTTACTTGTCTATGTGAGGATATTGTGTAAATATTTAACAATTTATCTCTTGAATCTTATTTTATTGCTACATATAGTATGCATAAAAATATTAGACATGTTAATAATTTTATATTACATCCTTTAAGTAACATCATAATCAAATTAGAACATTTAAGAATTTTTTGTTAATAATTTGAAATAATCTCAAAAGGAAAATTACACTAGTGAGATATTACATAATCCTTTGGCATATTAAATCTTTGATTATTCTTCACCAAATAGATTTGTGGAACCTCTTGTAATGAAGTAAGCTGGTAGAGGTGACTCATTACTTCATATATGATCAATTAAAGTTTGCATGTTCAAACTATTTCAACATGGTGGAAAGTTGTTAGATTCTTTCTAGGGACCTTAAGAGATTATGCACTTACACAGTTTTCCTCTTTACCTTGAATACTTGGTGCAATAATAGACAAAGAATTCAATTAAGGATTCTGAAAGCATGTAGCCAAATAAGAATTGTCATCACAATCTCATAGAATTTTTTAAAATAATTGATATAATGGCATATCACGCAAGGAAAATATAGAATAAATTTATTGATTCACCAACTAAAAATATATCAATGAATTATTCCTCGAATTCTTGTAATAAAATTATACCTTAATCTTGAATTACAATCCAAACCAAGTAGAAAATAGTGTGTGGCTCCTCAAAATACAACATTATGAGATAATCTTCTTGTTGATGCTCTCCATGATCTTCTAGACTCGTGTTCTTCCAACTACCTTAACTAATTTACTATTTATCATTCCTCTCACTCAATGTTGAGTTGTTGATATTTTATGAGGAAGGAGGTGTTGACGGTGCTTTTGGCACAACAACATGCAAACAGAATATTGCTACTTTGTTTCTCCTGAAAGAGAAAGACAACACATGGATGTCTTAACTCCCAAGGTCTATGTAGTTGGTTCTCAACTGTGCTGATGTCCCTCAGTGGTCAATGTGAAAGTAATGTTCAAGGGGCCTGCTGGTGTGAGCTTCTGGATTGTTCTAGGATCAAGCATGAATTTAAACCTACTCTAACCAAGGGTTTTAAAGAAACACAAAAAAAGATAGATCAGAGCTTTGGGACAGGAAAGAATGAAAATTCTTCTAACTTAACTAGACTTGCTACCTTTCAAGGAGTTTGTTAACCAAAACTGCAGAACAAAGTAAACTTGTGATTGACACACAGCCTCTTTCATTCACAGTGCTAATTCAAATAACAGATTTTAAGCTACCATTTAAACAAAACATAAAATAAGACTTCAATCTTTGAAAGATTCTCAAAATCAAATGATTAACTTAAAACAAATATCATTTAGGAACACAATATGAAGTAGATTAAACTCTTATTGCTTCTACTGTTAGTGAAATAGATAAGCAATATTTACAAAGCTGGCACAATCACCAGTGTACAAAAAATTTGTGGCTCCAAATTATTTCCATTTACACTAAGAAAGACTGAAAGATACATTAGTCTATTCTAATTCTAACTCCTAACTAAGAAAACAAGAGAAGCTCCTATTACAAAGAATCGGGATCAGCCTCTATCTTCTCTAGCTGACTTTCTTTCTGATTTCTAACTCTTAACCTCTAATCCTATATTTCCTAGCCTTGGAAGTTCTCTAAAAGTTCTAACTTTTTACAAAGAGGCCAAAAGGCCATACATATAGAATGTACCAACAAGAAAGCGTTGTCCCCCCGTATTAGGGTTTTACAAAATATCTCTTCAGGAGAGTCAGCCCTCAAATCTTTTGAGGAGAGTCAAAGCTACATTCAATGTGAGTCCCTGTTGTCCATCTTGTTGAAAGGTTATTCTAGGGGGTGATCTTAGATCTTTTTACATCTGCAACATTAACTCTCCTGTCTTCATGTCCACCCTCATATTCTATTGGGGTCACCTTGAATGCTCAAAATATCTCCATTAATACTGATCTACCTCCTTGCTAGTAGTCACTACAGCTATCCCTATGAGTCACAGATTCTTCTTTCCTTCGGCTTCCTTTCTGTTCTGGACTTCTCTATACATTGACCGTCTTCCAGAAGCATCATCGGGCCTCCTTGCAGATCTGAACACTGTCGCCCGAGCTGATCCATCGCCCTCTGATCTCATAATGAATCCATCTTGCTTGCCTTTTGTTGGTCTCCTTTCAGAGGGATGGTCAATTGGTCAATGGCCCATCTTGCTCCTTCTGATTGGACGATCATATGCCACACCGGATTCCCGAGCAGTCAAGAACGGTCTACCTTAAATAGCATATTGGTGAGACACTTATCATGTCTCCCCAATGCGATTTTATCTCATAACAGTTATTGGCTTAGCGCGGACCAGTCAATGAGACCATTCGGCGAGCTGTAGAAATCATACCGAGCTCACAAAGACCATCAGCAAGACAGTCGCTAGTCAGTGTGACATCTTGGCGAACCTCTAAATCCTTTGGCGAGCCCTTTTTCATGTTGGGGAGACTCCTTAAGTCGGCAAGACCTCTCGTCGATCTCCTCTTTTCTTGCCGAACTCATTCTGCATCTTCAATGGGGTCCCCTAATAGCATTCTCCTATCGCTGAGACATCATCGGGTTGGCCAGACATCTTACTGAACATGTTCCATTCCTTGAGAGTCTCCTCGAATCCCTTCTATTTCCCTGAGCTCTGGCCTTTTGCTTTGGTGTGACCATCACGAGTTGGTGAGAGATTACACCGAGCCCTAGATCCTCTGGCAATTTTGTTTCATTTCGGCCAGACCCTGTTGAATTGGTAAGAGATTATGTCGATATTACTTCACATCGGCGAGACTTTTCCTCTTTGCCGAGACCTTATACTGATGGGGTAACCCTTCGGTGAAACCTTCAACTGTCGGGGAGATATCTCCCCGAAACAAATCTGTCTTATCAGCAAGACTCTCTCATGTCGGTAAGACATCTTACCGAACTTATTCCATTCTCCCTAATGACAACCTTCTTCGACGTGACTTCCTTTTCTCGGCCAGACATTATGCCGAAGGGATCATCCTTTGGCGATCTTTTCATTTCAGGGAGACCTTTCTGTAGTCATATCGACATGTATTCTTTTGTTCCAAATGTGTCGTTGTAACATTCTTTTGTCGGGGAGACATCCTATAGATACCTCATGTCTCGGCGAAAGCTTTACAAGTTCACCCTTTTGTCGTTGTGACATACTGATTCTCTCACCGAAGATCACTGATAGAATCCCCTTGCGCCACGTTAGTGTGATCAAAGCCGCTTGGTGAGATTTCACCTCGAAGCAATTGAGTCTTGCCGAAGGGTTCACTTTGTTGGCGGTCGGTAAGACATCGTGGGTTCGCTAAGACTTTATACCGACGAACAGATCTCTCCGCGATGGGCAATTTTCACCGTCAGTCGGCAAGACCTGAAGATTTCGCCAAGACCATATGCCGAAGAAGATGACTCCCATCGAAGTGTTTGCTTGTTGTGCGGTAGTCGGTGAGACTTCATGAATTCACCAAGACTTCTTGGCGAAGAGAAAACCTCCCGCCGATATGCATTCTCTCTGCTGTTGATCGGTGAAACCTTTAGGTCTCGTCGAGAGCTTTCTCTAAATGAGAATTTCATGCCGAAGGGAAGCTCCTAGTCGCCATGACCTCGATTGATGTCTGCCGATAGTTGACTGCACATGAATTTCGCTCGCTGTGACATCTCTGGGGTCTTGCCAACTTTTGCCTTAACTGATTTTTTAGGACCAACTGGATTGAGGCATGCCTTCCAACTGAGCTCCCCTAGAAAATATCATCATGTGTAGGATTTAATCCTGCAAAAGAAAGGTCCGCATTAGTCCTCAGAAGCAAATAAGACATATTATAATAAATCCACCATTGCTTATAATTATTTTACTGAATTCCTAGCAAGAAGAAAACCAACTTAGGTTGAGACAGAACCAAGATTAAATCAGATAGATCAAAAGTCAAAATTAGGAGGAAAATAAATGAATTTCAAAGAGGAAAGCAAGTAACCAAAAGAAAAAAG
Organism: Sequoia sempervirens; assembly: GCA_007258455.2. Lineage (NCBI taxonomy): Eukaryota > Viridiplantae > Streptophyta > Pinopsida > Cupressales > Cupressaceae > Sequoia > Sequoia sempervirens. The sequence continues at coordinate 178,067,050 of VDFB02000008.1, read as the reverse complement.
AAACCAGAAAGAGAAAGGGAGACCCATTTTGTTCCAACTCGAAATGGGGGTGGTTATGCAAGGCATAACAGGAGGATTTAGTATCTTTGTTCCAGCCAAAGTTGTAGTACACATTGTCTTCTACATATAAGATAGAGATATTAAATAAATTATCTTATAATTTTACCTTAGAACTAGACTCTTTCTTGTGAAATTTGTAAATGGCAAGTAAGTGCAATAAGTTGGGTCCACTTTTTGGCCAAAAAGTGGAAGTCTTTTTTTGTGAAAATCAAAGTTTTTCATAGTTGGAGTTAAAATTTGAAGCTATTACACATAAAATGTTAACATGGCATAGAAATATGAAATGCAATATTGTGTGTCTAGTTTTTAAATACGTAATTTATTCTAACACCCATATGATAAAGTTAGTTTTTTATAGAATGTACAAAATGAATCTTTTAAATTCATATTTTTTTATCCAAAAAATGCACGTGTACGACCAACATAATTTGACTTAAATAAAAGTATTTTTCTATTTCCTTTTGGGGAAAGATGTGTATTATGATTAAGTTTGGTCAAAAAAAATTATAATTAAAAAAAATATTTTTTATTGGCCCTAATTGTTATTTCTTAAAACCCCTAGTGTACAGTTAATGTAATTTGAGCTATACTAATCATAAAATTATATTTCATTGTGTATAAAATTATGTCTAGATTAATCATATATATAAAAAAATTAAAAAACAAAAGTTATTAAAAATACTATACATATCATTTCAAGTTTATGAATAAATTTTATTAATAATTAATTAATAAATAGAAAAATTTGTCCATTGATTTAAAAAAATCTATTTGAAAACTAGACATTGTCATCTATAATGGGTTTTAATTTCATAAAAAAGTTATCAAAAAAATCATCAACCATATTGCTAAAGTCGGTTTTTTGTTTTACTTTTAACATGAAATCGTACTTGTAGGTCCAAGGTTAAGATTTGGGTTTCCAAGCCTAAGACCAAATAAAAAATGTAGGTTACAAATTTTAAAAGTTTTAGAATATGTACCACTTTAAAATGGGTATCTATTTTAAAATGGAACGAGTACGTATTTGTAATTCATAAATTTGATTTAATTTAAAACTTCATGCACTTTAACTAAGAGTTGATTTTGCATGCTTTACATAGCACTTTAATCTTTTATACAATGTCATTAATATATGTGCTTTCCTTTGTTTGTTGCACTTTGTATTTTACCATATGCATTGCGCTATATATTGCACACTTAATAAACTTTTCCAGTGTTATACAAAATGATATATATATATATATATATATATATATATATATATATATGTATGTATGTATGTATGTATGTATGTATGTATGTATGTATGTATGTATGTATGTATGTATGTATGTATCAGCCTATAAGATTATATAATGCTTTATTCGATATTTGAATAAATTTACACATATTTACATATTTCACATAATATTAATACATGTATATATATATATATATATATATATATATATATTCATATGTATGTTTCTGTTAACATAAATAAATACGCATACATATTATATATATATATATACCATCACCTCAACATTTAAAACACATATATTCCTAATCCCATTGATCGACATATATACATACATATATATATATATATGTCACCTCCGTCCAATTGATATCCCCATGCATATGGGTAATTCGTCCATGAGCATGCGTAGATACATCTATCTATGTATACTCATGCACGTATTTACTCATGTGTGTGAGTTTATTGTAGACACATACATATATACATATATATACATTTTATGTATATATCTCATCGATTAAATAAAAACACATAAAGAACTCACACATTTACAAGGAGACTCAAACACTTTTAACCCAAATCAAGAATGGTCACAGATAAAACCATAACCTATTCTAATCTAGCACAAACAAAACTAAAGCCAACTTACCATTTCCCAAGGTATTAACCCAACTTGACCAAACTAGAAGTGAATGTGTGAAAGCTCAGTTAGGTTTATTAAGGGTTACCAGGCCAAGTTTTTATCTTAAGTGATACTTCCCCTCTCTTTTGGAGGCTTGAATCTGTTCCTGCATCCAACCTAGTACATTGCAATAGTAGTTAGCCAAAAACAATACATTCATTTGCATCATATATTTCACAATCATAATCATTTTATAACATCAAATCAAATCAAACATTTATTCATTATTTTTCCAAGATAGATAAAGCATAAATACATTCATTTAAAGCATTTAATTTTTCACCCAACTAGGTAAAATTAAATAAGTAGTAACACAACAGGGTGTAACATTAAGGGGGTGTTCGATTTATCATGCATTAGCTAATAATTCATTAATATTTATTTGATTATTAGTCTAATTCATTTCATGCACTTAAGCTAAAATTAGGAGTGCTTTTTTTTTCTGTTAAATAGAGTGATCTTTTATTAGATCATTTTCTCGCATCACATAGGATGTTGACACTTGTCATGATCCAATCCCTTTATCATTTAGGGTTGCTCCTATAAATCACTCACCCTCATTGTATTATCTTATTAAATCTCCTTGAAGACTCTTGAGGTTCATTATGTTATTTCTTGTTGAGGATAATATCAAATCATTATTTGTAACTCTCTTTAAGTGAAAGGTGTTTTTGTTCATTCTTTGATCTTGTGTCTCATGTTTTTTCATAAATATAACAAGTCTAACCTAATCTAAAAACTTGAAATGACTAAGTAAAAATATAGAAAATGAGTAAAATTTATATTAGATGCACATGGATGAAGACGTGACCTCTAGGAAACCTATTGGAGATACCTTTGAAATCTAGAAGTGATCAATGTAAAGGAAATGATTATAATGTCGTCCTAAAAACCATCATTACTATAACATCCAAGGGGGGGAACCTTGTCTATTGAGTAGGTAGAGACTTGAGATTAAACAAGGAGAAAATAGTCTATATTAGGGCCTCAAAGATTCCCACCTATCAATGACTAATAAAAGATTTAAAATTAATAGTATACTTAAGTAGTATCAATGAATGTGGGATAATCAAATCCCAAATATAGCCAATTGTTAGATTGGGATATTGAAACTGTAGAAGTTGATAATCCAACCTCACAGATCCCAATGAACACCTGCAAGCAAATAACTTGTCACCAAAGGAGATCAAGAGACACAAGAATGGTGCTCTGCAAATATGAAGCAAAAGATGCATTACCCGAGAAGATTAATAATTACAAAGAGATCCATCCTTAAGAAAGGAGATCAAAGCCCTAAAGTGAGAAACCTAGGAGAGGATTAAATTGGCATGTGACAAGTGTCAAGATCGTAATGAACGAGACAACATGACTAATTTAATAATGCATAAATAAAGATTCCTAAGTTTAGTTTAAGTGAAATAAAGTAAAGGTGACTTAATTAATTAATCAACATGTTAAATTAATTAATTAAACAACCTATTACTCCAACACCCCCCCTTAAGATGAACTTAGGGAGAAGTAAGAAACTAAGGACAAAAATGCATGAAAGCAAAGATGGGTCCCAACAACTAGGCCAGATGAGGTACCCATGTACAAATGTAAAAGATCTCTGATAACAGGAGAAAAGGAGAAAACCTCATGGGAAAAATTCCTCTCCAAAAGAGAGAAATACAAGTGAATGAATAAGAAGCCTAGAAAAAGGAGTGAAGGATGAAGAAGCCTCCAATCAAGAAGAAATTGTCCTAGAAGATAGGAACAAAGGATGAACATGGAAAACATCATTGAAGCATGAAGAAGCTGCAAAAACTGTCATAGAATGACTGTTGAAATGATGAAAGAAGGAATTCAAGAGTGTCCATATGGTAAGTGCTCCATCTCACTGAAATTCATGTGTAACCAACCGCTGCATCCACCTAGTACATAGGAACAAATACTGTATACATAGCTCACTCCAATGCAAAACCAAAGAAGCATTAACACCAATAGTAGAAACCCCCCATAATGCTGACAAGGGAGAGGTAGACAGGTACACTGAATCTGGATGCCTAAAAGTTGTGCATTAAAAGGAACCAATAACATCTGAAGGTGCAATCATGAAAATACAAGCAGATAGAAAGGATGTGAAAACAAAAGTCACATATGCATGAGAAAGGTATGAAGGAAAAAAAAGGAAAACATCAACCCCCATCGCACTTTATATCATAGTGTGAGTACAACAAGGCACAAAGTGATGTGCAAAAATCTCAATTCTATACATACAAAGTTGAGGCACTTTATTTCAGTGCATTTACAGATGATAAAAACATGCAATGTGAGCCCATAAGGTCCAAAAAGGACAGCTGCTGAGAAGAAATATTTATGGAAAAAAAACAAAAATAAAATCTGGAAACCACCTGCACCACTGCAAAGAGCTCAGAAACAGCTTTCCGACAATACCTCGTTTGCCCATTTTTGACACCGTATGCAAAAGTTATGCCGAAAACACTGAAGGCAACCTTCGAAAAGAATATTTAACTTTGATTGGAAGTAGTAGGAACCTGAGAAAAAATCTCCAAAAAATATCTACACCACTGGAAAGTACTCTGAATCCTCTTTTTGACGATATCTCGTTTGCCCGATTTTGACACCGTGGGCAAAAGTTATGCCCTCTGAAAGAAAACAACTCCCAAAGGGGACAAAAGCTAGTTACTGTATTAAATTTGACGGCCATATGACCATCGAGAAAAACACAAGCCTAAATTTGACAGCCAAATGGTTGTCGGTGCATTTTTACATTTGACTTATTTTTAAAAAAAAACAATAAAAAAACTTACAATGATTTTTTTTGATAAAAAAAATATTGGGTGGGGGGGGCACGTGGGCCCACCCCCACCGATTCCCATAAGGGGCCGGGTACACCTGCACAGGTCCTGTGCATGGGTACCCCTTTACCTTTTTTTTAAAACAAAACTTTTTTCAAAGCTTTTTTTTAAAAGCTTTTAAAAATATATATTTTTTTACATTCAAAAAATTACGATTTTTTTTTTGTAGGAAAAGATAATAATTTTTTTTTCAAAATTTTTTACCTCGTAAAGCATGCAGAAGGTCGTACGGGCCTGCACAACAAAAAAATTTTGCCTCAGAGGTCAACTACTCGGATTTCAATGATTTCATAGTTGATCTTAAGGTTTTTGGCCACTACAGACTCAACGGTGAGGTCTGTTTGAGTTCAAAATGCCTTGAAAAATCAGGCAACCCTTGGATTTGGCAAAAAATCCCTTCAAACCCTCATAGATCTGACAAATGGAAGCCAAATTTGACAAAACAAAGGTCAATCTTGACTATTTTGGCAGCTTTGGATTCAATGGAGAGGTCTAATTTGACCCTAGATGCATTGTAAAACTGCTTCAAGGCAAGATCTCACTAAAAAGGAACAAGAAGCTTGCAAATCTGGAGCTCTAATACCATTAGAAGTTGATAGCCCGACCTCACAGATCCCAATGAACACCTGCAAGCAAATAACCTATCACCAAAGGAGATCAAGAGACACAAGAATGGTGCTCTGCAAACATGAAGCAAAAGATGCATTACCCAAGAAGATTAATAATTGCAAAGAGATCAATCCTTAAGAAAGGAGATCAAAGCCCTAAAGTGAGAACCCTAGGAGAGGATTAAATTAGCATGTGACAAGTGTCAAGATCATAATGAATGAGACAACATGACTAATTTAATAATGCATAAATAAAGATTCCTAAGTTTAGCTTAAGTGAAATAAAGTAAAGATGACTTAATTAATTAATCAACATGATTAAATTAATTAAGTAAACAACCTATTACTCTAACACCTTAATATTATGTAATCAAATATAATTATGTTAATATTCAATTCAATTAAGCAATACTAAAGGAACTAAATAAAGCAATACATAAGTCATAGATACATGTGAGACACATATTCGCATGGGAAACTCTTATGAGAAAAAGTCCACCAACAAAAGGATATTCATAATTGTATTATTTAGGAAAGTTGCATCCATTCCAATAGATCTCTTTCACACATAGTCTCAATCTATAGGCTAGCAATTTATAGCTTCCAACCAAGAATTCACACCTTTAGAGTCCAACTTTCCAAAAATATTCAATAATCTTCCACTCATACAAATAAATAGATATATGCATAAAAATAATCACAAATAATTTTAATCATCTAACTATCTCACTAATCTTGTGGAAAACAAAAGCCACATAACCATCACATGACCATAATATAATGTCAAAATACATATTATATGTAAAAAAATCTCAAATCACTACACTTAATAAGTTTGTGTCACTCACACTTGGTCAAAAGATATTGGACTTCATTTAAACCTCTCATATGTCTTCCTAAATGATAGCCAAAGACTATCAATGGTTTATGGTAGTAGATACAATGACCTAATAGATTTAGCTACTTGTGGTGCCTCTAAACATCTCTTGAAATATTACCATGCTATTATTAATCATTGTATGTACTTTGACAATGTTGCAAGTGCACCTAGATTTTCACACATTCTAGAGACATACATACAATTATGTAATTATTCAAATTATTTGTGATTGGGAATATAGCAACACCAAACACAAATAAGTATCCATGCTAAATTGTAACATCGAAAATTCCCTAAAATATTCATCACAATTATTTATGAACATGTGATAAGATAATTGACAACATGAACTAGAACAAAGCTAATCAAATTCTATTAGAAATATTACTAAGAACTATATCAATGAATAGAACACCAAAGTTACAACACTTGCTTGAGGACTTGGTGAATCCTCTTACTCTATTTTTTGTGTTCTTTGAATTTGTTTTATAGTTACCACATGTCATGTTTTTTTGTCTTTATTGTATTCTAGAATTATGTCATATGTTCACCATATGTTATATCACACTTCTTTGATCATGGTGTAGTTGTGCCAATTTGTACACCTATAAAGCTTACATGTTGCTTTTTAGCTCCCATTTGGGTTTGGACTTGAAGCATATGATAAGATAGATTTATTATTATTCACATCTAATAGAAATATGTGGGGTTTTCTTTTGTTTCCTTGATGAATAGGTCAATGTTGTTAACTATGTTTTAATGTTCATAACTTCTAAGCTTTAGAGAGGATTGCAAGATTCAACTGGATTATGCCATGTGTTATCACCTTGCGACCCTCTTACCCACATCATACCTTAGGAAAAATTCTTGTCTAGATAAATGAATAGGACTTAGCTTGTGAGATTCAATATAATAGAGCCATCTATTATCATCTTGCTACCTACTTACCCATGTATTACCTTAATAAAATTTATTTTGCATAAAAAAAAATATGGGATACACTTTGTGTTATGTTTTTGCTACTTTTGATTGAGATGGAAGAACTAAAAAAGAAATTAAACTATAAGAATATTTTTTTGTCCATGTTTTAAACTAAATTAATTTGGTAAGGGCTTTCCATGTAACCTATCATCAAGGTTTATCATTTTTCCCAATGGGGAATTGATTTTATTGGCTCTATAAACCCAAATTCTTTTGCAAGTCACTATGTCATACTTACAACTACAAATTATTTTACATGGTGGACTAAGGTTCATGCATATAAGAATTACACCATTGATAATGTCATCAAGTTTCTTGAAGAGCATATTATAACAAAGTTAAATCAGAAAGAAATTTAATGATTCACAATGGTCATGACTAGTTAAATTAGGAAATTGCAACTTTCAATATTTTATTTCCTTTGCATATTTGGACGTTAAACAATTCAACCAATTCTTTAATTACTAAAGTTAAATTTATCTATACAAGCACCAATTTAATGATATACAATTCACCTCCAATTTTAATCTCTTTTTCTCATTGTCTAGGCCAAATCTTTTTCTAAATTTTCTATCAACAAATAAAAACAAATTAATCATTACCCAAAGCTAATCAGTGAACGAGACAAATAGATAAATTATGCAAACAACAATTACCTTTAACTTTTACTCAATCTTATCATATTATTAGAGTTCAAAACTTAGATACATACACAAAATTTATCTACATAGGCACACCATTCTAGATTTAGCAAGTACCCTCAACTTTTACTACTTTCTTTTGAAATGTAGTCATTTAACATAATATTAGTATTAATTTTATTGGTTCTCTAGGTAAAATTAATGGAATATTAGAAAAGAGAATTGAACATATCTGAACAAGCAATTGAACTATTCAAATTGCAAGTTGGACCAATATCAATTAATCATGTGCCATAACATATTCTATTTAGATGTCTCAAACCTTGCACAACACACACATGGTGTCTAAATATTAGAAAATTTTAACACAATTATATTTTAATTAATTTTTTTGGGCATAAATTTTCGCCACTATATATATTTCAATGGGAAAAGTTTCATTTAGTTTTAGATAAAATAGTAGAAACACAACTTTGATGTGTAGAAATAAAAAATTTCATTTTTTCCATCTTTCATCCTTCATTGTCTATGTATCCTATTAATTGAGAGAAAATTTGTCCATTTTTTAAATTATGTATCATATGTGTATTGGATTAAAAGATAAAATTTTGTGTGATATAAAATCCATACTATATATTTTATTCTTTTTGACATATTCATATTTACCCCAAATTTTAACATTATGTAATATTTTTTCCTCGATCTATTTATTTTGAACATTTAAACATTTTCTTTTGTGAGAATATATATTTTTCTAACCACTGCAATAATTGTTAGCTTTATAATCAAACAAAATCCTCCTACAATATATATATTTTTATCTATTATCTAAATTTAATCCCTATTGGATTAATTTTGTTAAAAAAATTATGACCAACCGTATACTCCTTACCTAAACCAATGAGTGGTTCATTTTTTAGATTCCATTAAAGACATAGAAGTTTGATTTTAAATAAATTTGTAAATACATGGTGTGTGATCTTGTATCCTACTAAGTCTCCTCTCTAAATTTGGTCTAGAGATACTATCCTCAAAATGGTTCACATTCTATAAAATTATAAATATGTTTTAAGCTTCAAGAATAATTTTAGTTTATAGAGAGCATTATAGTTTTCAACCATTATCATTAGAACTAGAGAGTATTGAAAAAAGAAGAAGATAAGAAACCATTTAAATATATGATCTATGTTAGAGAAATTACCTTACATATTAGGGTTTGAGAATGAACTTTCTTGATAATGAACATTATTTGTTAATAATTGTAGAAGTTCAAATGAAATTCAATTGAAAGAATAATAGGAATAATTACATTTAAATGGAAACACAAAACTTACATAACCATAAAAGTATGATTCGGGAAAATAAAGTGATAGAAGATGGTAGCTCCATCATGTATTGAACATAATCTTGAAACCTACCCAAAAATTAGAAATGATTAGGAAAGAACATCCAAAAGTGTTAGGATCAAACATGGTATATCCTTATGAGGATAGCTTAGAAAGCAAGTAGGAGCACTTATTACATAATTACACACATTTAATTTTCTAAATGAAATATAAACATATTTATCAACAATGCTTATGGGTAAGGCAAGAGGTCACGAGGTCTAGTCTCCCCCCAAACCCGTGGTACCGAAGGGCGTGTCGCGCCAATGCCACCGATCATGTGAAAAAAGTTTACCAGGCACACTGTAGTTTATAGGGGGATGGATACCCTACCGATTCCTACAGTCTAAAAAAAACAATGCTTATGGGTAGAGACCAACCAATCTTAGAATTCATCCGATAACAAAAAGCGGTCCAAAAACCTCAACTTTGGATTATCCACAATAAAGAATTTAATTAGAGAACATCATCAAAAGTAACAACATCAACGTAGTCTACAAGGGCATTCTTAACAATGATAGAATAATGGCTATGGAAGTCTTGAAGATTGAAATCTTGAAAATTGAAGACTCGAGAGAAATATACTATTTTTTCAACATAAAGTTGAATCAAACACATCAATTTTTAAGATTTCTAAG
>VDFB02000008.1:178042195-178056971 GCA_007258455.2 Sequoia sempervirens | reverse complement strand
CACCGTGTTCGCCGAGCCATCGACGCCTGGGATAAACTTTCGAAACAATTGGAAATTACACATCAAATTTTACAAGCACCCGACGAACATCGAATTTTACATATTTTGTCGGACAGTTTCGTCGTATTTTGCAGTCAAATGTATTAGTGATCACATGCCTTGATGGAAAAACTATTTCCTCGATCTCTCAAGGACACAACACTTGAGTGGTATTGTTCCTTGCCCGATAATTTGATATTTTCATATGATCAACTTGTGAATCAGTTTCTCTTCCAGTTCCAAGCTAACATTAGTCTGAAGATGACCTTCTCAGATCTTGTCCGATGTAAGTAGGGAGATAAAAAGAGGATAAATGATTTCATTGCGTGATACCAAGAACTCTTTTCACAGATCTCGTGCTCGTTGCTCGACTTTGATGTGTTCATAGGAAACTTGTAGAGAGCTTGACAAGATAAGTTTTCCTTAATGAAATACCCTTCTTTCATGCATCTGTGTGGTACATTGTGAGAGTACTAGCAAACGATAGTCTAGTTCAGGGGACCTTCCTCGTGCTCCCATTCAGAAGGAAAATGTATTGTATCTGTCTTAGGAAAAGGAAAAGTTGTTGCGAATATAGTCACTATGACAAATGATAATGGCCTCAGACATAACAAAAAGTTCACAAAGTTAGAAGAATATTATTCTTACATCTTGAAAATTTTATTAAAGGATAAGATCATAAATTTGGAAAACCCTCGACCTGTTAAGGAACCTTATTTTGATTGGTATGATGCGAATGCTTTTTGTTAGTACCATTGGGTTAACGGGCATGATATTGAGCGTTGTATGCACCTACGTCATGAGATATAGGATCACATCGATGATGGTACCATTTTTCTCGGTGGGACGAAAAAAAATGCAAAAAAATCAATAGCAAAGGCCAATAGTGAGTTGCAAATATACACTGAGCCATTTTCGTCTCACTCTATAAACTTGATTATTGACCCCTCTGATGCTTCTACTCAACCCTCAATGTATGTTAATGTGGTCACAGATACTCCTTCCTTACAGCTTGCAACTGGTTCACTATATGTGACATTCACCATAGAACATGCCCTTGAATAACAAGCCCACTCCCCTATACATTCCCACTCACCTCAATGGAAACATTGTGATAGGGGTCCTAGTTGATCCCGTGAGCTGAGTGAATGTTATTACAGAGGATACATTATGGTTAAATTAATTGCAGAGGGAGGAATATGAAGAGACAAAGTATACCATTCATACGCACAATGGTCTCTCTCTTAAGCCATATGACTCAATAACTCTTTCCGTCCTAGTTGGACCTAGGGTTGTGAATATAACCTTTGATGTTATTCTAGAATCTGATTTGTTCAGGGTGAAGTTAGGCATCCCATGGCTAGCTTCCATGAATGGAGTCACTTATGTTATTCATAAATGCTTAAAGTTCTCCCATGAAAGTGATGTGCATGTCGTGCATGACACTAGATAATAGCCATTGCTATCCCATGGGGGTTATTCATTGGATCATTTTTGGCCCACCTTGGTCAATCTGCTTCCCCCTAGAACGTACATGCTTTACTAAAACTATTTAAAGTATAAAACCAAGGGCAAGGGACAGTTGAAAATGACACTTTCAAAAGGGAAAGGAGAGGGCTTCCCATCTTTAGGGTGCCTCTTCTGCTGCCCTTTGTGAAGAAAAGTTTTGGATGTCTACTCTTGGATTCCACATAAGAAGTTTGATAGTGCTTGCTTGGCGTAAAGCCAAGATTAGGATATCAAACCTTCCTATTGTGCCTCCTAGACCTTGGACCTACCTGTATGGTAGAGGGAAGGGTCCCTATGGGGAATCCTCTATGTCTTAGCCTTCATGGACTCCTACCACTCCTACTCCTAAAGTAGTGAATGGGAAGAGGCCCACCACTGAGGCACTAGAGCTGACTCCCCCGCTGTCTCTCAACCTCATCCTCTTGATCCCATCCAGGAGTCTGTCCCTTCACCAAAGATGACTGTGATGGACACTCCTATGGCCAAGCAGGAGCCTTATGTTTTGTCTCAACTCCTGGCCTCTAGCTCCAAGAGTCACAAAAACTACCTTACGCATGAGCGTAAGCATCGGCAAAAGGCTCTAGTGGTTGAGCAGGCTGGTTTATAGAGGAAGGGAAGCTGAGCGCCCCTATTTTAGGGCCTCCTACTATGTCCTCCTCTCCCATACCCTCTACTTTGGTTCAATCAAATTTAGTTCTACTTTTGACTCATGTTGTGAGCATGAATGTACTTGACCCTAAAAAGTTGCAGGTGTTCATTGCTCCTTTAATAGAGCCACCTCTTTGATGTCCCTACCAAACATCCTACCATTCTTAAAGCCCATGGACATGCTGAACACTTTGGTTGTGTATGTTGCGGTCTTATCCTCCTCCTTCATTCCTCTCACCTCATCCATGGGGAGTTCACATCCCTCGATGAATCAAAAGGTAAAGGTTGGCCCTTCTAATAATGGGGCGTAAGAGGAGTCCACCTTCTTTAGAGGGTGGTCTTGCATTAACATGTGTTGTCTTGGTTACAGAGAAAATTTTGGCTTCCCCTAAGTTTTTCACTACTCTCGAGTCACTTGATGAGCCTAGTAATGAATCTTGGGTTCCACCTTCCCCATCCATTGAGGTAACACATGGCACTCCCGTGAAGTGCATGTTTAACTCTTTGGATGAGGTCTTAGCCTTATCAGTGATCTTCACGAAATCACTAACCTTTTCTCCACAAGAACCAAGTAGAGAAGACCTTGTGGGGCCTTGTTCCTTAGCCCTTGTTGTGGGAGGGTCAGAGGGTTCCCCCCTTAATATTCCACCACTGTAGGCTCATCCTCCTTCCCCGTATAATGATCTAGATTGGGAAGAAAATGACCTCTTGGTCGATGAGTACTATGGGGGCACCTCTTCTTTACATTTAGATTAGGTGTGTGTTTGTTGTGATGTGTTTCCCCGTGCTTGTGTTATGTGTTCCTGAATGACCATTTTCACCCTTGTAGGTGCTTGGATACATGAGTGATTATGTGTTATAAAATTCCTCTATTTGTGGCATCAATCTTCCTCTGTTATGTGTATTGATTTTTAGAAAATTAGGGATGATGCAAAGTGTTGGGGGAATTTAGGCCTCCCTTCCATGTTGACTCAATTTTTTATTTTTTATTTTTCTCGTGCATTCTTCATATGGTCTGATATAGTAGGGGGTTGATGACAGTTCATCTATATACTATTATCATACTTATATATATTTATGAGAAACTCTGACCCCGAAATATCAGATTGCCCCTATGACCTTTGTCTATGATGTTGTTTCATTTTTTAGTTTTGTTATCTTTCTCTCCTCTTTGCTTGATTTGTGATGTTGTGGTGCCTATGTGTTGTCCCTCGTGTGTGTGAAAACATCACCACAGTGACATCTCGCTATGTCCTGCAAGCCACAACATCACTTACTTTTTTCATTCATTCCTTTCTCTCCTTAGGATGTCGCATGCCTCTACATTCAGCAAGCACCACCCTAAGGGGGGGCTACCATGTGAACTTTGATTTTTAGAAAATACATTCAATTGCCAACGAATCTTTTCTTGAAAATATTTGCAAACTTTTTCTAAAATCGTATTCTTAATAAGGACCCCCTAGCAGAGCGTGTTTTCTTCGTCATACGTTCAAAAATAAAGAACTTGAAGAAATTTCATCCAAGGAGGGAGCAAATTTTCCTACCGGAGAAGCTGCAACCTTCCCCTCATGAGGGGGAATTTTCTTCCTTTCAAATTCCTTGATGAAGTGATCATCTTTTGAAAGGATTCCTTGATGGTGAATTGATTTGCAAAAAATATTCTTACACTTTCAAATAGCACATCCCTTGAGTGGACCCCTCTTCTTTTGAAGGATTCCTGAGGGATCCCTTTGAAAGATTTTCAATTTGTTGTCTATCTATATGACTTTTTGTTTGTTTTCCTACATGGCTAGTTTTTGTCTTTTGACATGTTTTATCTGTGGGTTAACATGTTGCTTTGCAGGTGCACTTGTGAAGCCACTTTCCAGTCTGACTCTATGGAGTCCCCTTACATTGGGATTCCTTCATGAGAGAGTACTTAGGGGAATGCCTTCTTTGTAGGTTCAAGAACCTGTGAAGCACTTGCATCCTATAGGATTTTTCCATAATTGGTCTATGGGCCTTCGGTGTACTTTTTTCAACTTCATAGTTCCACGAAGCTATGGAGTCCTTTTATTCGAACCTCCTTAGAAGAGAGTACCTATGGAGTCCTTTGCCTGCCCTATGCTTTCGAGTTTTCCAAATTGTAGTCTACTTCCTCCATGGTTCAGGTATGCATTTCTAACTCTTCGATCTACTTGACCGAATGCTCATTAATGGGTGAGTGCATGAAGATGGGTAGCAATTTTGTGGCCACTTTTTTAAATAAATTGAAAACTCATAACATGAGCGCATTATAATGCGCTCGCGTTATGGCTTGGCATGCCAAGCCTGAGGCTCGACCACCACAAGCCCATAACACACTTGCGGCTCATGTTATAACGTGCTTACGACTTGCGTTATAACGCAATCATGGCTCGTGTTATGAAATGTTAAAAGAAAAAAAAGAGGTCAAATTCATTTTCATTTCTAATAGTGTTTTTCTTGTTGCCTGCAGCCAAAAACCCCAAAATTATGTACTCGCATTCTAGGAGGACATTTTTTGTAAAAATATTCATCAACGGTTGCTGATTCATCACAGGATGTCGCCACGTCGATGAGGTCAAAGAGGTAAGGATTTTTTTTTTTTGAATTTTTTAGTTTTAGGTTGTATTTGATATTTATTTTTTGAATTTGTAGATGTTAATCAACCTGGAAACCGTCCTCAAAATACATAGCAAAAACAAAATCCTCAACAACAAAATCCTCAACCACAACAACAACCTCCTCCACCAATCCCTCAATACCCTCTTGGCACTCAATAAAATTTAAACGGTTCAACTGCGGAAAGAATGACCCTAGCAACTTCACTGCAAGATATGTTAAAAATGTAGATTCAATCAGCAAACAATTAACTAGTTAGCAGGATAGGAGGTAGGCAGCTAGGGATTTTTACCAAGATAAATTATCATGCAAAGAAGTAAAAGATTTAAAAATTACAAAAGGTGATTTGTGTGCATTATTCACTGACCCACGGTCAAATGGAAATCTCTCCCTCAATGCAAAGAGGTTTCCTATTCATTGGTGCCACCACCAAGAGATTAGGAAATATTTTTGGGATAGGTGGTACATGGTTTTTGATGACCCACCATGCAACAATTGTGAAGTCCCGCAATATTTCCTCAAGAAACTATACGCCGAGTTCATCTTGAACAAAATCCCAAATTATTTTGATATGAGGGACTTCCAAGGGAGAGGTGGGGGGTCGACACAAGATAGACCCAGTGCACAGTCAGAGCCTACACAACAATTGAGACGACCTCTTGCTAGGCCACCTCATGAGCACATCTTCATCCCTTCTATCATGAAGGAGAGTGCTGACGTAGAGACTCTACAGACCATTAGCTCTTTGACACAGAGTTTCATCTGACATGCTATCCCTCTTTTACAGCACCATCCATGGGAGTTTTCGACAGGTGGGATTCGATCCCATGTGTGTCAATCTTGCAGGGCGACTTGTTCATATGACCCCATCGATACTCAGGAGGCTGCTGCATAGGATCCGTCTGTAGCTATGGAGATGGAGAGGGTAGATAAAATTTTGCATGAGGTGTATGACATTAATACTCAGGTAAAAGTTAGCATGTTCATTGAAATTAATTTATTAAATTTTGATTTTGAAATGCAAGATTAACTAGTTTAGTTTTATGATTTTAATAAACTTGTAGGGTCACAGTATTGATACTGGATACACTGGCCCTACACCTACTTATTTCTGCAGTACACCTATCAGTGGGGTATGTAACTAGTAAACAATTATAAATTTATTACATGTTAATAGCATTGTTTTATGAATGGTATTTTAATATGTGATTTTGGATGTTGAATAGGCTAATATTGGAGGTTTCAAGGGAACACCTCCCAGTGCCAGTGGATTTAGTCAAACCTTCACGCAGGTAATAGAATAAAGAGTTTAACTAATGAATTTTACTTAATAGATTTGTGTAGTTTATATTCATATCGTTGATTGTGTTGCATTGCACATCATTCAAACTCAAAGAATTACTTCACATTCCATAACTAATAACTAGATGTTGATAGATGACAAAATTTCAACTGCAATATAGTTGTTTAGAAAGTCAACATAAGTAGTGATGCAATTACTTCACATAGCATAAGTAATAAGTCTAGAAGCAACTTTCAATTGCATTTGCTTGTCATGGCATTTTATGAGACCACATTTTACTGAGGCATCTTTTCAAACAGTTCAATGCCTTTTCTATGCTCCAAACTAGGCACCCATTATGGCTTGCTCTCACATATCTGAAACTCATTTACAACTCTTTTGCAGTAACTATCCCAAATCTGGCTTTTAATGCTGAATTAGGCCACAATTAGGCCTCTTTTTCAAAGAGACACCTCTCCAAACACACAACCAACACACAAAACCTCCAAACAGTCAAAAGAAAACCAAGAAAACCTTAGATTATTCAGCTTTTAGGTCCCCTCTCTCTCATTTAAACCCCTTTTCATAAAAACCTCACTTTCCTTGCAATCAATTAGGGCTTATTGAAACTCTTATGCCTTGACCTCTCACAAGCTTATAATCACTTAAATCAAGCTTATTCATTCATGTACATGATCATTCCATCCTCAAATAGTGTTGCCCCATTCTACATACACTTCCTTCACAAAATCACTCTTTTTCACTAGTTTTCACCCTCTTTCACCTAGGGTTTCTCACTTATTCACTTCTCTGACCACTTACAACCTCTTAGATCTTCTAAACACCTTCCAATTCACCTTCTCTCATATTTTTTAGGGGATTCTATCCACTTCTAAACTCATGTCCTCTTTTCACTCACTCTAGCCTTGTTTAAAAGGCACCAAAACTAGTTTTTCACTTGGGCAGCAAGGATACCTCACACAAAAACTTCACCAAAGAAATTCCTTACCTTCTACACCTACTCCTACTTCATAATAGTCCATTCCACCAAGAAAAATTTGCTACAAAAAGGTGGAATGGACTATTTAGTTCATTTGGGCAATCAAACCCTTAGCCCCCATTTTCTGACTGCCTAGAGAAATCAGGCCACCAAAAGCTTGAAACTCAATATAAAATGCTTAAATTAGTTTTAAATTGATGCCGAAACCTAAATCATTTAATTAGACACATTAAAGATGCACTACCACCTACATGGAACCGTGCACTGGCAAATGATGGAGGAAAACACAAAAAATAGCAGTATAGCAGTGATATTTTATTAGTTTTCTCCTTCAAAATGCTTCAACAACAACTAACAAAAATGAATCACATCTTTTAAACACTTTGAAAATAATTTAAAATTCCTAAGTGCCTAATATTGCCTCTACAACTACATTGACTCTTCATATTCCTCCACTTGGCACCTTTTTGCATTTTTACAACATTTATTGACAACTCTTTTTAAGATTTTGCAACTTTACAATTTATGCCTAAAATGACTACCAAAGATCATTACAAACTCAAAAATGGCTATTTAAGCCTTATTACATCATGAAAATACCTATACAACCTCAAAATCCTAAATTTTCCTCATGGAGGCATGCTCTTGTAAAGGTGCACCTGCACCACTTTTTCAAACAACCCACTGCCTTTTCTATGCTACCACATTTTCCATACATGTCTACCAAAGAATTTTATCAAACAATTCATATCCTCACTGCTATGGATAAAAGCTTAAAAAAGGTGCTTTCCAACAAACTATGGATGCTTGGAAAAAATCTATCAAAGCATAATAGTAAGCAATAACATAGACAAGGCAGTTAGTAGGTTTAAAAAATGCCTTGAAGAAATGCAGTCTCATGGTGATGGAATGCCATTCCATCACCATTAGACCACATTTATTCGAGGCATTTCTTCAAACAACTCACCACCTTTTCTATGATACCACATTTTCCATACATGTGTACCAAAGCATTTTCTCAAACTACCCACTTCTTTGCTGCTATGGCTAAAAGCCTAAAATAGGTGCTTTCCAACAAACAATGGATGCTTGGAAAAATATCTATCAAAGCATAATAGTAAGCAATAATACCATAGAGAAGGCAATGAACTGTCTAAAAAAATGCCTGAAAGAAATGCGGTCTTATGGTTATGGAATTCCATGATGTGCATTTGTTTGTAATGGCATTCCATCACCACGAGACCCCATTTCTTTGAGGCATTTTTTCAAACAATTCACTGCCTTCTCTATGCCACCATAATTATCATACATGTCTATGAAATCATTTGATCAAATGGTTCACTGTCTTGCTGCTATGGGTAAAAGCCTAAAAACACATCCTTTCGAACAAGATATGGATAGGGAAAATAGTAAGCATGATAGTAAAAAACATATAGTTTAATAAGTACTCAAAATTTTGTTCATTATATCATGCATTATAAGTCATAAGGTGGATTGCTATTGTAGTTTTTGTGATTAAATAATTTGTTGTTTTATTTTTAGATGTTGCAAGTGGAAACACCTCCGAATGTGATGAGGGCAATGGAGATCGGCGTTTCATCTGCTATAGAATATTTGATGGCTCTGACAGGGGAGGTACAATGTAAATTACTAAATTTCAATTTACATTTGTTGTTATAGATGCTAGTTAGTGAAAAAAAAACCATTATTGATTCATAGTTTCATTTCTATTTGGATGGTTTATACAGGACTTCAACACACCTCAACCTGGGTGTGCGAATATTTCCCTAGTGGAGAGTGATCATCAGATGGCGGTAAGTGATTATTTTGTTAAATATATCATTTTTTATAATGTAATTTCTATATATTAATGTCTTTACTTCTTATTGTAACAGATAAAACTTCACCAAGAACTAACACTAGGAGGAGTAGTAGGAGCACTCCTCGAGTGCAACAAAAATGAGTGATAGATGTATCACCATCCGATCGACAAAAAAAGGGAAAGAGTCTATTTTGTGAGCATGGAGAGCAATGACTTTTGATTCCAGAGCCCTTTGTTGTATGCCTACATGGTAGTTTTGTACATATTTTGTATTGGATATATTTGACATTGTATGCCTATATGGCATTCTCGTAAGGCTATATGGCTATTTTGTACCTATATTTCATACTTACATCGATTTATATTGATGTATGCCTACATGGCTATTTGGTTAATACAAATATTTTTTATTGATGGTGTCCATATTTGCATTCTAAATTCATGGTTCAATAAATATGAGTTACGTGTATTCAAGTGTATACTTTACAACTTACGTGTGTTCCAATGTATACTTTGCGACTTACGTGTTTTCGTGCATATACCTTGTATTTGTTCATATACTTTGTATTAATTTGTGTATACTATGTATTTGTGTGTATACTTCAAGGCTTACATGTTTTTGAGTACTTGTGCTTCCCTTATTCACATGTACATGCTTGACTTATTCACGTGTATACTTATTAATTGGTTAGCCCTAGCATTGATCATTGTTGTCCTTCATGGTTTGTCTTGAATATTAATTGATTGATGCTAAACAACTTTATCTAACAACAAAAAATTCATTTTCAATTGGTATTCCATGAAATGATTCATAAAATGGTTTCTGAGTAATAGCTTGTCAAAGATTGCTTTCCTTTTGCACTTTGGACCCTTAAGGGATCGATCCAGTTGAACATAGCTCAGAGTGATTCCGCATGTTTGGGTGCAAAAAAGGACCATGTATAGTGTAAATGTACCCATTCAGACGCATTGAAACAGTCTGTTTAGTCACACGAGTTGTAGAACAAAAGTTGCACCACTTTGCAACTTTCAACTACTTGCATTTGACAACTTTTTCCCCAAGTGAAAATTTGCCACCATAAGAAAATTTCTTCGAGATAGAAAAAACTGAGAGGTTATTGTAGAGGGGCCCAATGCAATCCAATAGGATTATACAAAAAATTTCTCAGAATCATGGTATCCGAGTAACAACATGCTGAAGTTTGCAGCCATTTTGCAATTTGGGCCCTTAAGGGATCAATCCAGTTGAAAGTAGCTCAGAGTGATTCCACGTATTTGGGTGTTAAAGAGGACCATGCCTAGCGTAAACATACCTATTCAGACATGTTGGAATAGTTTGTTTGGTCACACGAGTTGTAGAACAAAAGTTGCACCACTTTGCAACTTTCAACTACTTGCATTTGACAACTTTTTTCCCAAGTGAAAATTCGCCATCATGGGAAAATGCCTCCAACATAGAAAAAATTGAGAGGTTATTGTAGAGGGGCCCAACGCAATCCCATAGGATTAGACGAGAAGTTTCTAAGTGTCACGGTATCAAGTAACAACATGCTGAAGTTTGCAGCCATTTTGCACTTTGGACCCTTAAGCGATCGATCTGGTTGAACGTAGATCAGAGCAATTCCGCATATTTGAATGTGAAAAAGGACCATTCCTAGCATAAACATACCTATTTGAATGTGTTGGAACAGTCTGTTTGGTCACACGAGCTGTAGAACGAAAGTTGCACCACTTTGTAACTTTAAACTACTTGCATTTGATAATTTTTTCCCCAAGTGAAAATTCACCACCACAAGAAAATGTCTCTGAGATAGAAAAAACTGAGAGAGGTTATTGTAGAGGGGCCAACCCGATCACATAGGATCAAACGAGAATTTTCTAAGTAGCACGGTATCCGAGTAAAAGCATGTTGAATTTTGCAGTCATTTTGAACTTTGGACCTTTAAGGGATCGATTCGGTTGAAAGTAGCTTAGAGTGATTCCATATGTTTGGGTGCAAAAGATGACCATTCCTAGCATAAACATACCTATTTGAATGCATCAGAATAGTTTGTTTGGTCACACGAGTTGTAGAACAAAAGTTGCACCACTTTGCAACTTTCAACTACTTGCATTTGACAACTTTTTCCCCAAGTGCAAATTCACCACCACGGGAAAATACCTTTGAGATAGAAAAAAATGAGATATTTTATTGTAAAGGGGCCCAGCGTGATCCCATAGGATCATATGATAAGTTTCTAAGCATCATGGTATCCAAGTAACAACATGTTGAAGTTTGCAGCCATTTTGCACTTTGGAACCATAAGGGATTGATCCGGTTGAACGTAGCTTAGAGTGATTTCGCGTGTTTGGGTGCTAAAGAGGACAATTATTAGCGTAAAAATACCTATTTAGACACATTGGAATAGTTTGTTTGGTCACATGATCTACAAAATGAAAGTTGCACCACTTTGCAACTTTCAACTACTTGCATTTAATAACTTTTTCCCCAAATGAAAATTTAGCACCATGGGAAAATGCCTCTAAGATATAAACAATTAAGAGAGTTTATTGTAGAGGGGCCCAACATGATTCTAGAGGATTAGACATAAAATTTCTAAGCATCACAGTATCCGAGTAACAACATGCTGAAGTTTGCAGCCATTTTGCACTTTGGACCCTTAAGGGATCGATTCGGTTGAACGTAGCTCGAAGTGATTCCACATGTTTGGGTGTGAAAGAGGACCATGCCTAGCATAAACATACCTATTTGGACGCATTGGAATAGTCCATTTGGTCACACAAGTTGCAGAACAAAAGTTGGACCACTTTGCAACTTTCCACTACTTACATTTGACAACGTTTCCCCAAGTAAAAATTCACCACCACAGGAAAATGCCTCCGAGATAGCAAAAACTAGGAGAGGTTATTGTAGAGGGGCCCAACAAAATCCCATAGGATCAGATGAAAATTTTCCAAGAGTCACAGTATCCAAGTAACAACATGCTAAAGTTTGCAACCATTTTGCACTTTGGGCCCTTAAGGGATCGATCCAATTGAACATAGCTCTGATATGTGGTCAAAGTCGACCGATGATTCCATCTGTGTTATTTCCAATGCCATTAGAGGGTGATACGTGTGAAGTGGGATAAGATAACTTTTCAACCATTTTCAACCCACTCCCCTGACTCACAATCATTCCAGGCTTGCATTGTACATGAAGAACAAAAGCATGCCATCTTTCGTGTATCAATACTCCATGAACCTACATTTGAGCTAAGGAAAGAGTGTAGCTCACTCAATCCTATTAGTGTACAACAATCCTAATATGGTGCAATGTTAGTATCATCCATCAACCAAAAGAATATATGAACAAAAGACGTACCTTCATTACTTGGACCCATCGAAACATTACACCACTCGACGATTCATCTTGCATTTGTCAACTTTGCACCATCTTTATACTTTAACTCTTCTCGTGCTAATGCTCTTTTCACACATGCTCATGCACCATCATGCTCCCCCTTTCCATGCCCGACCTCACAAAAGTTCCACATATGTTGAACACTTGTAGTGAGATGCATCCTGCACAACCAATAGAACATGCACGCATTCTTGAACTGTGTTGGATAGTTATCTGATCATATTATATGCCGACTATATGCTATGCCCCTTTGAGACAAATCACTGTAGAACATTTGGAAGCAACCTTGCACGAACTCTAGAGAATGTGTGTGATCATCATTAATATAAAAGTGATACTCCCTCAATACCTTCATTTGGTCCTCTGTACTATCAGCTACATGAATGAATTCTATGTACACAAATATCAAAACTTGTGTGGAGTTATAATACTCTGACTACAACTCACATTGTGGCTATAGAGTGTAGTTCTTTGCAAATTCAACCACTGATACTATGCTGCCAACTGGAAAGGTTTCCTTGCATAGCTTGAATTGTGTGTCCAACCATTGGGCTCTATGGGTATGCTTTGCATACTCATACACTATATTGTCATGAAACATGGACATAAATTGATACACTGGAATATGCTAAATAACCAAATCACACCTTTTTGCTAGAGACCCATCTTTTGTAATGTATGCCACTATTTTATACTTCCTGAACTCTACTAGTTTTTGTCCCACCTCATATGTGCTTTCCATATGTTGACATATTAACATTCGTTGCAAGCCACTGCAATGCTCACATGAACCATCCAAGCATGTTGTCCTGTAGAATATTTGGCCATCCTCTATTTCACATAATTTTTTTGATAAGAACTCTCTTGAAAATTTTGGTTGGGCTTCTATACCACAATCTTGCAAAACATCCTTAGTATGCAAATCTAAACATATAGAATGATAAACATCATAATGGTTAGAGAATTCAATATGTAGTCTACAACAACAAGTAGTGCGTGTGTGATTTATCTTGACATAAAAAGGTTTAAGCATTTCAAAAAAAATTGAGAAATACTAATTTGAGGATAATCATTTTGAAATTTACAAAAAAATTGGGTTCGAGTCGTATCCAAAAAATGCTTTGGATGTGGCTCATGGTTTTGACTACTGATTCTCCTTCTTACGACATCCCTTTGATTTGGAGATGGCCTTGTGTTATTCTTCCAATACTCTTCAATTATTGTTCTTAATACTTCAACAACTTTTTTATCTTTTTGTGGCAGTCTCCCCGAGAATGCCAATAATTCATTTGAATTGGTTCCCTCAATTCTTTTCTACCCTTGAATGACTTTTGATAAAGTTTTTCTACTAATTCTCATTTATTCACTCGTCTTTTTAATTAGATGAGCTCTCTTTGTTTGATAGCTTACCAAAGTCGATGTAATGACATGTCGGGTGACATTACTATCCTTTGAGCGTGAGGTCTTACCCAAAATCTCATAAGCATCCATTAGATTCTTCACGATAGTGTTATCACTTGATCCATTCGATGTTCTCAACCCAAGAGTCTTCATGATGTTTCTATATTTTAAACCCCACATCATTTCAACAAATAATTGACATCTTGCGGTCTCATTTAGCCTTTCAAAGAAGATTTGCCAAATCTTATCAGCATATCTTCCACAAGTGTGTGCTGGAATATTACCTTCCATGTGCTGCAAAATATCCTCATCAATATTAATCAAATACTTTAGCTTTCTACACAAAATTCTAGGTGGTGTTCTCCTAGGTACATACATCTCAACATTAGCAATTTCATCAATATATAATTGAGGTGGGCTAGATTGTGTACTTTTGATTGAGGGTGGAGTAGAGGACATACCTTGAGGTTCACATGGGGATGATGGCATACCTTCTTTGTCAAATCTAAGTGATGATGTACTATCAACTTGATATACGACGGATGGTATCTAACCATATTCACTTGCGGTAGATGGTGTCCCTCCATATTCACTTGCAGTAGATGGTGTCCCTCCATATTCGCTTGTGCTTAATGGTGTGACCCCTTTGTATTCACTTTTGGTAGAGGGTGTGTCTCCAACTATGGTATCTGAATCTTTCCTACAACGATTTTTTTGCATTCGTTCCCTTTGTGCTGCCAATTTATGTTCTCTTTTTGATGGTTGAGGTTCCTCTTCAATTGGATTGTTTTCGTTAATCATTTCCAATTTCTTCTTTTCACAATATGCCCTCAACCATTCTCTCCTTTTATTTGAAGGTTTGGAGATCTTCATCTATTAGTTTCTTCCTTGTTTGTTTCTTTGGAATGGTGAATAATTTTACTTGTAGCATGGTAATGAAATGAATATTAGTTCATTGTGTTTGAGTCATTAGATAAATGTTTAGATAGGTTGTTTTATCCAATTTGCAAAAATTGTAAAATGTTGTAAAAATAAGTCCAAAATAGGTTC
>VDFB02000008.1:177952099-178042095 GCA_007258455.2 Sequoia sempervirens | reverse complement strand
CTCTCTCTCTCTCCCTCCCTCTCTCCCTCCCACCCTACCTAGCTAATTCCTTCTCACTCCAACCCCTTCTCTCCCACTCCCTCTCTCTTAAAATATCACTTCCACCCCCTCTCCCACTCCCCATCCAACCCTACCTAGACAACTCTCTCTCTGTCTCTATTAAAATTCTCCCTCCCTCTAAAGACATACATAAATACATACATAGTTACATACATACAAGCATAATACATATGTGCATACAATCCTACATCCATGCAAGCATACATACATGCATGTGTAGATAGAATCTTACATACATATACGCATACATACAATATACATGCATTGATACATACAGGCATACAGGCATACATACAAGCATGCATACATACATACATACATGAAATACAAGCATACATGTACATACAAACATAAAATATATCAACATACATTCAATAGAGTGGAATTTAACATAAAGGAAGATGTAACATGAGTGCATTATAATGCGCTCGCGTTATGTCTTGGTTGACATGTTTCCCGCAAAAGCAAAAAACCATGTAAAAACTGAGATATAACACGAGTGTGTTATAACGCGCTTGCGTTATATATTGATTTGGGAATCACCAAGCCTTAGGATTGGTATTTTCCTTGGAATACCAACCCAAAGGCTTGGAGGGCATTCCCAATGACTAGAGATGTGTTTTTGCAAATTCTACAATTTTTCACATAATTGGGTTTGTGCTCACTGTTAGGATTACATGTGGTTCAATATTGAAAAAATCAAACACATGGGTAATGTTAGGTTCTCTCTTAGCTATCCAACGATGTAATTTCTTTCACTTTCTGACAATGTTAAGCCTTTCATCCATAATTTATTTTATTTGTATGTCTCTTCTTTTCCAAAAAGTAGTGTTTGGTGTTTTTTCATTATAAATTAACCATTCATCAAAATTTCAAAATAAATTACATTTTTAGAAACTAGACTCCATTCTACAATTTTTGTTTTGTTTTTTTTTTAAATTCAATTACTTTCCAAAATTTGTAGGGGGAGCACAGCCAAAATTCTACTTTTTAGGAAGTGTCCATTTAGAAAATTAGTAAAAAATCAAATATTCATTAAAAAATTATCGAAATTTTTTTGCATCAACTACATACTGTTAGCTAACTTCTAACGGTAGCAATTTTAAAAATACTACAAAAAATTTCACCGTGCTAGGGTCGTACAAGAGTTGCTATGTTATGTTTTTCTAACAAAAACAACACCAATTTGTGTACATGCCTCTTTTGAATCCCTTAATCTCAACCATTTTCAAAATAAATTAGTAGCTTAGAAAGTAGACTTGGAGCACTTCGACCCTTGTTTTTGTTCCATCTCCAAAATTTTAGTGTAACTATCCTCAATTTCACGTCCAAGGTCAGTGTTTCTTGATTTCAAAAAAAAAAAAGTGGCCGCTTAAGCCCCCCTTTTGGGAACCATCTTGGTGCACTTACCCCGATATTCACACTTACTAAATTGGGGTAAAAATGTATAGGAGTGAATTTGCACCCCTTGTGTAAATTTCCCTTTTGCATACCTTCACCTTAGAAAATAAAATTTGAAGGTGAAATTCTACATCACCCATTCGAAATGCATCCCCTTGGCGTGTGTTTTATGTGTTGGTGGGGGGATTTTCATCAGGGATGAGAGCGTAGTGCATGAACGTCTATGTGACACACTACCATCCCTAACAGATTCCTGTTGTAAACACTAAAAAAATGTCCTCAATGATTTCATACACTCGAAATAGATTTACTAACATCATTTCCTCTTTAAACCCATCTTTTCAATTAATTGATTAAATTATCCTAGCTATTTAATTACTTGCATCAGTTTCATCTAATAACCTAATTCATCAAAATTAGGTTAATTCACCCCCCTTCACGCTAACATTTCATTCTATTAAATTAAATAAATCAAAACATTTAATTTAATTCCTTAAGTCATCTTATTTAATTAAATAACCCTAAGTTATTTAATTAAATATCATTTCATCTCTCTCCCCCCATTTATTAAATATTAAATTTAATAAATATCACTTTAATTCCTCCAAATCCACTAATTGCATGATTAAATCTTGTTTAATTAACAATTAAACTAATTTTCCTCAAAAAGGGGAATATTCCTTATCCCCTTCTTGCACAATTAAATTTTTCTTGTAATTTGTAAAATGCCTTTTTCCTCAGCCAAATGAATATTCCAAGGAATATTCTTATTCCTCCATCATTTGAAAAAGGGATATTTTCACTTAGCTTCTTAAGCAAGTTTTAACCTTTAACATTTTGAACAAGTCACCTTTGACCTGTGTGAGCAGGTCAAAAGTGTGTTTGTTTGAGACAAGTGTGAACCCTTGATTAAATCCCATCATGCATTATCATCTATTGATGAGAATCAATGATCCATGTCTCCTATCTCCTTCATCTTGGACCATTGATTAATCTTTTCAATCTCAAACCTTCATTCCTCATTTGCTCTCCTATAAATAGGACACTATTTGGAGACAAATGGATCCATCTTTCAATTGCAAACTTATGTTGTTGAACTCATTTGCATTCAAACTCATCTTTTACTCACTTTTATCTTGTTTTAGCTTATTTTTAATTGCATAATAGCTTATAGCATCCATTAATGACTTCCATGCATCCATCTTAGTTTGTTCATGAATTATGGTTTTCATCTTTTAGCTTAGAATTAGCTTAGATTAGCCTAGAAATTGCATAATTAAATCATTTGTAGCATAAAATCATGTTAACTTAGCTTTCACCATGTTTAATTTAGCATAAACTAGGTTTTTCATCTATTTATCACAATGGTTTCATCAAATTCTCTTCCATAGAATTGACTGAAATAGACTCACTAATCATGGGATTAGGAAAGGGTTGTCATTTCACATCAACATGACACCAATTCCAAAACAAGACAAGTTTCAAATGGGTTAGAGTAGGAATTTAACTATTTTCATAGTTTGTTACTTTCAGTTTGTATAAATGCTTAGTTTAACTTTCAATTTGAATGATCTTGTTTGGTAGATTGAGGTTTAGTGGATAGATTGTGCTTCGATTCATCATTGATCAAGTGTAATCGACCCACCTCGATATTTCCTTGTCTCACATTTTGGCGCTAGGAGGGAAAACTTTTAATTTAACCATTTTTTAGCTTGAATTTTGTTTGTTTGTTGTTTTTTAGGATACAACGATGCACTTTGAAGAGCATCGCCATATAGTAACACCATTGCAATTTGAAACACTGGCGCTGATTAAATGCACTAGTGTTGATTTAAATTTGGTGACACTAATTTAATATAGAGGTATCGAAATGTTCAAATGACGACACCCAACTTCACCAGAGTGATGCCCCCAGATTCCAAATTGTGACACTACTGTGTTTAGTGATGCCCAACCAAATAGCGACACTATGATGCTCTTTGCTTTTGTTGCAGAGCGATGCCCATATGATAAATCACAACACTATCGTGTGCAACGATGCCTAACTCAGGTAAGAAGTTTTACTATCAATTTTTAGGATGTGCTTTAATTTTTTGACTTTATCTGAATACGAACATGTTGTTGACTTCTCATTTTTGCTTTTTAGACTAACTAGTTTTGCAGATTTGTTGAAAAACTAGGAAAAAATTTACCCCAACTTGTTGGGATCATAAATTTCTACTTGGTGGTCAAAATTTGAATCCATTTGCACCGTCAGAAAGCTCTCCAAGAATACTAATTCAGTCCCTAAAAATCCAATGCCTATGGTAGTCCATTTTTAGGGACTGATGCAAGTTTTGACCCCAAATTCCGCTCTAAAGGCCTCCAAAAACATGATTTACTATAGTATAGAAAAAATAGAAAAAAATGAAATTTTTAATTTTTTAGTTTTTCTTGCTTTTAGTTATTGTAACAGTGTTTTGACACTTGTGGGGCAATTATAACCCATCATAGGCTACTTTGATTTATGTATTAGAACCAATAAATTTTCATTGGGTTTTCAAAACTTACAATTTTAGGACCAACTAGCTTTTAATTGGGCTTAAAATTAATTTTCAAAGTTGGGTAAAACTAAACCCTCACATCATCATTTTACTTTGGGGTTTGAAATTGAACAAGGCAACTTCATATTTCATTTGGTACTTAAAACAAACTCGTCATTGCTTTGAGGGGTTAAAATTTACAACTATTTGTTATGTTTTGTGATTTACAATGTTGTTAGTGGATGTGTATGCAATTCTCTCGTGTCATTTGGCGATCTTGAGAAACAAAAACATTCCTTAACACTTTGCAAAATACCTACATCTTTCAATTTGGATTAAAACTAAACCCCCTTGCGAGTGTGAGAAAAATGCATAGCGTTTGTTCTCTCTTTGTTTATATGAATGAAGATAATCGAACTACAAATGTACTTCTTTGCTATTGTTTACCTTTAGAGGGCCTGCTTTGGTGGGAAAAAGTACTCACCCCAAGGGAATGACCCAACTGGTAACAAGCTAACACCAAGCTCTTCCAAATTGTGATATAAATCTGTGGTTGCAATAAAAATTGTGATCAATGGGAAGTGGTACATGATAGCTCTCCCCCAGTATCTTTATGATGCGTAAAGCCCTTGTTCTAAGGGTTGGGAGACATCTTGACAGAGTTTATCATTGCAACCCATAAATTGGAAGCCCTTATTATGAACCCTTGTTTAGAAGCCAAAAATCCTTATTATTTATTGGTGCAAGAACGGTCATTCCGAAGCTACCCCACATTTATACTATTCAATTGTAGAAACAAAAAAAAATCCTTTTGATCTTTGGATTTTAAGGATTTTGAGATTTGGTGGTCTTGAGAAGTGTGTGTCGTGGAGGGGAGCTAGTGTGGGCAAATCTCTAACTATTCGCATTGTTTAGTGTTTGGAGAAATATGAGTAGGGAATCAACAAATATAGCCATTTTGAACCTAGGGTTGTAATGATTGTGAGTCAATTTAACACTTTGCTTGGTTCCAAAATGCTACAATCCACTATCTTCCTTAAAATTTTAAACACTTTGGCTTAAATATGGATATCTTTTGAAGATAGCCTTGATATTACTGCTTGTCCTAAGGATTTATATCCTCAGAGATTTCTAAATATCTTGAATTATATCTCAAATCCATATTTTTCAAAGACAACATAGGCAATTATGGCTTCGACCTCATGATTCTCACAAAATGGACATTGTGAAAGTTATTATGTTTTTGACATAAACATTTAGTTTGAAAACATAACCAAGACAACTAGTGTTTGTGGTAAAAATAACCTCAGTAATCCAAGATTAAATCAAATGAACACCCCACACTGATTTATGTTCAAATCATTGACTCCTCGAACACAAGCAAATTGAGACAAGGAAAAACATTGCAAACATTGAGTCCAAAACCATTGAGTTCTATTGTCCAAATCATTGAGTTCCATTATCCAAAATCATTCAGTCTCACTTTTTCAAAGTCATTGGGTCCTATTTCCAAAATCATTTGAGTCCTATTTTACCAAAATAATTGATTTCTTAGGGTTTCATCACTTTAGAGGTATAGTATTTTTCTTATTACCTCGGTCTTGCAAAACAAAGGTTCACTTTAGGTCAACATTGGGTCAAGCACTTCATGCACCCCTCCATCAAATTTCATCCTTCACTTCATCCAACTTTGCCAAAATTTGAGTACACCAATGCTTTGTGACTTAAACATCAAATAAAACCAACCTCTAACTTAGCTACTTTGTATATGAAATGCATCCTTTTCCATGCATTTAGGAAAGTTAGTTATCATATTTGAACTAACTTATCTTTAAGGTCATGAGTCTACCCTAAAGATTCTCAAGTTCATAAACATCCTTTATCCTAACATCAAAACATCAAAACTTAAGTCAAAAGTGTTTTCCCAAAATGTTTTCAAAGATAACTTCCCACATCACCCATCTTTTCACCCCCCATTATCATCATTGCTCCAAAATGACTTAGAGCATCCCTTTTACCTAGATTTGAGTCAACTAGAGAGTTCAAACATTACAAATCTCAACACACCTCTCCCATCGTTGACCCACAATCTATGGTTACAACAAGATCACAACACAAGAGAATCAAGGAGAAAACCAAAGTCTCATCTATCATCAATGATCCCAATCCTCAAGAATTCGATCCAAGGAGTTATTCTACCCCCTCAAAACAACCATCATCTCCATCAGGGTCATATGAGATAGAATATGTCACAAACAATCCATTTGGACTTACTAGAGAAGAAATCATGGAACATCAAGCCTTAGAAAATGTGGCTCCAATTTCCCCATCTTTTTTTGCTCAATCATTGACACAAGGCTTGGCTTCATCTATGATTCAACCAACTCCATCCCTTGTGCCAAGTCAACCCTTAACATTTGGTCTTGCAACTCGGCTAGGAACCAACCTTGGTCTCACTTCATGTCTAGGAACAAACACAACTTTGGTTATTCACAAAATGACCATTCCATTAACCACCAACCTTCCCTAGGACACAAGTTGGACACCAACCTTTGCCAAACCACTTACATTCCATGGTGCCACAACAATCTTGACATTTCGAGTGCAACCATCTTCATCCATCATCACAAATACCTCGAGTATTCCTAATGCTACACAAAGTAATGTGAACCAAGTGCCTCAAGTAGGACAACAAGGGAAAGTTAACACTCTCACACAAAGTCAACCCTTAACAAGTGGTTCCAAAAAACCCATTGACACAAAAAAAGTGATTACCCAAGCTACTCAAGTCAATCCACCATCCACATCAAACCCATCTATCATCGACCCATCTCAAAACAATCCCTTGGTAATGAATCCCATCAACTCGGGTAATACCTTGTCTACATCCCTAGCACAAGGAAATCCTCAATACACAGGACAAGGAAACCTTTTTAATCAATGGACTCAAGGTCCTAGTGTGTCATTCCCATCACAAAATCTAATGGAACTATCCTCATCTTTCCCCACGGTCTCTCTCACTGTGCAAAATCAAATGGGACCTCAAACTTGCATTCCCCCATCTCAATCTACCATCTTGCAAGAAATTCTAAACCAAGGGAACCCTCAACCTCTCATCAATAATCTACTACCCGCTCAAAACATAAACACCCAAAACCCATCACAAATGTCTCAACAATCAATCAATCTTACATTGCAAGCACGTGCCTTAGCTTTACAACAAGCACAACAAGTTTATCAACAAGTCTTCCAACAAAAAAAAAAAAGCAATATTAGCTGCACAACAACAACATCAAGATCATCAAGCAGCCCTAGTAGTCCAACAAAAATAACATCAACCATCCTTAGCAACACAAAAACAACAAGCTCATCAAGCAACCTTAGCAGCACAACAACAACAAGCTCATCAAGCAGCCCTAGCAGCACAACAACAACAAGCTAATCAACAAGTCATCCAACAGCACCAACAACAACAAGTCGCCTTAGTGCAAACAACAACAACAAGCCCAACAAGCCACCTTAGCTGCACAACATCAAGCTCAACAACCAAAAACCCAACAACAAGCATTACTATCTCAACCATACACACAACAACAACAAATGCTCACACAACAACAACAACATGGTTTATACTATAATCCTCAGCAAAACATTGTCAATCGAAATATGTTGGGAATATATACGTCAACACCACTATCACCTTCACAATATCCATACAACACCCTATCATATCAAAATACCATGTACACTTCATCCACCATCCCACAATACGCAACATATGTTCCTCCACCAAACCCACAAGGCGATCTAGCATCACAACTTAAGGCATTGTCAAAAGAAATGCAATATTTTTGGATGGGAAAGACAAAGAAGTCTCATACATAGAATCTATGTCCATATCCATTTGATCGAAACATCACAATCGTACCATTCCCTCCCAACTTTGAAATCCCCAAATTCGATAAATACAAAGGGAGGGGAAATCCTGTAGACCACATCAAAGAATTCAATGTCATGTGTATGGAGGTGGCCTACAATGATTTTTATCTAATGTGCCTCTTCCCTCAAAGTTTAACAGGTCTTGCAATGGATTGGTTTTCTCATCCACCTTCTGGCATAGAAACTTTCCAAGAAATCACTGATAAATTCATTGATCACTTCTCCTTTAATCTTGACATGGACGTCAGTCTAGAAGAACTATACACTCTTAGACAAAAAAAGGGGAAACTTTCGCTAATTTCTTACAATGGTGGAGACAAAGAGCTAGTAAAAGCAAGTGGCCACTTCCTGACAAAAAAAAAGTGGAAATTATCATAAAAAATCTAGATCCAGATCTATATTCCACTTGAAAATGCAACGCATCACATCTTATGACGAGCTTGTCCCTAGAGCCCTTAACATTGAAAGAGTCCTAATCTCACAGGGAAACACACAAGTGTATAAAGACAACTGCCCATCCACTAGTTTTAACAACAAGCCCTAGTATTGGGCCAAGAAAAAAAATGTTAATAGTGATGGTGTTGTTGATGCAAAGGTGGTCTTAAATACTCCTAGACAAGAAAAAACCCAAACCATGAATACATAACAACCATACATGTCACCGTCAAACAATCAATGTTGGAAACACTCAACACGGACAACATAGAACAAACAATGCTCCTAAGCGACAATTCACTTCCTTAGGGGAACCTATGGAAGACGTATTGAAGAGGTTGATACAATATAATATTATCACACTCCCAGATTTTTCAAACTATCAAGAGCCACAAATCAAACCTCGTAGCTACAAAGAAGATCACTTTTGTGAATTTCACCGGTACAAAGGTCATAGCACACAAAATTGTTTTAGGATCAAACATCTAATAGAGGACCTTATTGAACAAAGAGACATTAAGGTCGATAAAAAATATGGGAATTAAAATCTAAAAATTTACATGAACCCTATGCCTAATCATGGAAAAACAAAAGATTTGACAAAGGAATTAACTTCAAACAATAACTAGGATACCATGTTGGTACATGTTTACGCTGTTTATGACGAATCAAATATGTATCAAGATACTATATTTAAACAAAGTCTAAACCCATCAACAATGTTTAGCACTATTTTATATCATAATGACATCAAGTGGATATCAGATTATGATATCTCTCCCACATATGACTCAATGATTGGGCATGTTGAAGAAGTTCCAAATGAGCCAGAAATATCCCTTATTGCATCCATACCCACAAAATGTTGCAAAGAGTCTTTTACCAATGATATATCATCCACCAAAGGATCATGTCAAGAGGAGGATCTTGAGCATAACAAAAGTTATTGTGAATCAAGTCAAGATCAAGAACCCCTATCCCCAAAGTTTCACAAAGAACTAAGGGAAATATTCCAGACCATTTTAAACTCCAAATATGTCCCTAATATCACCCCTGAGATGTTTCTTTTTGATGAGAATATAAATGTTCTTCATCCAATAAATGAATCTCCCTCTTGATATTCTTACACAAGAGCAAGAAATAGTCGAGATTATTGATTCTTACAGTGATTGTCATCATCAACATCTTTTGAAGTAGTATCAACAAAGAGTGATGTCATAGAATCATATGTAGTAAACAATTCATATTCCTAAACAGTAGGAACCCATAACAATATCATGTGTTCATGAAAAGTCCTATTCAGTGGCTATGGATCAAAGGATACATCATCAAGGCAAAGGATTAGGTATTGATAATACCTTCACAATGTCAGGGTAAATCTTGTCTATAGCAAACATCAACATATGGGGCACGAAGAATCCTTATGATGAAAATACTATTAACACTACAACTAGTTGTATCATGAGTTGGCATTCACCAATCATCTCATACACAAATTGGGACCAACATAAAAAGAAGAATTTCTATCAAAGAAAGGTGAATATCATCAAAGAAAATGAAGTAGTAAAGCAAAAGGACAAAGAAAATACAAATGGATACCAAAGAAAAATAAAGAAAATCATCCCTCCAAACTCCATTAGTCAAAGAA
This sequence comes from Sequoia sempervirens, assembly GCA_007258455.2. NCBI lineage: Eukaryota > Viridiplantae > Streptophyta > Pinopsida > Cupressales > Cupressaceae > Sequoia > Sequoia sempervirens. The sequence goes on along the minus strand of VDFB02000008.1, from coordinate 178,032,090 downwards.
ACTATGGGGGAAAATCAAAATGGGAAAAGTATCCATCAAAAGAGTCCTCAAATACAAAATCAGCCTTCTCAAGCAAGAAACAAAGTATATCTAGCGGTTGGTCATAATTCCATGAAAACCTCCATTCCCACCCATCATCGCTCATCTTCCCAAGTTTGGAGAGTCAAAGGTTCCAAACTATCAACCAATCCATCTCATATTCCTTCATACATGTCACTGTACACTCCATTTATGATATCCAATTCTCGCATTGACCATGTGTTGGTAGCTACTCTTCATCATAAGGATTCTAGAGGAACTTTATCACAATGTGCGCAAATAGACAAGGTTAATTATGGTATCCCCAAGGAAGATCAAAGTTCTTCAAGGTTGCATTCAAGTGATCATATCTTAGCAAAGCAAATTCTTTAGGTAGAATATCACTGGCACATTATGATAGTGACCTCTACATTAGTTCCACTAGGTGGTTCAACATGAGGGTAAAATCTTCAAAAAAATCAAAAAATAAGAAAATAGTAAAAATAAAAATTGTTCTCCAGTGAAAATCACTTCGGTGGCACTTTGGGAAATTACCATGATGAAAACTTGGTAAACAGGCGTCATGAGTAGAATCGAGCATCTATATGATCCTTCTTAGACATAAGCATCTCATCCTTGTCATGATAAAACCAATGTTCCCTCCATCCTTCCAATCCAGCTTTATCCAAATATTCCACTTTATCTTGATCTTGACAAAGATCCGACGTATACTTCAACTCTACTCATGGAAAACTTTTGATAGGCCATTTACCATTTTATCTTGTTAAGTCCCATAGCCCATATCCAACATGCTAAAACTCTGCCAAAATATTTGCATATACATTACCTATCTTGGTTATCCATTGCATTATGAAGAATTGCTAAACATTGCGGGCAGGTTATTGCACTCTTGTTTTTGAACAACTCTTGATCCATGTCTTATATCTCACAAATGTGACATCAACATTGTGATCTAGGTATCGTTTTCCTCAAAATCTCATCAAAAATCCAAAAAAAATCGTAAAATGATCATCATAAAATCCAAAAACATTTGCAAAATCATGTACAACTAAAATCCAAAAACATTCAAAAAATTGTAAAGGAAAAATCCAAAACATCTAGAAAACATCAAAATCCCTAAAAAGGTAAAACATAAAAAAATCCAAAAAGGTGGTACCCCTAGTCAAACTACATCATCTCTGAGCTTGAACTTAGGTAAGGCCATCATTGATGTGCCACCAAGACACACTAGGTCAGTCCTTTAGTCGTCCATCATAATAAACTAACGTCTTTCATATGTTCATATCTTCATCTTGTAAATAGGTCAAGTCAGTTGAACTACATGGTTTCTGCATGTATAATGTAGGAAAGGCTTATATATAATCAGCCCCTGAGGCCCGTAGGATAGGTCTTTAGGTTAGGTTCTTGGTTGAAACTCAAAAATTCTTAGAAAACCCCTAAACATTGGTAAAATCTTCAAAATCCCTAAACATCCAAATATTCAGAAAACACAAAAACATTCAAAAAATGGAAAACACAAAAATAATAGAAAACATTCAAAAATACATAAAAAGCCTCCAAATATCTCAAAAAACCCTAAATAGCCTCAAAAAATCTGAAAATCATGAACATCCACATAAACTTTGGAAAATCCCAAAAACAACCTCAAAACATTTCAAAGTACCAAAAATATTGAAATATCCCAAAAAATCCAAAACCACCCATCCCATCTTGCTTTCACCCACAATAAACCTTCATCCATAATAAATCGATCATCACCTTCAACCTTTGGCGAAACAAGTAGAAATCAAGTATAGCAAGTTCTAAAGTGTGAATCCAAAAGTCAAAATCATAGGTAACACATGCCAGTGAAGTTTATATCAAAGACTCATTTTAGCATCATCATCCCAACATCAAACAACCCCTGATCAACATGTCCTAGGATGTATCCTTCCTACAATGGACATCAGTATCAGACAACACCTTAGCTAAACTTAAACTAGGCAAGAGATATAGATAACATTGACTGTTTTTATTTGATCTTTTCTTATAATTTATCTTAATGGATCATTCCGTGGAACTCTCAATAATTTCTATCAAAATTATTTAGAGATAAAGGAATGGGGAATTGATCATTATCTTTCATTTTCTATGCTTATGGGTACTCTTGTAAAATAATCTTGGCACATTCTTGCTTAGTTGTGTGTAGGAAGGTCGTTTAGGTATGTTGTTGACTATTGTGTATGCTTTGGTTCAATATATTTTAAGCTTCTAACATACATTCCAATGAGGTTTCTGTATGTCAAAATGTTAACAAGAACTATCCTATTTGCTTGTCGAGTCAAAGTCCATTACACTAGATACAACGCCATCCTGGTACTTAATACCTTGATGCATCGTGTCTATGTGTTATATCAAACAATAAGGAACAACAAAAAATCCCAATCCCAAAGTGTAAGTACCTCATCACCCTACATCTCATCTTCATTTTTCATTGTCTCATCACCATCTCTAATAAAGTCTCGATGGATCATGGACTTGTTGGATCTTTTGAGGTAATCATCAAATCAACAGTCATTCATTCTTTATTCTTCTATCTTCTCTCTGTACTAACCTAGTATGATGGTAGTCAACAAAAACATCATCAATGCACCCATCTTGCATCCACAAACCATTAGCATACATACATCTCAGAATCATAGCATAATCATAGCATTCATCAGCATAATCACTTCATATCACATCATACATACTACATTATCATTTGAGTTGTGATGAATAATATACATTGGTTATTCTAAGCATCTTAAAATGTTGCATTGCATTATCATTTGCATCCATACATCCATATGCATACATTGTCATAGAAAATATACAAAAAGAAATGCATACACATCATTTGCATCCTTAACATCTACATATCATAATCATCCATCCATAGCATATCGTGAAAAGATACTGAAAAAGAACACAACATTGCATCCATATCATATCATGATCATCACATATCATATAAACATAAGTAAAGTGCATCCATACATAATATAAGCATCTCATATCATATGCATCCATAAAAATGAAATAAAATAAACATACCATGAATCATCTATATCTGTATCATATATATATATCAAAAACGAATGTCATGGTACAAAATCTAGATCAGTGTATCTATAACGATCAAAAGTAAAATATCCACAAGGCTATCAAAAAGGAGCCCATGAATGTATATTTGTGGTAAAGAATCAAGCAACAAAATCAAAAAGTGCCTATACATAATAGCTATCCCTAATGGCTACTAACCTCTCCAGCCTGCCTCTCAGGCTGATCCTCTGATGACGGTCGTGCATCACTGTGCTGTGAAAAATTAGGTTGTCTAAGTTCCCGTGGTACATCTCGGTGGTAATGCTTCCTATAATACACAACCTCTATAACGAACTCTCTATATAATCTAGCTGAAATTGTCCTACCATGAGTGGCCACCATCATAGCCTCTATCTGTTGGTGTCGAACAATCTCCTAGTCTCTCTTTGCAGTCAACCCCTGAAGGTGAACCCTTGCAGGAGCCAACTAACAACTTGCATCTAAAAAAAAATTATGCCAATCTGAAACAAATTTTGCATCATTTTTTTTTTGTTTTTGGCATAATCCTTGCATCCTGGAGCCTTTTTGGACCCTTGGAGCAGCTTTTAACCTCTATCAAGAAATCAACCCAAAATTCAAAATTTATGCCCGATTTCTCGAGGGGGTAGGGAATTAACTTTATCCTTTAGTAGTGGGACATCTAATTTTTTTTTAAATTTTTTTGATTTAGGTAACAGTTTTAATCCAAAGAGCATTATTCTTTAAATCGAAGCAGTAGGTACCTCGCTTGAAAGAGGGGAAAAATGTAGATACTGAAAAATATCCTGAATGATTTCATACACTCGAAACAGATTCACTAACATCATTTCCTTTTTAAGCCCATCTTCTTTTTTCTTAATTGATTAAATTAGCCTAGCTATTTAATTGATTACATCAGTTTCATTTATTAACCTAATTAATCAAAATCGGGTTAATTCATCCCCCTGCGCACTAACATTTAATCCTATTAAATTAAATAAATCAAAATATTTAATTTAATTCCCTAAGTCATCTTATTTAATTAAATAACCCTAAGTTATCTAATTAAATATCATCTCATCTCTCTCTCCCCCCCTTTTATTAAATATTTGATTTAATAAATATCACTTTAATTCCTCCAAATCCCCTAATTGCATGATTAAATCTTGTTTAATTAACAATTAAACTAATTTTCCTCTAAAAGGGGGAATATTCCCATGGAATATTCCTTATCCCTTTTTTCACAATTAAAGTTTTCTTTTAATTTGTAAAATGCCTTTTTCCTCACCCAAATGAATATTCCAAGGAATATTCTTATTCCTTCATCATTTGAAAAAGGGATATTTTCACTTAACTTCTTAAGCAAGTTTTAACCTTTAACCTTTTGAACAAGTCACCTTTGACCTGTGTGAGCAAGTCAAAAGTGTGTTTGTTTGAGGCAAGTGTGAACCCTTTATTAAATCCCATCATGAATTCTCATTTGTTGATGAGAGTCCATGATCCATGCCTCCTATCTCCTTCATCTTGGACTGTTGATTAATCTTTGTGTGAGAGGTCAACCTGCAATCACTAACAATAAATAAATTATTCCAAATTTAGCCATTGTTAGAACTCAAATAAACCACTCCCTATAAAATTCAATTGAACACAAGAATAATGGAAACAAAGCACGAAAGCGAGCAAAACACAATGAAACATTATTCAAATGATCAAACCAACATCTTCTAGGGGGATTGGTGCTATTTTGATGTGGAAAATAGCCCTTTCCCAACCCCTTTTTGATAAGCTTGAGATATGATGAAGATGCAAGATAATAAGTGATCAAGTTGTGGAGCATTAATACAATAGAGGAGGCCTCTATTTATAACCAAGAAGGATGGAAGAATGCAAAACATGGAGGATGTGGGACAAAACATGAGCCAATGACAAGATGCCACTTGTCAAGATGTGAGAGGATGAAGGTTGTGCACATTTTGATCAATGTGCCAAAGAGGGGGGATTTGAAATTCAAAAGATGGCTTGTTGGAGGGAGAAAAAAGAGTCTTAAATGCCAAGTGGGAGACATGTAAGAGACAATGTAAGAGGATTTAATGCCATGTTGGAGGACAAGAAATTTGGAGGGATTTTCAAACTTGGAGGAATATTCCCTTTTTTGATGCCATTTTGAAAGTAATTAGAGAATTATTAAATCAAAGAAATGATTTATTGGTGCAAGTTGCAAAATCTAGAGGATTCAGGTGATCAGGATTTGATTAATTTAATAGGATATTAGGTGATTTTGACTTTTGACTTCGATTTTAGGATTAAAATAAATCAAAATGAGAAGAAAATGATTTTAGATTTAATTAAATAAATATTTGATTTATTTAATCAAAGAGGATGATGTTAGTGTTAAATCAAATAAAGATGAATTTATTTAATTTAAATGGATGACTTTAGGAGATTAACTAAATAAACTTGATTGATTTAATTAAAGAGATAACTTAGGAGATTAATCAAATAAACATGATTTATTTAATTGATCGGGTGAATATTATTAAATTAAATATGAGGAATACATGATGTCAATTTTGCATGTCTACACTTTTCAATCGCAAACCTCCATTCCTCATTTGCTCTCCTATAAATAGGACACTATTTGGAGACAAATGGATCCATCTTTCAATTGCAAACTTATGTTGTTGAACTCACTTGCATTCACACTCATCTTTTACTCACTTTTAGCTTGTTTTAGCTTATTTCTAATTGTATAATAGCTTAGATCATCCATTAATGGCTTCCATGCATCCATCTTAGTTTGTACATGAACTAGGGTTTTCATCTTTTAGCTTAGAATTAGCTTAGATTAGCTTAGAAATTGCATAATTAGATCATTTTTAGAATAAAATCATGTTAACTTAGCTTGCATCATGTTTAATTTAGCATAAACTAGGTTTTTCATCTATTTATCACAATGGTTTCATCAATTCTCTTTCATAGAATTGACTGAAATAGGCTCACTAATCATGAGATTGGGAAAGGGTCATCATTTCACATCAACATGACACCAATTCCAAAACAGGATAAGTTTCAAATGGGTTAGAGTAAGAATTTAACTATTTTCATAGTTTGTAACTTTCAGTTTGTATAAATGGTTAGTTTAACTTTCAATTTGAATGATCTTGTTTGGTAGATTGACGTTTAGTGCATAGATTGTGCTTCGATTCATCATGGATCAAGCATAATCGACCCACCCCGACATTTCCTCATCTCACACCTGCCCCTCGAGTCCATAGGGACATTACACTTCTCATTAGGGATGATTTGTAACGCCTCATGGAGATAAATTGATCCAAAAATGGTCCCTTTTGGCCTTCAAAGGAATTCATTTCACACTCACTTCATCTCTTTCACACTTCTGGGTCTTCTTAGCAATTCTACAATCTCTTGAGCAATTTCACTCCATTTTCTTCATACTTTGGGATCTCTTGAGCATACTCTTGAGCATTCTACTAGCATTTTCACAACTCCATTAAGCATTGCAGTAGTCGGTTACTCCATCAACTTCATCCTTGCATGTGTTGCTCTACCATAGAAGCTGTGAGTTTGGAGTCTTGCGAGACCTCCCTTCATCACCGCTGTGGCTATGGCGACTTTGCCAAGTTCATTACCTTAGATTCTACCTTCATTGGCCTTGAGTTCCTTTGGGTGGTGGTGGTATTGCATCACTTTACTTTCACATTGTGACTTGATGGAGTAGATTTTTATCTTTTGTAGTGTTCAGTGCATTCATTTCCATTTCCTTTATCATACTTTCTACTTCATGGCTTTTTTGGCTATCCATGGAGGTGGAAACACCAAAATGGGGGTTTGGCTGAGGAAGACCCATATACAACCCCAACAATTTTCCTTTCTTGCTAGTGATCTGGAGCTTTAGTGAGTTGATATTAATCATCCTCACTTTCATCTACATCCTCTTCCATTTATATAGTTATTTCTCATATTTCGTCATTCTATTTATTTCATTAAAGTTGATTAGCTAGGTAGTTAGTAGGATTTTGTGTTTTCCTTACTGTACTTTACATTTTCTAGCCTTATAGATGCTAGTGCATTGCGCTATCGTCCCAAATCCGTGTTGCAGTCCTCAGACAAAGAATTTTCTAAGGTGCAATTTGGACTCCAAAAACTGGCTCATCTAGCCCCAATTATATTTTTAGATCTGTAGAGTGATAGAAGCACCAGAGAGTTCTCTTCATTCTCAATTCTAGTCCTGAACACCCATTAGAGTGAGGTAAGTTAGGGCAGCCCTCTGCTCTTAGCTCTTCGTGACCTAGAGCCTTGGTGTGGTTGGTCCCACTCTCTTACATAACCAAAAGAGTCTACAAGTATCCAAGTCTTGACCAATTTACTCTTTACAATAATTTCACAGATCTCAAAGTGTGTGTGTGTGATTTATTCTTTTAGAAAGAGAGTATCTATAAAATATTATAACTAGTAAATCAAGACAATTTATTTTATCTTTCCTTTCTCCCAATTATTTTATTGCAGTCTCTTTTTCTCTTTTCTTCTCTCCTTTTTAGCATTATTTGGTTTGGCATGGGCATAGCTCCACTACCATCCAGGCATTCATAGCCCGATGGAGATACCTCTAGTTCCCTCACACCTAGCTCTATTTCTCATTAAGTGTCCATAGCCCTGATAGAGGTTATTCGAATCACCCTTCTTCATTTATCGATTTTCTTTATTTCCTTTTGATTTCTAGGCTATCACTTGGTGTTGGGTTGCGAATCATGGTGGTCACTAAGAAAGACGACACCTTTTGATTTTCTTTAATTCGTAGATCACCATCTTCCACTTTTACTTCCAATCCTGATTCTTTAGTGTTTGTAAGTGTTGAGATCCAAGCAACTAAATTCTGAGATTGGTTGGTCTTATACTCTAAATAAATCAAGACTTCCAAGCTTAGTAATAGATTAGTGAACCTTGAACTTAAAAAAGGAAAATATTCAAAAAATGAATACCTCAATCATCTTTCTTATGGTTGATACTCAGGCCTTTACATTCACAACAACCCACAAGCAAAGAAAAGAAAAATAACAAGAACAAACATAGAACAAGAAACAAGAAAACCAAGAAAGAACAAAAGAAAGAAAACAACAAAATGTATCCTAATAATATACAACCAAGGAAAAACCCTCGTTCTCAGGATCCAAAATAGTGTTTGAGAAATTTTCCATTGACAGGCAACATAACACATTATCTAGTCATTGTACTGATCCTCAAAGTATTTTCCCCCAAAATCTTAGAAATTTGGTAAGGGCATATACCCAAATTTTATTAAAATTTGAATGACTCCCTTTCTTTTCTTTGGATTTGTCCTATAATAGGACAAGAATTGAAATCCTAAAGGCTTTTATTTTGGATTTTTTGTCAAACCAATTTTTGACTACAACCTAGTGTTTCAACACATGTTTAATTACAATGGTACATTTCTGTGCAACTCTAACAAGTTCATTAACCTAATTTTTAATTTATCATCTATTTCTAGATAACTTTGCATGAATTTCAATGTTGGTATTCTAAGGTTCATTGGGAAAGTCAATTCTATATCATAGACTAATTGACAAGGGGAAGTCCCTTAAGATATTTTGATTTTGGTCTGATCAACCCATAACATGAATGCCAATATTTTGGGTTTTATCCAATAGTTTCATTATCGCCCCTATCAAGTTTTTATTTATAGATTCCACCACTCCATTACCCCGGGGATGATAGTTTGATGAATATTTAACAATAACACCATTTTCATATGCCCATTGCATTAACTGTACTAAAGAAAAGGAAGGGCCATTATCACATACCAGTGCAAAGGGCATTCCAAACCTGGTCATGATTTGATCTTCAAGAAATTTGATAACAACATCAGTAGTACTTTATCTGCAAGCAACCGCTTCAGACCATCTCTTACAATAGTCAGTTGCTACCAAAATAAATCTATGTCCTACAAAAGAATGAGAATGGATCATTCTGATAAAATTAAGGCCCATTGGGTGAAAGGACATACCTCATACATAGGTTGCAAGGACATAGGCACATTTATTTCTTTATTGGCTCCTACTTGACACACATGACAAGTAATGACATGATAGAAGGCATATTTGAACAAAGTGGGCCAGTAATATCCTGCCCATAGTATCTGATGAGAAGTTGTCGCAACTAAACCATGACCTATGCCAAACTTATCCTGAAATTTTGCTAAAATAGAGGAAGCATCTCCTTTTTCCAAGCACCTTAGATAGAAACCTTCATAATTCCTTATACACAAGACCTCGCCTTTCACCATATAATCTTGAACCTTAATATTAAATGCTCACCTTTGGGCTACACTCATGCCTTCTAGAAATTTATTTTGTAGCAGGTATTGAACAATGTCTCTATACCACTCATCAGAAGTGATGTCTTGTTGAGTATATTGTTGGCACACCAATTGTTGATCTACACCTTCCAGGGTCTTTGAGAGTCCTTGACCTCTTACTAGTTTCATAGGTTGGATGTCCATATTGAACTCTTGAAGTATCACCATCCATTTCTTGTGCCATTCCCTGAGATCGTTTTGCATCAACATAGACTTGACCGCAATATCAAGAACTATTGCTATCACTTTGCTTCTCAAGATATAGTGCCTAAATTTATTAACAAATTTGATGAGAGAAAAATATTATTTATCCAGATTAGGATATCTTATTTCAGCTTTCTTAAAGGGAACACTCATGAATGCAATTGGATTTTCATCTCCTCCTTCTCCCTTTTTTGTAAGAACACCTATATGAGAATGACAAGAAGTGAAAGTATAGATATGGAATGGCTTGGAGTAGTTTGGCTTAGCCAGTACAGGTGTGTATAGGAGCGAATTTTCAACCCTCGTGTAAATTTACCTTTCACATACCATCACCTTAGAAAATCAATTTCAAAGATGAAATTCCACATCACCCATCTAGAATGCATCCACTTGGTGTTTTTCCTATGTGTCGATGAGAGAATATTTTCCAGGGACACAAGTGTGGCACATGAATGTCTACATGACACATTGCCATCCCTGATAGATTCTTGTGTCTGAAGTTGGCATAGGCATTACACTCCCCATTGGGGATGAATTTTAATGTCCCTCTTGGACCAACCAACCTAAAAATGGCTTATTCCTTCTCATCCCACCTTCAAATCTATTCATCTCACTTTCACTTCAACTTTTTCACAGTCTTTTTGGCATTCTTTTACAACTTCTTGACATTCTCAAGAACATTCTCATTCACTCCAGCATTCTAGCAGTCCATTTGAGCATTGCAGTAGCTTGACACTCCATCAATTCCACATTGCATGTGTGAGGCCACCATAGAAGTTGCAAGCTTGGAGTCTTTCAAGACCTCCCTTCACCACAATTGTGGCGGTGGTGACTTTCCAAATTTGTTACTTGCATTCTCCCTTCATTGTCCTTGAGAGCCTTTGGGTGGAGGTGGTAACACTTCATTCCTCTCCTTTGTGATTTGATAGAGTAGTTTATTCTTTTTTAGTGTTCATTGTAGTACTTCCTATCTTCTTTATTGCATAATCTACTTCATTGTTTTATGGTTGTCCATGGAGGTGGAAATACAAAAGCGAGGGTTTGACTAAGGCAGGCCCCTATATAGCCCCAACAAATTTCCCCTCTTGCTTGTGTGTAGGTGAACATGTGCGTGGAGCTAGCTGGTGGATCAACACTTTTGTGAGATCATATTCATCACCTTAGCCTTTATTTACTTGCTTTATCATCTTTGTCCTTATTTTCTGTATTTCATTATCCTGTTTACTTCGTTAAAACCAACTAGCTAGGCTGTTAGTAGGTTTTTGAGCTTTTTTGCACTGTATTTCTCATTTTCTAGCTTTATGAACGCCAAAGCGCTAGAGAGACGCCAACATGCCACACTGTCGTCCTAGACCCGCACTACTATCCTCGAACAAAGAGTTGTCTGTGGTACAGTTCAGATCCCAGAATTGGCTCGTCTAGCCCCAAATAGAATCCCAGGTTTGTAGAGTGACAAAAGCACTACATAGTTCTCTTCATTCTCAATCCTCATCCCAAAACATCCCTTTTAGAGCGAGGTAAGTTAGGGAAGCCCTCTACTCTCAGCTCTCTGTGACCTAGAGCCTTGACGTGGTTGGTCCCACTCTCTTAAATTTTTGGTGAACCCGATGTGAACCATTTTAGTTTCATTTAGCAGTGTTGAAGGGCCTTTTCCTCATGTTTTAGGAGCATTGTAGGTGTGAGTGTTGTGAGGAATTTCACCTTACAACCCAACCTATGACCCATAGTAGGCATAGTTGGAAGGTTCCATAAGCATTGCAAAATGAAGCCGTAGTTTGGTCACTGTCCTATGTCAAACCTTTGGGGGGCTTTGTGAGAGTATTGTTTAGTGTATGTGATGGCTTCTTTCATGCATCTTCCTATCCCCTCTATGCAACCTATGAGTAGTAGTCTAGGTACAACCTTCACCTCGTAGGACCTACCAACGGGTTTTAATAGGGAATCATCTCCTCTTTACATCCCTACGTGAATCAATGGAAACACTATACCAGGTGTTCTTGTTGACCTGATGTCTTTGGTGAATATCATAACTAAGGAGATTATGTTAATTAAATTCCTACATAAAGATGGGTACAACGCACTTGTACGCACCATGTACATATAACAAAATTTCTATACCTCTCCTTGGTAGCATTATTTTGTTAGTCCTTGTTGGACCTAAGTCTATAAACCTACTTTTTATCATAATCCAAAGGTCTAAACTCTTCAGAGTGAAGTAGGGTATCCCTTGGCTAGTAGCTATGAATGCAGTTCCCTCATTGTGCATAAATTTCTAAAGTTTATTTATGAGGGTTTAGTGCATGTAATCCACAACACCGGTCATAAGCCACCAGTTGCGCATGGTAGCTATTCCTTAGACCACTTCTAGCTTGCATCTATTGGTCTCCTTCTGCCTAGGAAGGACCTCTTGTACCAGACCTATGAGAAGTACAAGAAAGGGTGCTTAATGCCTAGAGTGAGATACCCTCCATCACCTTATGCTATTTAAAAGATGACAATGATGCCACCCTGGTGCGTCAAAGGGAAGAAGAGAAGAATTCTCAGGGTTCCTCTTCCTCCTCTTTTGCTGTTTAGCCTACTGCTTCCTCTCACTTGGCTATAGCATCATCGAATTTTGCTCTGTATTTGTGGGAGAACCCTATGGTGCCCGCTTGGAAAAAACCCAAGTGACCTGCATTCAAACTTCCTATTCTACCCACAGAGCCTAGGCTCGTTCAATATGGTAGAAGAAAGGGTCCCCATGGGGAATCCTCTATGTCTCGACCTCCGCAGCCTCCCACTTCTCCTGCTCCCATTTAGGAATCTATGCCTCCACCAGAGATGGTTGTGATGGAAACTCCTATGACTAAGTAGGAGCCTTCTATCCCTTTGCATCTCTCGGCCTCTAGCTCAAAGAGTTGTAGAAACTGCCTTGCGCATGAGTGTAAGCATTGGCTAAAGGCTCTGGTGGTTGAGCAAGCAACTTTGTAGAGAAAGGAAGAGGAATTGACTGCCCCTATTTCAGGGCCTCCTGATGTATCTTCCTCTCTCATCCCCTATGCTTATGTTCAATCGAATTCAATTTTTCTTTTGGCTCCCCTTGTGAGTGTGATTTCCCTGACCCTAAAAAGGTGCAAGTGTTTATTTCTCTTTCAGTCGAGCCACCTCTTTTGATGTACCTCCCAAACATCCCACCATTCTCTAAATCTGTGAACATGCCAAATACCTTAGTGGTGTACATTGTGGTTTTCTCCTCTGCCTTAATGCCTTTGGCCTCATCTGTGGGGACTTCACATCCTTTGACGAAGCCAAAAGTAGAGGTTGGCCCTTCTAGCAATGGAGGATGTAAGAGGAGCCCACCTTCTTCAAAGGGTGGTCCTATGCTAGCTTGTTCCCTCCTAGTGACAGAGCTAGCTCTAACATCCCCTAAATTCATCACTACTCTTGAGTCACTTGGTGAGCCAAGCAATGAATCTCGAGCGCTGCCTACCCCATGCATTGAGGTCACACATGGCACTCCTGTAATGTGCATGTTTAACTCTTTGAATGAGGTCCTGACCTTGTTAGGGATCTTTGCAAAGTCATTGACCATCGCTCCATAAGAGCCTAGTAGAGAAGACCTTGAAGGGCCTTCTTACTTAACCCTTGTTGTAGGAGGGTCAGAAGCAAATCCCCTTAATATTCTACCATTGCAGGCTCGTCTGCCTTCCTCTTGTAATGATGTAGATTGGGAAGCGGATGACCTCTTGGTCAATGAGTGTTAGGGGGAGACCTCTTTTATCTTTAGATTAGATGTGTGTTTGTTGTGATGTGTTCCCTTGTGCTTGCGTTATGTGTTCCTAAATGACCCTTTTCACCAGTGTAGGTGCTTGGATATAAGAGTTATTTTGTGTCGTGAAACTTCCTCTATTTGTTCCGTCATTCTTCCTTTTTTATGTGTTTTGATTTTAAACAAATTAGAGCCGATGCAAAGTGTTGGGGCATTTAGGCTTCCCCTCAATGTTGACCCAATTTTTTATTTTTTATTTTGTCTTCTCGTGCATTATTCATATGGTTTGATATAATAGGGGGGTTATGACAATTCAACTATATACTATTACTATACTTATGTGTATTTATGAGCAGCTCTGACCCCAAATTATTAGATCACCCTTGTGTCTCTTGTTCGTGATGTTGATATTTCTCTTTCACTCTTTTCTCTTTATCTCTCCTTTGCTTGAGTTGTCCCTCATATGTGTGACAATGTCACTTTCACAATGTTTTATTTTCAAAAAATGCATTCGTTACCAACGAATCTTTTCTCAAGAATTCTTGCAAACCTTTTTCAAAAATCACATTCTCAACTTGGACCCCTAACGGAACGTGTTTCCTTCGTCATGGTTTCGCAGAGAAAGAACTTGAGAACTCTCCTCCAAGGTGGGGGCATCTTTTCCTACAAGAGAAGCCTCGACCTTCCCCTCACAAGCCGACATTTTCTTCCTTTCAAATTCCTTGATGAAGTGAACGTTTTTTGAAATAATTCCTTGATGATTGAATCAATTTGTGAAAAGAATTATTGCACTTTCAAACAACGTTCTCCTTGTGAGGAATTTTTTGATGGGCTCTTGAGGGACCCCCTTGAAAGCCTTTCAATTTTTTGACTGTTTGCTTGCTTTCCTGCATGGTTGCCTTTTGTTTCTTAGCATGTTTTATGTGTGGATTAACATGTTGCTTTGCAGGTGTGCCTGTGAATCCGCTTTCCAATCCAACTCTGCAGAGTCCCCTTACACTAGGCTTCCTTCATGAGAGAGTACTTGGTGGAATGTCTTCTTGTAGGCCTATGGGCCTGTAAGATGTATACATCCTGCGAGATTTGTCCATTGTTGGTCTGAGGGCCTTTAGTGTAATTTGTGCAACTTCATAGTTTTGCGGGGCTATGGAGTCCTTTTGTTCAAAACTCCTCAGGAGAGAGTACCTGTGGATTCCTTTTCCTTCCCTATGCTTTCAAGATCACTAGATTTCCGTCTACTTCCTTGATAGTTCAGGTATACATTTCTAACTCTTTGATCTACTTTACTGAACAATCATTAATACTCATGCTCGCTAAAGTGGGGGAGAAATTTATAGGAGCAAATTTTCACCCCTCGTGTAAATTCCCCTTTCACATACCCTCACCTTAGAAAATAAAATCCAAAGGTGAAATTCCACATCACCCATCCAAAATTCATCCACTTGGCATTTGTCTTGTGTGTCGGTGAGAGAATATTTTTCAGGGACGCAAGTGTGGCGGGCTACCATCCCTAATGGATTCCTACATTTGAAGTTGGTAGAGACATTACACTCCCCATTGGGGATGAGTTTTAATGTTCCTCTTCGACCAACCGACCCGAAAATGACTTATTCTTTCTCCTCCCACCTTCAAATCCATTCATCTCACTTTCACTTCATCTTTTTCACAATCTTTTTGGAATTCTTTCACAACTTCTTGACATTCTCAAGCACATTCTCATTCACTCCAAAATTCTAGCAGTCCATTTGAGAATTTCAATAGCTTGACACTCCATCAAATCCACATTGTAGGTGTGAGGCCACCATAGAAGTTGCGAGCTTGGAGTCTTATGAGACCTTCCTTCACCATGGTTGTGGTGGTGGTGACATTGCCAAGTTTATTTCTTGTATTATCCCTTCATTGGCCTTGAGAGCCTTTTGTTGGAGGTGGTAGCGCTTCATTCCTCTCCTTTGTGATTTGATAGAGTAGTTTAGTCTTTTGTAGTCTTCATTGCAATACTTCCTATATTCTTTATCACATATTCTACTTCATTGATTTCTGGTTGTTCGTGGAGGTGGAAACACCAAAGCAAGGGTTTGACTGAGGTAGGCCCCTATACAACCCCAACAATTTTCCCCTCTTTCTTGTGTGTAGGTGAACGTGTGCGTGGAGCTAGCTGGTAGATCGGTGCTTTTGTGATCTCATATTCATCACCTTAGCCTTTATTTACTTGCTTTATCATCTTCATCCTTATTTTTCATACTTCATCATCCTGTTTACTTCGTTAAAACCAACTAGCTAGGCCGTCAATAGGTTTTTGAGCTTTTTTGCAATGTATTTCTCATTTTCTAGTCTTACAGATGCTAGTGCACCAGAGAGATTCCAATGCACCTCACTTCGTCCTAGACCCATGCCGCCATCCTCAGATAGAGAGCTATCTGAGGTATAGTTTGGATCCTAGAAATTAGCTCATCTAGCCCCAAATAGAATCCTAGGTCTATAGAGTGACAAAAGCACTACATAGTGCTCTTCATTCTCGATCCTCATCCCAAAACATCCCTTTTAGAGTGAGGTAAGTTAGGGAAGCCCTCCGCTCTTGGCTCTCCATGACTTGGAGCCTTAACATGGTTGGTCCCCCTCTCTTACAAGGTCCACTAGTGATAACCTCTTTAATTTCCTAAAAGGATTTCTTGGCCTCAACTATCCACTCAATTTTAGCATCCTTCTCTAGCATATCATACAAGGGGTGAACAGTTTTTGTGAACCCACTGATAATTTTTTTGACAAAATTAATCTTTCCAAAGAAAGATTTCAATTCTTTCTTGTTGTTTGGGAGTGACAATTTCATGATATATTCAATCCTTTCTAGATCTATGGAAATACCTTTTCCCAATATTATGTGACCCAAAAGCTTTCCTTTCATCACACTGAAGATGCATTTCTTAGGATTCAAAGAGATCCCAAAATCTTTACAGCGATGTAGTATCTTACAAAAATCAGCCAAATGGTCAACTCTTTTCATAGAAAATACCGTTAGGTAATCCATATAAATAATGATACACTTCCCAATTAGCCCTTTAAAGGCTATATCCATTTTCCTTTGGAAAGTGGCTCCAACGTTGATGAGCCCGAATGGCATTCTCCTATATGCAAAGGTGCCCCACTTTTTAGTGAAATAAATCTTTAACCTATCCTCTTGTCTAACCATCACTTGATTGTATCTTGAGTATCCTTCCAAGAAGGACATCATTTGGGACCTGTTAACTATCTATAAAAAAATTTCAAGTGAAGGTAATAGATAGTTAACCTTCTTAGAAGCTTGGTTGACATTTTGGAAATCCACGTATAACTAGATTTCTCCATTTTTATTTTCCACCGGTACTAGGTTGGCAACCCAGGTGGATTGTTGCATCAGATAAATGATCTTGGCACTCAACAACTTTTGAAATTCTTTCTAAATTAAGGGTTCTAGTAACACATTAACCAGTCATTTCCTTTGTCTGAATGAATTTGCATATTTCTTTAGAGGGATAGTGTGCATGTTTCTTGAGGTATCATAGGTCTTGAGCTCTTCGTAGCTCCAACCAATTACCTCTCTATAATCTGTCAAGGATTTTTTTATTCCATCCTTCTTCTAGGGTACAAATTTGTTTGATAGAAACTTCTCTTTTATCAAGCTTTTCCCTCAAATTATGGAGATCACTTTTACTCCTGCTTGAGTCAGTGGAGACCTTCTATATCTTGGTGGTATTATTAGGCTCAAATATCCTCTCCAATTCTACCATTCCTTTGGGGATAGTGTTGGTCTTTAGGTTAGTGATATCATCCTCTGCTATCTTGAACGAATCCCTAACACATTCATCAATAATATGAGCAGTGAAGATCCTAGAGCTGGTGATGAATTCAAGGATATGTTAGTCATCCTCAAACACCTAAAAATTTGTGATATTATCTAGAATTGATAGTAGGTGGACCATCTTTAGTGAAAATTGTTTAAGGTGAGAACTGGTCATTGCCTTCAAGGAACTTGCTAAAGCAACAAGAGAATCTATAATATAGTTCTTCAATTTGGAGACTGACTTTATGTTAAAGGCTTCAAAACCTTCAATTAGATCCCATACCCTATTCCTATAGGAAACCAATCATTTAACATGACAGGAATATTGGCTTCATACCTATCTTACAATCAATTGAGAATCCCCTTCTTCGAAAAGTTGCTTGACCTTCTTTTGATGGGGCAACAATAAACCCCTGATTAGAGCTTCATACTCTATGATGTTATTGATTTCCCCTATGGTATTACTAACTCAATCCCAACACCATTCCCCTACTTGCACTTAGATTTTTCAAATGTAAGCTTCCACATCATTCACTTCTCCAAGATTAATGCTTGTGGAATGTTTCCCCTTTCTTGACCACTTTGGTTAGTGATAGCTGGATCTTTGATTTTCTTTCCCAAATCTTCAAGCAAGTTCTTTTTTGTGGATATCAGAATCTCATCCCCAAGAGGTTTCTCTTTGGGGAGAATGGGAACTTCCTCTTTGGTATCTTTCTCATTTTCTGAGGTTAATTAATCTACCTGGAATTAGAACTTTCATCCTTAATTGTGTTTACCTCTGTCATTGTCCTCCAACTTTGGATAGTGCATCATTTTGACTCTTACCCACACATCTTAACAAGTTGGACAAGTAAACTTGAAGTGTTTTGCTTCATGGATTATGCACCACCCTAGTAACAATAGCATAGACACATCTACATACTCTCAAAGATTAGTTAGATCACTATACATTTTATTCAAAAAATCTTGAATGACATGATATGTAGTTTGAAATTATTATAGTCCCTTGACATGACTATCCACTTCTAGTTGTTCTTTGGTTTTCAATGATATCATCATAATGTCATCCATTTTATACACCCCTAAGTTGAACTCTATGAATGCAACCTTATTTGGGGTATTGTATGTAGTTATTGTATGTTTTAACTTAGGTTTGGCATCGATCTTAATCTAGTTATTTAGCCCCTTCCATGGTAACCAGAGTTGTGTGAAGTCAGTTCAGAACCATCCTCTTAAATTTTTGGTCCACTCTTTGCTAAGAAACATTCCATACATTTCAAGAATGACCACTAAATATATATAAATGTATTCCTAGACTCTTGGGTTAGAGGATAATTGCATATGAAGGTGCTTTAATTCTCTTATGACCTTGAATTTTGTCTTGTCCAACTAGACCACAACTCTATTGGTTGGTCTAGGGGTTACTCCTAAATTTTGACATATGGAGTAAGGTATAATGTTACACGATTCCCCAAAATCTACTAGATAGTTATGCACATTTGTCCCAAACATGCACATTTCCAATAGAAAAAGAAGCATTTTGGTCTTTCCTTTGAAGATAGTAGCCATGCCATCAAAAGTATTAAGGACTTGTCCTTTATATTTTTGAGTGGAACTAGTAGAGGCCCTAGTGGGGTTTCCTAATGATTTTAAGAATTCTTCCTTCTAGATTGGAAATTGTTGCAACATGTCAGAGATGGAGATGTTGGCCTTTTTAAAAAAAAATCATCCACAACATTATACTTTTCTTCATTCTAACTTGGGTTTTTGTAGAGTGGGAAGTTATTTGATCTAGTATTCTACCCAAAAGGTTCCTTTGAAGCAGGAGGATTATTATCCACATGAGGGTTTGGGAGAGTTGGGTGTGAGCTTGGTGGAATCCCATCAGTCAAAGGTTCCTTCTTGCCCCTTAGATTTTAGTTGCTTCTACTCTACTGAAAGGAAATAATGTCCACACCTTTTGGTTCATTTTCATTTTCAAATGGAAATGTGAATTCTTATTCTTGATCAAAATATCTTGAGCTAATTTTTGAATAGGACAACTGAGAGGGGGTGAATTATTTGTCACAGAACTATACCTTTAATTCAATCACCAAAACTAATACTTAATAATACTTAAATGATTAATCATCAAATACTAATACAAAAACTCAAATACAACACATAAACACAATAACACCCAATTTACATGGAAAACCCAATGAGGGAAAAACCACAGTGAGGATTAACTCACACTATAGAGAATATCAAAACTAGCTACAAGAGGCTCACTGCCAAAACAAGGACTCACTTTCTGATAGGGCTAACAACCCAGAGGACTCACTGCCACAGAGATACAAAGAAGAAGGAGGCTTGTTACATAGAGACTACAATCCCAATGCAACAAAGGATTCCACCACAATCACTCAATCTACTTGCATGAATGATAGAGTTTTCCATCTGCTCATTGCATCTGGAAACTCAACATTAAGCTTCACATTGATCTGCCACACTCGCATCACATACACTCACTAAATAGAATCAATGTCTCAGCTAACTACACTTCCTCTTTTCTCTTATCACTCTTCTTCTTTGCTCTTGTATGTTTCTTCACCACTAACTCATCTTGTATTTATACCATTTTCAATTTTGAAACATATCCAAAGTCATCCATCCAAATTCAAATTCAAATTAGGTCAGTGCTAAAACATCCTAGGGTGAAATTAGAATGAGGGAAACCCAAGCACGCGCTTCAAGGGACCCAAAAAGATCTAGCATGCTTCTTCATCCTCAAAATTTTTATTTCACACAAGGTTGGCCAAACTAGTGTAAAACACATAGAATCATTAAGCACGAATCTTCTAGATACCGAAATTATCTTCAATAGAATTAGGGAAAATCAACTCTAGAACTGTAAGTCATAAGACTTCATCAAAGAGAAATTCGGACCAACAACATGTCTCCCATACCTCAACAAGAAACATAGAAAACCACAGTTGACAACTGGTGAACACAACTTGCACTATACAACAAATCAACAACCAAAAATCTAGATATAGCATCTTCTAACAACCATGAACATGTTTGAACTACAAAACCATAGGATCAAATATGAACCAAAACCCAAAGCAACCACCGAACACCTGTAACATATCTTCATTACAATTTTGTCAATATTCTCGACATATACAACCAATAGCAACTATTTGATAACTAGTTGACCGATTGACATCATTGAAAACACCTTCAATCTTTCCATTCTTGCAACAATCTCCCTCTTTGTGATTGATGGCAACACATGATGTGAAAAACCATCAAAGACAACATACTAGCTCTAAATACACTTTTCTATTTCTCCCCCTTAGTAGATAATATCTTATATGCTTCCTTTCCTTGCACATGCTTCTTCTCCCATTCTTCCTCTCTTTTTTTCTATTTTTTTCACATGCTTCATCTCCCCCTTTGACATTAATGGAAAAGGAAAAAGAATATTTTACATTGATTTATCCTTTGACATGAAAAATGGAATACACACAATGAGAACACGTGATACTACTTGCTCCCCCTGAGAGGTAGCCACCAAAACATCAGTCTAGAAGAAGGATAGTTCCATAGATCCACCAGAATGATGCATCTCCATATGCATTTAGTTCAAGAAAGGAGGGGAAATAACCCCTAACTTCTCTCAAAGATACTCAAAAGTATCTTTAGGAAGAGCCTTCGTGAAAATATCAGCAATATGATCCTTTGTTGGAACATACTCAAGCTTTACTTCATTCTCCATGACCTTCTCTCTCAAGAAATGATACCTAATAGATATATGCTTCATCCTCGAGTGCATCACTGGATTCTTTGAAATGTTAATTGCACTTATATTGTCACATAAAATAGAAATGGGATCATCACATACCACTGTGATGTATTTCAATGTTTGTTTCATCCATAGAACTTGTGTACAACAAGATGTAGTAGCAATATACTTAGCTTCAACACTAGACAAGGAGACTGAATCTTTCTTTTTACTCGACCACACCACCAATCTGCATCCAAGAAAGAATGCACCACCACTTGTACTTTTTATGTCATCTATACATCCAACCCAATCTGCATCTGTAGAGGAACTAAGTGTAAAATCAACATCTTTAGGATACCATAATCCATAATTCAGAGTGCCATTTAAATATCTGAATATTCTTTTAACAACATCAACATGTGTTTCCTTAGTATCTTCTTGAAATCTAGCCACAAGACAAACAACATGCATAATATCTGGTCTAGTAGCAATCAAATATAATAGTCCACCAATCATAGATTTGTACTTTCTCTAATCAACCTTAGGTGAATCATCATCTTTACCCAATTTGTAACCAATCACCATAGGAGTACTTACTGGTTTGGAACCATCCATCCCAAACTTCTTCAACATCTCTCTCACATACTTAGATTGTGAAATGAGAATTGCTTTCTCTGTTTGATTAATCTGTAGTCCAACAAAGAAATTCATCTCCCCAAACATAGACATTTCAAATTCTTTCTCCATCTCTTCTACAAACATCTTTCACATATTCTCATTTCCTCCAAAGATAATTTCATCAACATACACTACTACAATCAAGATTTTTTTTCATTTTCAATCTTAAAGTACAGATTACTATATGTTGTACCTTTGTCAAAACCTTGCTAAATCAAATACCTATCCAATCTCTCATAGCAAGCTCTAGGAGCTTGTTTCAATCCATATAAATATTTCTTTAATCTGCACACCATATCCAGTTGATCTGTCAACTGAAATCCTTCTGATTGTTCCATATAAACTTTTTCTTCTAGCTCACCATTCAAAAATGCTAACTTGACATCCATCTGATAGACTTTAAAGTCTTTATGAGTAGAAAATTCCAAGAACATCCTTATAGATTCCATTCTTGCTATCAGAGCAAAGGTTTCTTAAAAATTTATACCTTCTACTTGTGAGTAACCCTTAACACAAGCCTCACTTTGTTTCTAACACTTCTTCATTATCATTCAACTTATTTCTAAATACCCATTTTGATCCAATGATTTTTGGTTTGTTGGTCTTGAGACCAATTCCCAAGTTTGATTCTTCTTAATATGCATAAGTTCTTCTTTCATTGCTTCCAATTTTCATCTTTACAAGCTTCACTTACAGTCTTCAGTTCAATCTCAGAAAGTAAACACAAATTCACTTCAACATCAACTCTGCTTCTAGTTAATACACCTTTTGTCTTGTCTCCAATGATCTGATCTTCTGAATGGTTCTTTTGTACATATCTAGGTATCTTAGGGGACATCACCAGAGCATCTTCTTCTCTTTTATTTTGTTCATCCTACTTCTCTTGCTCTTCTTTTTCCTGTTCTTCCACAATCTCTTCAATTTTTACGCAATCAAGCTCATCAAATTCATATCCATTAATGTTAATAGAATTCTTCACTATCTCATCAACCTTGACATTTGAACTTAATACAATCTTTCTTAGTATTTTATTGAAACATTTGTATGCCTTGTTTTTAGTAGAGTATCCAAGGAAAATTCCTTCATCACTTCTTGCATACCTTCAGATACTTAATAGTAGGAATTTTTCCATGCCATAGCTCATAAGGAGTCTTTGTATTGTTTTCTCTTGCTTGAACTCGGTTGAATACATAAACAACAATATGAATAGGTTTTTTCTAGTAAACTTCTGATAACCTAGCCTTAGTAATCATTGATCTAGCAACTTCTTGAACTATTCTATTTTTCCTTTCAACAACTCCATTCTGCTGAGGAGTTCTTAGAGCAGATAACTATCTTTTTATTCCATGCACTTCACAAAACATATTAAAGTCATGGGAGGTGAATTCTCCACCTCTATCCAACCTTAAGCATTTTATCTTCAAGTTCACTTCATTTTTAACCATATCTTTGAATGTCTTAAATCCATCTAATGCATTTTATTTATCCCTAAGAAATGTAACGCATGTATATCTAGAATAATCACTAATTAAAAGCATAAAGTACCTTTCACTAAGTAGGCTTCTCACTCTTGTAGGACCACAAAGATCTATATGAACGAAATCTAGTAGTACAATAGTAGATTGTTCCTTTGATCTATAATTATTTCTTGCTTGCTTTCCAAATTGATAATTCCTACAAATAGCATTGATAGGCTTTGTAATTCTTGGTAAATCTTTCATTACCTAAAAAACACTAATCATTTTCAAGTTATCAAAATTCATGTGACACATTCTCCTACGCCATAACCAACTGTCATTAATTTGAGTCATAAAGCATCGTCCATGAACACCCTTAAGTTGATAGATATTCCCTTCAAATTTCTTTCCTATAGCAATCAATATTCTAGATCCTTTCTGGATCTTACATCTTTCATCCTTAAACACAAGATCACATGATTTTTTGCAAATCTAACCAACACTCAATAGATTATACCTTAAACCCTTAACATAGTAGACATCATTAGTATGATGTTTTCCATAAAAACTAACTAAACATATCCCATAAATTTTAGCACCAGTATCATCTCCAAACATAACCAAGCCACCATCATATTTTTCAAGCTTAACAAACTTTCTCTTATCACCAGTCATGGGATGTGAACAACCACTATCAACTACCTAGTATTTTTTCTCTTGTTTAGCATGTAGGTTAGAGATAACTGTACCTTCATTTTTCTCCTTTTCTGGAGGGCTTTCCTTTACCTATTTTTTAGAATTAGCAGAAGTAGGTTCATCCTTAATCGCCAAGAACAAGTATTTATTGTCATTAGGGTCTTCATATTTTGAATCCTCATCAGTTATACTAGAATTCTCATTCACATAGTAAGTTTTGTTAATCTTCTTTCCTTTCTTTTCTTTCTCATATCTTTGTTTATTCCTTTTAGCTCTTTCCTGACACTTTGCAGTATGATGAACTATTTCTCCACAACTAAATTTTTTTAAGGGAAACTTACCTTCATACTTACTGGAGCCTTTCCTCATCCTTCTTAAAAATTTAGCTTCTATTTCATTAAATTTTTCTTCATCTAGATCTTCAGGTTATGTAGTTTTAAAAGTAGTCTCTGATTTGCATCCATTCCTTAAACTTGGATCTCATCTCATAAGATGTAAAAATTCCTAACAATAGATCCTTAGTGAAAGTCTTATAATCTATAGTCTATTCAATAGCACTCACCTTCTCATTGTAAGCATCAGGAAGATTTTTGAGAATCTTCTATACAAACTTGGTTTCATCTATAGTAGCACCAAGTCCTCACATTTCAGCCACTATCTTATCCAATCTCTGTACATAAGCTTTAACATTCTCATCTTCAGACATATGTAGAAGATCAAACAATGTCTCCAAATTCTATAGTTTTGCTTATTTAACTCTTTCATCACCATCATGCACTCTTTCCAAGGAATACCAGACTTCCTTATCAATCTTCAAATTCTAAACTTTAATCAACTCAGAATGTACCAGACTATTCTTCAAGATATACTTCACCTTATTGTTCACTTCATGCACTTTGATCTCTTCAGGCTTACTCAAACCATTAGCAGGAGGAGTGTAAGGATTTTTGTAAGCTTTCTCCACATCATGTCCACAATACTTCGTAGATTCTTCCATCATTACTTCCCAGATACCATAATTAGTTCCATCAAACCTTGGATAATCATAAATCATTTTGCTAGCCATCCCAGACCTTCCTCAAGTGGTTAAGATCTTCACCAAGGAACCAGGCTTTGATACCAATTACTGAATAGGACAACTGAGAGGGGGGTGAATTAGTTTTCACATAATTAAACCTTTAATTCAATCATCTGAACTAATACTTAATAATGCTTAGATGATTAATCATCAAATTTCAATGCAAAAACTCAAATCCAACACATAAACACAATAACACTAGATTTACATGGAAAATACAATGAGGGAAAAATCACTGTGAGGATTAACTCACACTATAAAGAATATCAAAACTGATTAAAAGAGGCTCACTGCCAAAACAAGGACTCACTTTCCAATAGGGATAACAACCTAGAGGTCTCACTGCCACATAGATACAAATAAGACAAAGAAGACTTTTTATAGAGAGACTAAAATCCCAATAAAACAAAGGATTCCACCACAATCACTCGATCTACTTGCATGAATGATAGAGTTCACCTTTTCCTCACTACATCCAAAAACTCAGCATTAAGCTTCGCACTGATCTACCACACTCGCATCTAACTACAGTTCCTCTTTTCTCTTATCACTCTTCTTCTTTGCTCTTGTATGTTTCTTCACCCATAACTCATCTTGTATTTATACCATCTTCAACTTTAAATCATATCCAAAGTCAACCATCCAAATTCAAATTCAAATTAGGTTGGTGTTGTAGACATAGAAAATATACAAATTGATATTGCACACTCGATCCGGATCTACTAACACCACTTCATCCTGAATTATCCCTCTATCTAACCATTTAATCGAATAGCCTTATTTTATTAAATTCATCATAATTCCCCTTTTAATTAAATAAATCCCTCGATTTAATCATTGTCTCTATGTAATTAACTAGGTCATTTCATCTTCCTATCTTTATTTAATTAAATAATCCATATTATTTGATTAAATCTCTAAAATTCATTGAATTAAATTAAATAAATCAAACATTTATCTAATTTAATCTAACATCACCCCCTTTGGTTAAATAAATCAAAAATATTTATTTAAATAAGTTTAAATCATTCTCTTCTCATTTTGAGTTATTTAAATCCTAAAATCTAAGTCAAAATGGTCAAATCAACTAAAACCATTTAAATTAATCAAATCATGATTAATGTTAATCCTAATCACTCAAATCCTCTAGATTTTGCAACTTGCACATGAAAATCAATTTAATTGATTTATAAAGCATCTATTTTCATTCAAAAAAAACATCCAAGTGGGAATATTCTTCAAATTTGAAATCTCCCCCCAAATAGACATGTACATCCAACAAAACATTTAAAATCTCTTACATGTCCTTGCCTTGAGCCAAGGGGCATTTAACTCTCCTCTTTCATCCCCCCTAAACATGTCACTTCTTCAAATTCAAATTTCAAACTTGCACATTTATCAAAATGTGCTCATCCTTCATCCTCACATGTTGACAAGTGGCATCATGTCATTGGCTTATCTTTTATCCCAAATTCATCCTATCTTTCAATCTTCAACTCTTTCTTTCTATAAATAGAGAGCTCATCCTTCATTTCTATCATCCACAATTCATGCAAAGTTATTATACTCAAATCCATAGCAACTTATCAATTTCATCCAAGCATAGTTAAGTTCTTTTGCAGATTTTCAACATGGAGCTCCATTGAAGTCATCACTACAAGCATCCATCCTTCATCAAGTATCTTCATTACATCATTGGAGTTGGGAAAGGGTCAATTTTCACATCAAATAGGAACCAACTCCCTCAAGAGATTAAGAGTTTTCTTTGTTTTAGAATAGGATTTGATATTTTTGTTTCAAGTTTGTTGTGTTCTTCATTTCATTCCTCTTCTTTTGCATTCAAATGAATTTCTTGAGGAATCATAATTCTAATCTTGCATTTGATCTACCCCAATCCAAATACTTGCAAAATGCAACAAATGAACACATTAGGAGATCATATGCAAGTAAGAATAAGGATTCCCCATGAAATCCATTAGAGAATTTTAAAATAGGAAATGAAGCAAGAATGAAATGAAAGAACAATAAAGCAAGCTAAATCCTATTGAAGACAATGCAAACTCTTGATCCCATGGGGGACTTAGTGCCAATTTGATGTGAAAATTGGCCCTTTCCCAACTCCAATGCTAGCTTTGATGGTGTAATGAAGAATATGATCCACTTTGACGAAGAGTGATGGGTGCTTCAAGACAAAAATCTGCTTAACCTAGCTACAAATTCAAAAATATGGATAAAGATGGCTAAATATTTGAGCATAGTAGGTTTACTCAAATTGTGGATGCTTAATATGAAGGATGAGCTCTTTATTTATAGAATGTTAAGTTGAAGAGATGTCCAAAATAGAGCAATGTGGGACTAAGAATTAGCCAATGACAAAGTACCACTTGTCAATGGGTGAATGGATGGAGGATGTGCAAGTTTTGAAGATTATGTCAATAAATGCATATATTTGAATTTTGAAATTGTTGAAATGACATGTAAGAGGGAAAGAAGATGCATTGAATGCCACTTGGCTCAAGGAAAAAGGACTTTGTAGGTGGAGTAAATTCCTTGTTGGAAGGACAAAGTCCACTTGGATTTTGAATTCAAATTTGAGGAATATTCCTTAAAAGATGCCTTGTTGAAGAAAATAAAAATTTAATAAATCAAATAACTCTATTTTCATGTGCAAGTGGAAAAAGATGGAGGATGGGACATGAGAAGAGATTAAATTAATCAAGGTTAAATAATTTAATGAAGAGGTTAAATGATGTGACCTATTTGATTTGAATTTATGGATTTATTTAAATCAAATATGAGAAGAATGTGATAAAGGATTAATTAAATAAGGATTTTTTATTCATTTAATTAAAAGAGATGATGTTAGATTAAACTAAATAGGGTTTTAATTTATTTAATTTAATAGATAGACTTTAGGGATTTAACCAAATAAAATTAATTATTTAATTGAATAGGATAATTAAATTAGAATGGCTAATTTAATTATGAAGATAGGGTGACTTAATTAGATAACTGATTTGTTTAATTAAGAGATGAATATTGATGAATTTAATCAAATAAAGGTATTCGATTAAACGATTAGACCAAGGGATGATTCAAGCTAAAACAATGTAAGTGGTCAGGATCAGATGTTCAATGTCAATCAGTACATTTTACATGTCTACATTTTTCCCCTCTTTGAAACAATGCACTTGTTGTATTGGTTCAAAGAATAAACAGTCTCAATCAAAGCCAAAAAAAAATTGTTTTCAAAATCTTTCCCCATTGCTACCCAGTGAGAGAAAACATGCCAATATATTGCCCCCTCGAGAGATTGGATGAAAATTTTGATTTTTGGGTGATCTCTCGAAAAAAGAGGACAAGGTGCCCGACAGGTCCATAAAGGCTCCCAAAGGCCAAAAACGTGTCTAAATGTAATAAAATGATGTAAAACAGGCCTCAACTAGACAAAAATAGGTTCAAAAATTCAAAACCCTAGCAGGATAGCCAAACAGGGTGAAAAAACCCTAATTTTCAGGCTTAAAAAGGCTCCAAGGGGTCACTTTCAGTTCATTTTCACACATAGCCTTCTGACAAATCTGCGATTTGAGCTCTGACATTCTGACAAGATGGTGCAACGAAAAACTCCCTATGCACATTTTTGATCGAGTCTGGACATACCAGCAACCACTCGACATTTGGGCACCAGTAAGTGATTCTTACTTGAGCTTTTTTTTTCATTTTTCACGTTCATTTAATGCATTTAAACTTAGTTCTTTTGTAGCAGTGCTATAAAGTGCCACTCAAAAAAAAAACTGCACCACTCGGTGAGTCAAACTGACCCACCATCGTAGAGTGCACTGCAGTGGTAGAGTTTGGAGTTTGGAAACAAACTTCAAACTCTGACACTCATATCACTGCCATCGAGGTCATTTTAAAGTGCGACACGACAGTTCTCTTTGAAACTATAATCTTCCCAAACTATGTCGCTCAGTAGGAAAATGCACCGCGGTGATGCTTTTTCAGAGTTTAGTCCTCCAGCGCCATAGTTTGGACTTTTCAAACTACGACGCCTTCATAGATAGCGACGCTGGGATGGTTTTTGGGATGCTCGAGATGAAATTTTTAAAAAAATTTAACATGGTGAAATTTCCTGGTGTAGGACGTGGCAAGGGAGCTCTACTCTTGGGAGCATAGATCGAGGAAGATCTTCGGTTACCTGTGAGACCTTAGTGACAAGGATCAGGATCGGCTGCAGGACATGGGACTGTGGTTCATTGCATATGCAACGCCTATGCGAACCCACCTTGGGATGATGTCAGTGCTTTTTGAGAGATGGCACAGTGAGACCTCGTCTTTCCACCTTCCTACTGGTGAGGCTACCATCACCCTAGAGGACGTGTGGCGCATCCTTCGATTGTCAATTCATGGGCGATGTGTTATATATGATATGGATGTGGGATGAGATTTCTGTCACATAGTACTTGCTACAGAGGACGTGATCTACTGCGAGGGTCAGATCAAGCTTGAGCGTCATAGGGCTCTGACTTCTCCTTTCTGCTTGGTGGTTGTGACTATTATTTCAAGTCTCATTGCCCTAGATCGGCAAGGTTGGTATTTCAGTCCTGGTTGGGGACTCTGCTGGGAGTGCATGGTGATGTGTGATGGGCCAGTTTTTTTTGCTTGGGGGCCTGTTCTTCTTGCTTCACTCTACAGGGACTTACACGAGTATGTCTACCTCGACGAAAGAGCACTCAGGGAAGGTGTTACACTCCTCCATGTATGGGCGTGGGAGCACATCGTTGTTCTTCGGCTACGATTCATTGCAGTACCGATGGGGCCTGATGATCCCCTAGTGTGGTGCTACAAAGGTGGTGTGTCCTTTACACACATAGGCAAACACGGTATTCCTCACTGGAGGAGGGTCCTAGATGAGATGCAGGTTTTCACATGGCACCCATACCTTGGTCGCCCTGGATGGGCCGATGATGCCCAACAGATCTTCTTTGCCCGTTAGGACTGGTTTATGCAGGGGCGGGAGCATACAATGGTAGAGAGATACCTACTAGGGCATGCCCAACGCCAATTTAGTGAGGCACAAGACTGACCAGACGATGCCTACATGGCCATATTTTCTCGCACCATGTCACAGGGTTCATGGGGACAATACATTCATGCCTTGGAGGCCATAGACAGCTTCAGACAGTTGGTGGCTCAACCATGGGTTTATGATCAGGGACCTATGGATCCAGGGTTTACTCAAGCTTACAGAGATTGGTTTCAGCCACCCTTGCGGTTGACCATTCTAGGAGCACCCTCTGCTCGACGAAGGTCAAGGGGCAGAGGGGGAGGATGAGGATGGAGAGATGGTGATCGATAGGATCAGCCGGTTAGGGTCCCAACTTAGCCAAGTCAGGCTGATGTTCAGATGTAGGACCAGAAGCAGGTGCCAGCCAGGCAACAGAATCAGGCAAATGCACCACCACGAGCTGAGGGTGAGGGTCAGCCTCACATGCAGCCCGCACGAGCACATCCAGATCCCAAAGATGCACTGATTGCACAGCTACAGGGTCAAGTTCAGACCTTGACAGCGGAGAGGGATTAGGCCTGGGCCGAGAGAGACCAGGCTATTTTGCAGAGGCAAGCCACAAAGCTACAGGCGGTCGCAGAGATGGGCCGAAGACAATAGTTGGAGAGCATGGCGGCCTCCTCCTCCCAGAGCACAATGTCCCTTCCGTCTTATAGGGAGGTTGTCTGGGAGGCAGATTATTATCATATGCACTATCATCAGTTCCTACCTAGAGCAGAGCACACCCCAGATTACTCGCAGTGGACTAGCTATAGACCAGTTAAGGGTCACAGTGACAGAGGCGAGGGTAGCAGACAAGAGGGATAGGTCTTATTTTCATCGAGACACCATTTTGTGCCGTATGGGATCATTTTTTATAGCACGATGGGCCTTGTACTTATTGACATACATGTACAATGATTCAATTATTTTGTATTATGACAGTTACCCGATGATATATATATGAGATGATAATGTTGATATGATGTGATGTGTTGTCATTTATTTATGTATGTATGTATGGATGATTTTATTTCTATATGCTATGCAATCATGTTATGGTGTTATGCGATGTATATATGGATGCATTTCTTTTCTAATGATTCTATATTATGTTGTTTAATACATGATATGCAAATGGATTTATATGATATGTGATGTGGATGGATGATGATGTAATCTATTTGATGATTTGTGTATGTTGATGCAAATGATATGATATGTGATATGAAATGGATGATGTAGTATGCAAAGTGATATGGAGATGATTTATGGTGTATATGTGAAATGATATGTAAAAAATGATTATGGATGGATGTACAATTTTTAATGTAATGGATTATCTATGTTCCTATTATGCTTTGAATGTTTATAATGGTATGAAATGAAAAAATGATTGCGATGTGGTTATTTATGAGGTGTTCTATATGATATGGATGACTAATGGATGATATAATGCTATGTAAATGCAATGGTCGTGTTTTATATGATATGTGTTGATGATGTAAATGAGATGTTTTTAAGATGCTTAGGATAACAAATATTTGTTATCCTAAACATGCTAAATGATAATGAAATGTATGTGATGCATTTATTGTGATGTGATGTAATATATGACATGATATGTTAATGTAAAAATGGTATGATGATGCTTTATGCAATGCAAAATGAATGTAATGTGGGAGATGACTTTATGATGTTTATGTGATCTGAATATGTATGCTTATAATGCAATGGATTATCTATAATGCTCTCGTACCTATTATGTTTGATTATGCGGTAGATGGTAATGTGAAATGATTATGAAATGTTTCATGCAAATGAATGTTGTGCAATGATTTATGTGATAGTGCAATATGATGAAAAATAGATATAATGTGATGAAAAATGGACGTACTTATTTATGAAAAATGCTCATAATAATACATTTATATGGAGATGCAATGCATATGTTCCTATATGATATGTTATGCAATATGCTAATGATTTGTGGATGCAGAATTGATGATGATGATGATGATGATGATGATGATGATGATGACTAATTGTCATAGTACCTTGTTAGTGTGAAGAGCAAAAAGGGATGAAAGAGAAGAAGACATTTCAACAAGACATAAGATAATGAATATGTAAATGATCAAATCAACTAACATCATTTAAATTAATCAAATCATGATTAATGCTAATCCTAATCACTCAAATCCTCTAAATTTGCAACTTGCACATGAAAATCAATTTAATTGATTTATAAATCATCTATTTTCGTTCAAAAAAGGTATCCAAGTGGGGATATTCTTCAAATTTGAAATCTCCCCCCAAATAGACATGTACATCCAACAAAGCATTTAAAATCTCTTACATGTCCTTTCCTTGAGCCAAGTGGAATTTAACTCTCCTCTTTCATCCCCCCTAAACATGCCACTTCTTCAAATTCAAATTTCAAACTTTCACATTGATCAAAATGTACTCATCCTCCATCCTCTCACATGTTGACAAGTGGCATCATGTCATTGGCTTATCTTTTATCCCACATTCATCCTATCTTTCAATCTTCAACTCTTTCTTTCTATAAATAGAGAGCTCATCCTTCATTTCTATCATCCACAATTCATGCAAAGTTATTATAATCAAATCCATAGCAACTTATCATCAATTTCATCCAAGCATAGTTAGGCTTTTTGCAGATTTTCAACATGGAGCTCCATTGAAGTCATCACTACAAGCATCCATCCTTCATCAAGTATCTTCATCACATCATTGGAGTTGGGAAAGGACCAATTTTCACATCAAATTGGCACCAACTCCCTCAAGAGATTAAGAGTTTTCTTTGTTTTAGAATAGGATTTGATATTTTTGTTTCAAGTTTGTTGTGTTCTTCATTTCATTCCTCTTCTTTTGCATTCAAATGAATTTCTTGAGCAATCATGATTCTAATATTTCATTTGATCTAATATATTGATTGTTTGTTGTTTTTTTGCAAGTTGGGAACCATGGTTCACATTTTGGCGCTAGAAGGAGGGCCTACCAGAAGATCAAATCATGTTTTTTGAGAAAATTTTGTGGTTTTTTATGTTTTTGGTGTTTACAGCAAACAAAACCATTCATAGTCCAGTGACGCTATATAGAATTGCTCTAAACTGAAAACTACACCACTAAATCTCTAGCGTCGCCATATAGCGCCACTACAAACTCAAACATAGCCGCCATCACAGACATAACCGCTTGAGTTTCTTGCTTTTTCATGCAAACTTAAAATGCCCATATCTTGGTCATTTTTTGGTCTTTTTCGAAGCTTTTTTTTTTTGAAATGGGGTACAATTTCATAAGCTATCTAATGGTGTAGGTTTTTTTCAATTTTTATAGAGTTAAAATTTTCAAAATTTCACCTAAAGTAAAATCACATTATAACTTGGTCTAAGTTTTAGGGTTTTTATGCTTAATGATTCATCTAACCCCCATATCCTTTTGTTTTTTGATCTCATCTAACATTTTGAACACTTTTTCAGGTTAGGAAATCAAAAAAATGGGAGGAGGAAACAAAAGAAAAACTTCTTATGACATCATTTCTCTATTGTATCAAGTGTCTTTCGACACTCTTGGAAGCAATTATAATTCCAAGTTTAAGAATTTTATCTCTTCAAGCTTTTAGAACTCAATAGATTTCAATTTGGGCTTTGAAAAGAACAAGACAAAGGGATTAAAAAGAACCTTAGGAAAATTTACTAGATTTTGTTTAAGGTTAACAATTGAACAATCAAATCTCACACTTCTTTTGGTGCACTAAAAAGAATTCACTTTTGCTTTGTGGACTTAAAATGAACAAGTGTTCTCATTGTTTTGTAATTACTTACACGAAGTAATATCATCAAAAGACGTATGCACTTCTCTCACGCCTCACGGTGATCTTGAGAATCAAAAGGCTTTTGGTGATACTAGGTTGTGTAAGTGATTTCCTTCACACTTCATTTTGGGATTAAAATTGAACAAATCTTTGTGAGTGTGAGTGGAACATATTGTGTGTGTTCTCCCTTTGTTTCTAAACGAAGGTTGATCGAACTACGAATATGTTTTCTTGCTTTTTTTTATCTTAGAGGGCTTGCCTTGGGGAAAAATTACTCACCCAAGGGAATGACTCAACCAGTAACACTCTAAACCCAAGAGTATTTCCAGCCAAGATATAAATGTGGGTATTGGAATAAATGCCAATATCACATGGTTGGCTCCGACG
Organism: Sequoia sempervirens; assembly: GCA_007258455.2. Lineage (NCBI taxonomy): Eukaryota > Viridiplantae > Streptophyta > Pinopsida > Cupressales > Cupressaceae > Sequoia > Sequoia sempervirens. The sequence continues at coordinate 177,997,851 of VDFB02000008.1, read as the reverse complement.
AGAATGACAACAATGGTCTCTTGCCTCAATGGGTCAACTCCTACAAATGAAAAGTTTGAATTAAAACCCTTGTTGTAGAAAAGTAAAAATCCTTGATCTACTTGTTGGTGCAAGAATGATCATTTTGAAGTCGTCCCACGTTTTTACGACTCTAAGTAGAAATGAAAAACATGTCATGGGAGTTTCATGGGTGTTGATGCTTGGCTTCCCTGTATAAGTGAGTTTCGTGGAGGGGAGCCAGTGGGGTCAAGCATCTAATCATTCGCTAAGAGTAGGCATAGTTGGACTTGTCCAAGTGGGAACTCAACAAGTAAAGTATTTCATATCCATAGGGTTGTGCATGTTATTGGTATCAAAACACTTACTTGTTCAAAAACATTGGGAAACACACATTCAACAAGAAAATCAAAATTTCAAACCCCTTAGTTAGAGCAAATACCTTTGACAAAACCCAAGAACTATTGCTTACCTTGGGGATTATGTCCTTAGAGGTTTCTAAGTAATTGGGTTGACATCTTAATTTTCTTCTACCAAGGTCAACATTAGGTAACCATTTCCTTAATTTCCTTGAATTCCACATAGCACTTTGTGGGATGAAAAGAAGTTAGGACATTGGACGTTTAGTTTGAAAATCTAATCAAGAAAGTGTTTGTGGTAAAATCAATTCACTAATCAAGATGAAATCAATTGAACTTCACACATGTGCTTGTGTATCTTTTTTCTTATGGTCTTTTGAGCAAACATTGATCTTTTGGTTTGAAGGGTTTTATGTTCTTCAAAACCTTGGCCTTGTCAATAGGTCCTTCTTAGGTTCATTTAGGATCAAAATCAAACACTTCATCCATTTCAAAAATTTATCATCCCATCCCACAAGCAACTTTAGAGCTTTGGAAACATCATTATCTAGACTTGGGTACATCCTTAAACCAAATCAAAATCACCTTGTTTAATTTATGGGAATGCATCCTTTCTCATACCTCTAGTTAAATCAACACACCTTTGAACAAGTTTATCCTAAAGATCAAATCCAACATCTTAGGGTTTACAAGTTCATTATCCAATCAAAACCAATCAAAATCAAATCCTAAAGTCTAGCATTGATCCAAAGTTCCTAAGAAAAACAACAGACATATCATTCACCCCTTTCATCCTTCATCTCATCATTGGTACACACCTTAGAGGTCACTTTTGCAACAAGGTCAAAACACAAAGAAGAACATGGAATATGAACTTGATCCATACATCATAAGCAGTCTAAACCAACCAAATTATCAAAGCCTCACAATGCTAATTGATTTTCAAAACTCATATTTATACAAACCATACATGGGATCATTATCTCCTACAAACCTCAATGGTACAACAAATGTGAGTATGCCTAGTCAAAATTTTGGAACACCTTTCCCAATGGTAGATTTAAATCCAAGTACAAACCTACAAATCTATCAACCAAACACCCAATGCATGAGTCTTCCTCAAAAAAACATCATCCCACCATATCCATACATGCCAAATGTGAATATATCGAGCACAACTTTACCAAACATGAACATTGTGAATCCAAATTTGGTAAACTTTGGGATGGATATGTTTGAAAATCATATGAATTTTGTTCAAAGTCCAAACAAGATGTTAACGACTCCATGTATTGATCCAAGTCAAGGTAACACCATGCAAAATCAAAGTTATCTAAATCAAGGAAATATGATCCCCAACACCAACAATGTTCAACTTCAACCTATCATGCCAAATCTAAACATCATCGCAAATCAGAACATTGTCCAAAATCAATTTTTCCATGATCCCATACAAACACCACCAGCATACATTCCAAATCTGCTTGAACAAAAGCCAAACCAACTATATCAAGGGTGCCAAGATCAAAATCAAGACCAAATTTTGATAGACCAAATTGCTTCACTTGGCAAACTAACTGAAGCCTTGAAACAAGAGACATTTTTACTCCAAAATCAATTTACTCTTCCATTGGTTAATCCATGTCATCAAAGTGTTGAGTTGTGTCCAAAATTGCATCAAGAACAAAATCTCCAATGTCAAGAGGTTAGATATAAAGATCAACATCAACAACAAACCCAATTACCCCATCTCGGAGATCAATCGCCACATTTCAAAGATCAATCACCACATCTCCAAAATCAATCACCACAAGGTCAAGTACAAATCTCACAAAGTAACAAATGAAAATACACACCACTTGGGGGACCAATCGAATCAGTCCTGCAACAATTGGTATAAGAAAATATCATCAAGCCCCCCATCTATGGGAACTATCAAGAAACCCCTAGTTAAACTACCAGGGTATAATGAGGAGCACCATTGTGATTTCCACAAAACAAAGGGACACACAACATCAAGTTGTATTTGACTAAAAAATCTCATCCAAGACCTTATTGATCAAAATATAATCACTATTGGGGACAATGATCAAGATCTATCCATCAATGAACACCTTGAAGATGTTTGCACCTCATCCAATGATCAAATTAACATACATCAAGAGTCACTTTTCAATCATGATCAAAATCCACCAAAAATACCCAACAATGATCCAATTCAAGAAATGTCAACATTATGGTTGAAGACATTGAAAATCCCTCCACCTTAATTGTTGAAAACAATGATCAAGATCTCTCCATCAATGAGCACCTTGAAGATGTTTCCACCCCATCTGACGATCAACTTACCATACATCAAGAGCCACTTTTTAGTGATCTATTTCAAGGAGTGTTAGAATTATTTGATCCCATAGACATAATCTATGATCCATCGACCAATGATCATGTTGAAAATGTCTCTACATTTCCTTATGAGTTAAAGGACATATCTCAAGAATTTATTCCAAAGGATGATCAAAATCTTTCACCAAGGTCTAGCAATGGTCCTTTCCAAGACATGTTGACCCCCTTTGACCTCATGATTACAGATACTAAAGGAATCCTCAACTCGACACTTGATCCAAGCCCACTCAAAGATCAAGAGGATAATGAACCACTTTCCATTCCTAATGAAGATATCCTAGAAACCTTTATAAGCAATCCATCCTTTGAAACTAACCCATGTCAAGAATTTGATCCAAAGCATGTCGAAAGCAATTTTGCAATCATTCAAGATCAAGAGTTTGTATCTCCAAGCTACTACAATGGTCTAATGGGTACGCTCCTATCTATACAAGATGATCATATCTGCATAGCGCATACTCCTCCATCTACCCATGAGATGCTTTCTTTGGATGGACACGTAGATGATCTTCATTCAAAACAAGATTCCTTTACTCCTGACATTATTACATAAAAAGAGAAGGTTAGTGATTCCTATAGTCAAATTGATTTTTCAACATCAGGATTAGATATATCCCAAATTTAGACTGAGGACATCATGTATGAAGATATACAACATTATCCACTCAAAGAAATAGGTCAGACAGAACAGGATATTCCAGAGTCAGCAGAGCAACAAATCAAAATAATATCATCTGTAGTGGTTATCTATCAGAGAATGTGTACCAAACAAGACGTCTCAAAACAAGCAGAATCAAGGAATGAAGGTGCCACTACCACCATACTAGGGGTAACTATGTCTCAAAAAAACATTAACATAGGGAGAACTAAGAGTCCTTATGATGAAACCGATGCCAATACTACAACTAGCCACATCATGAATCTTCATCCACCCATCACCCCATCCACGAATTGGGACCAATGTCAAAAGAAAGATTTGAATCAAAGCACAAGGAATGTTATTAAAGCAGAAGAAGCAGAAAAGCATAATGGAAAAATCAAATACAAGTGGATACCAAAGAATACAAAGAAATATTATCCCTATCAAACTCCATTAGTCAAAGAAACTATGGGGAAAAATAAGAAAGGGAAAAGTATCCATCAAAAATGTCCACAAAAGAAAAAGAAGGCTTCTCAAGTGACATACAAAGTATATCAAGTAGTTGGTCCTAATTACATGCACACTTTTGTATCCACCCATCATTGCTCATCTTCCCAAGTTTGGAGAGTCAAAGGTTCCAAACTATCAACCAATCCATCTCCTATCCCTAAACACACTCCATCCACACCTCCACACATGATATCTGATTCTCACATTGACCATGTATTGGAAATGACCCTTTATCATAAGGATTCAGAAGGCACTCTATCATGATGTGCACACAAAGACAAAGTCAACTCCAGTATCAACGAAGCAGATCAGGAATCTCAAAATTTGTATTCAAGTGCACGTATCTTAGAAAAACAACTTATTCAGGCATGATATCGATGGCACGTTATGATAGGGGCATCCACATCAACACCACTTGGTGGTTTAGCATGAGCTTAAAATCTTTCAGAAAAAAATCAAAAAATCCAAAAAAAATCAGAAAAAGGATTTAAAATAGTAAAGAAAATAATTGTCCTCTAGTGAAAACCACTTCAGTGACGCTTTGGGTAGGTACCATGATGAAAACTTGGAAAACAGGCATCATGTGTAGAATTGAGCATCTACGTGCGCTAGTTCAGGTGAAAGCATCTTATCCCATCCATAATAAATCAAACATTCCATCCATCTCATCCATAATAAATCCATTTCATCCATGAACCATTTATCCAATCCATCTGCATCCATAGTTCAAATTATCTTGATCTTGGTAAAAGTTTGGTGCATACTTTACGCTTGCTTATGGTAAACATCTTGACATGGGTCATTTTCATTGATCCTATCCTACCCAACATTATCTGAGCCATGAAGCATTATCCAAATGAGCATTCTTTATCTGAACACCTTATATTATCACAAGATAATCCATATCCCTCCATCCATACACCTATCCAAGCATCCACCCATGGTATTCCATACATTGCTAGACACTCGAGGTAGATATTTATATCTTGCTTCGAGAATAAATATTGATATATATCCTCCAACTTATGTTGTGATCTGAACAATGGCAAACGTGAAATCAAATTGGTCCACCACTTGTGAGCAAAAAACCAAATCACTAGCCCATGGCATATTTTGACGAGAAGACATTCCTTATCAATCTTCATCTTTCATCAAACATCAATCCAAACAATCACTATCAGTTGCATCTAATGTGTGCTTCAACGTCACATCAAATCATCCAAAACATATTTTGTTCCAAACCAAGCTTCATCAATCTTGATCAAATCAAATCTAATCAATCCATCATCATCTCAGGATATCCATCCTAATCCTTGTGTTTCTTAACACTATCCTTGCATTGTTGTGTATCCTTGACAATGTTATCATCATCAATCCCACATCATCTTGGGATATCCATCCTAATCCTTATGTTGCTTAACACTATCCTTGCATTGTTGTGTATCCTCGACAATGTTATCATCATCTTGGGATATCCATCCTAAATCCTCGTATTGCTTAACACTATCCTTGCATTGTTGTGTATCCTCAACAATGTTATCATCATCAATCCATTGATCCGATCAATCAACCTTAGCTTGGTTTTCAAAAAAATCCCAAAACAGATCACTAATATCTCACACATATCCATGTCCAAATCATCAAAATCATGCAAAAATCCAAAAACATCATAAAATTGAAAATCCAAAAACACTCAAAAAGTTAGAAAAACATCAAAAACATGGAATCCAAACTACGTTGTCTCTGAGCTTAAACATAGGCAAGGCTCATATTTGATCAGCCCCCGAGACATCAAAATCTAAAAAATTCAAAAAAAACATCAAAATCCAAAAACATCAAAAAATTGAAACAACAAGCTTTTAAATGCAAAATCATACTTTTGATCATTTTCAAACATGTCAGTCAACCTTATATCAAAAGCCTATCAAACAACTTATCAACCCATCATCATCCTATACAATGCATGTCCTAGGATATATCGTTCTAAAAATGGGCATCATTTTGGATATCACTTTGGATACTTATCCCAAACAAAACACATCCCCTTGGCTTGCAGTATGAAGAACATTGGCTTGTTTGCTTGCTCGATCTATTCTTTTGATTTATCTTATTGTACCCATTCCAATGACCTCTCGATGATGTCTAATCAAAACAATTTAGAGAGAAAGGAATGGGGCAATGATCATTATCTTTTGTTTGTTGTGCTTGTTGGACGTTCTTGTAATATAACCTTAGTGAATACTTGCTTTGTTAGGTGTGTGTGGACGGTGTTTTGGGCAGCTTGTTGACTATTGCATTGATGGGTTATACCTTTTCATGTTTTGGTCTGAGATGTTTGAAACCTCTGAAGTGCATCCTAGCAAGGTTTCAGTATGCCAGGTGTGAACAAGAATACTCCTAGTTGTGTTTCGAGTCAAAGTCCATCACACTAGGTACAACGCCATCCTAGTTCTTTATACCTTGATGCATTGTTCCTACGTGTGTTATGAAACATAAGGTAATTGGCCCTTTGAAAATCCCAACTCCTCGGTAAGCAAATCATCATCATCATTATCATCATCTCTAATAAAGTTGGCTTGTTGGTGTCTCTTGTCATCATCTTATTTTCTTCTTACTTCCTTTCGCGCTAACATGGTACCATGAAAATTAATCATAAATCATCGATAATGCATCCATCTTGCATCCACAAACTGTCAGCATACTGCATAATGCATATCATACCATATAGAAAGCATTAATTAGACCACATGCATTCATCCCCATCATTGCATAATATAGATTCATTATTCTAGTATTTTCACAAACCATACATCTATCACCCATACGTATAATCATAAAAGCATCATCATATCATATCATGTGCATCCATATCATCCATGCATCATCATATCATCCATTACATATAAACATCATAATCATCTCATCATCAATAATGTCACTGTCATTGTACAAATCAGGATCAAGTGGGTGTAATATATCAAAATAGGCATGAGGCTAGCCATGGCTGATGACTGTCTACATCATCAAATCTCTCTACATCAAACTTTCGAGTTGAACTAATCTTGAACCTCTTTGTTGAGAGATCGACCCTCAAATAAAACCTCTTCACCTGATCTCTCGAGGGGGCAGTATACCGATGTAATTCTTCATTCGTTGGGGCAGTAGTGGGGCATCCGAAAAAATTAGAGAAATTTTTTACTTTTGATCATGGCAAGGTTATTCTTTGAACCAACGCAACAAGTGCATCACTTCAAAGAGGGGAAAAATGTAAACATATAAAATATACAAATTGATATTGCACACTCGATTTGGATCTACTAACATCACTTCATCCTGAATTATCCCTCTATCTAACCATTTAATCGAATAGCCTTATTTTATTAAAGTAATCATAATTCCCCTTTTAATTAAATAAATCCCTCGATTTAATCATTGTCTCTATGTAATTAACTAGGTCATTTCATCTTCCTATCTTTATTTAATTAAATAATCCATATTATTTGATTAAATCTCTAAAATTCATCTAATTAAATTAAATAAATCAAACATTTATCTAATTTAATCTAACATCACCCCCTTTGGTTAAATAAATCAAAAATATTTATTTAAGTCTAAATCATTCTCTTCTCATTTTGAGTTATTTAAATCCTAAAATCTAAGTCAAAATGGTCAAATCAACTAACATCATTTAAATTAATGAAATCATGATTAATGCTAATCCTAATCACTCAAATCCTCTAAATTTTGCAATTTGGACATGAAAATCAGTTTAATTGATTTATAAATCATCTATTTTCATTCAAAAAAGGCATCCAAGTGGGAATATTCTTCAAATTTGAAATCTCCCCCCAAATAGACATGTACATCCAACAAAGCATTTAAAATCTCTTACATGTCCTTGCCTTGAGCCAAGTGGCATTTAATTCTCCTCTTTCATCCCCCCTAAACATGTCACTTATTCAAATTCAAATTTCAAACTTGCACATTGATCAAAATGTACTCATCCTTCATCCCCTCACATGTTGACAAGTGGCATCATGTCATTGGCTTATCTTTTATCCCACATTCATCCTATCTTTCAATCTTCAACTCTTTCTTTCTATAAATAGAGAGCTCATCCTTCATTTCTATCATCCACAATTCATGCAAAGTTATTATACTCAAATCCATAGCAACTTATCATCAATTTCATCCAAGCATAGTTAGGCATTTTGCAGATTTTCAACATGGAGCTCCATTGAAGTCATCACTACAAGCATCCATCCTTCATCAAGTATCTTCATCACATCATTGGAGTTGGGAAAGGGCCAATTTTCACATCAAATTGGCACCAACTCCCTCAAGAGATTAAGAGTTTGCTTTGTTTTAGAATAGGATTTGATATTTTTGTTTCAAGTTTTTTGTGTTCTTCATTTCATTCCTCTTCTTTTACATTCAAATGAATTTCTTGAGGAATCATGATTCTAATCTTGCATTTGATCTAATATATTGAATTTTTTTTGTGTTTGTGCAAGTTGGGAACCATGGTTCACAGGTACCAAAACATCCTAGGGTGGAATTAGAATGAGGGCGACCCAAGAACACGCTTCTTCATCCTTGAAAGTAGTATTTCACACAAGGTCGGCCAAACCAGTGTAAAACACATAGAACCATTAAGCAAAAATCTTCCAGATACCAAAATTATCTTCAATAGATTCAAGACAACTCAACTCTAGAACCACAAGTCATAAGACTTCATCAAAGAGAAATTCGTACCAACAATATTTCTCCTAGACCTCAACCAGAAACACAGAAAACTGCAGTTCATAACCAGTGAACACAACTTGCACTATACAACAAATCAACAACCAAAAATATGGATATAGCATCTTCTATCAACCATGAAAAATATGTCTGAACTGCACAACCATAGGAGAAAATCCGGACCAAAACTCAGAGCAACAATTGAATACTTGTAACATATCTTCAATACACTTTTCTCAATATCCTCAACATATACAACCAACAGAAACTAGTTGATAACTAGTTGATCGATTGACATCAATGACAACACCTTTTATCTTTCCATTCTTGCAACATTAGTCTCATAAGATCTACCATCATAAAATTCATGCCACTAGTAGAGGTTTGAGAACTACCTTGCATTAGTGAAGACATTATTTGCATGTCTGGGAAGTTGGCCTCAATATGGTCATATGCTTCATGATAACTACAACTAATGTTATCTACAAAATTTACAACGTTAGCACCATCCAAGGGATTGGGAACTCCTCTATTGTTAGATTGGGTATTCCAGGTTTGGTTGCCTCTCTGGGGGTTATACCCTCAGTTTTGAAAACCTTGGTTATTTTGATGATTCCCTTGATTGTGACTAAAACCTCGGCCACTGTTTTGGTTGTGATTATTCCCTGTTTGGGGAGGATTAACTTTCAAACAAGTTAGTTCATTTGTCACTTGAGACAACATATTTTTCATGGATTCAACCTTAGAGGCTAATTAGGCATTTAGACCTTGGCCAAGTGATCAAATTGATTGCTCAAAGAATGGTTTAACTGGTTGTCCATTGCCATTTGTAACATTTACTTCCTATCCATAACTTGGATAAGTAAGTGCAGGCGAGGTAAGGATCTGTTGGAAAGGGGTTGATATGATAGAAAATTTTAAGATACATTTAGAGTTCTTGGGATGGAGTTCATTAATGGTGTATGGTTTGTCAAAGCAATATTTAAAGCAGGAATTTGATTAGCCATCCCTGGTGGACCTAAAGAAGGAAAATCCCCAGAGATATTTCTAGCTTGTATTCCCATTTATTGGGTAAAGAAAATTGCTTGGTTGTAAATTGCATCGGGTGTGTCTCTCTGATTGTTAGGTGATCTTTTCAAAAATAGACTAGTAAGGGGATCTATGGATTTGAGATAGGTCTGAACCATTGTGCACTCAAGTATCACATTTGGATCTGCCAATTGTTTATAGGTCTTATGGAATCAAGAGTTGTAAATACTTATAGGCTCGTTTGGTTCTTTCCTACATGATACAAATTGATGGTATAAAATGACTGGGTTTGTGTAAGTCTTGAACTGATTGAGAAACTTATTCTCCAATTGTAGCCACGTTGTGATTCCTCCTTGAGGGAGATTAAGGTACTAATAGTAGGAAAATTCTCCTAACAAGTAGGGAAATAACCTACAGATGACATCCATGTGGGAAATATGAGCTCAATTGCAAATTTATTTAAAAGTTTTAATATGATCCTTCATTGTCCTTGACTCATTGTATATGTATTTAAGAAAAAAAATTTGGGGTTCTTTGGCAATTCATTCAGAGATTCTCCAATGTTTAATGGAGAGCTTTCATTGATAGTAAAAAATTCCATCAATGATGGCAAAGGGGCACTAGTAATTACTATTCATAGTGATACTGCACTAATAAGAGAGGATGATGAATTGGGTTTCAATGGCGAAACTACAGTTCTAGAAGCTTCATCTCTAGATTTCCCTTTGTCACTCCTAGTCTTCCTATGTTGGACTAACTCATTCAGATCATCTTTACTAGGAGAATATTTGAGTATCCTATAGTACCTCTCTATAGAGGACACAATATTTTCCAGTTTTTCTAGTGTTCCCTCCTTCTAGTGCCAATTCTGTTGAGGGTGATTTTGGTCACACACAACGTGCCAAGCAATTAGGGTTTATTTCCTCTCTTAGAAGTAGTAAATACTACTCCAATGCTCCTTTAGGTCGGGTCATGACTACGTGGGTAGCATAGTTGTGAGATCAATGTAGTTTTACAGGGGGATCTAAAATTTAGATAACAAGAAATTATATGCAATCAAAAAAAAAAATCTTAACAATTCAAACAACATATTGCATTTCAAAGTACAACAGATTTGAAATTAGTTTGTTTCTCTTTCAAGATAATGTATAAACCATTTATAAAGTAAAGTAAAAAAGTAGGGTAACAAGGAATAATGCAAATCTATTCTAATTGGACAACAACAATAAATATTTCATCAATCACTTCCATGTGTTTAAACGAGATCTTCCAAAACAATCATTAACGTAAATAGCATCACACACATTTATAATTAAAATTAGTGCAAACTTCAGAGGAAATAGAATCATTCACAAGATTTTCATATTTCCTGCAACCAAAGAATCCTCAAACATGCGTAGATCGAGGAAGAAACCTACTTAATTCCATGGTCACAGGAAAAATCTCATTGATTTGACAAGTGTGATTAAAATAAAATATCCATACCATCACCATAGCTCTGAATTCAAATGTATACAACCGAGGTGCTATCCTTAGATGAACCAAAATAAAATTTGCACAAAGATCAATAGGAAAATTCCAAACTAAGATTGTATTGTTTTGTTGTAGAAATTACATAAAAATTGGATCCTTTCCAATGACCCAAAATTTAACATATATAAAAATTATGTTTCCCATAATTATGGATCTTAATAAAAAATTAACTGGAACAAACTCCAACACTTGAGTCTTTTAATGAAATTAAAGTAAAGAAAAAGTGGGTGCCACCTAGTTGTGGTTTAGTCTCTTGCTAAAATTTAGGAAAGAATAAAAAATAACTTAAATAGAACTAAAATGTAATTGCAATCAAATTGGAAGCTTCAAAATTCCCACGACCGTCTAATTCCTTCATTTGGGCATATGATTTGCATCAACACTTATTGAAATTCTCGCACCGATATTTGCATCCTTTAATTTGGATGTAGATTTGAAGAAGCATTATCCTTAGTAGTAAAAACACTTGAACAATTGATAGTGGCATTCTTCATCCTATCTATAGTCATCTTCCAAATTTTTCAATCCATGTTGGCACTAATTCATTCATTTTCATTTATGGCCTCTTATAGAATTGGATTTTGATCTTCTGTTCAAATGTGGTCCTTTCTATTTGTTGTTGTATCTTGGCAAAAGATTCCAACCCTCTTGAAGAGATTGGAGTTTTACCTTTTTGTTGACCATCTTGTCAATTCCTTCTTGGGTGACCTACCCCTGGATAAAATTTTATAGTTCCTCAATCATATTCTCAGGCTCTCTCAATAATATTGGACTGTCCAAAATGTACATCCCATGTCTTATATTGATTTGTAGATGTCACTCATTGCCTTCCTGCTTGGCTCCTATTGTTATTTTTTTTTTACATTTATTCAAGATTTTGGCATGGAACTATGTGGCTCTTATTCAAATAGGAATTAATTATTGTTCTCCTTCTTTAATAATAGTAGCTTTGAGTAGTTCTTCTTCTCTAGTTTCATTCATCTAATGGAGGATTGGAATGTACTCCTCCCATACCAATAATTCTTCATCAATGCTCAGGGAAATTTGTTGAGCATTACTATCTTCATCATTAATTGAATGGTATGATTTAACTAGCTACTTCAAAATTGTATCCACTAGTTCCAAGAAGTTGTATTTCCATTGTTGTACAACAAAAATCCATCCATCTAGATTAGAGTATCTAACTTCACCTTTCAAAGTTGCCTGGAGTGCAGACTCGAGATCTTTATCGTTCAGTAGGCCAATGTGATTACTAATGCAGGAAATCAATTGTTTAACTTGAGCCTTTTGTGTTCTCATCCTTTTGAATTTTTTTCATAATATTATAAATTGACATCTACAAAGACTAATGCTCTCCATCTCTGTTTTGTACTCCCAACTCCACTTGGAAGATTTGGTAGTCATCAGTCATCATTTTGGATTCCATTTTTTCCACCAAAGGGACTGCTATCTCAGTCATCCTATTACCTTTCTCATCCATAAAAAATAGTAGAAATCCTTTGAGATCTCTTTCTTCTTCTTTTAGGAGAATGGAAGGCCTATGATAGTGCACTCAAGCTTCGCTTAGGAGTTTCTACATATGTCCTTTGTCCCTTCTTACTAGTTTGGTTCAACCGCATTGGTATAGTTGTAGATGTTTCCCTTGGAGGAGTGGAGACCATTATTGTGTCATAAGAAGTATTAATATTCACCTCTAGTTCATCCTAAACAAGCTCTCGATTCTTCTTTACTTCTTCATGAGCTTCTTCTTGATGTACTTCTCCTTTAGTTTGAGGCAGTTCCTCAACAACTTTTTCTTCTTGGTTGGCCTCTTGCTCAACCTCTTGTTGTTTCAACACCTCATCTTGAGAAATATGCTCATATGTATGCCTTGTATCTTTATCTAGTTCTTCTTGCAACACTTCTTCAACATTCACATCAAGTGGAACATTTTTAAACTCATCATCAACTTCCTTTTGTGATTTTTCTTCCTTGGGAGGCTCCTCCATTTCCCCTTCTTCATGAACATATTTAGCAAGAACTCCTTCTCCAAGATGTAGTTCGCTTGTTGGGAGGGAAGAAATTGGTGGTGGAGGCTGAGATGGATGGATAGGTGTTTCATCCTTTGGGGGTGATGGAGGGAGAATTGGCAGTGGTGACTCGTGAGGAGTCAAGGAGTATGTTTCTTTAGTTTCTTGTTGAGATACCCTTTCTCTGGTGGATTCTCTCGTTCTCCTTCTTCAATATAAGCTTTCACTTTCTTTCGGCTCTTCTTCTTCTTTTGAAGCAATGTTGATTGGACCTCTTTCTTTTATTTTCTTTCCTACTTCTTTAGTAGGTTCACCCTTGTCTTTCTTCTTGATTGTAGGGGTACTAGTGGAAGGTTTCTCCTGCTCTTTCTTTACAGTTATTTTGGAAAAAAATTCTCCTTTCTTCTTTTGAGTATCCTTTGGCTTCTCTAAAAATTTAGCCATAGAGAAAGGCATATTCAGCTAGTAGAGAGAGTGTGACATAACTTGTTGAGTTCTATCCTTAATACTATAATTTTCCTTAATAGAACATTCCACATTGAAAATTGGAATATTCAATTTTTTTTGGGTAGAATAAGCAAGATCCAAAACCTTTTCCATACTCTATTTGTTCTTCAGGAATCCAAACCTTTAGATAGTGTCTCATCATAAATATTGTCAATCAACAATAATCTTTCATTCTCACTTCAAATTCCTCTTCATAGTTTTCACAATGATCTTCAAGCTTGGGCTCATGGATGAAGTATGCACCCATCACTTTACTGATATTCACAATGGGGTCAAATCTTCCTCGAGCATCATTGTACAAGTCAAAACTATATCTTGACATCTCAATTTTTCATTCTTGCAATCATGTGTGTTTGCACAAGAATACACTCCTATTTGAATTAGAAAACCATTTACATGCTTATGTTTTCCTGCAATAAGCTTTTGAGCTTTTATAATCTATCCGCAAACTTCCAGAAAAAGCAATTTAGCTTATGGATATTGAGGAAGCTTGTACGGAATTTTGTGAAAACCTGCCACCCTAATGTAAGTGAATGTCTTATAATAGATAAACCAATATCCAATTTCTTCAATTACTTTCATGGCTTCGTTGAAGATCCTCCTAGAAAAGTCTCCCTCCAAACCCTAAATTATTATATAAATGAAATTATCGTTAACAACACCAAAATGGTGAAAACTTGCCTCCAATTCCAACAGAGGATAATGTTGGTAAATAGGTGCCTCCCCAAGCTCAAAAGAGCCCACCTTGGTGAGTCCTGCAAATGAGGCTTGTGAAACCAGTAGATAAATAAGGTATGAGGTCATGTAAAACTTGGATGTTGAAAGAACATTGCACATCTATTCATGGATGGTGTCACTAATAAGTTGAGCCCAATTAACTTTATTTTTGTAGGAAGAATTGATGATTTTATTTACCTTTTTTGGACATCAGGGATCGGGGATCCCTTATACCCCTTGCTTTACCATCTAAGTGCATTCAAGTTATGGTTGTATTCCATTTGGAGGTCAAGGATTGAGAATCCCCTTTACCTCTGGCTCATAAGGTGAATTCTTTTATTAAGCTTTATGTCATCAGGCATCGAAGATCGACGATCTCCTTAACCCATTGCTTTCCATAAGGATGATTGTTTAAGGATATGTTTATGCTTGATCGAGTGTTAGGGCTTGATCGGGTGTCAAGGATCGAGGATCCCTTCTACCCTTTTCATGGTTGATATTGGCATTATTTAAATGGTATTCCCAACTCACGAAGCTCGAAAGGATTTTAGGGATCGGGGATCAATTTTCGGTCTCTCGTATTACTTTTTTCTTAATATGTGATCAAAATCTAAGGAGTAAACCTGATTTGCTAAGTCTGAAAGGATTTGGTGACTGGGGTTCATATTTTCACCTTTCAGCTTACCATTTAGTTCTAGCATCGGTTAAGGCAAAACCCTGACCCTTGAAGTCCGATTTGCATTTTGTGCATCTAACTTGTTCTTTTGAAAAGAGGTTTGATGAAGGAACACTTGTCAATCTTATCATTTAGACAAAGGGAATTACCTCATGTTGGTGGACATTGGGAGTCAAATTTTGATCATACCTTCTACCTCTATAATGAAGCATGTAAACAGTACCTTCAACACTCG
Organism: Sequoia sempervirens; assembly: GCA_007258455.2. NCBI lineage: Eukaryota > Viridiplantae > Streptophyta > Pinopsida > Cupressales > Cupressaceae > Sequoia > Sequoia sempervirens. The sequence goes on along the minus strand of VDFB02000008.1, from coordinate 177,982,493 downwards.
AAGACCAAAATTTCTTTAAGCCTAGAAGGTTTGGCTAAGTGTTTGGTTGCATTTTCAGAGATCAGAGATCAAGGATACCCTTTAACTATTCCACCTTTATAAGAAAGTGGTAAGAGGCATCCTCAATCTGAGTGTGTTAATAGTTTTAGAGAACTTCTAAGGCATGATTGGGGATCAAGAATAAGATGTTCCTCTTACCTCTTTAGATGTTTTCATGCACTATGTAAGGGAGATTAGTGATACCCAAAGCCCAAATTTTATCAGTTTGAATCTATCAAAGGTAAATAGAAAGAAACCTCAGGTAACCCAAAGTTTGGCGCCCAATGATGACATCATAAATGACATCGATCGACACGTAAAATGAACAGTCAATTCGATGAGGTGTAAAAACCCCAAAAAATCCAAGAACAAAAAGAAAAAAATGAGAATGGAGAAACACATAAAGGAATACCCAAAGGAAAAATGAGAAAAAAAAACAAAACAAAATAAGAAAACATAGGAAACACAACAAGAAAAGCAAATAAAACCAAACATAACTAGGCGCATCAGAGAAGAACACAAACTAGGTAATCACAAAGTAAATGATTTGAATATACCAACCTAATAATGCATAGAATGAGTGGGAGAACAAGCACAAATAAACACACAAGCACGACACAAACTAGGAAACCCATGAACATGAATACGCACGAGAAAATGAATGACACAAATGAGCATGCAAGCACAAAAACATGCAAGAGTAAACGAATGACACCATGCAAGTGCACAAAAATGCAAGAGGAAATGAATGGAACAAATGAGCACACGAACACTGGAAAAAAACTACAATAAACAAACATGCCAAAGAAGTTGTAGATTGTTGCAATGCAGGTAACAGGATGAGTAATTCACAAATGATTCCAATGCCAACATCAAAGACCCCTCAATTTGTCACATTGATTACATACCAATCCAGGTGTACAAGCATTGAATTTTGGCTACTCTTCATTGAATTCAAATACCTGAATGATCACCTAACAGGACATGATGTGACATGCATGCCAAATGAGGTGTCATCATCGTACCACGCAAGTGGAAGTATGCAAAAAGAGAGAACTCCGATTTGTGAAACCTAACAATGGTGAAATAAAAAAACTTCAAAGACCCTAGAGGAAAGGGTCAAGGATCGGGTCTGACAAGGAAGGTTTACCATTCATTGAAATTTCAAAATCTAAACCTCAAAAGAAAACAAAGACCAAGGAAAAAAACAAGAGAGAAGGAAGAAAAAAGGAAAAAGGAGGAAAGGGAAACCGAGACATGCAAAATGAAGATGAGGGGGTCACCATTTTTCCAAGAGAAAAAAGGGCCATGAGTGTGAAGACACAACATTTTCCTTGATTTTTCTCTCCAATAAATCTCTTCGTAGGCTGGAATTTTATAATGGGCTTCTATGAGTTCTTTTTCTTTCCTAAAATATTCTACCATCATTTGATTAACAATCTTCTAATTTAATCTCTCCAATTCATAAATTATATTTTCCATTTCTCTTGGAAGATGTTTTGAAGTTGTTTTTATTCCAATCTCTAATATTTTTCTTGATTATTATCATTTATTTTACAAACATGAACATTTTATAACCTTTTGAGACTTGGACTTGCATCCACTAGTTTGACATGGTTCCTTTCAAATATTCACTTCTCAACCACATTTTTCAAATTTGAATGGTCACCTTTTTGGATTACTATCATTCTCCACTTGAGTTTAATGTAACTAGAAAATGGTCTAATCCAAAAATTAGAAAAATCATAGTTTGACATCAATTGAAAGATATAATATATCTATCAAGGCATTCATCTATATTGGTAAAGCCTTTCCTACTATGTGAATTATCCATTTTTGGGTGGAATATCAATGAAGTCATTATTGCTTACAAACATCCCGAAATATTCTTGTCTTTGATCCGTCCTTTTCATTGGTGATGGAATTGAGTTGAAGTCCCCCTAAGTATAAAAGTTTCAAAATAACACATGAATATATTTATTTCAAAAGAAACCGATGAATATAATTATGTCAAAAGATACTATGAGTGATAATCATGACATCTAAGGTTCATTTATTGATCTAGCATTTGGTATATTTAGTCACCACGTATTATAAATAAAATAAGATTGTTGGTTTCACTTAAGGTATGAAGTGTAGGTTTGAAACCATAAAAAATTGTTTGTTCCTAAAGTAGACACATATTTAATGACCATTAAAGAGTAAATGCAACTTTGTTAATGTTCTTTAAATTTTTAATCATAATTAAATTATTCGTGTTCAAGTTATATTATTTTCATTTAAGAAAATTCAACCCCTAAAATTTTATACAAGTGAAATGGTCTTCCACCATGCATATATTTTTATGAGAACCAAAATCTCCAAGTATTCATCATTTAAAAAATTATAAGTGTCATTTACCATGTTAAGGTGTTTGAACTACTTTATAATAGATTTCAAGAGATAAATCATATCTTTGATACTATCATATGGTTAGATCAATTGATCAAATAAGAACTGAATTAAAGCAATTGACAAGATAAATGATCAAATTAGAAGCCATACTCAATGAAATTCAATTAACAACACTAAAAGACTCAATTCAAAGCAATAAAGATAGAATTTAAAGCAATTAAATCTAACTAATGTGCAAACCTCCCAATCCCATTGTGGATTTGAAGAAAACTTGTAGTGTAGTGATGTGGAGTGCTCAAGTTTTCCTAATCCATTATGTAGAAAAGGTTATTGATTCACATATTCTCTCAAAATGCTCTCTAGTTGCTCAAGAACGACTTAATAATTCAAGAGAGTAAGGGTGACATAAAGATTGTGAATAGACTTTATGTTGAAAGGTGAGGTATTTATAGATTTTAGTAACATTGATCAATGGTCAAGATTGAATTGGATAATCATTGGATGAGAGAAGATTAAGGAGGTGAGTGTGGATCAAGGATTAATTCCTCTCTGTGATAATGTATCCCAAAAATTTTCCTGAAGTGACTCCAAAGACACATTTCTTTAGATTTAACCTTACTTGATATTTCTCGAGTCTATCAAAGATTTGAGCCAAGACTTCTAGATTTCCTTTCCTTGTGACTAATTTTGCAAGTATACCATCCACATAATCTTCTAAGATCTTGCGATACATTTTATGGAAGATAACTATTCTTGCTCTTTGATAAGTAGCTCCTATATTTTTCAAACTAAATGGCATAACATTCCAGTAGTATGTTCCCCATGGGCACGTGAAGGTCATTTTGTATTGATCCTCTTTTTCTATCATAATTTGATTGTATCCAGAGAATCCATCCACAAGAGAAAGCATCTCATGTTGATTTGTAACATCTACAATGATGTTTATGTTAGGTAGTGGAAAATCATCTTTAGGAAAATTCTTGTTTAGATCCCTAAAATTTGTACATATGTGTATGCCCCCAGTGGGTTTTGAGACTAGTACAAGGTTTGAAACTGACTCTAGATAGTCAATGGGTCATATGAAACCCACATCCAATAATTTCTACAATTCTAATTTGACTAGTAATGCAATTTGGGGATGCAATTTTCTTAGCTTTTGCTTTACTGGCTTTGCATTATATGCACTGCTAAGTGATATACCACCAATGAAGTGTCCAATCTAGGCATATCTGTATATGACCAAGAAAAACAAATCTTCCTTTCCTTGAGAAAAGCTGGTAGATTCTTCTATTCTTCATCACCCAGTGAGGTAGCATAGAATGTGAAACAAAATAGAATTTTGTTACTTATGGTTTAGGACATAAAACAACACATTTCCCAATCATTTCATTGAAGGAAAACCCTAGAGATCTCAATCTAAAGTATGCAAAGGAGAAAGAGATCTTGTAATAGGGATGTCCTAGGGTCTGATTATAAAGTAAAGAGGGGTTCACTACCAATATAGGGCTTGGAAAGACTAATGAAGTGCGAGACCTAATGCTTAAACCTAATGCAATGAAATACTTCACTAAATAACCTAGAAAAGCATGTAAAACATAATAGAAAGCTGAGAGATGAAAGGTGTGCACCTAGAAACCTAAAGAGGACTAGGTGAAGCTCTGAAATGCAGAGAAGACTAATTTTAATGTTGACTAGGAATCATATGCCAGATTGGGTGATTTAGTCCCAGATTAGGCTTTTTGGGCAAGAACAGGTTTCTGGCAGTGTAGATTTTGGATTTGCAAAAATCTGGAAATTGACCTATACTGGGACTCATAAGCCAGAAGTGGTGTATCAGTCTATTTAGGGTTTTCTAGAAATTCAAACTATAAATCTACTCCTCAATTTCTGCTATGTCCTTTCCAATTGATTTTCATATCCGAAACCCTAATTTGTAACCTGTAGATGTTCTCCAACAATCTCTAATGCAAGGTGACAACTTTGACAACTTTGAAAACTTCAACAACTTTATCCAAACTTTCTCTTCAATGTGTCTTCAACCTAAATCTACAAATCACACACAAAAGAGAGGGGAAAATGTTGTTTTGTTAGTGGAAAGGGGTTTTCCTTGTTAAACCCTATTTTGGTAATCAAACCTTGAAATCAAATGAAATCAAATGAAGGAATGATGAATGAACAAAATATGATATTGCAACTCACCAAACCCTAGCAATAAAGTGTTGCAAACATGAATGAAGTGGCTCCAATAGATGTAGATCTTGACTCTTGCTTGAATGTGGTAGATCTTGCATTGAATGTTAGCTTGAATCATAAAACCCTACATCACAATTGTTAGCTCAAAAATAAACATGATGCATGATGAATTTGACATGATGTTTGATGCTTGAACGATGCTCTAAAACACTTGATAATCAGCCCTTGAATGCTCTTGTAAACACTTGAATGCTCTTGTGAACTCAAACTTGCTATAAGAATGCTCATTCAACTTGCTAGGTGTAAAATGAGTAAAATAAACTTGTATTTATACTTGTTTATGCCAAATTTCCCAAAATTGCAACACTACAAACCGACATTAGATCTAGGAGAATGAAATCCCACCAAGAATTTGAATTAATTTCAATTTTGTGCCACATGGGACTCATACACTAGAAGTGGCGTATGAGTCCCATTAGGCATTAATTATGGAACCATTTTCAAAAATTCTTAGAAAGGTGCAAAATCCATATTGGGACCCAAAAACCTAGGTGGGACTCATATGCCCAAGGTGGCATATGAGTCCCAGATCACTAAATCTAGGCCACACAACCTAAAAACATCTAAATTATTAATGGATGTTGATTTATGTTGGAATTATCCTCGAAAATATGCAGTGAACGAGGCTTGTGGATGCAAAATAAGGAAAATTAAAGCATAAAGAAGCCCAATTATTTATGAAAACCCTAGAAAAGTGTGAAAGTAAGGAACAACACTTTACAACACCTTAAATAAATTACAATTAAGTTGATTTAGTTCACAAGGGCCCAAGACCTAATGTGAATGTGTCAAACACATTACAACAATAAATCAAGGTGACATTATGCTCAATTTAACAAGGAGGACCCAAACAAGCAAGGAAAAGTAAAGGGATACTATTTTCATTGCCACATAATGTAACTTGATCCCATATTTATTGGTTGTGCTTTTTCCACATGAATTGTTGATTTCTCCTAATCCATTGTATTATTGGGTAGATTTAATCCTTCATCCTCAAGCGCCTCAAAGAGGTTTTCACCGTTGGATACGTCATTTTTTTTTACTATTTTATGATCTGAAAGTGTCACTTTGTGGTTTTCACTTGGAGATCTTGTTTTAATTTTTAAATTTGCTATTTTGTGACTAAAGGATTCAATCATATCCCCAAAGTATGCTTGTGTATCCAACTCTATATCAAATCCTACTTTATAGTCTCCAAAAGGTATCTGATCTCAGATTCCCATGAACTCTGAGATAGCCTCATTATTTTTGAATGAATCTAGAGTTGGTGCTTGTTGTTGGTCCCAGTTGATAAGTTGGGGATATATTAGTTTAAGTTCTTTGTCTTGGATGGGGGATGAAAAGGATGTAGTGGTAATCATGTATATCGAGGCATGTTCAAATAATTCAATGATACACATGGGTAAGTTGTCAATGTTCTCATATTCAGATTTGTTTACCCATGAAGAAGCTTAATCTTCCTCAAACGAGATATCCTCAACGAAAGGGACCACATTTGTGTTTGAGGTGTAACCAAGACCAATATTCTTTATTCGCTTTTCTGGGATTATTGGTTCATGCATTGTTTGATGTGTCAAACCAAGGCCACTTGTACCTATGTAGCCCAATATTTTGATTAGTTGGAACCCTTTGTTACTTACATCCACTAGAAATGGAGATTCTTCTTGTTCATCCTGATATATCCATTTTGATATGTTTCCTTCATCTATGATTTTTGTGTTTAGATCTCACCATTTCTCAAATGTGGTATGTTTGAAATTTTTGGATACCTTCTCAGTATGCTATGGTTGACCATATGTCTTTGGAGAAAGTGGAAATTTTCCCACATAAAAAGAATATTTTAGGTTGTACTCACCACAACCATTGTCCTTGATTTGCACTTTAATTTTTGGGTTTTCCTGTTGTGAAGCTAATGTAGATGCTAATGTTCATGGATCAACATAAGAGGAGGATAATGGAACTTCATCATTTTTGGGAACTCAAAAATGTAATCCAAGACCTCATAGATCAAAAATGTATATGCCAAAGTTGTTTATGGGAAAAGTCGCACAAGGTATGTGTCATTATAAGATACTTCCATGCAAGCCACATAGAATTCTCTTACATGTTCTTCAAGATTTTCACATCCTTTATATTTATCAAACTTTGGAATTTCAAAGTTTGAGGGAAATGGTACCATCATGATGCTTATGTCAAACAAGTAGGGACATAGATCTTGAATGAAGTGTGATTTTTAAGTCTTCCCCAATTGTATGTCTTGAATATTTTTCATTAACGTTTGAATTTGTGATGATATGTCCATAAGAGCAATGCTTGGTAATGAGTTATAAGTATTATATTGTGGGATGGTTGATGAGTTGAATGAAAAATATTGATAAGGGGGGATGTTTGTGTTATATTGATTATGTGGAGTGTTTTGTGGATTTGTGTATGGTGGTGTAAGTGCATTGTATGAATCATACTGTTGTTGAGTTATGACATGTTGTTGAGGATTTGGTTGTAATGTTTGTTGTTTTTGTGAAAATATTTGTTGTTGGGCTTGTTGTTGCACTTGTAATTTTTTGTGTGCTTGCAACTATTGTTGAGTATGCAGTTTTTGTTGGTATGATGTTTTATTGTGGCGATGGCATTTTTTGTTGATGAGAAGCAATATTTTGTTGGGGATGTTGTGAAGCGAATTGATTTTGTGGAGTGTTATTTTGTTGTTGATGTTGTGGTGGGATGATGTTTTGATGTTGTTGCATAATATTTTGTTGAGGATATTGTTGTTGTTGATGTTGATTTTGTTGGGTTTGTTGATGTTGATGTTGTTGATGTTTGTTGATGTTGATGTTGTTGATGTTGTCGATGTTGGGGTTGTTGATCTTGTTGATGTTGGGATTGTTGGTGTTGATGTTTCGGTTGTTGTATGTTAGGACCATTCAAGCATGTTTTGTGAAGGTGGATTCATCCCATAGTTTGTCACGTTTGAATTTTGAGCATTGTATGTTGATGGGATGTTGGTATTTTGAAAGCCTAAATTTGTGTTGGTATTTTTAAAACCTAGATTTGTGTTGGTATTCTCTAGACTTTGAGAATTTTACAAGGGATTAACATATTGATTTGATAAATTTGTTTGATCCATCCCTTGCAAAGTAACCATTTGTTGACTTGACATATTTAATGAAGAAGGCCTTGGTATTTTTTGTGTAATATTTTGTGCCAAATGTTCATTTCCAAGTGGGTGATTCCTTAATACCATTCTTGATGCTAAGGATTGTTCTTTTAATATGTTTACATAAAATTTGGAGGGAAGTTTAGCACCATTTTGTGAAAGTTTCAACATGTACAAATTTGGGTCAAAATTTAACATGATTTCTATTATGTGACCAAGAGTTGGATCTTGTGACATTTCTAGAAGTTCATCAGGAGTGAATCCTCTAGGTTTATTGGTGATATACTATATATAAATTATTTAAAATTGAGTTGTTTGAGGTTTTGTTTTGGTTGGTAATGGAACTTCATGATTGATATGCATTCCATAGGGTTGATAACTAACATTTGCAATAATAGGAGCATTTGATCCACTAGGATTGGACTCCATGTTTTTCTTGTATTGGGATCTTGTTGTGACCATACAACTGGTACTAACCCCAGGAGATATGAATTGTGATGTTTTATCCAAATAATTTTGTTTAAATATTTCTTCAAATTGGGCTAATAATGACACCATAATCAGTTTTAGACCAATGTTTTTGAATGAATTTTAGTTGGATGGATGATGTGGAACCTTCAATTTAGATAAAGTTTGGACTAGATCTATTGTTTATGATTATTTTGAGGACGATAATGATATTGTAAACTTTAAGAGTAGACTAATGACACCAAAGTAGGCTAGCTCATCATGATTTGACACTAATTTGACCAAATACTTGGGAAATAGATTATTTTCCAAGCAAGATGTCAAACTAAGATATGAGATGAAGATCTAAGTCAAAATGATCATTATCTAATATTAGGTTACTGTTTTGAATGGATTGAGCTAATGGTTCACGATTTTTGAAAAGTTGATCCAAATGATGACTAATGGTGTTTTGAAAATTCCAATGTGAAGCTAGAAGTCACAATTTTGTTACTATTTTGAATCATCAAGATAGTCACCAGTTTGTTAAAGTTTGCTTGTCAAAAATTTGAATCTAGAAATTTGTTAGGTTCTCTATATTTTTTTGACAGATAAAGGTGTTGCACTATCAGAACAAAGGGGTTTCACTATTTACTATAAAGGCATGGAGATGTCTGCAAATGTACCTTGATTCCACAAAAGTGTCACACTATTGGAAACAAAGGCAATAAGATGCAGTTTCCTAGGTTTACTCTGGAACAAAAGTGTTGCGATGTACAAAGGCAATAAGATGCAAACAAAGGCGGTGCTTTGACAAAAATAGAAGCATTAGTTTGCATACAAAGTCACTAAACTATCAAAATAGAGGCGCTACAATTTGTTCAGAGGTTGAAATTTTACAAGTTTGTCAGCATTTTGAAATTTTGATGTTTATTTTGTGTTTGATTATTTTGGAAAGATAAAAAATAACAAATAGTATGTAAAACTGACTCAATTGGTGTTGGATGATTTTCACATGTTCTTCTTCCACAAGATCACACTAATTGGTATCACAAGTATATTCATGATAAAGACATACCATAGAACACATCCTATTTGTAGTGGTAGATTGATTTTGTCAACTTATGCCTACATAATAAAATACCTTCCAATGAGTGAATGACTAGAGTATGCCAAGGTCTTGTACCACCTTGACACCTCTTACCTTGAAAGGAAAATTTCCTAACAAGGGATTATTGTCACCTCAAGAAAGGTTGGTACATAGCAAGTAACTTCACGCATTGATCCTTATATGTTGTACCACTTTAAGCTAGTTATCTACAAATGGCTCTTAGGCTTCTAGATTTTACAAGTTTGTAGTGGGGGAATCAATGAATAGAGAGCTCATTTGGTATGCCTGAGTTGAGATGGGTCACCTCTCTTCTCATCACCTATACGTGTCTTGGTAGATTGAGGGTCACCAGGCTTGGCTTGAAGGATGTGAGCCACTCCTTGGGGTACAACTTTCGTTCTCTCCCCTTTTATATATCGTTCCTGAACACACAATTGAGATAAAAACTTGGGGTGATGAGCCCCACAAGAAAGTCTCCTACTTATAATAAAATAGAACTCGTGTTGATTTTGGTCCTCAAGATCATTCTTTGGAGTTGCGAGAGGAGAGCATACACAACACTAGACCTCAAGGTGTACAACAAATATGAAAGTTAGTGGTACTTCTTATTTCAAGATTGCACTAAGGTGCAAGGAAAGAGCATACGTATACACTAACCTACCAAACATGCCAGAAAAATCATTTTAGATGCACCAAGTATTCACATGTTTGGTTCAATTTTAAAACACCAAATTTCAAAAGTGCAAGTTATGGTAAATTGTTAATCCCAAAATGAAATGTGCAAGTTGTGTTGTTCAATTTTAAGAACCAACTAAAAGCATGATGAGATTTATTTTATTGCACCAAGGGAAAATGAAATTTGTATGTAAATTTTTAAAACACCAAATTGAAGTGTGAAAATGAATTTTAAGCACCAATTAAAAGTGTGAGTTGTTGGATTCATTTTAGATGCGCCAAATGTAAATGTAAATTAATTTTATGCACCAATTGAAATGTGAATCCTAGATTAATTGAAAACCTACAAAACAAATGTTAGTAGATTTTTTCTCAAATATCATATGTTGCAAACAGTTAGTTCTATCAGAGAAAATCAAGAAAATTAGAAAATTTTAGGGTTATTTTAAATCAAAATCTCAAATCAATTTGAAAATATAACCAAATAAAAGTGAGGTTACCTAAAAAAGGAACTAGTCTTTGTAACAAAGACATGACACTATCAGAGAACAAAGGCACTAACCTTTAGACAAAAGCATGACATTGTCCTGCAAAAAAATAGAGACTAAATCAAAATAAAAGTGTGGGGATTTGACAAAGACGTCAACCTTCTAACATAAGCATCGATCTTTGACCCTGAAAAAGCATCACCCTTTTACAAAGGCATTGCACTATTAGAACAGAAGTGCTGCACTATTCCTGCAACTTGCAAACTTCACAAACTTCACAAAAAATTGATTAGAAAAGGACGTGGGTCCCACCAGGAATGCCAAAATATCATATGGTTAGCTCAATTGATCAAATAAGAATTGATTTAAAGTAATTAACAATGTAAATGATCAAATTATAAGCCATACTCAATGAAATTCAATTAACAACACTAAAAGACTCAATTCAAAGCAAAAAATATAGAATTTAAAGCATTTAAATCTAAGTAATGTGTAAACCTCCCAATCCCATTGTGGATTTGAAGCAAACTTGTAGTGTAGTGATGTGGAGTGTTCAAATTTTCCTAATCCATTATGTAAAAGCTTGATTGGAAGGTGATTGAATCACAAATTCTCTCAAAATTCTCTCCAATTTCTCAAGAATGACTTAACAATTCAAAAGAGTAAGGGTGCTATAAAGATTGTGAATAGACTTCACTTTGAAAGGTGGGGTATTTATATATTTTAGTAATATTTATCAATGATCAAGATTGAATTGGATAATCAGTGGATGATAGAAGATTAAGGAGGTGGGTGTGGATCAAGGATTAATCAAGTGGCTAATAATCCATGAGGTATGGATCAGGGATTAGATCGATGGTTCATAATCCATTAGAGACTCAACAATATCCCTTAATTTGAGGAAATATGTTGGAGATATTATTCATGTGGATGGAAGAATTTTAATTTGAAAAGGGAATATTCCAACAGAATAGTCTTTATGCAAGTTGGAGGATTGGAGGAGCAGTTAATTAATTAAACAATTATAAAAATCATTTAATTGTGCAAGTTGGAAGAATTAAGATCTTTAATTGAATAATTATGAATTATTTAATCAAGTGGGATTATTAGCATTTCACTTAAATAATTTGGAATTATTTAATCAACAGGAGAGAAAACGATGAATTATGATGAATTAATCTAATAACCTTAATTATTCGATTAATAGGGGAATAAAGTGAATTTAACTAAATAATTGGAATTTTTTTTTATTTTTTATTTTTTAGATTGCAGGAATCGGGTAGCACGACCCCCTATAAACTGCAGTGCACCTGGTAAACTTTTTAACGTGACCGGCGGCGCTGGCGCGACACGCCCTCCGGTACCACGGGACGGGGGAGACTAGAACTCGTGACCAGCAGAGCCGCAACGGAATTACTTAGCCAACTGAGCTAGGGCCCCTGCCCAATAATTGGAAATTATTTAATTAAATAGAGGAATAGGTGATTTATGAAGAAAATGATGTTAGTAAGAAAAATCAAAGGTGTGTGATATATTCAAGATATTTTCAGATGTCTACATGTTGGGAGTTGAGCTAACTGTTATTCCCAAAAGGTCAGCCTATCAGGAATTCGCTACTATGCCAAAATTAGGATCCACGTGAGGCTATTTAACCATGTCGCGAGTCATGTGGTCAATGTTGACCAAGGGGTGGAAGTGTCAAGCTTCCAACAATCCCCCCCAACGTGACCACAAGATTCGAACCCGCAACCCTCACTCTGATACCACTTGTTGGGAGTTGAGCTAGCCATTATTCCCAAAAGGTCATCTTATCAAGAATCCACTATTATCTTGAATTAATGATCCACAAGAGGCTATTAAGCCATGTTGTGAATCATGTGGTCAATGTTGACCAAGGCGTGGAAGCATCGAGCTTCCAACACTACAGATACTTCATGTTTATTCTTGCAAACACAAGTTATTGCTTTGTAAACTTTATACTATATGTATTTTTATTCATTATTGAAATTGTACTTATTGTAATTTATATATTATATTAAAAAAACTCTTACTTCTAAGTTAATTGTTTTAATGTAACTAAAAAATACTTAACATATAAACTTTATAAACTATAGTATCATAAAAGAGTATTTAAAATATCTCAAAATAATTATTCTTGTAAAGCATAAACTATTAGCTTACAAAATATTTTTTAAAAATTATTAAAAATTGTACTTAACTAAATAATTTTTATTAATTAGTGAGGGTTCTATAGGGGTGCTCTCCTAAAAAATAAAAAACATTTTATAAAAAACATTTTTGATGACTATTGGATACAACTAAAAAGGCTACCATCCAAAGGTCTATCAAATAACCAACTAACAACTACTTAGGAGAAAAACAACACAAGATCCAACTACTCGACATCACCCATCCTCCAACACCTCTAGCAAAATTAACACTTGAACCATCTACAAGAACTACTATTTCAAACCACCTTGCCTAACCTTAGAAATGAAACTCCCACAAGTTGCTCCAAGAGAAGATAATTTCACATGGAGTCCTCCTTATATCCTTCTTTCACTAGTACAATTATTTCATTTTCTCTTTTGGAGAGGAGTCTTTCCCATGTGGTTTTCTCTTTTTCTCTAGTTATGAGAGATTCTAGTCACTTGTTCATGGGTACCTCATTAGGCCTTGTAGCCGGGGCCAATTCTGCATTCATTTAGCTTCCTTTATCAATTGTTTAGTTTCTCCCTAAGTTGATCTTAAGGGGGGGTGTTGGAGTAAATAAGTCATTATTTGATAATTAATTAATGATCAATTAATTATTAGAGGCTTTTTTACTTTATTTCACTTAAGCTAAACTTAGGAGTTTATGTTTAATCTTTATTTTTATTCTTACTATTAGATTGGACTAAATTTAGGACAAGTTGTCTCATTGCATGAGATTATCACACTTGTCTCTATCTTGTTAATCCACATGTAGGGTTTGCTTGTGCTTTGCTTATATAATCATGCACATTCATTTGTAATATTAATCCAGGTAACATGGCTTAATCCAGGTTATTTGCATCAATAGAATTCCTAGGTTATTTAGCACAATCTCGCTTTTGATCTTCTCTATTGTGATAGGTAATTGTTTGCAATTGTTTCATGGGAGTTGTGGATTGAATTAGTCAATTCTAACATGGTATCAAAGCATAAATCTGTAGCCCCCTATTCAATTTCTAGAGGGATCTGACCTTGAGCAATTTTTTAGTGCGTCATGGAGCAAAATGGGCCTCACCATCGCATCCGGAGCAGCCGAGAACATAAAGAATGCATATCATTTCATCAATTTTAGTGCAGTTGTAAAAAAAGCAAAAAAAATTTAAGGCTACACAAATCTTGAGGTGGTCTATGCAACTCTTGTGTCAGTTGTACGGTACATCAAGTCAGGGTTCACTAGTTTTTTTAATTATTTTAATCCATTGATCAAAAAAAAGAATTCAGGTTTTTTTAATTTTTTACCTGTAAAAAAATCAAAAAGCAAACAAATTTTTAAAAAAAGCAAAAAAATTTAAAAGGGCGCATCAAGGCCTATGCATAAGGTATAGAGCTATACCCTAGTGCCAAGCCTGAGTAGCCCCACGTGGGCCCCACTGGCTACTTGCCGCTCTAAGTAAATAGTTGGCGACCATTAAAAAGCCAGGCAAAATCTTAAGATTCCCTAGAATCTTTCAAAAATCAAGTTAGCACAAATCTGAGGGAATATTCCCCATAAAGATCTTGGCAATGTACAACCAATATTCTAGCAATCGAAATGGAATATTTCATTCGCTTTAGCATCTCCAGTCACCGACAGTTTTTCAGACAACCGTCAAATTTTTTCTAGAGATCTGGGCTTTTTTTGCGGTGATGTCCATATGGTCATCAAATTTAACCCAGTAATATGTTGATGTCAACATGACATCATCATACGGTCGGCCCTCTTTGCCCCCTCCTAGCTCTAATTTTCCCTAAAGTAGCTATTTTTTCTTTTTGGCATAACTTGGGCATATGGTGTCGAAATCGAGAAAATGAGATATCGTCGGAAAGCTAGTTCTATGAAATTTCCAATGGTGCAGGTCTCACCATCAGATTTTGTTAGTGGTTCCTATTATTCTCATTCAAAGTTATATCTTCATTTTTCACTTCCGAGCTTGTAACTTTTCGATTGTATCTCTAATTTTCACAATTCAAGCAACGTTGGAAAGGTATTTCAAAGCTCTTTAGATCTATTCATGTTCTTTTTCTAGAATCTTCCCCAAGTACATTTTCTTCAGTATTTTGGGTTTTCACACTTTGCTTAATTACTTGGACATTTTGGCACTTGGAAAGGATCTGTTTGCGTGGGATGACATCATTTGATCTGCTTTATTAGTACTAAGGTTATTAGTCTCTGATTTTTTCATTTGAGTGAGTATCATGGGTTTTTTTGTTTATCCTTTTGTGATCAACTTGGATAAGGATAACTGAGTCTTGGTGAAATGGCATTCTGACACATCTCAGGTGGCTTGATATTTTTCCTTATCTATATGGACTTGTACCTACACCAGACACACCGGGGAGTTTATCAGCATGGGGCATCATGAGAGATCATATTGTAGAGGTTATATGTTCCAGTGTTGATCTTGACACTATGTATGTTGTATCAGACATTGAATGTCCCCACATACTTTGGACATGACTTTGGAAGATCCGTGGAGACCCTCATATCTCTCCATACCCAGAGGATCCTATTGTAGATTGTCTCATTCTTCTTGTAGATGCAAATTGCATACCCTTTGATAATGATACTTTAGAGGAGCTTGAGTATATCACAAGTCTTGCATGTTCCAATAGTTCAAAGACTTATCTTCATGTTCCCACTCTACAGATTGAGACTACATCATCATTATCTTCTATTGTTCCTGATCAATTTGACATCGCCACATCATTGGCCCCTATTGATTTAGTGCAACAGGACATCCATCTTTCAGACATGGCTACTTGGGATTCGTATCTTGTAGACATATCATCCTTGTTTGCAAAGTCCTATATTGTAGATCTGGAGGATCACTTTGAGGACATTCATCTCCTCTTTGTTGACAGCCACATCAACGATGTTGGCCCACTATCTTCATCGCCTTTGCAACTTGTTCTACATCAGTCTTCATAGGATCTTGGATCACTATCATCGCTTTCTGACATGTGGATATGTGGGAACTTTTCAAAGGCACACATCATCTTGGTTTGGATTATAGTATCACCCATATTTATGGATTGGCTTCTGCAATCACTAGTGGGTCCTTTTCTTCCTAAGGGGAGAAATGTTGTTTACAGGCATTGGATCATATTCTATCTTCAGGTGTTCATCATTGGCATGGGAGCTCTTTCTTTTTGGGGGGATTCATATCCTCATTTTCTCTCTCCTATCAGGGGGACATCTATTGTACTTGCATGATAAAAGTAGTCCTTGGGTGTCACATGGAGTCCTCCTTATATCCTTCTTTCACTAGTACAATTATTTCATTTTCTCTTTTGGAGAGGAGTTTTTTCCATGTGGTTTTCTCTTTTTCTCTAGTTATGAGAGATTTCAATCGCTTGATCATGGGTACCTCATCAGGCCTTGTAGCCAAGACCCATTCTGCATTCATTTAGCTTCCTTTATCAATTGTTTAGTTTCTCCCTAATTTGATCTTAAGGGGGGGTGTTGGAGTAAATAAGCCATTATCTGATAATTAATTAATGATTAATTAATATTAGAGGCTTTTTTACTTTAGTTCACTTAAACTAAACTTAGGAGTTAATGTTTAATCTTTAGTTTGATTCTTATTATTAGATTGGACTAAATTTAGGACAAGTTGTCTCATTGCATGAGATTATCACACTTGTCTCTATCTTGTTAATTTGCATGTAGGGTTTGCCTGTGCTTTTCTTATATAAGCATGCACATTCATTTGTAATATTAATCCAGGTAACATGGCTTAATCCAAGTTATTTGCATCAATAGATCTTAGGTTATTGAGCACAATCTCACTTTTGATCTTCTTTATTGTGATAGGTAATTGCTTGCAAGTGTTTCATGGGAGCTGTGGATTGAATTAGTCAATTCCAACATGTTGGAGTAAACAAGTCATTATATGATAATTAATTAATCATCAATTAATTATTAGAGGCTTTTTTACTTTAGTTCACTTAAGCTAAACTTACGAGTTGATGTTTAATCTTTAGTTTGATTCTTATTATTAGATTAGACTAAATTTAGAACAAGTTGTCTCATTGCATGAGAATATCACACTTGTCTCTATCTTGTTAATCTGCATGTAGGGTTTGCTTGTGCTTTGCTTATATAAGCATGCACATTCATTTGTAATATTAATCCAGGTAACATGGTTTAATCTAGGTTATTTGCATCAATAATAATTCTCGTGTTGTTGAGCATAATCTCACTTTTGATCTTCTTTATTGTGATAGATAATTTCTTGCAGGTGTTTCATGGGAGTTGTGGGTTTAATTAGTCAATTCCAACATGGTATCAGAGCCTAGATCTGCAGCCCCCTATTCAATTATTGAAAGGGTCTAACTTTGAGTATTTTTTAGTGCATACTGGAGCAAAACGGGCCTCGCCATCACATCCAAAGCAGCCAAAAACCTTAAGATAGCCTATCATTTTGCTCAAATCTAAGCAGTTGCAAAAAAAAAGTAAAATCACAGATCCCAAAAAAAATCATACAATCACACGAATGCGTACCACATATCGTTTGGGTCCGCACGCCCTTTTCAGAAAATTAACAGGTAGGAGGGTTTAAATTTTTTCTCTAGCTTTTAAAATATTTTTGACTTAGATTTTTTTGAAAAAATATATAAAATCAATCAAAAAAAGCTTTTTGAAAAACAAAAAAAAAAGAAAATTGCAAATTTTTTGATTTGAAATCAAAAAATCAAAAGAAAAAAATATATATAAAAAAAAAATTAGGGGGACCTACTGTGTAGGCATTGTACCTTGCACTGTAGGGCCATGCCTACCACAGTAGGCCCACCGGGCCCATCCAGCCCACCAATGGCCTCTACTTGCGAGTGGCAAGCCTTCAAAAGCCGACGTACCTAAGCATTCAACAACCTCCATAAAAAAATTGGCAATCAAAAGGAAAACCCGGCGAATCTCCTAGAATTCGACAGAGTCAAACATAGGAGGTCGGTGCAAATTTTGCGATGGAATCTTCGCGATTCCAAAGAATATTCTAGCATCGGTAAGTGACTAGTAAAAATTTTTGGCAACAGGTGTTTTTTTGAGTTGATGGGCATCAAACTGTCAAATTTAATGCAACATTTTGATGACATTAGCATGACATCAGACTGACATCATTCATACGACTAGTCTCCAAGCCCCCCCTCCTAGCCCTGATTTGCCTTCAAGGAGTAGTTTTTTTCTTTTTGGCATAACTTGGGCATACAGTGTCAAAATTGGGCAAACAAGATATCATCGAAAAGCTGGTTCTATGAACTTTCTAGTGGTATAGGTATCATCATCATATTTTTCTACTAATTCCTGTTATTCTCAGTCAAAGTCATATTTTCATTTTGTGCCTCCGAGCTCATAAATTTTTGCCTGTATCTCTAATTTTCACTATTCAAGCGACATTGGAAAGGTATTTTAGAGCTCTTCAAATCTATTCATGTACTTTTTCCAAAATCAGCCCCAGGTACATTTTATGCAGTATTTTGTGTTTTCACAATTTTGTCAATTACTTGGACGTCTTGGCACTTGGAAAAGATTTGTTTGTGTGAGATGACATCATTTGATCTTCTTTATTAGTACTAAGGTTATTAGTCTTTTATTTTATCATTTGAGTGAGTATCATAGGTTTTTTTGTCCATCCTTCTATGATCAATTTGGATAAGGACAATTATGAGTCTTGGCGAAATGGAATCCTAACACATCTCAAGTGGCTTAATATTTTTCCTTATCTATATGAACTCATACCTACACTAGACACACTAGGGAGTTTATCAGCATGGGGCATCGTGAGAGATCATATTGTAGGGGTTATATGTTCTAGTGTTGATCTTGACACTATGTATGTTGTATCAAACATTGAGTGTCCCCACATATTGTGGACACGACTTTGGGAGATCCATGGCAACCCTCATATCTCTCCATACCCAGAGGATCCTATTGCAAATTGTTTCATCCCTCTTGCAAATGTAGATTCTATACCCTTTGATGACAACACTTTAGAGGAGCTTGAGTATATCACATGTCTTGCATGTTTTGATGGTTCAGAGACTTTCCTTCATGTTCCCACTCTTTAGATTGATACTACATCATCTTCTATTGTTCCTAATCAACTTGGCATCACCACATCTTTGACCCCTATTGATTCAGTGCAACATGACATCATACATCTTCCAGATACAACTACTTGGGATTCATATCTTGTAGACATATCATCCTTGTTTGTAGATTCCTATATTTTAGATCTGGAGGATTAATTTGAGGACATTCATCTCCTCTTTGTTGACAGTCACATTAGCGTTGTTGTCCCACTATCTTCATCACCTTTGTAGTTTGTTCTATATCAGTCTTCACAGAATCTTGGATTGACATCATCGCCTTTCGATATGTGGACATGTGAGCAGTCTTCAGAGGCACACATCATCTGGATTTAGATTCTAGAATCACCCAATCTTTTGGATAGGCTCTCCAATCACCAGTGGATCCTTTTCTTCTTAAGGGGAGAAATGTTGTTTGCAGGCAGTGGATCATATTTTGTCTTTAGGCGTTCATCATTAGCATGGGAGCTCTTTCTTTTTTTGGGGGATTCATATCCTCATTTACTCTCTCCTATCGGGGGGACATCTATTGTACTTGCATGATAGAAGCAATCCTTGGGGGTCACATTGAGTCCTTCTATCCTTCTTTCTCTAGTACAGTCATTTATTTTTCTCTCTTTTGGAGAGAAATTTTTCCCATGAGGTTTTCTCCTTTTCTCTAGTTATGAGAGATTTCAGTTGTTTGTTCATGGGTACCTCATCAGGCCTTGTAGTCGAGACACATTCTGCATTCATTTAGTTTCCTTTATCGGTAGTTTAGTTTCTCCCTAAGTTGATCTTAAGGGGGAGTGTTGGAGTAAACAAGTCATTATCTAATAATTAATTAATCATCAATTAATTATTAGAGGCTCTTTTACTTTAGTTCACTTAAGCTAAACATAGGAGATGATGTTTAATCTTTAGTTTGATTCTTATTATTAGATTGGACTAAATTTAGAACAAGTTGTCTCATTGCATGAGATTATGACACTTGTCTCTATCTTGTTAATCCACATGTAGGGTTTTCTTGTGCTTTGCTTATATAAGCATGCAAATTCATTTGTAAGATTAATCCAAGTAACATGGTTTAATCCAAGTTATTTGCATCAATAATAATTCTCAGGTTATTGAGCATAACCTCGCTTTGTCAATCTTCTTTATTGTGATAGGTAATTGCTTGCAGGTGTTTTATGGGAGTTGTGGGTTGAATCAGTCAATTCCAACAAATTTGACACCATGAAACACTTCTAGTCTTTTCTTTTTCCCTTGTTAAAAACCATCCTCTCAAGAGGGCAATGAGAAGGCACTTGAAATCCTCAGGTTCCCTCAATGAGTTAGTTAGCATCAAATTATGCGTTATTGAGCATCAACCTACATAAAAAATTATCTTTGAATTCCTTGTACATCATTAGCAACTCTTTGTACACCAAGCTTACATCCTCCATAAACATAGAGACTTTGTACCATCCTCCTCACTAGACGACATCACATAAGTCTCACCCATCACCACCATGTACAAAAATTGAGAAGGGAGAAAGAGGCATGAGAGCCAAAGCTTAAGCTCCATTTTGGGCACCACCTATGATAGTTTAGAGACAAACCCTTCACTTGTCAAGGCTTTATAGTGCATGGATCTAAAATCCAAAAAATTTATAGAGTGTAAAACACTCTTCATGAAACCAAATGTCATGTTCTTAGGTCAATGAAATATGGAGCAAATGTGCTTATAAAAGACCCTCCCCTTTAATAGGGATCTTTGAGCTTTCATGAATGACACCAACAAACCATTCCAAGACTTAGGACACCAAACTAAAGCTAGTTGTAGTCCAACCCTACCAAAAACCACAACCAATACTTACAAGAACTTGAGATACCAAAAATCTAAAGACTGAGCTACACCAAACACAAACATAAACATATATATCCATTACAAGAACCTTTTACACATACTTCAATTCTATATGTGCCAAGTAGTACACAACAAACAATCATTAACACTCCTCTAATCTTTAAAGCATACTACTTCCAATTTATATTAATTATGAATACAACAATTTAAAAAATGACAATCAGAAAATAAGAAGTCAATATACAACTTTAAGAAACTTGCCGCTAAAAGCAATAGATTTAAAAAATAAATAAAATATCTCAACTATTAATTATATTTTAACAAGAAAATTTTCAAAAAAAGATTATTGCATTTTTCTCTCTCTATTAGACCCATGATAATTTAAGACCTAAATTCTTATTTATTCTTGCTTTGTGCTTTTTATAATGTATAATATTTAAAGAAAAGAAAAAATCTTTTAGAAAAATAATTCAAAGTTTTAACCTCCTCTAAAAAAGATTATCTACTTATATGAAACCTTAAAACTTTAGATAAATCCACTTACAAAAGTAAATCAATAATAAAAAGTATAATGTTTGGAAACCACGGTCCATTAAAATTGTTGCAAGCTTTTGGATTCAATTGTGCATGTTTTTGTGTTGACGTTTCACATCACACTTAGCAATTCATTAGGATCCGAAAGGTTGACACAAAAACATACAAAGATGAATCAAAAACTTGCAACAAATATAATACCTTTTATATAAAATATGTATATAATCCTCAATTATTAACATTGGCCACATGCTGCACGTTTCTAGGGGCTTTGGGCATTTAAGTATTACTTCGAGAAATATCAACCTCAACACAATTTATTCATGGCTGTCGTGTAGCTTATAAGTCAAATAGCAGTCAATTCATGGGAGGCCAATTGCCTTCTCTATACATTTTTTATTTGATTTAGGTAAGATGCCTCACTCACTCACTCAAACTTGTCTAAATTCATTTTTAATGGGAATGTTCTATGTATATTTTCAATAAAAATACCTAAACACGGCCTTAAAATTTAAATCCTGGTGTAAACAAATTTAGGCTAGACTCCCGCGGCAACAACCAGACTCGATGCCTCAACATGCTACAGAACGTGTACATGCAAAACACGTGTTTTTTGTGACAGGCATGATATAGTTTACTAAGTGAGCACACTTATCCCTTAAACGCCCAAATTACAAACCCAGGGTACAAACTAATCATAGAATTAGCCGGTAAGCATTGACTATAAAAGCAGTGTCAAGGGGCCATCTGATACATCTCTCTCCTCTCGAAATTCACTTGTATTTTGAACATTGGCTTAGCAATCCATGCTTATTTTTGGATAATTATTGATATCAAAATCTCAACATTTCGAGTAATTAGTATCAATTCAGGACTTGAAATTCAGCCCCGGTCTCTTAGTTGTGGAGGGTAAATTGGTTTTGTGTACTTTTTCACTGAGTTATATCCGTTTGGATCTTTCTAAATGGGTGTTAAGGAGGACTTGGAAAAAGGGTGTAATGATGGGCATTTGAAAGAGGCTCTCCTGCACAAGCCAAGGAGCCATGGAAGTAAACATAAAAGTAATGGCAGAAAGATTTCAGATGCTCAAAACTTCCAAGGAAGCATTGTAATTGCTCTTTTCTGTACTGCAATTGTAGCCCTGGGGCCGGTGGAGTTTGGATTCTGTGTAAGTATATATGATTATATACATACTATGCTCTGTAATTGACTATGATGCTCTTGTGTTGGTAGTTAAACTTAATTAGTCTTGTTGTTCCTGCAAAAAGAGAAAATGGGTGATTGGTCCGGGTCTACATTTGTTCAATGGGTTCGTGCTTCTCTTGCTTTAAGCTTCTTGTATCTGGATAGACCTGCATTGTAATGAATTTTAGTACTACCGTGTACCTCAGCTGGTTGAGGGCTAGAAATTGATGGTAATGATGTTCCCCATATTGCAGAATGGATATTCATCCCCTACTCAAGAAAAGATTATGGATGATCTCAGCCTCTCTGTGTCTCAGGTGTTGTGCAGTGTACATTTACTTCTGTTTGATCTATTTTGGATAGAGGTTGTATTTATGAGGCCTAATGTCCCTGTTTTGAAACAGTTTTCTTTGTTTGGTTCATTATCAAATGTCGGTGCAATGGTTGGGGCTATAGTCAGTGGGCATATTGCTGATTTCATTGGGCGTAAAGGGGTAAGTGGTGTAAAGATTTTGTGTTGATATTAGTGTAATTTATGTTCAGAATATATAGAACTAACATATATATATATACACCCTGCACGGAAAGCTTGACTTACGATTTAAATGGGGTGTCCTGTGTACTTTTGGTGGGGGCCTATTCTCATTTGTTTTAAATGTGATTTGGTGATGGATTATCTGCTTTTGCACGCAGGCTTTGATAGTGGCTGCAATTCCTAATATTACTGGCTGGGCTATCATCTCTTTCTCACAGGTATGTTGCTCTCCCCTTATTCCATGCCCTACTAAGTATGATGAACACAACAACTTCTCCTTTAGTCTTTAATCAGTTGGTACTTGGTAGACAATATTTTGAAATCTGAAATGGAGGACTCAAACCTCTTCAACTGAGAATCAAATCCATTGGTTGATAATTTGAAATTGATATTCAACTGAGAATCAATATCCATTAGTTGAGAATTTGAGATTGATATGACGGTCCTTTAGTTGGCATGACAAGGCAGGAGAGAAAACCAGGTATGGATTTCGATGTTCTTAATTAATTTGTTTTAGTTGGCTGTGCTGTTGCACTTGCAGGATGCTTCATCCCTTTATCTGGGAAGGTTATTGACCGGCTTTGGAGTGGGCGTTATCTCATTCACAGTAAGTTGGCCTTCTTTCAAAGCCAACAAAGCTCGATCCCTTTATATGAGAGCTCTGTGCTTACTTAAAAGGATCTGCAAAGATGCATTTGCATCGAAATAATATATTTTAGTCTCTGACGTCTTCTAATGGGCATGATTGTGATAGGTGCCTGTGTACATAGCAGAAATAGCTCCCAAGCACCTGCGTGGTGACCTTGGAGCAGCAAATCAGGTAATTTTTCAGACTTTTTTTTAAGTTCTACCAATTTGGTCCAAAGTTAAAGCTAGATTGATTTATGATTACATGAAAATTTGAAATTTAAAATTTCAGATCATAATAACTGACTTTTTTCGCAACAGCTTTCTGTCACAATTGGTATTATTCTGGCTTACTTATTTGGGCTGTTCTTTGATTGGAGGGATCTTGCCATTGCAGGTTAGTTGTATGCTCCTTTTTTGGGGGGAATTTTGAACTTGTTTCTGAAAACTTTTTTTTTTTCATTTAACTGTATGTATAAACAGTTTGATTAAGCATTTCAGGGCAAACATTCGAACAGTTTTTACACATGATTGACCATCTTCACTCTTCCCACCTTGCTTTCTGTGCTTGTGTACACAATGTTATTATTATTTTCACATTTCTTAACAATTAAGCCTGCATTCTAATTAGTAATTAGTAATGCTTACAAATGATTTATTCCTTCTTGCTCCTTGCTTATTTATCCGTCTCAATTGCAATTAGGAAAACTGCAAGTATCCCAGGGTCTACCTTCTTGGAATTGATTAGATAGCCTTCATTAATATTCATGCCTGTCATTGTGATGTGGTTTGTGCAGGAGTAGTTCCTTGTTGTCTTCTGGTTCTTGGGTTATTCTTCATCCCAGAATCTCCAAGATGGCTGGTGAGTTTTTAAGTTGCGAATTTTATGCTCATTAGATGGTTTTATCACCATTTTTGATATATATTGTATACCTAACTGGTTTGTGCTAGGCAAAAACTTAATTTTGATAACCCACGATGATTTGAAATTTAAATGCAGGCAAAGATTGGTAATAAAAATTTTGAAGCTGCATTGCAAGTTCTCCGAGGCTCCAAGGCTGATGTTTCCTTGGAAGCAATTGAAATCAGGGTAACGTGTTGAATCAGTTGTTTTGTCCCATTTTTAACCTATCTTGGACTATTTATCTCACATTTTTTATGTACTGGACCTATTGTTTGCTCACATTTTTATCTATCCACATCATCTACATGTTTGTCTCATTTTCTTCTTTATTCATTTAAGATATTTGACGGTTATGAGTTTCTATGTCCTGCTCTGTTCCAGATGCATTTAACTGCTTTAGTCATGATATCTATTTTACATAGAATCTGCAGCATCTGAATACTTTGCATTTAAGTAACACAACTGGAAGGAATACCAATTCGGCATCAATACGATATTTCTAATTAATTGGATTGTTTTCTGCATTTTTTGCAGAGTGCTGTGGAGATGGGAAGTCAACAACCAAAAATAAACTTTTCTGAAATTTTAGAACGAAGATATGCAATGCCTCTCTCTGTAAGTTATATGGCTGCACTGTTTAGGAACAGAATAGCAGGCTTGTATCATTTCATGCCCTGTTGAATTTCCATGACTATATTTTTCTGTTAGTAACAGTATGGGACCTGTAACAATGGAGGATGCATTTTAATGAGCAGATTGGCATTGGGCTGCTGCTTCTACAACAATTAAGTGGAATTAACGGCATTATGTTCTACAGCAGTTCCATTTTTAAGTCTGCCGGTGAGTTCTACTGTCAAAGCTGGTTGTCATAAGAATAGAGTACTTAGGGTCTGAACACAGGTAGCCCCTTTGAAAAAGAAAAAATGCAAAATATATTTTTGTAATACGGACGTGCAAATTCAATAGTGAGCCAAACATAGAGAGCTTACAGATTTTTCAAAGTTTTATGTCCTAAAACCAACAACTGATTCCTATAACTTATATGGCTTTTAGTTTCATCTTCTGCGTTACAAGTTCTCCTCAATACCTGTACTTATTCCAAACTCATTATATCTTATTTGAACTAAACAGGAATTTCATCTGGTAATGCTGCTACCCTTGGACTTGGTGCTGTTCAGGTTATTCCCCTATCCCAGCAGCACACTTACAAGTAAAATCAAAAATGGTTTCAAAAGAACAAGAGTGTAATATTTCTATAAGTCTTGATGCTGTCTGAAGAATTTGTAATTGTTGGTGCATAGGTTGTTATGACTACAGTCACTGCAGGATTGATTGACAGAGTTGGCAGACGTCTCCTCCTTATGGTAAGTAAATCACCCATTCTTCCCATAGATATTCTAATTATAGAAAAGTGCAGCAAAGTTGTCAACATGCTATTCATGAAAATATCTCATACGTATTCCTATTTACATAATCAGGTATCATCTGGAGGAATGGCTATCTGTCTTTTCCTAGTTGGGGCTGCATTCTATACTAAGGTAGTCAATTAATCTTGAGATGTTTTCTTTAAAACTCATATATATGTTATTAGGGTGTTGGAGTGGAATAGATATAAAAATCAAAATAGATGCCTATTAAGAAGTTGAAATGCATGTCAACATTCCTCCAGATTCAATGATAACTAGCAGCAATAATAAGATTGAGTTCTTAATGTATTATTGCACTTCTCAGGGCCACCTGTCAGGAGACCAACATCTTGAAACATTCATCAGTGTTTTGACCTTGACAAGTGTGTTGGTAAGCTCATATCTCAACTACTAGTTGACTCTTGTAATTGCACCTAGTGCACTCATATCATTACATGTACTTTATGTAGTTGTCTGACTGACTGTCTCAATACAGGGCTACATCATCTCCTTCTCACTTGGTATTGGGGCTATCCCTTGGATTATAATGTCTGAGGTAACTTCATCACATCTTTTTCAGCATGGAAGCCAAAACAAGTTTCAATTATAATTTAAAGTTATTCTTTCTTCTGTGACTGTAGAATATTTTATTTTCTTACAAGTGCAAAAAAATCCTCTCAGGTGGCTGGGTAATAGAATTAGTAGACGCTCCTCACATGAACTTACAGATGACTAAAGGAGAAAGCAACTGATATTTAATTTTTTTTG
The DNA here is from genome assembly GCA_007258455.2 of Sequoia sempervirens. NCBI lineage: Eukaryota > Viridiplantae > Streptophyta > Pinopsida > Cupressales > Cupressaceae > Sequoia > Sequoia sempervirens. The sequence goes on along the minus strand of VDFB02000008.1, from coordinate 177,955,826 downwards.
TCACCTGCTGCAGGTACTTCCAGTTAATGTTAAGGGATTGGCTGGTAGTGTAGCAACATTGGCAAACTGGTCATCTTCTTGGCTGGTGACCATGACTATAAATTTACTTCTACAGTGGAGCGCTGCAGGTAGTTTGGTTGCAGTCATTGCTATCAAATGTATTTATATGTCCAAGCTAGATTTGAACTCTTTCTTTCAATAGTTAATTGTCTGAGAGATTAGTATCTTACTGCAGGAACATTCTTGCTTTATGCAATCATATGCTTTTTCACTTCAATCTTTGTGGTACTTTTTGTGCCTGAAACTAAAGGGCGGACCGTAGAGGAAATTGAAGCATCATTTAAATGAGCTTAACTAGGAAAAACGTCTTACATGCTGCTTCTACATATTCCTGCAATTATTTGGTATCACATATACACTTTTATGCCTCAGAGAACATAAGATTATGAAGCTAGGTTAAGGATGTGATCCATATGAAGTGTAGATTCTCCGAGATTACTATACACCCATTTTGCATGGGAAGAGCCAGACAATTGTGGTTGTGACCTCTGCAACTTATCTTCAGGTTGCAATTACATTCTTCCTTAATGGTAGCTCTTCGTTGAAGTCTCGCTGCAATGAATATCTCCAAGAAAGTCGGTGTTGATTCACAACTTCACTTGCAAGTATTAATGCAGGAATGTCATGGAAATTCATAATTGAGAATTGGGGAAGGGGTACAATTCAATCAAAACACTCAATCCATTCAGATGTTAGTACTGTACTCATCATCCATTGATGATGAGTATAGTTTCTTGTAAGCTGTAACAATATTGCATCTATATTACAAAAAATATCCTCAGAAATTTTATGAGATCGTAATTAAATTACAATTTTTTCATTTCCCATTTGCAGCCCTATTTATTTTATCTTGGCCTCTTGTATGTGTTCATCTTCTACTATGGTTTCCACATTGTATGGATTGTTCATGTTGCCAGAATGGACTGGTATAGATTTGTAGACTTAGATTTGGGAGAGCAATGGAATGCTTGCTCATAATTGGATCCTTCCACACATTAAATATTGGATTTATGCTCTAGGCCTAAACATTTTTGTGTATCATCCCCCGTTAACTCTATGATACAAAAATATTTTGAATCAAATCCTTTTAAGTGGATCTATGTGGCAATGAATAAAACTTATCTGGGGTATATTCTCTTAATAAATAGGGAAATAATTTAGGAAGTAAATGATTATGGCATACATAAAGTCCAAACAAATTGGATTGAATGAGGGCCCCTTTACCACTATACATCTCAAAAAATGGAGCCATAAAATCTATCGGGATGGATATGCCAAAAGATCACAAGCAAGAAGAAGATTATAATTTAATTCATGGATGATATCCTTCTATGCACTTAAAGGTAAGGCATTAACTCTATTTTGAATTTAATCAAACCTTTTTATCATGCTAACCAAGGGTAGATTGTGTTATGGTGGAAGAATGAGTGGGGACCAAGGGTAGATTGTGTTATGGTGGAAGAATGAGTGGGGATATAGGCCTAGGTGGAGAATAGATTTGAACTTTATCAAATTTTATTATGATGCTAATCAAAGGTAGATTGTGTTATGGTGGAAGAATGAATGGGACATGGGTGCTAATAGTTGGAGAATAGATTTGATTCTATCAAGGGTAGATTGGGGTTGGAAAAATGAGTGGGGATATGGGTGCTAATAGGTGGACTATATATTGGGTTGAGATGGGATGGTAGAGGGAAGATTTATGGGATGGGGTAGGGGAAGGAGGTTGTGAAGGGACGTGGTGTATATGAACTGCAAGAATAAGGAGAGGAGTGGTGATAGAAGAAATATGAGTTGGGGTTGAGTGGATGAAATAACATGGGAGTACAAATAGGGAGAGTGGAGAATGCAAGTGTAAAGATTGGAGATTAGTTTTGGGAGAGAAAAATAGATGAGGAGGATTGAGAATGGGGAGTTTGAGGAGCATCATTAAGAAGACTCAATCCATTTATAATTTGGCCCATGCCTTTAAATATCTTTATTCTATAAGATTTAGACATGAGCATGGCCTAAAGAGCATCTACCAACTTTGAAGCCGGATTAGACCCACCATTGTGTTTTATAACATCATCCCTAAGCATTTGTAACCTAGTGTAAATGTTCATCTTCATATGATTTCCCACATTAGCAAGATGAGCTTCATAATTAAAATTTTATTTACTTAGATGAAAATATGTATTCATATTTTGACCATTTCAACCATAAGAGCTTCAATTTAATCCATAGTCATTGTAGGGTTGATTCTAGGACTTCTCCTAATTGAGATATAAGATCTTGGTAGATGTTTTGTCATACAACCTTGATCAAAAGAGAGGAAAAGTAAGAACACACAAATGTGACTTGAACTAAAGATGCAAGATATAAAAAAAACATATAAAAATTAAAAATTAAAATGGAAGGTCAAAAACCTGGATAACACATAAAGGGGTTTAGAATGTCAAGGTTCACCAACATATAGAGGAAATAAAGACTTCTACAAATATTGACAATATAATCAAGAAATAAATCATATAATACAATTAAATCCTACATATATAGGATTTGAGATTGATAATTGAAAAAATAAGTCAAAGAGTTGGGATCACTTTGCTCTTTTGTTGAATTGGAGTTGTTAATGTGGATGATGTTGTGTAATGTCTTTGACAATAATAGTTAAAAATTTAGAACTTTATCTTTGTTGTAAACTATGTTACAAGCCTGCCTCTAACCTTTACCTTGTTTTATAATGCAAACATGTATGATTTAATTTGGGGATGGCACGATTTTTTATATGGTCACAATTTTGTCATATATGATTGTGATCGTTTAAAACCTATGCAATTGGGAAGATATGTGTTGTTTCCTATGCCATCACAATATTTTGAAACCTATGTACTTGTGAAGATCTATTTTTGGGACTAATGTGGCACTTATAAGCACTTTTGAGGGTTTTCTATATAGGTTGAAGTATGAAACTTCCAACTCCAAATCCAAACCCTAGTGTGAATTTCACAAGGTTTGGAGACACATAAGGTACACTATGTAAAATGTCTAGATGTACTATATGTCAATGAAAGATGCAATTCATGAATATAATTGCTACTTGATTTAAGGTTTTTAATGTGATCCAATATGATTTCCAATCTCTTCAATGACCTAGATGGATTTCTAGTGTAGTAGGTCTTTTTCTTGTATGACATCCTAGTTGCTTGACTTAAATATTTTTGCATGCGAGTCAATAGGGACTACCCAATTTGGAAAAATGGTAACCTTAGGCTATACATAGAATGTCTAAATTTGATAAACATGAGTATGATCATGATTTTGTCCAAGGGGCATAATTACACTCTAAGATGTAGGAAAATGCATAGTTTAGAATGGGTATAGACCATTGGGGCTAAGAAGGCTAAAGGTTGATGTATTGTTTAAATTTTATTAGTTTATGCACAAAATAGGTATACTTGAGCATCAAAACATTTTTATGATAAGAATGAAAGTGAGAAAAATGAATGGAGAAAGGGAAAAGTGTACATTTTTCTCCTTAATAGGATAAAAATTGTTATATTTTCCCAATTACGAACTAATGATATTGATGAAGAGAGGGATTTAAACTTACAAATACCTCTCTAATTCTTCACACAAACTCAAACAAAATAGAGAAATTGTTAACTTAAACCTAGAAATTTGT